>CM032446.1:173721875-173814375 GCA_019049505.1 Pachyrhynchus sulphureomaculatus
TTCCGTTGGTTTGCCGAAATAGGTTTAGCATTTAAATGTGGTATTTCTGTCCTTAAAACATGAGTATATTTCTGAGATTGCCTTGTTTCTAAGTTTTTTCCTAACTTGACAGTGTAAAATGTAGATCTGAAGAAGCTCCATCGACAGCGAAACGCGTCATCGAAATTTAAATAAACCAGTGGAAATTGACTAAAAACAGTCTTTTATTATATATTTAAAAACATTACCGTTATAGGCTATTTTTTTCCCTAATAAATTGTTCTTGTACAACAACAACTTGTAAAAGCACTAGAAATTTCCTGTTTCTCTAAAATTGTGATAGATAGGCAGTAATATTGCTAGAAAATGACGGTATTACTTTAAGTGATATAATTTACACTAAATATTAATACATGGAAGCAGTAGCTTACTACTCTCAAATTTATATGTTGTTGGCAGCCACCATATGCGGAAGGTGCAAAATCGGTAATATCGGTTTATCTTTCCTAATTAAATCTGACAATGAATTAGAATAGGAAATGTAAGAGACGAATTACAGGATAAATAGTTTAGCTGACATGTATAGATAGACAGTAACTCTGCTATCAGTAATGCTATGCCAATACAAGTTTAGATGAAATAATGAGTTTTGAATAAATATGAAACAGTTCATATACTGTTTGTAAGTCACTCTATAGGAAATTTATCGGAATATAAAGTATCCCATTTGGTCCTTTAGGTAAAATGTTCAGTTGTAAAAGAAGTATGGTTATTTAAATTATTATGATATATCTCATATAACTGTGAGCAATTAAAAGCAATATAACACTTAGGCTGAAAACTTCTTGGTCTAGCTATTTAAAACATCTTTTTTGACAAATTCGACTTTATTCATCAACATAGTCTCCTTCAAAAACAATTCAATCAATCCAACGCTTTTTCTAACATTTCTATACCTTTCTTGTGGAAGGATTTGTCTTTGCCTTCAAAATAGGCCTCAGTTTCGGTGATAACTTCTTCATTAGAGCCAAATCTCTTTCCGCGAGCATTTTTTTTTAGATGGATGAGGAAGCAATTCGAACTTCAATTCATGCAATTTTACCATCGTAATCATTGACACGGTGCATTGTCATGATGAAAGAGAACTTTTTCCTTGTTCATTTGGGGCCGTTTTTTGCGATTTCTGCCTTCAAACGCACCAATAAGTTTATATAATATTCGCTATTGATGGTTTTTCCCTTATCAGCATAGTAGATAAAAATTATTCCATACGCATCCCAAAATATATAGAGGCCAAAACCTTCCCAACCAACTATTGTGTCTTTGGTCGTTTCGGACGGCATTCATCGGCTGCTATCCACTTTGGGCATCCAGAGCGTTCAGCATCATTTGTGTCTGTACAACCGCGTTTTAAATTCAGCATACTAGTAAATGATGAGTGATTTTTCAGGAGCGGGGAACAATTATCAAGCCACTGTTTTGCTTGAACGGTATTTTTTCCCATCAAAAAACAGTATTTAATCAACACACGAAATTCAATTTTTTTCCATTGTTTTGAAAATATCAAAAGTAGCGTCACTAAAACCCGTAACTTGTAAACTAATCGTCGAAATGTGATAAAATTTTGTCACGTGTCGTTTGAAAGTAGGTACTTCCAAAAATTCATATGAATTTTTTTAAAAGGGCCACATCAATGTGTCAGACCAAAAACTTTTCAGACTACGTTTTATGTAATCCTCGCCGCAAATAACTTTTTGATTCAAAATCTTATTTATATTTATTAAACAATATAGAATGCATATACCATAGAAGTTAATGAACTGAATTTTAATAATTCACTTGCATCGATTGAAAACATCCAGAATTAGGTTCTTACATTTTGTTTGAAGAAACAAATCATAAGTCAGGAGCAGGGAATTGAGCTGTTAGAAAGGGAGGTTGGAAGAAGAATCTGGTGGTGAAGGATGTAGCCGAGGAAGGCATCGAAGATGGAAATGAAATCAGAGGAAAAATATTATCAATACTACAGAAAATTGGAATCAATGCCGACTGCGATGGGATGGAAGAAGCTATGAGAATTGGGAGATACGAAGAAGAGAGAGGCAGATTAATAGTGATAGCGCTTAAATCAACGGAAAAGAAAATGGAAATACTAAAAGTACCTAAAAGACTAAAAGGAACCGATATTTGGATCTAGGAGGATTACCCAAGAGAAGTACGACAAAAAAGAAGAGAACTAATCCCAAAAATGAAAGCAGTTGTAAAGTTGTTATTAAATATGACAAATTAATAATAAATGATGAAATGTATGTGACTGGGAAGCAATGTAAATCCAGTGGGATTGTGCAAGATGGTGATGTGGAGAGTAAAGCTAAAGATAAAAGAACAGTTGGCGATAGATCACAGAATTATTATAATTGGAGATTTTAATGGAAGAGTGGGAGTAAGTGCAAATCGAGACTATCCGGTTGGGAAATATGGCGAAGAGGCCCAAAAAAAATAATGGGCAACGAGTAATAGACTTTTGTCAAGGAAATGATATGAGAGTTTGCAATACATTTTTTGAGCATAAAAATATTAACAAGGTTACGCGAGAAATAAAGTCTAGAAATGAAAAATCGATTGTCGACTTAGTGTTGGTGAGGAACGGAGATAAGAATTTAATGAAGGATGTGCGAGTTCGAAGAGGATATGAATTAGACACAGAACATTATCTTGTAGAAGTAATATTAGAAAAGTAAAAAAGAGGACCCCAGAGTACCAAGAAGAATAGGAAATGACAAATATATACAGGCTAACGTCAGAGTATATAAGCTACAGGAAGAAGAAATTAGAAAGGAATACTGCAGAAGAATAAAAGAAAGGATAAGAAAACTAAACTAGATAAATGAAGGACAACTTGAAGTATTGTGGAAGATTTTTAAGGAAACCGTATGTGAGATAGGAGAACAAGTATGTGGAGTGACAAAGGAAAGACAGACAAAACTCACATCATGGTGGAATAACGATATAAAAAATGAGATTGGGAAGAAAAAAAGAATATGGAGAAGGTATCTGGGAGGGAAGAATAATGGCAGCTATGAGAAATATAAGGAACAAGGAAAAAAATTGTCAAAGAGATGGTTAACGATGCTAAAGTGAGGCAATGGGAAGAATTTGGTAACAAGATGGAAGAGGATAGTAAAGACAATACAAAACTACTCTACAGAACGCTGAGAAATTTAAAGAAAGATAGAAATAGTGGTGTAGCTGGCATTGAGGATGGGGAAGGCAATCTGCTCTTATCAGATGAACGAATTATAGAAAGATGGCAACAGCACTTTGTGGAGGTGTTGGATGGAGATGTAATAGTCACGGATAAGCCTGCCCAGAAAATAGACTATGCAATAGGAACTGATGATGATATTAAAGTAGAAGAACTACAAATAGCAAAACGGAAAAGCTGCAAGACATGATAATATCAAGGCCGAAAAGATTAAATATGTGGATGGAGAAGGGTTGCAGCTACTGCACAAAATACCTAGAGAGTGAACACTGGCAACTATTCTCCCACTATTCAACAAAGGTGATATTCATAAATGTGGCAATTATAGAGGTATTTCACTGTTGCAGCAAGGTATATGAAATTATATTAGAGAAGAGACATTATGGAATGTACACTTGATGATAATAATCAGACCGGGTTTTGGCACGACGACTCATATTTACAGTTAAACACCTACTAGAAAAAACCCTGTAATATGATGATAGCACGTACATGTGCTTCAGGGGCCAGGAAAAAGCATTTGATAGTGCTCCAAGAGATAAGATATGGGAAGCATTGGAACGTAAAGGCGTTGAAATAAGCATTAAAGAGATATACGTAAAGAACAAACAACCAAGTGTCGAATGACAATAAGAAGGCAGGGGTAATGTGTTAAGTCCTTTAGCCATAAAATATGGTTATACTCATGTACCTCTCAATGTAATTGTCGCTTTAATTTTGTAGTATTTTTTTTATGAACAAAATTTTTGCATACAACATTATGTAGTCGAAAAAGAAAACTCATAAAAACATGCAACTTAGATCAGCCTCTTCTTCTTATTATCATTTTTGTTCTTCTTTCTTACATTTAGTCAATGTAGTTCCAACGAAGATTGCAAAAGCCAAGGCAGCACAGGTGTATTAGGGAATGACCTGACAATGTTACATGTTTTCAAAATCACTGACTTCTGAATGTTTTTGTTATGTTCAAGTCCTAATTGTACTAAGTGTGGTTTACTGTTGTAGTATTAAGCTGTGGGTGATTTGACGAGAGGACAATGATGACTTTTTCTTGTTTCCTTATTCTTAGCTATCGTGCCATCTTTTTCGTGGTCGACCTGGAGGACCTCTTGTTTCTGGTATTTCATCTTTTGTGCAACAAAAAATATTCAGGTAGCAAATTAATATCGGAACTCTTTTATGCCAAACCATCGAGTTCACGCCATGACACAAAAACATCCCGCAAGTGGTGTTTAAGTCAGAAAGAGTTTTGCCAATATAAATTGCGCGATTCGAGTGATTTTAAATCGGAAAAAGAATCGACTTCCGAAAAGCGTCAATAAAGACCATAGAATATTGTACTGGGAAAATTCCCTTTACTATTTTGTCTACAACTTTTTACTATTTTGTCTGTAATTGTTAACACAATACCGCTAATACAACAATCATCAACAATCAACATATGAACATTGCGAATTTCCGCTAAACGCGCGTTGCTAGTCTTTGGACAGTAAATTCCGCCTCTTTGCCCGAAGCGAATCGGACTTTTAAGTGGCTCAATCGATCTACTTTTTTATATTTGTGGTAACGAAAAAATTGGGTGTCTACAAACTGGAGCAAGTACATATATGTTTCGGAATTTGTTTTTGCAGATGGCCGGTCATTGTGACGTGACAAGTTCGGAAAGGGATATGCAAATAAAACTGAATGATCGAATGATATCTTGGTAAAATATAGAATGAAAGTGAATACGGCTAAGACAGAGCTGATAGTGATCGCTAAAACACCGAAGGAAGCAGAAATCACCATGAATGATGTGAAAATTAAGTAGGTTGAGGATTTTAGGTACCTGGGATCGTTTTTGAGTACATGTGGAAAGCTTGATATTGAAGTGGATAAGTAGAGTGACCGGGGCAGCTGAGTTATTCTACATATTGAATAAATCATTTACTAGAAAAAGGGAAGTTAGTCTGAAAGTCTAAAATAGGGGTGTTTAACTCACTGTAAATCCCGGTGTTGCGGTATGGGGATGAGACTTGGAGTTTGAGTGAGCGAAACCGAAGTAGAATCTAGGCGTGTGAAATGCGCTTTTTGAGGGCGGCTATCGGAGACGAGACCGTATCACAAACATTATAGTTCGCGAAAAATGTAATGTGAATTCCGTGGTAACAACTTTGGAGAGAAAACAGTTAACGTGGTTCGCGAATGAGCGACTGTAGAATGGTAAAGAAAATATGGAAAGCGGCAGTGGATAAGAAGTGTAAAAGAGGTAGGCCAACAAGAACGTGGAATGATGGTGTAGGAAAAATCTTGAAAGAGAAGAACATTACCTGGAAACAGGCGGAGAAAATGGCAGAGGAGACCGAAAGGAGTGGCGACGGATTACCTGCTCCACTACCTCGACACCGCAAGGTAGAAGAGGAAGGATTATGTATGTATGTATTTTATTTGATGTATATTTCGAGCCTGGGTGAATTTGTGAACACGTGCGGTTGCAAGTGCCCTTTGCATAGCATTATACAACTGTTCGTTAGGGTTCAGATAGTTGATGTATTGAATAAGGCTTTTTTTTATGGGTCCAGCACACGTGCTGCAGGGAAGTCCCTAAAGCGCTCCAGGAGTGGCATGTGTGCGGACAGCCTCTTTCCTTATAACACGTGTTGTTAATAACATTATAGGACTTGTTTAAATGATGTTCATCTTGCATTGTTTACCTATCCTATTGTAGCATAGTGTATCTTAAAGTTTAGTTCATTAGTAAGATATATAATCTATTGTGACCGATTTTTTGATCTGTTAACATAGTTTGACAGAGCCGAACTCGTTATTGTTGTTTTCAGGACCTCATTCTAAAGCATAGGTGCAATAAGGCACCTTGTCCACTTGTAAAAACTCCAGTTTTTCTACTAGCTTTTGGTAGAATATCTCAGCAACTATATAGTATATTTCCTTATACTAAAATACTACAAATGTCTGACAATCTCTCCTTACATACTATATCGCCGTCTATATTTAAAATGACTGCTATGTACAGAGAAGATATGAAGGGTGTATTATTTTTGGAATAAAATGACTTGAACCCATATAGTTAACAAAATGTCCTCTGTTTTTAAAAACATGTATCTAGACACCAAACAGTAATGCAGTTTAGTCGATTTTCACCCTGAGTGACATTATTTGGGTGTCGTTTGTTCAGGGGGTCTGTTAACATACTTCTAATTTTTCTTGGTTTATATAGGTTGTGATAGCGAATTTCATATGACCTTAACTGTGATATTGGTGTATGGAAGACTTGGCAAGCTTACGAAAGCTTATTAATTTTGGTCTATTTCCTTATTTATATATAACAGTTGTCCGGCTCATAAATGCCGAGAAAACGCTGTTCTATCAGTAGCGCTCCTAGATTGATATTTGTTTGACTTCGTGAGATTCATTTGATTATAAGTATTATTATTAATCTTATTATTTTTATTAGGATTTAGCCATACGACTTTAGCTATTACTCTAGGAAGAATATTGACTCACTCTTAGATGTCACAATAATTTAGCTTGGAGGCAGAAATTTCGCTGATATCGAGCCTTGAGTGAAGCCGTGCGTTTACGACGAATTTACAAATAGCCCATTCTGTTGTAAGTTTTACTGTCTATTATAGCCTTCTACAAATTTGTCTTGGATATGGCTCTTATATTTACCACCAGTTGTTGATAGGAATATGGAGTTGTTTGGCTACTGTTCGTTTCGATTCTTATCATTATTATTTGAAATTTTACCGTCTGTTTTAATTACTTAATATTTCTGAAGAAAAGCACGCCAAAAATTATTTTATCATTTCCTCTCTCCTATTTTCCACCCTCTAATTTTAAATAACTTAAGAGGATGTTCGTAGATGGAGACGAATGTTTTTATGAATAATTTATCTACTACTTAGAAAGCAAATGGCAAAATAATATTAATAATAACAAGTTCAGTTTTAGCAAACTATTAGAATTATTCTGGCTTTTAAAAGTTCCAGTGCCTTTAAGCTTATTTTTAAATATTCATGGTATACATTAAAGTTTGTTTAGATAAATTGCTCTGGCTTCAGATATATTTTATTATTAGACCTAAACGAAGAAATATTTTAACTAATTAGATATTAATTAGTAAAAAAGAATGAAGAGAAATTATATAAAATTAAATTTAATAGAACAATATATAAAGGCTTATCGAGCCAAGATAGTCATTACATTTCCCCTTATGTTGAAAGTACAGACAGTCTAGAAATAATAGATAATCACCAAACTAGAACAAGTCAACTTTCGTTTTGTTTCAAAACTCGTCACCTAGCTAGGTGAAGAAAACAATGGTCAAAATTTCATAGGGCCAAGAAGAATCCCTCAACTTAAAAACATCTCCAGGAGTATATAACCACACGAGTATTTTAACTAAAATAATGTTGATGTGATGATACAAATAGTTGTAATTAAATTCTTAATGTCCCTCATCCTGTTCAATGCATTTTCTATAAAATCATTTTTTGTCTTCTTATGCATGCTAGCATAATTTCTTTGCCTTAGTCAAAATTGTGGTATTCTGTTTTATTTTTTCTCTTAGAGGATTCCTTGTCCCGCTTCTGTCATTTTTTTTTTCATTTATATTTTAAAGAATGTGGCAAAAATATGTCCAACAGAGAAAATTGGTGGCTATCTTAGTCTAACCTATAATAACCTGTCAGCCCATTGATGAAATGTTTCAATTAAAAAATTGTATACTCTGAGAATATTATGTGGCAGAGAGTCATCTTGCTAAGAGATTATTTCGTTATTATTAGGTGTAATCAAATTTTTGATATTATCCTTATGATTTTGAAGTATGTTACCCGATTTAAACTTTTATTAAAAAGTATTGATTCCATTACTCTATTTTTCAATATATTGCACCCAATAAGACTAAAAGCAAGAGTGGTTTTGTTTCTTGTATAACTTACGGTTTTTTTTTTCTTTCGAATGCCTTTCTTCTATTAAAAACTTTCTGCGTTGAGAAATCTGATTCGTGTGTCCAAACACTCTCATAAAACTGTTGCACATGTTCCATGTTGCAATTTTTTTCTATCAAAAACCTAAACGCAATTCCTTGTTGCCAAGGTAAAATTTCATATAGGCGACATCCTGTAAAATAAGACTCTTAAGAGCATATATTTTAGAATCGTCTATATTTTTTGAACCGAAAATAAAGTGGTAGATATTAGTTTTCGGTTGGTTTTCATAACAGTAAACTACCTTCGAAATGCAAAAGTATTTTCAATTTTTAGGTTACATGCTTTTTTCCCCTTCGTTCAGTTTTTAAAATAGAGATTTTATTTACCCTCCGTAAAATTTGGTATATTTCCGTCCCACCTGCCTTTTGTTCTAACTCCTTTAGCACTTCTTTCTCTGTTTGCCATTATGCCTAACTCTTCAATTAAGCAAGTTAAGGGGGTAGTCCATTTAATTATAAGCCAATATTAATATATATAAATATAATATATATATATATATATATATATATATATATATATATATATATATATATATATATTTATAAATATATATAAATATATATATATATATATATATATATATATATATATATATATATATATATTTATAAATATATATAAATATATATATATATATATATATATATATATATATATTTATAAATATATATAAATATATATATATATATATATATATATATTATATATATATGTATATATATATATATATATATATATATATAATATATATATTTATATATATATATATATATATATATTTATAAATATATATAAATATATATATATATTATATATATATATATATATATATATATATATATATATATATATGTATATATATATTCCAATTATGGCACATTAACTCCCAATATCTCGACTTACTTCCCATTATTTAGTCTTATGTCGCCTTATATATCATTATTTTCGCCTTATTTCCAATTATGGCACATTAACTCCCAATATCTCGACTCATTTCCCGTTATTTAAACTTATGTCGCCTTATCTATCATTATTTCGCTTTATTTCCAATTATGGCACATTAACACCCAATATCTCGACTTGTTTCCAATTATTTAGGCTTACGTCGCCTTATCTATCATTATTTCGCCTTATTTCCAATTATGGCACATTAACTCCCAATATCTCGACTTATTTCCCGTTATTCAGGTTTATGTCGCCTTATATATCATTATTTCGCCTTATTTCCAATTACGGCACATTAACTCCCAATATCTCGACTTATTTCCCATTGTTTAGGCTTATGTCGCCTTATCTATCACTCTTTCGCCTTATTTACAATTATGGCACATTAACTCCCAATATCTCGACTTATTTCCCATTGTTTAGGCTTATGTCGCCTTATCTATCATTATTTCGCCTTATTTCCAATTATGGCACATTAACTCCAATATCTCGACTTATTTCCCACTATTTAAACTTATGTCGCCTTATCTATCATTGTTTCGCCTTATTTCCAATTATGGCACATTAACTCCCAATTATCTCAACTTATTTCCCGTTATTTAGTTTTATGTCGCCTTATATATGATTATTTCGCCTTATTTCCAATTATGGCACATTAACTCCCAATATCTCGACTTATTTATATATATATATATATATATATATATATATATATATATATATATATATATATATATATATATATATATATATATATATATATATATATATATATATATATATATATATATATATATATATATATATATATGTATATATATATATATATATATATATATATATATATATATATATATATATATATATATATATATTGAAACTTCTAAAACGTCTTTGCTTTTAATATGTATTTTATTTATTAAATAGAAGCCGTTATTTGCCCCTTATGTATATCTTAATTTCTGAGAATGGTTTGAGTGGATATTAATACTGAAAGAACTAAAGAAATTAGACATAAACTATCTCAGTTTGTTTTTGAGAGATTATGGATAAGAGATAATTTTTGTACGTCTTTTGAAAATAGTCTCTATAGTTGTTCACAATTTGTTGTACTATTTTTTTTTGGCACCATTCATTTTAGAATAAAAGGAATCTAATTTCAGTTTAAAAAATGAAAAAGTACTGAAGAGTTGTTTAGTTGTTAAAATAAGATTAATTTACGTACAATCGTTGCGTCCTGAAAGAAAGAGCGGGAGTTTATTAAGACACTACACATTTTAATAAAAAAAGGGTATATTTATTAACAAAATAAAAATTCCAAACTTTATTACACTCCTAAAAATTACTTCTACTAAATAAAAACCCATTATGCTAGAAGACTGTACACTATGGCATAGAGTATTTAATGTATGGTTTTTAAGTTTTTAATAAACGGCTTGATACAACTCGATTTTAAAAGATTTTGAAATTAACTCAGCCAATTACCCGTGTAGAGTAGTCGATGAAAACGCACTTGTAGACAGGAAGTGAGATTTTTAGGCTTTTGTGCTTATGACTTACGATTGGTTTCCCCTCGTGGGTTTTCCGTAAGTTATTTGGCCCTTCTGGGTGAGTTTCTCAAAAAAAATATTGTCTCAGCCATCATCATCCTAGTTTCATTAGGGCTGCTAAACACTTTTTGACCTGAAATGCCTGAGGATGAGCAGAATATTTCCAGGAAAGGAAAAAGCCTTAAACTTAAGTGCTAGAAAAAAAAAAAAACACTCTCTGGCGTGCTGCAGAAGAAAGCCACTACGGTCTCATGGTCGAAAAAAAAACTACTGCAGTCTGATGGAACAAGCCACTACGGTATTCTGATGGAAAAAGCCCTTTAAAAATGGCATCTGGCCGCTTAAATATCTTCGTCCCCTCTCATTAAAATGGTCCACTTCCGGGCAAAAAATTAATGCAAACTAAATAAATCAAGTCGGCAACACGCGTGCCACACTGACGGCTTAAATTAAACTACTCAAAAATTTAAAAAAATGTTTTAAGCTACACTACTCAAGAATTGAAATCACTGCAATAAATATAAAAATGTAATAAAATATAAATTATAGGGAGAAAAAACAGTGTTGTAACATGATCTTAAAATCCAGAAAAAAATGAATGTTACAATATATATATATATATATATATATATATATATATATATATATATATATATATATATATAATATGACAAAAAAAGTTTCAAAATACTAAACTTTACAAAAAAATGTTAAAATACTTTTAATAATATTATAGTAGTATATTATTTTTTTATAAATTATTATATAAATATAATAAAATAATTGATTTCTGTAAAATTTTTAAGTAAATGCAAGCACATTTTATTAAAATAATAATAATAAAAATACGAAATAATTAATTAGAAAATGGCGTTATCAGAAAATAATATAACCAGACAATTTGCGTGACTGTTAACATTATTTAACATTATTATATTGTTCATATCAAAAGGAACAACCAAAAAAAAAGCTATAGATTTTTTAAATAAAATACAGTGCAGCGATACAAACTGTTGAATACTGTCCCTGGATTCGTCTTATCTTATGTTTTTTAATGGTAAATAAATATATTCCTGAGCAACTTTTTTAAAATCTTGTACCCCAAGTTAGTAGGTTTTAAGAAAGTACTAGATTTCGTCATGTGACGTACTGTTTTAAACCACAATACGCCATTCTGTAACATTGTCTAGATCGCGCTCTTTAGTAAATTAAAACTAATATGTTTTAAAATATTTGATAATGATTTACGCACAGTGCCATAATTAATTTTAATATTCATAATACTTTACATATACGTGATAATTAAAATTATAAATTTATTAACAGAGGAAAGCTAAGTTATAAATACCGATAATCATATAAATGATATTTTAGATTGCAAGATCATATAGCAAGTACGTTTTAATTTGTACGTGTGTGTGTTACTGAACAGATTTTAAAAATTATTTTACTAAAAAAGAGCGTTAATAGTTATAAATAACATAGGTGTAACCATATTCGAAAGATTAAAATATTTTATAATCTCGTGACACGCCTATTTATATTTTTGAAACACTGAAAGAAAGTTTTGCTTCTATGATTTTCAATACGCAAATATGCTTGTATCTGTAATAGTTTATTGACATTCCGAAGGTCAATTTACTTTACTGTAATAAATAAGAATCCGCTAGGATTGAAAGAGATAGAATAATTGATTCAATTAAAAAATTATTATACTGTACTTTCGTCCTCTTTGCTTTCATTTGACATGTGTTTTAATTTAGACATACAACTTTAATATCTTTTAATTTGACCCACTATTTACTTATTTCAATTAGTTTTTAAACATTTATACTTTAAATCAACTGCAATTTAAATGACATACTTTTAGATAGATATCACTTTTTAAATGTTTTCATCTGATTCATTAATTCATTTTGAATGTGTTATCCCTTTTTCAAAATTTAGAGTATACAGATCATTACAACACCACATTTTTTAAATTGAGAAGTAAAATTATTATAAAGGTCATTAAAACAGAAGCCACATAAAGCTTCTATATAACTCTGTAAAGTATAATAAAAACTGAATTTAATAATGATACTCTCCACACTGAGATTGTTTAATGGAGGTATTAATTTTATGTAGTAATTGATAGTTGGTGTAAAAACAAACCATATTAACCGCACGTCACTAAGATTTCGGTTATTTTAAATGATTAGTGAAGGAATGAATTGTATTACCATATGAACTCGTAATTCTTTTCTATATATCGTGTTTAACAAAAATAAGAAAGAACAAAAAAGTTTTCTTGTACTGAAACGAGACGTGCTACTTTATTGATTTGACGCAGTTTTTTGTTCGGGTGTGAGCGACATCTTGTTTAAATCAGTTAGTTTTACATGTAGAGTGGAAAAAAATTTAAATGATAAGATTTACATTCTCGCCACTAGATCACGAGGAAAAATTACGTCTGTTTATGTATATTCGTGTACAAGAAGTGGATAAAATGCAAGCATGCAAATACCCGGATTTTATAAAGTACTAAATATAATGCAATAATCCCTATCATAAATTTTCGAACTAAGCCTGAATTGCCCGAAAAAAAAAAACAAAATTTTAAATACATAGTCTTATTCAATCCACGTTACATAATTTTGTACCATACAAGAAATGTCATCAATGTTCACAATTGTATATTCTATGATGGTCCAATATTTTTCTAATCATTTTATTTTAGAATAATTTTAAATTGATATGTTGGGTGGTATTTACCATTTTTATTTAAAATATGTGTGTAATATGAATAACTGTCAATACCAAAAACATTTTTTACAAGTATCCAATTTATATGCAAACCATATATATCTAAGAAATAGTGTTGTCCTTTAAGAATTTTAAATGGTATAAAAATTAAAAACTAAGAAGGTTACCAAATAATTCTAGTTTTTACGAAAATACTTTAATATATTTAAACTGGTAAATCCTTGTAAGAAAATAAAAATATTTATGAATAGTATCCTCTAGGGATATGCCTAACAATGTTAATGATACTTTAAACCTTTTAGATAAAATACCCACTGATACTGTAATGAATTTAAACATAAAAAAACCGGTCAAGTGCAAGTTGAACTTGCACAATTAGTGTTCCGTACGTTGATTGTTTTTAAAATAAAATTTTTGTTAGGGTGGTATAAAATGATCAGTGACTTCACAAAACACACCCCAAATGAGTTTTCAACAGAGTTTGTTTCCAATCTTTAATGAAAACTGGTGACCTTGAAATTTTGTTTTTTTATATACCAAACAAATTATTAAAGGTAATGCACTCGTGATAATTTTCGTTCAATCTATACCCCGTGGAGAATATTCCAGAATTTTTTCAAAATTTTTTGATCAGTACTTTTCGAGATAAGGTAGGGGACAGCGATTTTTTAAAAGTAATACGAAGAAAAGTGTGCGCAAGTATTACATTATATATATATTTTTTACTCGTGTTTTCACAAGCTTTCATTTGACACCACACTCGATGACCTAGTAAAAAAAAATTTTTTTCACTTCCGATTTCACCCCTCAAAACGAACCCCTTAAGTTAAAATTTATGTTACGGTGGTATAAAATGATCAGTGACTCCACAAAACACACCTCAAATGAGTTTTCAACAAAGTTTGTTTCCAATCTTTACTGAAATCTGATGACCTTGAATTTTTTTTTTTTATATACCATATAAATTATTAAAGGTAATGCAATCGTGATAATTTTCGTTCAATCTACACCCCGTGGAGAATATTCCACAATTTTTTCGAAATTTTTGATAACTACTTTTCGAGATAAGGCCCGGGACAGCAATTTTTCGCGAATTTTTAAAAATAATACAAAGAAAAGTGCGCGCAAGTATAACATTATATATATATTTTTTTACTCGTGTTTTCCCAAGCTTTCATTTGACACCACACTCGATGACCTAGTAAAAAATTTTTTTTTCACTTCCGACTTCACCCCCCAAAACTAACCCCTTAAGTCAAAATTTAATTCTCAAAAGTACACGGCTTTGATGAGGCCATCAATTCCTATATTATTACCCAATTTTACCTTTCTATGTCAAATAGTTTCGAAGAAAATCGGGTGTGACAGACAGACAGACACCGAAGTGATCTTATAAGTGTTCCGTACGGAACACTAAAAAGAGATGGTAGACCTCAGTTGAGTGATATTTTACTTTTAAACAATTAAAACAAGGAAAAATGTTATTAATGTATAATATATTTAGTAACACAAACAAGACAAAATATAACGGCTTTGAGTGTTGTTAGTACTATCTCTTCTCTCCTTGCCCTCTTCTCCCACCACCTTGTAATGCGGATAAAACGTATCATTGAATATTCGGTCAAACTGGCTTTTACTATGTTCTTGTCAAGTGTTAAAATTGAATAAATTCATTTGGTTTGATATTTAAATTTAGAAGTCATTTATTGCAATATGTTAAACTAATTTCACACACCTTGTATCTACTTCAGTTAAACTGAATATGCTTTAATATACCTTGTTTTCCACCCAGATACAAGGAATTTGTTTTGGGAAATCAACCGTTAGTCATAATTCTATTAGGTAGTAAATCGTATATGACCTAGATAAATATTTGAAGTAAATTGCTCGTAGGAAATTCCACTTTTAGGAACAATCATAAAATTCGCCGAGCTAAATTCTCTCTAGAAAGCAATAACAGTTAAAAGCTTTAAGAACTAAAATAACAAGGCATTCGTTTTGTCCTTAGAGAGAAATCCTATTTTGGTGTGTTACGTCTTGTCAGAGTGGTGTTTGCGAAAACGTTTATTAAATTTCCACGTTTGGTTTTTGCGAATAAAGCTTTTCTTCAAGTTTCTTTCCACATACTTTTTGAAGAAGTTATGTTTTTGTAAATGTTCATAAATGTAAATGTTATATATATATATATATATATATATATATATATATATACATATATATATATATATATATATTATACTATTATATATATATATATATATATATATATATATATATATATATATATATATAAATTAAGATTAGAACTTCTTGAGGGCGTAACATTCCAGAAATGTCGTACTCGATTCTAGAAACAATCCAAAATTCCTAGAAATAATCATTGCTAAGATTATCCACAAAGTCAAATAACCGGTCCAAGTGCAAGTCGAACTTGCGCAGTTAGTGTTCTGTATGTTGATTGCCTTTAAAATAAAAATTTTTGTTAAGGCCGCTATACACGCTCCGGTTTGCCTGCACAGGTAGACCTGCGCAGGTAAACCGAAAAGTGTATTGTAAAACCTGTTTAGGTTTTTTGAACTGTACAGGCGACCGGAGTAAATATGGAAAAACATATTTTTACTGTGCCAGACTTGCGCAGAAGGATGCGCGATGGTATTTGTCCTTTTTTTTTATTTTCTGTGGTTTGTATGTGCTAAACGGGCTTCAAAACAATTTATCGAAATTCTTTAAATCAAACGGTTTTTTCACCACATTCAAGCCACAGTTCATATTCACCCGTTTCATATTTACCTTCGCATAGTCCCGGTAATCAACACGTTATGTCACCTCAAACTACCCAATGTTCACCTGCTTCACATTCACGATCGCATATTCCTTCTATTCATATCGTAATACCACCAGAAACTACTTATGAAGTAACTCCAGAAAATGATCGTACTTACATTAAAGATGAATCAGCTGCTACATACTTTACTAACTTTTCTACTTGATCACTAAATCTTTTTTTTACATTTACAGTATTGTTGCAAATTACACGAATAAATTGCCTTGAAAAAGTTATTTTTTATTGTAAATGCTTACCTTTAAATTTTCCTTTCCTAAAACTTTGTATAAAGCATCACAGGTTTCAGGTATAATTTTGCCGAGAGGTTGAGGAGATATTATTGTGCTAAATTTTAAGCGTTCGAACAATCTTCCTGTTGCAGATACCTTAATGTTGCATTCAGTCTTTCGTGTGGCTAAATAGGTCTCCTCATAACGGTATCCTGTCTTACAATCCGTGCTGTTACCACTGAAAGAAGTTTCAAGTAGGTCGGTTCATCCATTCACAAATAATTGCAATAATCTTTTGGTTCAAATCTTAATTCATTTAATAAGTTTATGTGAGTAAAGCTATGCCTCGTCAACAGCCAGTATTCCTACATGTTTGACGCTTTTTAGTGTTCCGTAGGGAACACTTATAAGATCACTTCGGTGTCTGTCTGTCTGTCTGTGTGTCACACACCGGATTTTCTCTGAAACTATTTGTCATAGAAACTTGAAATTTGGTAATAATATAGGAATTGATGGCCTCATCAGAGCCATGTAGTTTTGAAAGTTAAATTTTGACTTAAGGGGTTAATTTTGGGGGATGAAATCGGAAGTGAAAAAAAAAATTTTTTTACTAGGTCATCGAGTGTGGTGTCAAATGAAAGGTTGTGAGAACACGAGTAAAAATATATATAATGTAATACTTGCGCGCACTCGTCTTTGTATTATTTTCAAAAAATCGCGAAAAAATCGCTGTCCCGCGCCTTATCTCGGAAAGTAGTTATCAAAAAATTTTGAAAAAATCCTGGAATATTCTCCACGGGGGGTAGATTAACGAAAATTATCACGAGTGCATTACCTTTAATAATTTTATCTGGTATTTAAAAAAAAACAAAAATTTCAAGATCATCAGATTTCAGTAAAGATTGGAAACAAACTTTGTTGAAAACTCATTTGGGGTGTGTTTGTGAAGTCACTGTTCATTTTGTACCACCGTAACATAAATTTTGACTTAAGGGGTTCGTTTTGAGGGGTGAAATCGGAAGTGAAAAAAATATTTTTTTTACTAGGTCATCGAGTGTGGTGTCAAATGAAGGCTTGTGAAAAACACGAGTAAAAAATATATATATAATGTAATACTTGGGCACACTTTTCTTCGTATTACTTTTAAAAAATCGCGAAAAAAATCGCTGTTCCCTACCTTATCTCGAAAAGTACTGATCAAAAAATTTTGAAAAAAATTCTGGAATATTCTCCACGGGGTATAGATTGAACGAAAATTATCACGAGTGTATTACCTTTAATAATTTATTTGGTTATAAAAGAAAAAAACAAAATTTCTAGGTCACCAGTTTTCAGTGAAGATTGGAAACAAACTTTGTTGAAAAGTCATTTGGGGTGTGTTTTGTGAAGTCACTGAATCATTTTATACCACCCTAGCAAAAATTTTTCATCTTAAAAACAATCAACTTACGGAACACTAATTGTGCAAGTTCAACTTGCACTTGACCGGTTTTTTTCGCTTTAACGTCATTTTATTTATTATATGAAGAACTATAAAGACTAGTAGTACACTCTCCCGCATCTCCGTCATAACTGCACAGTTTCACCATTGCATGTGTGGGTCCTAACTTGTGCAGGTAAACCTGTTGAGGTATACCTGCACAGATTGCTTGTACAGGTATACCGGAGTGTGTATAGCGGCCTTTAGGGAGGTATAAAATGATCAATGACTTCACAAGATACACCCAAAATGAGTTTTCAAGACAGTTTTTTTTTCCGATCTTTACTGAAAACTGATGACCTTGAAATTTTCGTTTTTTTTTTTATATACCAAATAAATTATTAAAGGTAATGCACTCGTAATAATTCTCGTTCAATCTACACCTTGTGGAGAATATTTTAAGATTTTTCCAAAATTTTTTGATCAGTACTTTTCGAGATAAGGTGGGGGACAGTGATTTTTCGCAATTTTTATATAATAAATAGGCAAAGAAAAGTGTGCGCAAGTATTACATTGTATAAATTTTGAACTCGAGTTTTTATAAGCTTTCATTTGACATCCCACTTGATGACCTGATAATTTTTTTTTCACTTCCGATTTTACCCCCCAAAACTAACCTCTTAAGTCGAAATTTAACTTTCAAAACTACACAGGTCTAATAAGGCTATGAACTTCTATATTAGTGCCAAATTTTAACTTTCTATATTAAATAATTTCGGAGAAAATCAGGTGTTTGTCAGACAGACAGCCAGACGGACAACAGACACCGAAATGATCTTATAAGTGTTCCGTATGGCACACTTAAAATACTACTGATACTAAATCTAAACCCTGCTTATTGTTTTCTACAATAGCAAATGTATTATTTATGGCGGATTTTGTTTTACCTCTCATAACTATTAACAACAAGTTTTAAAACATTGGATGAGTAAAATTCACTGTATAGAAAATGAATATTGTGATCGAAGCAGCTGGTTCTAGTTACATGATAAAACAGCAAGTCACACTTGAATTGCGTTATTTATCGTCAGTTTTTGGCTCCAATTCAATTCTGTAACTTAAACGGTTCAACGTATTTGTTTGATTTATGATTTCATAACTTTCTAGTATTCCCAAGTATTAAAATGAAGTGCTATCATAGAAACCATTTAGAAGACTCAGTAGTATAGAAATTTAGTTTAATTTTCCTATACATTCTCATTAAATCCAAAATTGAAACCAAATCATAGCAACACTCCCAGTATTACAGCAGCACACATTAAACAAATAGCATACAATAAACAGTTTCTTAAATCTGAATTTTAAATGATGCAAATGAAAACAAGAAAATATTTAAATCTTTATCATAACGGATACTAAATACTAGAAAATGGGAAATTTAAGGAGCTATGCCTTCGATAAAATGGTAAAACCTAGATCAATTTAATATGTTGAAATTTTTCTTAAGAAACATCTATTGCTATTAAAACCAAACCATCAGGAGAAATCATTTTTGAATTATTGATTTTACAACGATGTCAGCAAGTGACCTTCGATGTTTCATATATATATATAATTTTCATCACGTAATAGTCACCACGTTTCTTCTTAAATGTCAAATATTTTAAGAACCTAAAAGCTAGTTTCAAAATTAAGGCGGGTAAACTCATAAACATAGTGATCATTAACATATTTACATTTCCAAAGTTTTACAGAAGTTTGAATAGTAAATCCCAACAATTTAAAAGCACTGTTAAAAATCTTATCTAAAAGGCATTTCGTGTCAAGTACCACAAGGTCTTTCGCTAACACTGTCTTTTTGAGATATATTTACCCTTACTTTAATCATTTATTATTTTATTATAATGAGTGAATGTGTTTAAAAATATTTATTCACAACTATTTTTTGAGAGCAGATATAAAACCAGTTGAGATCAGAATGAAAATCATTGCGCCAGATATTAGCTTATACCCTGAAGTTATTCGGGAAGTCGAAAATATTTTTAATAATGCTTATATAAAAAATAAATAGCTATGATCTGATACGATTGCCTAGGGATATACTCGATATTCAAATAAATGCTATATTGCCAGTAATCTGAACAATTCTCTCTCTGTCCATCCAGGCAGACTTGAACTACTGCTGACCTTCAGCAATATTGAAATCTTTACTGTAGTCGGTGAAGATGGAGTCACTCGGTCTTATCATTTTCTGGTCTCTACCGATCTACTTGGCAAAAAATAGTTCCTGTACCGTAAATATGTACTGATAAATGGTACTTTTCCAAGATATTGGCAAAAGGAAAAAAGTCTTATCACCGTAGTTGAAGAAGGATATGGTCATAAAATAAATAATTTAATAACAATAGTTCATTAATTAGTTAAAAGATATGATGTAAATTTATTAAAACACGACAAAAGGGATAGGTGTTGTCAGACCCATTTGATATGCTGAGGGATAATATGGTATTGATTTTACGTGTGTTCGTCTTTTTAATATTTTAGAATTTTTCATTTGACTTGAAATCAAGAAGGTCATACTCTTGACTATTATAAAAGATATGCTTTGAATACCTGAGAAATAAAAAATATTTTTCATCCGTTTTGGCCTGAGAAATATTATTTTTCATTGTGTACATTTAATTACCACTCAATGCATAATTTTAAATTGAATTCAAATATATTATTCAATATAAGTTGGGCTACGTTACGCTTTTCTATTCAAGGTTACGTAAATCTATATGAGATATTACAGTGAAGTAACTTATAGACCGAAATCAATGCCATGATCCACAGCAGTTGACATCGAGATATAATTCTCCTTTAAAATAAAGATGTATTGAAAGAAGAATAAGTCCTATTTTCACCATTAATAGTGAATTCGGAATCTCACAACTATGCTACTCAAAGTTATGTTGCTCTTGTAATATGACCGATGCGTACACTAGCGCAGGGCCAGCGGCGTGAAATGTTGAAATATTAGCAGAAAATTTTTAAATACAAAAAAAAATCAACAAATAATGCCTTTTTTAAATTTAATGAGAGACTGAATTGTCAAATAATAGCTCCAAAGTTTCGATTTACACCGGAATTTTTTAATGAATTTTTTCCAAGGATGTGCTGTTTAATGAATTCACTGAATTTTGAATTACACATACCTGGTATTACATTAAATCTATGGTATGGGGATCAATTAATCCGAGTTTCGAAACTATTTATTTTAATGCAACTTTTTATGCAATTAGTTTTGTGCGTTTAATTACATATATATATATATATATATATATATATATATATATATATATATATATATATATATATATATATATATATATATATATATATATATATATATATATGTAGTAATGGTTTTTCGGGTATCCCGTGTTAGCTTGAAGTCCCTTGATGGACGGTTTCGCTGACGTTTCGATGGAATCTCATCCATCTTTTTCAAAGCGTTGATCACTGGTCGGTGTCTTGGCGTTGAATGTCGAGACTGGCCCTGAGTGCGCCGGTTTTATGTACTCGGGGGTGTTTCTATTGGTCGGACGGACCTGGCCAATAGAGGCTCGGCTTTGGCTGCGCGTTGTCGGTCCTGTGGTTCTTTGTAATGTTTGTGTTGGTGAAGTAGCATATGGTTGAATTATTGTTTCTCTTGGTTGGACTTGGTACTGGGATAGAATATGTTTCCAAGAGTTCGGTAAACGTTGGCTATCATCCCGATTATTTAAGTTGTTGGGCCTCTTTTCTATTTCTATGGCTTCTTTGATTACCCTAGTGGATAGGTTATTACTTTTTTGTAGGGTTCTGGTTTTGTCAAAATCGATTTTGTGGCCGGTATTGTGTGCATGTTGTGCTAGAGAAGAGGTGGTGGATTTTTGTTTTACGGGCGTTTTTGTGCTCCTCCTTCTGGCACTAATTTTCCTGTTTGTTTGGCCTATGTATGAAAGACCGCAGTCCTGACACGGAATTTCATATACGCCTTGGTCTTCTAAGGCTATAATATCTTTTGGTGTAGGTAGAATATCTTTAATTTTTTGGTTGGTTGTGTAAATGGTCTCAATTTGGTGTTTTCCTAGAAGTCTTCCTATTTTGTCTGTGATGCCTTTTACATATGGGAGAAATGCTTTTGTGGTATATGTCTTTCTATCCTGTTTGTGTTGTTTATTTAGGGCCCGCCGGATTGTGTTTTGACTATATCCATTTGAAAGTAAAACGTTTCGAAGGAGCTTGGTTTCTTGTTGTAAATGTTCCTTGTCTGTTAGGGTTTCTGATCGGTGAGCTAAGGATTTGGCAACGGAGAAGAGTTGGGCTGGGTGATGATGTGAGCCGGCATTTAAGTATCTGTTTGTATGTGTCGGTTTTCTACATACTGAGTGAGACAAAGAACCATCTAATTTTCTTTGAAGCAAGACATCTAGGAATGGTAGTTGTTCTGCTGCTTCCCTTTCCATTGTAATTTAATGTTTGGATGTATGTTGTTAAGGTGTTCCAGGAACTTGTTTAAGTTGTCTTCACCGTGTTGCCATACCACAAAAGTGTCATCTACGTATCGTAGCCATGTTTTCGGTTTATGTGGAGCAGTTTCTAGAGCTAGTGTTTTCGAAATGCTCCATGTATAGATTAGCTAGTGCTGGTGACAATGGAGAGCCCAAATCCTTAGCTCACCGATCAGAAACCCTAACAGACAAGGAACATTTACAACAAGAAACCAAGCTCCTTCGAAACGTTTTACTTTCAAATGGATATAGTCAAAACACAATCCGGCGGGCCCTAAATAAACAACACAAACAGGATAGAAAGACATATACCACAAAAGCATTTCTCCCATATGTAAAAGGCATCACAGACAAAATAGGAAGACTTCTAGGAAAACACCAAATTGAGACCATTTACACAACCAACCAAAAAATTAAAGATATTCTACCCTACACCAAAAGATATTATAGCCTTAGAAGACCAAGGCGTATATGAAATTCCGTGTCAGGACTGCGGTCTTTCATACATAGGCCAAACAAACAGGAAAATTAGTGCCAGAAGAGAGGAGCACAAAAACGCCGTAAAACAAAAATCCACCACCTCTTCTCTAGCACAACATGCACACAATACCGGCCACAAAATCGATTTTGACAAAACCAGAACCCTACAAAAAAGTAATAACCTATCCACTAGGGTAATCAAAGAAGCCATAGAAATAGAAAAGAGGCCCAACAACTTAAATAATCGGATGATAGCCAACGTTTACCGAACTCTTGGAAACATATTCTATCCCAGTACCAAGTCCAACCAAGAGAAACAATAATTCAACCATATGTTACTTCACCAACACAAACATTACAAAGAACCACAGGACCGACAACGCGCAGCCAAAGCCGAGCCTCTATTGGCCAGGTCCGTCCGACCAATAGAAACACCCCCGAGTACATAAAACCGGCGCACTCAGGGCCAGTCTCGACATTCAACGCCAAGACACCGACCAGTGATCAACGCTTTGAAAAAGATGGATGAGATTCCATCGAAACGTCAGCGAAACCGTCCATCAAGGGACTTCAAGCTAACACGGGATACCCGAAAAACCATTACTACATTTCACACCCCCCGTGAGAACATTCGTCAAAACATATATATATATATATATATATATATATATATATATATATATATATATATATATATATATATATATATATATATATATATATAAACGCATTATTCCTAGAGTATGTCGTAGGTGTGCACTGTTGCTAGTGAAATTCCTTACCCATGCACCTGAAAAGTTCAAAAGGTTCCATTAGTTGCTATAATAAAATCATAAATCGTAACACATTTTCATTGTTTTATGGATATTTTATGCTGTGTACTTGTGAAAAAAAGCAGCTAGTTCCTGCAACTATTCACATGATGTTAAACTGAAGGAAAGCATGTGATTTATGTAATAGATTTAAAATCGCACAAATCTAGAACTAATAAGGAAATTGGTCATAAATGATATTTTGCAAATTTTCATTCCTTTCCTTAATTACACCATTTCTTACAGTTGATTCACTTTAGTTTCAAATAACGTTCTATCTTGTATTTTGTTTTAATATCAAGTGAAAAAGTAAAGATTTCAGAGGTCTTTTAAGGGGTAGATATTGTACAGGTAGATATTGTAAATATATACCTAAATCACAGTTATTCAGCCACTCAAGAAGTATATGGGCCAATATAAAGAAGTTTCTTCTTCAAGGACACTTTAATTAAATATTCATTTTTGGATCGCCTGTCTTCTTCTTAGTGTGTCTTATCTTCTAAGGACGTTGGCGATCACATTTACCCATCTGATTTTATCTATTGCCGCTCTAAACAGTTCAGTAAATGTCATGTTTGTCCACTGTCGTAAGTTTTTCGACCAGGAGTTGCGGCGCCTTCCTGGTCCTCGCCTAACGATTATTTTTCCTTCAATTTTAAATTGCAGGAGCTCATACTTTTGGCTTCTCATAATATAGCCAAAGTAAGTGTTTGTTCTTTCTTTAAACAGCTGGGATTCAACTCTCGTTCTTTTCCCATCCGATCAAGTAGTTCTACGTTTGTGGTATGAGCTGTCCAAGGAACACGCAGCATTCGGCGATAGCACCACATCTCGAATAACTCCATTCTTTGTTGTGTTGTCTCTGTAATTGTTGCAGCTTCTATACCGTATAACATGACAGAGAACACATAGCATCTTAACACTCTTATTCTTGTTTTTAAGTTTAGTTGGCAGTTACAGAGTATGCTGCGCATTTTATTAAAGAAGCTTCGTGCTTTTTCAGTTCTTGAGCGTACTTCGATAGGGTGGTCCCAATCTTCACTAATTACGCTTCCTAAATACGTTATTTTTGTTACCCTTTCAGGCGTGTTTTTTAGTGTACTTTAATATTTATATTTGTATTGGGATTCTTACTGACCACCATTGTTTTTGTTTTGTTCGTATTCAGTTTTCATTCCATATTCCTCACATGCATCAACAATTCCATTCATGAGCCTTTGTAGACCTTCTTCACTGTCCGCTAGAATGACAGTATCTCATCAGCGTAGCGGAGGTTATTTACACACACACCATCAATTGTAATTCCATCTTTTTTATCAGAAAGTGTTTTATTGAAGATTTCCTCCCAATAAACATTGAATAACTGGCGTGACAAAATGCAACCCTGACGTACGTCTGTGTTTATTTTTGTTTCTTTGGATATGCGATTCTCAACTTTTATTTTGGCAGTCTGGTTCCAGTATAAACTTGATATTATTTGTCTTTGTCATCAATGTTTTTTGAGTATTTATGAAGCATAAGTAAACATCAGAGTTGACATCCCTATATTTTTCAATCAGAACGCGGATGGAGAACAGTGCATCCCTCGTTTCTGGTCCGTTCCTAAAGCCTAACTGTGTTTGTCCAGTATGTTCATCTAGTTTTTTGTATACTCTTTGGTGGATTATTTTAAGGAAGAGTTTCAAGATGTGGTTTATTAGACTTATTTTTCGGTATTCTTCACACCTTCTAGGGTAATTCATTTTGGCGATGGTATAAAAATTGATGTCAACCAATCATGAGGTACATCATCTGTGTTGTATACACCGTTGAAGAGGTCCATATGTTTTTCAAGAAATATTTTAATGATTTATGTAAGTATATTATCGTCTCCTACTGTTTTTTTGTTTTTAAGCTGATTTGCTGCTGCTAATATTTCGTCTTTATTTATGGGGGGCACGTTGTATTAAGCTTATTTGTATTATATTGTCTAGTTGTGTCACTATTCATTTCCCCTATGTATTCTTCCCATCTATCTATTGTTTCTTGAATTTTCAATAGTAGTTTACCTTCTTTGTGCTCTATTACTTGTGGTTGCCTTTGTAACCTTAGTTCAGCAGATTCTTTGATTTTCTTATGTAAATTACACGTTTCGTATTTCTTTTCTAATGTTTCTATTTCTGTGCATTGTTTATTTAGCCACATGTCTTTTGCTTCCTTTATCTTTCTTTTTATTAGGTTGTGCGTATCTTTTTCTTTTATATTATAGTTGTTCTTATACTTTCTTCTTATTTGCTTCATATCGAATATTTCCTCCGGCATCAGTCATTGTTGTGCAAACTATGGTCTGTAGGTATATCTGCTCCAGGATACGTTTTGGGAGATTTGACTATATTTCGTTGTCTTCTATTGATGGTTATATAGTCTATTTGGTTTCTGATGATTTTGTTATCTTTTCCATCTGTAGGAGCTTTCCACGTATATAACCATCTTGGGGGCAATTTAAAATATGTGTTCATAATAGAGAGGTGCTTTTCTCTGCAGAATTGGATTATTACGTTTACCCAAGCCATATTCCCATTCCCATAATCCTCTTCTTTTTTATCTCCTGCTCTGACATTGAAATCCCCCATTATCATGTTTATCTTATTTTTCTTAGTGTGTTGTAGAATCTTATTTAAATCTTCAAAAAATATTTTGATTTCTTCATCAGTACTTTGTGATGTTGGGGCATAGACTTGTATGATGTTAAATTTGTATGGTTTGCAATTTATTTTAATCAAGATTATTCTATCTGAGATCGGTAAAAATCCTTCCACTATTCTTGTCTCTTCTTCTGAAACCACTATTGCGATTCCGTTTTTATTTTCAGTGGTTACATTTCCCAAGAAATAAGCGGAGTAGTGCTCAATCTTGCAGGTGCCCGTGTTCAGCCATCTCATTGCAGCTTTGTCCGCTTCAAGCAAACTTCTATCATTCCAAGTTCCTATTTTACGTTTTGATTATTACCGGGAGATTCTTCGCACCATCTCCCCACTTAAGGGGTGCCCGGGACTGAGAGCCTTTTCTTTTATCTTTATCGGCATTGTGCTGTGCAAATGCCGCTTCAGTGATTCTGATCACGCCATTTGCTGTCTGCTTTACAACTATTTCAGTCACCTTGAGTTCTGCTTGTGGGCAGTTTTGAATAACCAGCTGCCGTTGCTCAGGGTTAAGGATGCGTAGCTATGAAAATAATAGGAAGGTGGGAAAAGGAAAGATGGCCTGATTTCTTCTTGGAATGGGAAGTTGAAGAGAATCAGTAGCTAACGGGCAGGGCTGCTAAGTCCTATAGTAGCCTATCTCCTACCGGGATCACAGAAGAGTGTTACTCGCTACCCACGGATCGCTTTATAGATCCTGAAATATAATCAAAAATGTGATCTGGAGAAATTACGAGTTAAAGTTTTTCTCTAAATGTTAATATCCTAAATATGCCCAATACAGAATATACAGAGATGGTAAACGTATCAACCTTATTTGGCACGTATTAGAATCCTTTCTAAATATAATTATGCGAAGAAAAAAAAGAATTTAAAAATAGTAATAGGACTGAATCGATATACTGCATACAGATACTGATACAAAAATGTTACTACTAAACAATAAAAAAAAATATTTCAAGTGGCATTGGAAAGTGATGCAAAACGAAGAAGAGTTAAGGGTATCCTCCACAAAAACCTAGGCTCTACGCAACCTAGCAATATTGGTTGAAAATATCCAAAACTTATATAAACTATTAACATTAACAGGATATAAAAGGAATATGATGATAGGCGGATAAGTTCATAATAACCCTTAACTCTCCATAGATGATAGTAGAAGCAGAAAGAGTCAACGAAGTTAAATACCTATGTATAACGCTGAACGGCAAGTGGGACAGCGACGTAGAAATTAAGATATGCCTGGGTCATGCTTGAAGTAATTTCAAAACCTACTTACTATGTCATGAAATCCCACTTGTTTTAAAATTTCTAATAGTGGAATATTATATTTAGCCAACATTACTATTCGGAGTGGAAACTTTGTTACTTAAACTTAAATTCCTCATTAGAGCCATTTGCAAAGTATCGTACATTGGCCACACATTGAAAGGTCCCAGAATCAATGTTCTGAAAATCATCCTCATGAAAAAAATGTCGAAGACATGGCTTCGCAACATTTGAGAAAAAAAAATCACAAACTTTTATATACGAAAACCTAAAATAAGCCATTTTTTTGATTTTTCAATTATTTTGAAAAGATTTTTATTTTATTAAGAGTTTTTGATGATATTGTTAATTTTACAAACAATTAAATATAATTTGACTACAATGATATTTATTAAATTATTTCACATTTGGCTTTAAAACTTTTTACTAGGCTAATATTTTAATTCTTGCTTTAAAACAATAGTTTTAGAATTTTAATGAATTTTACAGATCGGTAAAAAGGATGACCTAATTACTTTTTCAAATGCAGGAGTAATTTTTGTGAGATATTACACATTATTACGATATTTATTCTACTCGAGTCGTTGAACTAGTTCTGCTGGTCTTCTTGTAAATTAGTTGCAAAGGAAGGTGATTATTGAAAGTTTCAATATCGCTATTATTAAAAGTAATTTGGGACATTGTTAGACCTAGTAATAAAATATTTCTTAATACTCATTATTTCAGAATTACTCTTTGTATTATTTTTGGCTTCATCTTAGGTTTATCCTAGAGGTTTATTTAAGCATCCCTTATCCAAAAGACAGCAGCACTATTACGTTGTTCGAAAAACAAAGCGCCGCCTTTCCTCATTAAATTATTGCACCTAACACACAGGAGATAATAAATAGCTAAAGCAGCCTCTAAAATCGCGACAGGGTAGTAATTTATTAAAAAGTCTACGAAACGAAAAAAAGGAGACTGTGTCCCATTTTCTGCAAGGAAAGATAATGCTAAATAAGCAATTTAGGGAAAAATGACTTCATTAAAACTGAAATTGGTGGGATGGAAATATCTACCGCGAAAGTTAAATAAAAACGATAGATCAACCAGTATATGGGATGTGTAGTTAGTTCTTGAGAAATATTATTTAGAGTTAGGTGCGTAACGGTGTTTTGAATTTGGTGCAAAAAACATCTATACTCTGACTGACTTTTGGTTCAGTTATTCAAGAGTTAATTAACTCTTGTGCGCCACTTTTTCATTCAGGTATTGTTATGATGATTAGAAACTCCAAATAAAAGAAAGAGCTCCATCATATAGAAAAATGCAAAACCATACAAAAAGATTTTTAAACTGAAAGATTTCGGGTAAGAAATAACAGAGAATGATAATTCAGTAATTAAGCAACAGGCAACGCAAAAAAAATATAGCAAATTTAACCTCTCCTTAAAAACGGCTTTTAGGAAGCTGTAAATAAATAAATAAACTTTTACTTTATAAACTCGAGTTACATAGTATGAAAAACATCAGTTCATTACCACAGAATACACTGATTCTTTGGCAATGAAAAGCAATCAATATTTAAATAGAGTTGACACTTCCCTGATTATCGACACTGTGAAGTTTACTATTTGAAAAAAGTCCTGAATACCATAATGGATAAATTTAGTCAATACATTGACCATATAATTCTAAAATAAACGTACATTCATGGCTTTAACATCTGTGGGTAGTCTAATAAGCAGTTTTGTGCCCATATAATGGGGTCTTTTCTTAAATAAAGATAAGTTTTGTTCGAGTATAACTAATGGTACCTAGAATCATAATTATGTATTACTTCCATGGACAAAATTGCTAAAACTACTCCTAACATATACCAGAACTTTGAACTCATACATAGTAGGTAGAGCATATTCCTTAAAAGGTCCCCGGCATAAATGCCTAAATCTCTTCTCAGCAATATCGCCCTTTTTTTGTTCTCTTCTCCCTTCTAATAATGCTAAGAGGTGAATTCGAAAACAATAAGCCATATTTTAGGCCACACACACCCTGGGCGTTGTGATAAGATATTATTGTATTTAAGTTAAAATTTTTCGTGCGAAGAATAGAAAAACATAGAGATAAAAGTTTTCTGCAAGTCATTTACAGAACAACCCCAATTTAAACTTTTATTCATATAAATACTTAAGAGTTTAGTATCAGACACCTGAGCACCCATCCCAATCAGAAACCTTTCACTAATTTAAGACATCTTTGGTGTAAAGTTTAAAAAACAATTTTCATCCCTTAAGACATATTTATTGTAAATCACTACACACATACACGCAACACTCTGCAACTTATCGACAGTCGAAATAATAGAGTTATCCCAATACATGTAACTGTTGCCGTTTGTAAAAGTAATTAAGTCAGTAAGAACATCGCTTACAACTATTAGAAACAATGGGAGGCCGAGAATCAATCTTTAACATCCCCCATGTAGACATTTAATCTGTTTGACCTGATCCAGATATGAACATTTCCAATTACTAACTTTTCCTCTTAGACCATAGTGTTCAATCTTCGATAATAATATAGTATAGTCGATCAAATGGGACGTCTTACTTAGGTTTTTGAAAAGTTCAAAATACTTTTTGCGGGCATCTAACAGGATTTACTCATATTGTTACCTAAAAGTGTTTCTTTTTTTAGAGGAAATGCTATATTTTCATAGATAGACAAAAACTTTAAAGGTAGTATTATCATATGGTACCACATTTACTAACTCAATATGCAAGTTATAGAAGAACGTTTTATGTATATAATGTACAAAATATGTAAATAATTAGCATAGCAAAACATTTGTTAAGTGAAAAAAAGTGTAAATAGTAGTAAGTATAGTGCGATGCGTGCAATAAAATCAAATATTTAAAACACACGCAAAATAAATGTAAATACTTGAAAGATATGAAGGAGAGAGTGAATGCGATAACAATAACTATACTTAAGTTATTTTAAGCTACGCGTACCTGACGGAAAATCGAGCTGGGTTTTTTCACACACAATTTTTCCCAGCAAACCGAATAGAAAACCACAACGACATAAACAACAAACGACCAATTCTTTACAAAAAAGAATATATTTAAAACTGCCATGAAAGTATGCCGGAAATGGCAAAAGCAACCACTCAAATACACAAGGTTTAATTACCACTTGGCAATACACCAGCCGGTCGAAAGGTAATTTTATAAATTAGTGTACTCCCAAAGTACATTATATTTATAAGACCATAATTGTAATAAAAACCTTGTAAACCACCAAATTGAGAATAATAGAGTGTTTGAAGAAACGTTTATAAGTAAACCGTGAATCGTACATTGTAAAATGGGTAAAAGTAATTTCTATTATCAGAGCAGAGTGATCAGACGAACCGTTATTACCAACCAAAGTCTTATGCTCAGCATTACAAAAATTGATACAAATATAATCTAAGGAAGTATTTAGCCTCGAAAGGATAATCAGTCATCTCTCTTAGTTCAATAAAAAGAACACTGTTACTGATTGCATTTGTAGCAATTTCATCATCTACCCATTATTTATTCTTGTTTTTTCTTGTTTAATGCAGCATGGTATATTGTCATTTTAATTAACAGAACTTTTCAATACAACAATTTCATAGTTCTGGTGTACTATTATGTTGGGGTTAAAACTGATTAATTATTCTCTCAAAAGTTCTAAGATAGATAAAGCTAATTAACTAATATACGAGGCTGGTTTGAAAAGTCCGTGCAAAGTCCGAGAGATGGCACCACCGGCGCGTATCGAGGTCATGTTTAGTTAGTAGCATCTCTTGAATGAACGCACACCAAGTTTCAGCCATATTGGTCTATTTCTTTGTGTTTGGCATTCGTGTGAATCAAGGAAGTCGAGTGATTTTCAAGAAATGGACGAAAAAGAATTTCGTGTGGTGATTAAACATTACTTTATGAAAGACAAAACGCCTCAGGAGACTAAAGAGAAGCTTGATAAACATTATGGTGACTCTGCACCTTCGATTAGAACAGTTTATAAGTGGTTTCAAAATTTTCGGACTGGCCATATGGGCACAAGTGACGCTGAACGTTCTGGACGGCCTGTGGAGGTTACGACTCCAGAAATGATTGATCAAATCCATGATATGGTGATGGATGACAGAAGAGTTAAGGTGCGTGAGATTGCTAGTGCTGTGGGCATCTCGACTGAACGGGTACATAATATTTTGCATAAACATTTGGACATGAGAAAGCTATCCGCAAGATGGGTGCCGCGATTGCTCACGCTTGACCAAAAACGGAATCGTGTGAAGTGTTGCAAGGATGGTTTGCAGCTGGTCCAGAAGAATCCGGAGGACTTTAAGCGTCGTTTCGTCACTGTGAATGAAACATGGATACATTACTATCCTCCTGAGACCAAACAACAATCTAAACAATGGGTTACCAAGGGGGAATCTGCACCAAAAAAGGCGAAGACCGTTCCTTCGGCCGGAAAGGTTATGGCGACTGTCTTTTGGGATTCGCAAGGGATAATCCTCATTGACTATCTGGAAAAGGGTAAAACTATTACAGGTGAATATTATTCATCGTTATTGGACCGTTTGAAAACCGAGCTGCAAGAAAAAAACGCCCACGATTGGCCCACAAGAAAGTCCTTTTCCATCACGACAACGCACCAGCACACACCTCAGCAGTTGTGGTCGCAAAATTAATGGAAATAGGATTCCAACTCGTTTCACATCCCCCCTATTCTCCAGACTTGGCTCCCTCGGACTACTATTTGTTCCCCAATTTGAAGAAATGGCTGGCGGGACAAAGATTTTATTCAAACGAGGAGGTGATTACAGACACTAATGGATATTTTGCAGACTTGGACAAATCCTATTATTCGGAAGCGATCAACAAACTAGAACATCGTTGGACGAAGTGTATAAACCTAAAAGGAGACTATGTCGAAAAATAAAAAAGGTTTACCCCAAACACATAAGTAGTTTTTATTTTTGCACGGACTTTTCAAACCAGCCTCGTACACCTGTTCAATAAAAGAAGCAATTGAATCTTTATAAAGACAGGGATTTATAATTATGTTTTAATGGAAAGTATTTCACATATAAGAATTAAAATAATCTACATGTATTCAGTCGTTTTAATTAGACATGTGATAAATTTGATATTTATCTGTATTATTTATTTAATTTTTATTTTTTATTAAATTACACAAAATATTCCTCGATGTATCGTAAAGGGCGTATCCTTATTTTAAAATCCCTCGCTTATTTTAAACTGAAATGCGAAGCTAAAAAATCTCTTCTTATCTCATAGTGCCATATATTTAAGTTAGAATTCTTTTAACTTATTGCATAAGGTATGAAGGTTGCACATTAGTATTATCAGTTAAGTATTATCAGTTAGGGAGTTTTTGGTTAGCTAGGAGTGCCTTTGGTTAGAGGAGTACAGACAGATGAAAGCTTTTAAAAACATTACAGTACCACCGATTCTGGACCCCGAAGTCCCCTTCTCCAAAAGTCTATGATCATATACAGCAATTAAAGTAAATAAGTTTCTTTCAAATATTTTTATGTCTAAATGTAGAGAAGAGATTGATTTATGGACTGTTATATTACACAGAATTCTGCTTAATGCAGAATAATGTGTTGTGTAATAGTCGGTAAATACAGCTTTAGTACCTTAAAACATGTTTTATTAACAAGAGCTTGTAGTGTAAATAATTATGTACGTAGCATGCCCACAAAAAGTTGGAGTCGACAAACAGTATATAGTTTTAAAAGTATTATGAAAACTTCTTCTGGTCCTGGTTGATATAATAAATAAATTTTATGCAAATTTATTGGTAATCTGGCTCATATGTTCTTACTTGTCCTTTTCAAGATTCTTGAGATTGAGAAGAGAAAATCATATTTTTTTTCATTATTCGTATATATTTCTTTTTAATTTCAGGAAGTGTTAATGTTAAATAAAATTTAACGAATTTTAGAACCACAGTTAATATTAGATAGTTAATGTTAAAAATTATTTTTAAATTTGATAGAAATCGTCCCATAAATAATGTAGATAAAACAATTTTAATTTTGACTGCTGTAAATATCCAGAAATTATTTTTTACTAATTACCTATTTACTGTCGAAATTTTATCCAGAGTGGTGTAAAATCAAAAAGATAATATTTTACTTTTGGCGGTCAGAAAAGGGAAAAAATTCCGTATCCTATTCCAAATAATATCCCAGAGTGAATTACCTTTAGATATATCAAACTGTTTAGGCCTAATTGACCGATAAATCCACTAATGCTCGAACGAATATATCGATTTTCATGTTTACATACGAAAAAGAATAAATTTAAAAATATAATGTCGTAAATTTGACCTCAACTAATAACTTAATTGGAATATTACAATTTGTTATTTTAAATGATAAGTAATTTATGGTAAGAATAAAAGTCTTCAAAGATATTTATCACTGAAAATGATCTAGTAATATTTTCATCTTTTACTATCTTCTTTTGAACAGATGTCATTGAAAAATTGGAACCTTCTTTTCCCTTTATCTATGCTATGTACTAACAGACTTACGGAAAATGGAAACTATATTTTTTGTGATCTGAATACCCTGAAAACTCAACATCAGAATTTGCGCCCGGTATTACTCAAAGGAACTCCGATAACCTCAGACCATATTTCTCAACAGCGGCTTTATAGAAGGCGCCATTAAAATTATTAATAATTTATCAACTCCTACGTCTTTTCATCTTTTACTACTACCTTCTTCTAAACAGATATCACTGAAAAACTGTAGGTTTCTTTCCCACTTTATCTATGCTATGTACCAACAGACTTACGGAAAATGGAAACTCTATTTTTTGTGATCTGAACACTCTGAAAACTCAACCTCAGAATTTGCGCCCGGTATTACTCAAGGGAACTCCGTTAACTTCAGACAATATTTCTCATAAGCGACTTTGTAGAAGCTGCCATTAAGATTATTCATAATTTATCACCTCCTACGTCTTTTCATCTTTTACTACTACCTTTTTCTAAATAGATATCACTGAAAAACTGTAGGTTCTTTATCTATGCTACCTACCAACAGACGCAAAATGGAAACTATATTTTTTGTGATCTGAATACCCTGAAAACTTCAAAAGAACCCCTTACTAATTTTATGGAAATTGGATCCCGGTCAAATTTGCTGAAAATGTAGTAAGTTACGCTTCAAGCTATTCTGATCAAAAGTTTTCATGTACAGAAAGTCCAAAAAATAGATAGATTGGGAGTTATCGAGCGTGGAATTAGTAAAAAAACTGTTGAGAAAATGCCATTTTTGGGTTTTTTAAGGACTTATTTTGACTAGAACATGATTTTATGAAAAATTTTAACGGGATAGTTTTTTGGGTTGCTAATTATGAATACAAATTATTTTGAGCCATTTTGCTCCTATTTTCAACTATTGGCCATCTTGGCCATTCCTGGAGTGTTTTTTTTGTTTTAATTCCTCTAGAACATATTTTTGCGAAACATTTTAACGGAATGTTATGTTTTTTGAATTGATAGTTACGAATATAATCATTATTAATACAGGGGACAACGATTTATCGTGATTTTTTAAAAATAATACAAAGAAAAGTGTGCATAAGTATTACATTATATATATTTTTGAACTCGTGTTTCTACAAGCTTTCTTTCGATACCCCACTCAATGACCCGATAAAACTTTTCCTTCCACTTCCGATTTCACTCCCCAGAACTAACCCTTTCAAAACTACACGGCTGTGATGAGGCTACCAATTCCTATATTAGTACCAAATTTCAACTTTCTATGTCAAATAGTTTCGGAGAAAATTGGGTGTGACAGACCGACAGACGGTCAGACACCCAAGTGATCTTATAAGTGTTCCATTTGGAACACTAAAAAGGCTCCAGATACGGCCGAAAGGGCAAATATTCGAAAGTAGAAGCGAAATGGGTCAAAATAATTATTATATTCATAATTAGCAACCCAAAAAACATTCTTTTCATGTTCTCTTCAAAATAAGTCCTTAAAAAATCGGAAAAGTAACATTTTCTCAGCGCTCGATAACTTCTAGTCTATCCATTTTTGGACTTTATGTCCATGGGACTTTTGATTAGAATGGCTTGAAGCATAACACATTACATTTTCAGCCGATTTGACCAGGATCCAATTTCCATAAGATTAGTGGGGAGTTCTTTTATTAAATCAGTAATTGTAAAAGAACCACTTTCCGTGAATACTGTGTAAAACTTTGCAGAATTATTACAAGGTGAAAAAGCCTTTGCCATTCGTGACGTGTTTACTTACGTTATTACCTTAACTACTGACATGAGAATGCCATCTCATAACAATGTCCATTTATATGCTAAAGGGAAGTTTAAATAATAAATTAAATGTTTCACCCCGATGCAAAAATAATAAGCTACATTATACACTTGACCTGCCTTTTCCAAAGTTTTCACATAATAATGCCCTTTAAACCGTTGGGCTTGAAAAAGGGTTTTATGGTATGTTTAATTACAAAACGCTGTATTAATTGAGGAAAAAAATTCATTAGTAACACTTGGCCTTATTAAATATATATACCATACAGGAAAGAGGACGGAATAAAAAATTTATTTTTGTTTCAAATTATTTGGATAATATTTACTAACTTGGAAGGAAAATAAAATCAGTTTATGGATGTTGCGCTGTATTGCTTGTTTTTGAAATACGTGTTTCTTAAAACTTACTATCTTTATATAGCATTTCAAAATATAAATTCGCTCTGTATATTCCTAATGCTGATTGTATTATTACTATTAACTTATGTAATTAAGGTTTTTTACAAAACTAATGATGGAGAAGAAGCAAGTTGCTAGCAATATTCTTAGACAAGTTCAAACTGCAGTGCAGCGCAAGTGAGTCGTAATGTCAACATTGTCTTCGAGCAAGTAAACCACAGATAACCGTATGATGCAACGTTGGTTTCAAAAAAAAGATGCAAACAGATGCAGAGGTAGACCACAGACAAGATGGATGGACGACATAAAAAGATTAGCAGGACATGATTGGATGCAAAAAGCAAATAACAAAGCTCATTGGAGACAACTTGGGGAGACGTACATCCGACTATGGATGGAATAAGCTAATGATGATGATGATGGTTATTGAAAAGAAACCCCAATAACCTCAGACCATATTTCTCACACAGCGGTTTTATAGAAACTGAACTAAATAGGCTATGGAACTTTGCCTCAGTCACGATACACACCGGACCTCTTACCAATATGAAAATTTCATGCAAAATAAAGCCTTCAAGCGAAAACTCTTACCGACAGCTTATCAAATCCAGAAAAAAGTAATCTTATTTCTTGTTGGAAAAGCTTAGTTCAAAATAATGGTTTATATTTAGATTAATAAAAGATACGCATTTAAATTTTTAAAAAAAAACCTGCTTATTTTCCTAATATATGTTCATTCAATCTTACATATAGTAGCGAAACGTGGACTCTGATAGAAGCTGACATAGAGAGATAGATGATTTAAGCGCAAGGTTCTCAGAAAAATATTCGGACCAGTGCAGGATGAGGATGCGGGTCGCTTCGCATCAGAATAAAGCAGGAGGTAAAAATCGGTTACAGTGGGCGAGGCACATCCGGTAGGTGAAAGGCCGTTGGGCAGCCCGAAAATACGCTGTCGAGATAATATTGTAAAAGATCTCCAAACGATAGGCAAGGAATTCATTTCTCATATTATGACGGATCGCTAGAGGTGGAAAAAAGGTCGTACAAGCAGCCAAAACCCACCAAGGGTTATAAAGCAACCAGAAGAAGAAGAACCTAAGCATGTCAATGGTCGACCGTTTAGTTAGTAACTGAGTATGTGCATTGCAGAATTTATTATATGAAGAGGACTATGTAAGGAATGTGGAATCGTAGCTTCATCAGGAGCGTTGATTGACTGAATGATGGAGCTAACATGGTTAGCAAACATATTTGGTGTAGTGGTGATATATACTGAGTAATATGAAGGGGAGTAAATTAGGTTGCATATGCTCCAAGAAGCTTCAGGAAGTGTTGGTTGGAAAATCAAACCATCCAAGACCCAGATTATGACAAATCTTATATTAAACGACACTATAAAACTGAATAACATATAAATACCTAGGACAATAAGTCAGCATATGACGGGACAACCAAACACATGAAATTCAGCGGAGAATAGCTCCTTCTGGGCATATGGCAAACTGGGCTATATATTTAAATCTAACCTTCCGATGTATTTAAACAGAAAAGTTTTTGACACATATGTACTATCCGTTCTTACGTACAGAGTCGATAATCTCAGATTGACGAAGAAAAATATCAACAAAATATGTGTCACATAAAGAAAAATTGAGGGGTCAATGTTAGGCGCTACTCTTAGATCACATTCCAAATCACATTAACAGGTAAAGACCGAGGGTACAAGACGCAGTCAAATTCAATCTATATCTTAAATTGAACTATGTCTATTTATTAGCTTGTTTACGAATTCATCGTCATAACCATTAACTCTAGTTATATTTCTAAAACGATTCCTTTCATTATTGAAGTTTACTCTATTCAGAGGAAAAGTGACCAAACGATGAACTAAAAAATGTTATGCGGCTAATTTGTGTTGTTTGCAGTGAAATGAATCTGTACGAAAGAGACAGTAACAGATAGATATATTCCTAATGACTCATTTTACTGTAAACCACACAAATTAGCCGCATTAAATTTTTTAGTTCATCGTTTGGCCACTTTTCCTCTGAATAGAGTAAACTTCAATAATGAAAGGTATTAGAAATATAACTAAAGTTAATGGTTATGACGATGACTTAGTAAACAAGCTGATAAATAGACATAAGTTCAGGTTAAATATTCAGAATTCCACTTTTTTTACACGCGAAGAAAATAAGACCAAGTATGTGTCCATTAGGGTGACCGCAAAAAATCGATGTCGGAATTTTGTTCGTCTGGACCCCACAAAACGATTACCCTTTCCAGATATTGAGATAGCTGAAATTTGAGCTCGATTAAACGACGTTAACCCGTGCCGCTCGTCGCTCAAAGTTTGAAAAAATCCAAATTTTTGGCCAAAAAGCTGACATATGGAGCCATAACTCCAGAACGGTAAATAATAGAAACACGCTTAATATCTCAAAAGAAAGCTAATGTTGTTCTTCAAAATTTATATTCTATACATAATTGCTGTTATTTTAAGTCAAACCGAGTTACAACAGCCTTTAGCCCCAAAAACGTGACCTGGTACCAGTAGGAGCCAGTTTGGGAGTATTCTAAGAATTTTACGGGTTTTTACATAATGTGTCTAGGAATTAACATTTTTTTGTTAAAAAGTATTTTGGAACTCAATTTTCAAACATAAAGAGCCTTTTGTTCAAATTTAATCTTTTATTATATGGGGATTACCTGACTAGTTTACCAAAGAAAGACCCGTTTGACAGGTAAAAAGGAGGGTGAATCTAAGTTCTATTTTAGGGATGGTGATTTTTTCTTCAACGTACAACCGACCATTTATTTATTCAGGTTAGTTTCTAAAGTGCCTTTGAGCTGGTTAGATCGAACAATTATCTAGTGAAGATATTTTAACGTTTTTTTTTTTTTAATTTTCCAAGTGTGTGTGTTATTGTTTTTATAACTATTATAGTATTATTTTAAAAGACATTTGAAAACATTTTATTGAAATTAAAGTTTGCAATATATTTTGTTTCATTTTCCAAGTTAACTGTTATTTACCTATTGGCCTCTGAAATGGCATCCACATCAGGTGTACAAAGCCGGACCAAGGATAAAATATTTCTTGTGGGCTACCCCATTCACCAGATCACCAGTTGTAAACTACCCCTCAAATCGCCAAGTTTTGTGTGCTTTATTTTATAATTTACGTATTGTGAAATTAACTGTAGGAGAATCAGCAAAACTTACAATACGAGAAGTGTTCATTTTTGGGAGAAAGCTCGAATCCCGACTAAACATGAGCAAGATGCAATTACTAAGCTGGAAAAACTTCACGCCGAGTGGAGAAATCTTCAAAAAGACCGGAAGAAAACATCGAAAACGGCCAAGAACAAATTTAAACAGTTTGTTGAAAAGTTGGATGATCTCTTTGATATTGCTCAACAAGATGCCTTGGCTCTGATGAAATCGGAAGAAGATAAGGCGTTTCTCGTGAAACAGAGGAAGAAAGGCCGCCCAGGTTCCATGACTGGAGTGGATCTCAAGTTGCCTCGAGCTGAAGAAATCAAGGTGCAAAAGGAACTTGCAAAAATGAACCGACAAATCCAAGAAGCAACTTTTGATATTGGTGAGTTTTTTTTTATTATTATTAGTATTCTAAAAAATAGATAAACAAATAAGTAAATAGTTTCATTATAATTGAAAGAAAATTGTACATGAGAGCATGATTTGGCATCTTCATGATTGAGTTTATATTTTTTAAATAATACCTTTTGATAATTAGAAGTAGGTAATTTAGTACCTATGTATTATTACTATTCTGCTAAAACGACAAGTTTTTATAGTCTTTTTTTTTCTCTTTCTTTTGTTGCTTCTTAGAGACGGATGATGAAGACAAGTTCGAAGAAGGAGAAGAAGACACTGAAGAGGACAGCATCTACCAGGAACTTGAGAGCTTGGAGGAAATGGACATCATTTGCAAGGGGCGTTAAAGAGATTTTAAAGATGAAATTGTCCATTTTATTAGATCGATGTAAGGTATCCGGCAGAAATGCCACGAGAATTTTAATAGCTACTCTAGAAGCACTAAACCTTGACCCTCCTGAGTACAAAGTCTCGAAAACTTTATTACATGATAGAAGGCAAATGTTCAGAGAACAATATAATAAAAAAATTTTTGATAAAGTAAACATTCCTGAAAAAGAGCCCGTGGTTGTCCATTGAGATGGTAAACTTTTACCGGGTGTTTTAAAAAATGAACAATGTGAGCGAATAGCTATAGCTATTTCATATGGCGAAAAGGAACAGCTGCTGGGAGTTCCTGTAACAGCAAACAGCTCTGGAGAGGAGCAAGCCGTAGCCGTATATGAATGCCTACATGAATGGGGTCTTCTCAACACCGTCAAGGCGATGTGCTTCGACACGGGAAGACTCAAAGGAGCATGCGTCATATTGGAGCAAATGTTAGGAAGAGAATTGTTATACCTAGCTTGCCGTCACCATATCTTGGAAATTTTGTTAAGAGGCGTATTCGACACAAAAATGGGATCAACCACTGGACCTCATCCAGACATTTTCAAGAGATTCCTCACTGCGTGGCCCAAGATAGACAAAGGAAAATACGACACAGGTATCAGTGACAATCTAATACAAAAAGCAGCTAACTCCAGAAGTAATTGCAAATGTTACTGCTGAATTCGAGACCAAATTAACTGAGAGCCACCCCAGAGATGACTACAAGGAGCTATTGCAGTTGGTTCTCGTATTTGTTGGATCACTATACGGCAATGTTGTGGGTTTTAGAACTCCAGGAGCCATTCATCACGCTAAGTGAATGGCAAAGGCTATTTACTGCTTAAAAATGTTCATTTTTCGTCGTCAATTTAAGATGTCTAAAGAAGAAGAAAGTTCTGTGCGTGCCATTTCTGTTTTCCTAGTTAAAATTTATTTTAAAGCTTGGTTCAATGCTCCAAAAGCTCATCTTGCACCAAAGCAAGATTTAGGTATTTTGCATAGTCTGTTAGACTATAAAGAATGTGACGACGACATTGCAGAAATAGCCCTGACCAAATTTTCGAATCATTTGTGGTATTTGAATGCAAAGTTGGTGGGATTATCGTTTTTTTGATCCCACCATTACAGACGATGAAAAGTTGTTAATGGCTAATAAATTGCTCAGTAGCACAGATGAACCATCACAGCACGCTAGGGTTGTAAATCCAAAAGTTAGGAAAGAAAACTTAAAAGAGGTAGTTGATGGAGGATTGGTAAATTTACTTACCAAAGAAACGTTTACATTCTTTGACCAATTTAATATAAAAACAGATTTCCTAAGACAACATCCAAACACCTCGCCTCAAAATAATGACTTCCAAGAAGGATTGAAAATTGTCAAAACATTAAAAGTAGTTAATGATATGGCTGAGCTTGGTGTTAAATTAATAACCGACTTTAACGACCTTCTGACAAAAGATGAAGCCCAAAAGCAATATGTCCTGCAAGTTGTAAGTAAATGCCGAGCATTATATCCTGACGTTTCAAAAACTACTTTAACAAAAGCTCTAGAATAGATTAGATAACTACGTAAAATTATCAACTCATGTAGGTTCTACGTCTGTATCTTTTCTGTGTCTGTTTTGTATGTATTATATACCTAATTTTTATATTTTAAAATAAAAAATGTCATTAGATTTATCAGTATTACTTGTTTTTTTATTATATTTCTACTTTAAACTCAAAAATATACCAAAAAAAGCAAAATTTACCACTTAATAACAAAATATACGAAATATGCTCCTAGTGGTACCAGGTCACGTTTTTGGGGCTAAAGGCTGTTGTAACTCGGTTTGACTTAAAATAACAACAATTATGTATAGAATATAAATTTTGAAGAACAACATTAGCTTTCTTTTGAGATATTAAGCCTGTTTCTATTATTTACCGTTCTGGAGTTATGGCTTCATATGTCAGCTTTTTGGCCAAAAATTTGGATTTTTTTCAAACTTTGAGTGACGAGCGGCACGGGTTAACGTCGTTTAATCGAGCTCAAATTTCGGCTATCTCAATATCTGGAAAGGGGAATCGTTTTGTGGGGTCCAGACGAACAAGATTTCGACATTTTTTTCCCCCTCTATGAGATCCGGTCACTCTAGTGTCCATACCATGTAATCCGAAATATAGCAGGGGACTCAATAATGTATTTAATAAGGTATGCTGCACCTTAGCCTATAAGTCATCAGACAATCTGAGGAATATCTTAGGAAATCCCAAAGATAAGATTTCTAATTGTGAGAAAAGTGGAACTTATGAAGTTAGTTGTAATGATTGTGACAAAAAGTATGTTGGGCAAACTAAAAGGTCAATTAAAACACGATTTAAAGAACATTTAGCACACTTAAAATACAGTAGAATAGAAAAGTTTAGCATTGCCGAACATGCCCTTGAAGCTGATCATATTGTAACATTAGATAATCTAAGATTAATTAAAAATGTATCTGATACGAGGTTGTTGAACGTATACGAAAGTATGAAAATTATAAAATGTAAAAGTAGTTTAAATAAAGACAGAGGGCCTAATCCTTATAGTCCCCTCTACTGGTTATTTGACTGGAACTGATGGCCTCGCCTATGCCATTAGTTCCGTTTGTTTAGGCTAAGTATAAATAGGGTAGATTTGTAGTTTAGCTTTAGTCAATCATCGCTACCGATGAAGATAACATAACAAACGCACGTTGAGTGCAAAAATAAAGTGTTTGGTGTAGTGGTGATATATACTGAGTAGTAATTGATTCTAAGTTGCGACTTATAAAAATATATTATTACAGAGCTCTAAGTTGCATTTAAGATATAAATAATTTAAAATGGTACAGAATTGTTTAACTAATTCTCTTATTATATTTTATTGAATATACTCGAGGCCACAATCTGGTAACTGAAAAACCAGAAACAAAGGACGGATGGACACAAATCAATTTAGGGACTATAGAAAAATTTAGGATAAAAGCCTGGCCGCAGGCTAACCGTTTTAATGTATTAGTATGGAAGAACAAATACTGAATATTGAGATTACATTATAAAAGAACTATTTATAATACATTATAAGCATTATATTGGGTTATTACAAAAATATTTTGTCCTAGAACATTTGTGAAAAAACTATTCATAAAAGTAATCGAATTAATTTTCACTTAATATTTTTCCAATTTCTGTATTTCTTATCATTGGAATCCTTGAAATGGCTGATTTTATTTTATCTGTTTACTGTGAATATTACTTTGATAATATTTTGGACAGAAATAATCACCTAGAACCCTGTACTTGCCGAATTTAATGGATATTGTAGAATATCAAATAACATTATTCGGTTCATTTTATACATTGCTCAAATCTGGCTACGAGTGATTTAACTGTAATGAGCCTATATTTTATACAGTGATCGGCAAAGAGGTTGCAACATATGGGAAAATTTTTAAAATTAAAGTATCCCATTTTTCTTTTCAGGTAATCAGTTCGGCATGTCCGACAAACTAAAAATTGATTTTAGCATATGTCACGTGACCATTGGTATGGGGGAAAATTTGAATAAACCGATATGGATTCAAGAAAACTAGGATTAATTGATAGAATTTCGAAAAAAAACTTAAGGAACCAGATGTATTTAGAAATTTATTTAAACCCTCCTTACAAAATTTGAAGCATCTACATGAAAGTCGCATTTTTTTTTAAATATTGATTTATCTCGTAAAAACTTTTAATTTAATTAGAAATATTCTTTTGTTTTCTTGACAACTGGGAAAAATAATTCAAAAAATCGGCCAAGTGCAAGTTGAACTTGCACAATTAGTGTTCCGTACGTTGATTGTTTTTAAATTAAAAACTTTTGTTAGGGTGGTATAAAAATGATCAGTGACTTCACAAAACACACCCCAAATGAGTTTTCAACAGAGTTTGTTTCCAATTTTTACTGAAAACTGGTGACCTTGAAATTTTTTTTTTTTTTTATATACCAAATAAATTATTAAAGGTAATGCACTCGTGATAATTTTCGTTCAATCTATACCCCGTGGGGAATATTCCAGAATTTTTTCAAAATTTTTTGATCAGTACTTTTCGAGATAAGGTAGGGGACAGCGATTTTTTAAAAGTAATACGAAGAAAAGTGTGCGCAAGTATTACATTATATATATATTTTTTATTCGTGTTTTCACAAGCTTTCATTTGACACCACACTCGATGACCTAGTAAAAAAAAAAATTTTTTTCACTTCCGATTTCACCCCTCAAAACGAACCCCTTAAGTCAAAATTTTTGTTACGGTGGTATAAAATGATCAGTGACTTCACAAAATACACCCCAAATGAGTTTTCAACAAAGTTTGTTTCCAATCTTTACTGAAATCTGATGACCTTGAAATTTATTTTTTTTTTATATACCATATAAATTATTAAAGGTAATGCACTCGTGATAATTTTCGTTCAATCTACACCCCGTGGAGAATATTCCAGAATTTTTTCGGAATTTTTTGATAAGTACTTTTCGAGATAAGGCCCGGGACAGCGATTTTTCGCGAATTTTTAAAAATAATACAAAGAAAAGTGCGCGCAAGTATAATATTATATATATATTTTTTTATTCGTGTTTTCCCAAGCTTTCATTTGACACCACACTCGATGACCTAGTAAAAAAATTTTTTTTTTCACTTTCGACTTCACCCCCCCAAAACTAACCCCTTAAGTCAAAATTTAATTCTCAAAACTACATGACTGATGAAGCCATCAATTCCTATATTATTACCAAATTTCAGCTTTCTATGTCAAATAGTTTCGGAGAAAATCGCGTGTGACAGACAGACAGACAGACAGACACCGAAGTGATCTTATAAGTGTTCCGTACGGAACACTAAAAATGAGTTTACGCTTGAACGCCAGCTGCTGAAATGATTTGTGTCTAATTGCTATTTCAGTGTTATACAACAAAAAATATCCTTAAGTGTTCTAAAATATATTAGTTCTCTGATCCTTGTCAAGATTGACTTAAGTTTCAAACATAAATTTTATAATTGTTGTTGATATGATTTGTATCTTAACCTCATCGATATTTTATAAATTAAAATACTTCTAGACGCTAAAACTCACCTCTTTTAATAAATATTTAAACGCTTTATTAGAAAGTTTCATTCTATCCTCTAAAAAAGTACGTATTAAGCACTAAACGATTTCGCTAATAATAATAAAAATAACGAAACTAATTGAACTTAAAAATGTCAAATGCTATTTCACTATATTCTCTGAGATCGCATTACTCCTAAAGTATTTCTAAGTATTTGGGTAGTTATTTAGCCAACACAGTTAAACACCCTCTGGCAGGCCAAGGATTTTCTGCGAATCCGGCTATCCACTGGTTGCCAAACTCCTTGTGTAACCAGTTCCTTACATCAATGGTAAAATGGACACTAGCCTCATTTTGTTATAAGTACACATGTTTTCTTTTCATTAAAGGGAGATTATCTACAAAGTCCGACAAATCTGCCTGCAATAGTAATAAGTATCTAATACTTCGATTTTTGCTGCAAGATATATTGATGGTGGCATGTTAAACACAATACTTTTAATAGTCAAATAAAAATAGTTAATAAAATGAAAAAAAATAAACTCGCAAATACTACTATGACACAATAAAAAGAAAATAGAAATACATGCAAAAGAAAATGGCGGATTTCTTTTAGTTATGTTTTCTTTCATTTCAATTTCAAAACCTACCTTGTTAATCTGTTATTTTATAGTTTTCAAGCCAAATGCAGTTTCTGGCATGCTTGTGATTTTAAAACTTGCCTTTTTATATTGCGTTGATATAAATATTATGCAAAGAATGTGAATTTTAATTAACGTTTATTTGCAAATTGTAAAACTTATTTTCTAAACTTAAATAAAACTTAACAAAGATCAGTAAACTAATAAATTTTTACTTTAGGACATTTTTTTTATTGTAAAAAGCAATTGCATACAGATCATTGGGACAGCTGTAGTTTAAGCCCAAACTAATTGTTTTAATTATTTCTCCTAGTTCTCAAAATCTTAAAAAATAAAAATATATTTCTGATTATGATCAAAGCAAAAAAAAATTCTTTTATTAAACTAGTTAGACAAATCGAAAGTTTTTAGCTAAATAAAGAAAAATTTAAAAAACAATCGCAATTTTAATGTTTTATGTAGATGCTCAAAACTTTGTAAACAGGGTTTAAATTAAATTATAGACACTTTTTGTTCGTTCAATTTCTTCTATAATCTATCAAGTAATCCGAATTTTTATGATTGTGTATAAGTTTATTAAAATTTTCCGCCATACAAACGGTCACGCGACTTATGTCAAAATCAATTTTTAGGTTATCGAACATACCGAACTGATTACTCGAAACAGAAATTTGGACACTCTAATAATAGAAAGTTTTCCCATATATTGTGAATATAATTATGGTGCTACTCTGCGACTCTAAATCCTCCTAAATTTCGGTAAAAGCTTTCACGAGACTAATGTATTATATTATTATTTTACTGGAAGGGAATTTTGAACAGAAGTTTATGAATCCTAAGCAAGGTTTTGTAAAGTATTTGGTATTAAAATAAATAAATACTAAAACATAACAAAAAAAATCCTTATTATAAATCAGACTATATGCCCTGGAGAAGTAATTCTCAAATATTACATCTAAATATAAGCTATTAAGTATCCGGCATTCTGAACACTTTATGTTAATTATTCTAGTGTGTCAGATTTTACTGTAAATATCAGTTTTGGGATATCTCACAAAAAATTCAAAGATACCAAATTAAGGTTACGAAACGTTTGTCCTTTTCTTAGAAATTAATTTATTCGAAAAAATATCCCACATAGTAGTGAGTCTGAAGTATGTGATGATTTTCATCCTGCTGAAACCAGATTTTCTTTTTATAACCATTTTTTTAAAGCAGTTATAAGGAAGCTTACATGAAATCTTAACAAATCCCTACGAATTATTAGGAAGTAGGCCCTCTCATCCCTAAAGTCGTTCCAGCTGATTTTTCGACATGCTGATATTGTAGTGTAGGCTGACACTTAGGAGAATAGAAAGGTTTTTGATACTTTTTGAATTTATCGGACTTCAGCAGACTAAATTCAGTTTATTGACGTGGTGATGGATTGCAAATGTGCGTCATCTAAAGCTGTTATAAATATCAGGAAGCATTCAAACATTTGATTAACAATATTGAGCCCCTGAGTAGAATAAAGTGTATGATGTCCTTGATCGCTCTGCTCGAGATCGAGATAGAATCCAACTAGTTTCTTGAACATCCGCATTCAACCTCGAGGCTTAATGAATGCCGAGCAAATGACACTAAAACCGAAATTATCAGATTAGTTACAGGATTTTTCTTCTTTAAATACCCTATAAACGAAAAAATTAAGTTTCATTCCTGTAAAACACCTAATGGACAACTCAATTGGTTTAGACCCTACAATATCATACAAATTTGATAATATTTATGAAATTGCATCGACACCTGTTAAATTTTCTCATGATCTTGCCATACTAAATAGGACTTTGTATTTTTATTGTCAGATTGGCCCTTTAAAAATTTTAAAAATAACATCTATTTGGTATAATTTTAGAAATTATTACCTTGAAAATATAATAAATCCACTACACTTAGGTAGAAATTAGATAATAAAGTGATAAGTTAAGAAAGTAAATTGTTTATATTTCCTATTTAATAAAAGTCTATTTCAGATTTTCGATCAACTTCACTACTGCGCCCTACTCTATATATTCTATTGTTCTTCAATCACTCTACTGGTGGATTTTAAACATAATGTGGAAACATATTACATGCCAATAATTAACGATATTTCGGATAAAAGCTGGCTAATTGGCATTACTGTGTTGATTTGGAAGACTGAATACCGAACATGGAATTTTGTTACACAATAGGTTATTATTGCAGGATTATTACAGATTACTATTTTAAAGCCTAAATTGAGCTATTATCTAGATTAATCAATTAAATACTATTTCTATGTAAGTTTTTAATCTCCTATCTATTAAAATTGAAAAAAGGTCGCATATTGGCACATATTTATTACTCTTTAATCTATTGAACCATCTCTAGATACAATTTTGATGTTATCATTACTAAACAGCAAGTCCTAACTAGCTCGGCTGATGAAGGATATGACGAAACGCACTACCTAAGGTGGTTTGACTCTACTGCTTCTTTGCAAAATAAGTTCTTAAATAAGCATTGAATTTAATTTTATTTTTCTACAAAACAACTTAATTTAAGCATTATTTTAAACAGGGGGCACTTTATGGGAAGATATTATTTACAACAGGAAGAGCTTCAGGGATATTTACAACTGGAGTATGAAATTAAAAATATTAGAAGTCTAACACAATTCTTAAATCTCTAGAGAAACCCGGAAATAGAGGGACAAGAAAATACATAATAACCCCTCTAACCCTTACTCCTATCTTGTTAACACCTTACATAATTGACCAATTGAAAATGATTAAAAATAAAAAATTATTAAAATTCTTCGACTCAAGAATACTTAAAATATACGTATGACGCAATATATTCGAAGTAACCCTTAAAACCTCCTCCCCGATCTTATTAACCTTTTATATATTTAATCATAGATAACACTGGCCAACAAAAAAAGGAAAATTGCTTGTTTCCTGTGATTTTTTTTTGTTTCTATCTCAAATTGACGCGTATTTTTTAAATATGGCAACAATTTTTCTCTAACAGCTTTTATTTTTGAGTTATAGCTAACTACCCTCATTTACTATTTTTACTTAGATTTTCGTTTTTTATTGGACACTAAAATATATTTTGTTGTTGTTTTAGATATGGCTTCGTCAAGAAGATGTTGTGTGCTTAATCCCGATTGTTTTTGCTATATTTGTGGTGAATATATATTTGCAAAATATCGAAAACCTATATCGGACTTTGTGAAAACTGCGTATCATCAATACTTTAAAATAAAATTGTGTAATCAGGACAAGTCATGGGTTCCTCATATTGTATGCCAGAAATGTGTGGTATGTCTACGGTTATGGTCCAGTGGAAAAAGAGATGCAATAATGTTCGTAACACCCATGATTTGGCGAGAACCTCGAAACCATCATGACGATTGCTACTTCTGCGTTGTGAAAATAAACGGAATTAACCCTGGAAATCGAAGTAAGTGGTCATATCCTAACTTATCTTCTGCTCAACGACCTCAGTTAAAAATCTAAATCTTTCTGATGATCCAAATCTCTGTGAACCCGAACTAAATACATCAAGTGAAGACTCTGATTCAGACTACAAATGTAGCCTTTCAGAACCTCAACCATTTAAACAGAAAGAACTAAATGACTTAGTAAGATATCTGAACTTACCAAAAGAAGCTTCTGAAATTTTAGCATCTCGTTTAAAAGAAAAAAATTTGCTTACTCCGGAAACCAACATTACATTTTATCGTACCCGAGAAAAAAATCTGTTACCGTATTTTTCTCAAGAGAAGGATTTAGTTTTTTGTAACGATGTTGGTGGTATTTTGCAGCAGATGGGATTAAAACAGTACCAACCTAGTGATTGGTGTCTTTTCATAGACAGCAGCAAAAGAAGTTTAAAGTGTGTTTTGCTTCATAACGGTAACAAGTACGGATCTATACCTATTGCACATTCGACGACTTTAAAAGAAGAATACGTAAATGTTTCTAAGGTTATGGAAAAAATTAAATATCAAGACCACAAATGGGTCATTTGTGTTGATCTGAAAATGGTTAACTTTCTTTTAGGTCAACAAGGGGGGTACACAAAGTTCCCTTGTTTCATGTGTCTCTGGGATAGTCGTGACACACAACACCATTGGTCACAAAAAGTTTGGCCAGTGCGGGAAGAGCTAAAAGTTGGTACAAAAAATGTTATAAACGTGCCTTTAGTTAGCCGAGACCGCATCATACTTCCACCACTTCATGTTAAACTCGGCATAATGAAACAGTTTGTGAAGGCGCTTGACAAAAGTGGCGAATGTTTTAATTTTCTTTTACGCAAGTTTCCAGGATTAAGTTCATAAAAATTCAAAGCTGGTATTTTTGATGGGCCACAGATTAGGCAACTCGTGAAAGATCCTAATTTTGTCAAATCAATGACTAAAGTCGAATCCAAAGCTTGGAATTCATTTGTTTTGGTTATGAGTAGCTTCCTAGGCAAAAAGAAATCTGACGACCATGTGGAGCTTGTTGAGTGCATGCTATCGAACTTGCAAGAGCTAGGGTGCAACATGAGCATAAAAATCCACTTCCTGCACACGCATTTAGACCGATTTCCACAAAATCTGGGTGATTTTAGTGAGAAGCAGGGTGAAAGATTTCATCAGGATCTTCGGACAATGGAAGAGCGTTATCAGGGGCGGTGGGACTCACATATGATGGCAGACTACCGCTGGAGTTTGCAACGAGATCTACCTAAAGTCGTTCATTCAAGGAAATCTTATAAAAGATCATTTGCTAGTGTTCAATAGAAATTTTGTTAACATAATATATTATTCTTTTGTATTTTTTTGGCAAAATAATAAAACTGTATATTTCAAAAGGTAAAGCTGTTAGCAATCTCCCAGTATTTTTTTCATAGTCAGGGCCATAGAAATACCCAATAACAGAAAAAAAAAATAAAGGAAACAAGACTTGTGTTGACCAGTGTAATTGATTATATTGGAAAAGTAACACAATTTTTACAGTTCTCTTGTTCATGAACCTTGAAAAGGACGTGTAACACATTATACTATGCTACTTCTCTAACTCCTTGCAACCTAATTAACCTTATATATGTTCTATCATAAATATTTAAAAATAATAAAAAGAATTACATAATTTTCAGGTACCTCGAAAAAATTCTGAAAATAACGTGTAACGCTACATATGAGAAACAAACCCTTTAGCACCCTTCCTCAACAGTTTAACTGGTATGTGTTCGACTATAAATAATTATACTTAAAATTTGTTTATTATATTAACCTAAGACAATTAAAACTTTCCTTAATGATGTAGAAACTATAAAATTTATGTACTCCGACGCCTTTCACCCCTTTTCTAAAAACTTAAGGTTTTACCCCTACTTCAAATATTATATGTATACCAAATTTCTAACTCATTTCGGTCAGGGGTTATGATGCCATCAGACCGAAATTAGACTGACCGATAGACCGACAGATAGAAATGAGGGCCAATATTTTTCGTAATATGGACCTAAAGAAATGTAAAAATTTCGTAGAGAATTAAAATAACCGGTCAAGTGCAAGTTGAACTTGTGCAATTACTGTTTCGTACGTTGATTGCTTTTAGAATAAAAAAAATATTTTGTTGCGGAGGTATAAAATGATCAGTGACTTGACAAAACACACCCCCCAAATGAGTTTTCAACAAAGTTTATTTCCAGTCTACTGAAAACTGATGACCTTGAAATTTTTATTTTTTTTACTTACCAGATAATTTATTAAAGGTAATTCGTTCAGTCTACACTCCGTAGAGAATATTAAAATTTTTTTCAAAATGTTTTATCAGTACTTTTCGAGATAAGGGGAGGCACAACCATTTGTCGCGATTTTTTAAAAATAATACAAAGAAAAGTGTGCCCAAGTATTACATTATATATATTTTTTTACTCGTGTTTTCACAAGCTTTCATTTGACACAACACTCGATGACCTAGTATTTTTTTTTTAACTTCTGATTTCACTCCCCAAAGCTAACCCCTTAAGTCAAAATTTAACTTTCAAAACTACACCGCTCTGATGAGACCATCAGTTCCTATATTTGTACCAAATTTCAACTTTCTATGACAAATAGTTTCGGAGAAAATCGGGTGTGACAGACGGACAGACAGACAGACGGACAGACACCGAAGTGATCTCATAAGTTTTCCGTACCGAACACTAAAAATGGATAGAAAAACACAAAAGAGAAAAAAAGGAAGTGAAGAAGAAATGAAAAAAAGGTAAATACTTATGTGTTTAAACTAACTATTACTTATCCAATAGCTCTTTAAGGTATCTTCCCTCATAAGTATGACGAGAAAAAGTAAAATTGTAATCCTTATCAGTGATCTTACAAAAAATTCTTTTTTGTGTTTGAGTATGTTTAATTTTTTTTTATTTCATTATTTTTTTAAAATATATAGACTACATAACAAAAGACCTAAAATATTTCCTAGTTGAACGCCTATAGAAACTTAGACTTAGAAGAAGTATTATTAACTTTACCCTGTTGTGTATGGGCCCTTAGGTAAATTAATTAGTCTTGGGGTATCTTTAATAAAATCAATTTATTTAAAATGAGCAAATAATATTTTATAATGTGTGAACATAATCGAACCCCTGTGTAAAATCGAATATTTTTAGGTTATTTAGTTACTGAGATGGCCGAGTTCGTAAAATATCAGCTCTGGTCTAAAACCAATCTGTTTAGGCGGTAAAATGGAATTTATGTGTAAAGACTGGTAAGAAATTATTTTTAATCCTCTTTTGAGAATAGCTAAATCATATTGTGGCATTACCTAGCGGTTATATTAAAAATTAAAATGTGTCTTTGCTAAAAATTGTAGTCGCCCAATCTTCCCTAGAAAGAAGGAATGTTTCTCTAATTGATGTCACTATTGTGACACAAATTAGCGAAAAAACTTGCTGTATCGTATTATTAGAATGAGTTTGGAGATAAAGTACCGAATTTTGTTCTTTCTCTGTTAATCTTAGTTCGGCTGATAAGTCGCGATATGACAAATACATGTACTGCCGTGGTTCGACAGAAATAACTACGCTAAATAATTGACTAAATATAGACGTTGTTCAGTTTTGGCAGTTATTACACAGATCTGCAATAAAAACCTCTTTACATGGACTTTTGTAATAATTTATAAATTTAAACATCAATTTTCCTCTGGCACTTCTAGTTCTCCAGCCAATTATGCCCAACGGCAACGGAACAACTCAATTTTGTTTAACTAAATGGAAAATTCAAATAAAAATCTTACGTGTATCTTCAAACAGTTTCTGAATATAGTTTTCTCACATTCCACAGATTTTTTGTGGATCAGTAAGGATCTGGTTATCCCTAGTGATTTTAGAGATATTTGTTTTCCTGAATGTATTCGTTATTCCTTTCAGTTTTTCTTGAAAGATAAAAGCATCATGTTTTGCAATCAGTTTCTCGGCTTCTTTACATGAAGACTTTCATTTCCATTAACTTGAAGATCTCGGTGGTCATCCACTCCTTTTTGGCTTGTTTCTTCTCATATCCCAATACTTGTTCTGTGACTTGTTGTACCTTGATTTTTAATTAGTCCCACTATTCATTTGTATTTTCTGCTGAAAAGTTATTAGAATTATTGTCTACGAGGTTTTTGTTATTTTTGTTTTTCAGTTCTTTTCTGGTTTCTTCCTTCTGAAGTGCTGCAACATTATATTTTCTTGTGATAGTCCTGTGTAAGATGAGTTTATCTTTAAATTCAAAAGAGCTGATTAAAGGGTCGTGGTCTGAACCAATGTCAGCTCCGGGGTATGCAGCTACTTTTTTCAAAGTGTTTTGAAATCTCTTGCTTATTAAGATGTAGTCGATTTGATTTCGCGTGATACGTTGGACATTATCTTGTGGTAACATTCACGTGTACAGCTTTCAGGGTGGCAAGTCATATTTTTATTTAAGGGTCTAAATACACAGCCCCACAAAAAAAAAGTGGGGTGTACTTTTGATGCGATATATTAGATCCGTAGTATTTTTGCCCGCTGATCACGAATCTGACATCAGAATATCGCCATCACATCTCAATTTTTTTTCTAACCTCAAAAAATAGATAAAAATTAGTAAAAATTAAGAAAAATATACTCCTAAAAAATTGATTCAAGCTTTTTCATGAATCCAAAGATGTATTAATATGTATTCGGACACGCTAAGCTAATATTCATCGGTTGGATTGAGCCATACAGTTCTGTTTTCTTTCTAACCTCAATAAATCAGACAGATATAGTGCTTCTCGAATGCAAAAACGAATTCAAATTAAAATTCAACCGATCCTTACCAAATTCGGTACATGGGGATTTTTTGGGTCGCTGATCACGAATCTGAGGTTGGATTTGCAAAATTCAAGATGGCAGATGTTTTCGCGCCATTTTGAACGCCGAGAAAATTCATCGGTCGATTTTTATTCTTCTACCTGCATCCAGGGCACCTCCACGTGGTGACGGTGGGCAACGGTGTTACTCCACTAGCCGGCAGAGTCCCTGGATAACGGCTTAGATGCCATCATGGCAGGTAGAAGAAAGAGAATTACGATGCAGGGACTCGGAAACCCACTATCGGCGGTTGGTCAGGGTGGGAAAGCGGGCCCGCAGCCGTCGTCATCCAGTGACCGTAGCTCTTCATGTGTAGGTGACTTGGCTCATGTAGAGTATAATGCTACAAGAAAACGGTCTCACGGTACAAGGACTTTTCATAAGTGCGATAAAAACAGTGATTCATTTTGTTATATTTGCTGTCAACACGTATTGAGTAAAATGGGGTCACCGATAACGGATAAGATTAAAACCTTATATAAGGATTGTTTTAACATTGAAATACAGCACCAGGATACAGATTGGGTTCCCCACATCATTTGCAGTTCTTGCAAAATAATGTTGTACATCAATAAGAAGGCGATTAAATATTCCAGACCAGCAATATGGAATAGACCATACAGTGAAAATGATTGCTACTTTTGTATGAATGTTGTATCTAGGCATAACCGAAAAAATAAAAGCACTATTACTTATAACGATGTTTCGACAGTAACAAGACCAACTAAATTAATTCCGCCTCCTGAACCACTTGATGCTGATGTTATGGAAACAAATGATTTCACCTTATCAGTTCATGCCGAAAACATTGAGACTGTCAAAAAAGATTCAAACACTGTTACTAATGAATGTTCTAGTGACAACCTATCATATACTAGTGACACAGATAAAGAATTTCCTACCATACAACCGTAAACCAGAACCAATACTCGTATCACAGTCAGAACTTAGTGATCTAGTCAGAGATTTAGGCTTATCCAAAGATGGTTCAGAGCATCTTGCTTCCTTTTTAAAGAAAATACATTTACTTAAGCCAGAAGCTACGATTTCTTATTATAGAAACAGAGATGAAGAATTTCGAAAATATTTCACAATGGACGAGGAATTGTCACTTTCATATTGTACCGATGTAAAAGGTCTAATGGATGAATTTCAAAATAACTCATACGATCCTGAATAATGGAGACTGTTCATTGATTCTTCTAAACGGAGCATTAAGGCAGTTTTGCTGCATAATACCAACGTTTACGCTCCCATTCCGATTGCTCATTCCACAGTTATGGAAGAGCAATATGAAAAAATGAAGCAGCTTTCGATAAAAATAAAATATGCTGATCATAACTGGAAAATTTGTGGAGATCTGAAAATTGTAACAATATTGCTTGGCCAACAGTCAGGGTTTACACTTTATCCCTGTTATAAATGTCTGTGGAATAGCAGAGACAGGGAACGTCATTACAAGAAAAAAATTTGGCCAACAAGAGAATCGTTCACTCCTGGTGAAAATAATGTATTGTTTCCACCTTTGGTAGATCCAGGAAAAGTTCTTATTCCCCCGCTTCACATTAAGCTTGGACTTATGAAGCAATTCACTAGAACTTTAGATACAAACGGCCCGTGTTTCTAATATTTGCATAAAAAATTTCCGAAATTTTCTGAAGCTAAAATTAAGGCAGGCGTATTTGACGGGCCACAAATAAGAAAATTGTTTCAAGATTCATTATTTGTACTAAAATGAATAAAGTTGAAAAAGCTGCTTGGCTTAGTTTTAAAGAAGTCGCAACAAACTTTTTGGGAAATAATAAAAGTCCTAAGTACAAAGAAATAGTCGAGAAAATGGTAAAAAATTTTCAAACATTAGGTTGCTTAATGAATCTAAAATTACATTTCCTGGACTCCCACATCGATGATTTCCCAGATAATCTTGGTGACTACAGTGAGGAGCAAGGGGAACGTTTTCACCAAGATCTGAAAATCATAGAAAATCGGTATCAAGGACGATGGGATGACCATATGCTAGCGGACTATTGCTGGTCGCTAAAAAGAGAAACAAGTCCTCAAAAGCGTTTGGGCAGAAAGCCTTTGAATAAGTCATTCGCGGAAAAAAGAACAAGATACAGCCAAAAAAAGGAAAGTTAGGCGCGGGTCTAACCTTCGCAATTCTAGGGCTTAAGGGTCTACTATTTGAGAGAATATGGTTTAAAAGTCCTGGTTTTGAGTTTATTGGGTCTCATTTTTAAAGTGTGGGAGTCTAAAGTTTCAGGGTTTAGGGTTTAAAGAGTATCAGGTTTGAGGATTCCCCAACTGTATACCAAATTTGGTAGGAATCGGTTGTTTTTCAAAAATTTTGTCCGCCATCTTGGATCCGCCATTTTGAATTTTGCAAATCCGACCTCAGATTCATGATCAGCAACCCAAAAAACCCCCGTGTACCAAATTTGGTAAGAATCAGTTGAATTTTAATTTGAATTCGTTTTTGCATCCGAGAAGCACTATATCTTTCTGATTTATTGAGGTTAGAAAGAAAACAGAACTGTATGGCTTAATCCAACCGATGAATATTAGCTTAGCGTGTCCGAATACATATTAATACATCTTTGGATTCATGAAAAAGCTTAAATCAATTTTTTAGGAGTATATTTTTCTTAATTGTTACTAATTTTTACCTATTTTTTGAGGTTAGAAAAAAATTGAGATGTGATGGCGATATTCTGACGTCAGATTCGTGATCAGCGGGCAAAAATACTACGGATCTGATATATCGCATCAAAAGCATACCCCACTTTTTTTTTTGTGGGGCTGTGATATTATATAAAAAAACCGGTCAAGTGCAAGTTGAACTTGCACAATTAGTGTTCCGTAAGTTGATTTTTTTAAAATAAAATTTTTTGTTAGGGTGGTATAACTTGATCAGTGACTTCACAAAATACACCTCAAATGAGTTTTCAACAAAGTTTGTTTCGAATCTTTACTGAAAACTCGTGACCTTGAAATTTTGTTTTTTTTTTATATACCAAATAAATTATTAAAGGTAATGCACTCGTGATAATTTTTTCGTTCAATCAATACCCCGTGGAGAATATTCCAGAATTTTTTCAAAATTTTTTGATCAGTACTTTTCGAGATAAGGTAGGGGACAGCGATTTTTCGCGATTTTTTAAAAGTAATACGAAGAAAAGTGTGCGCAAGTATTACATTATATACATATTTTTTACTCGTGTTTTCACAAGCCTTCATTTGACACCACACTCGATGACCTAGTAAAATTTTTTTTTTTTCACTTCCGATTTCACCCCCTCAAAACGAACCCCTTAAGTCAAAATTTATGTTACGGTGGTATAAAAAGATCAGTGACTTCACAAAACACACCCCAAATGAGTTTTCAACAAAGTTTGTTTCCAATCTTTACGGAAATCTGATGACTTTGAAATTTTGTTTTTTTTTTTTTTTAAATACCAGATAAATTATTAAAGGTAATGCTCTCGTGATAATTTTCGTTCAATCTACCCCCCGTGGAGAATATTCCAGGATTTTTTTCAAAATTTTTTGATAAGTACTTTTCGAGATAAGGCGCGGGACAGCGATTTTTCGCGATTTTTTGAAAATAATACAAAGACGAGTGCGTGCAAGTATTACATGATATATATTTTTTACTCGTGTTTTCACAACCTTTCATTTGACATCACACTCGATGACCTAGTAAAAAAATTTTTTTCACTTCCGATTTCACCCCCCAAAATTAACCCCTTAAGTCAAAATTGAACTTTCAAAACTACATGGCTCTGATGAGGCCATCAATTCCTATATTATTACCAAATTTCAGTTTCTATGACAAATAGTTTCGGAGAAAAAAAATCGGGTGTGACAGACAGACAGACAGACAGACAGACACCGAAGTGATCTTATAAGTGTTCCGTACGGAACACTAAAAAGTGTTTCGGCTTGTGCAAAAAATTAAAGAATAAATATCTCACTTTATCGTTTTCGTTACACGATATCTCGAATCAAATCTCACACTGAATTAGGAGCAAAATTCTATTCAAAAAATTATTCGAAGTCCACTGTTACACTCTGTTCTTCATGTATGATAGTGCATTACTTTATTTTTAGCCTGTGGACAAAATAACCCTTGACATGCTTATAACCAACTATGTTTAGGATAAAAGCTGACTGAGCATTTTACTGTATTCATATGAAAGATTGAATACCGAATAAGCGATTTTGTTGCAGAATATGTAATGTGGCTGGATTATTACAGATTACATATTTCAAATTTCATTCGGGATATTATTAGAGTCGATCAGTTAAACAGTATTTCTGTAAATACGTGTATGATGATAAAATAATATTTAATCAAACAGAACTTCATTAGAATCAATCAAAATAAGACTTAATGACACCATTTCATTTCTAATTCAAATTTGTAGGTTATTATTTTAAGTATATTAGTTCATAGAGTTTTTAACTAGAAAACTAACAAACATGTACAACATTTTCCAATGCTAGGAAGCTTTAAAGAATTATAGCTTTCAAAATAAATCTTTGTATGATCGGATAGGCGTATAAATTGAAATTTTATCAAACTTAAGCAAAAAATAATAGTATATGATAAGATATTAAAGTGCGTATTAATAACATGTATACGAAAACAGGTGTCCGGCAAGGATACATTCTTTGGCCACTACTATTCAACATTTATACGGAGTACATAAAGCGCGAAGTTTTCAATAACTGGAATGGTGATATCGCTGTTGGAGGTAAACGCATACAGAACCTGCGCTATGCAGATGACACTTTGATTATAGCCGCACATGAATGTGAGTCAGAGGCCATTATGCAAAGACTGACAAAGATCAGTAAAAGCTACGGATTGGAAGTAAACAACAAAACAAAAATAATGACCATTAGTAAAACGAATGGTAATCAACCTCAACATCTAGTAGGGTATGAAATCGTAGAGTTTTATCAATACCTTGGGTCTTTTATTACCAGTACCGGTCAATGTTACTCAGAAATACGTAGAAAACTCTCAATTGCTCGCTCTGCAACCACAAAATTAGTCAAAATATGGAAAGACTCGACAACATCTCGTGATCGACTAAGTTAAGGCTCGCAAAAAAACGCTTATATTTCCAATTACAACAAATGCATGGAAAACATGGACGTTAAAGAAAGCTGATAGAAATTAAATTGCTGCATTTGTAATGTGGGTGTATCGTCGAATTTTCAGGATATCGTGGGTGGAACATCGCACTAACCTGTCTATTTTACAAGAACTAAAAATTATTAAAAGACTGACTCGCTTATAAACCAGACACACTTGAAAGTATTTCGGTCACCTCAGCAAAGGAGATGAGCTAAAATTATTGATTATACAGAAAAGCGCTGCAGATCACCTTCACGTTGGGTGGATCAGATAAAACAGTTAACCAGAAGATCATTGCATGAAGCATCAAAGCATGCACAGAACCGAGAAGAGTGGCAGATGATAGTCCAATACATTTATTGAGCATAGAGTCAGCCTACCCTCTCGAGGGTGAAAGGACTTAGGAGGAGAAGATATCAATTACAAAAACCACAGGTATAGTGCCGTTTTGCAGTCTGACATGAGTTCGAAGTATGGCAGTAAAAATAGTTGTAAAATGACAAATATTTCTACAAGTTAAAAAAACCAACAATAATTTTCAGAAATCTAAACTTTCTACGGCCTAAATTTTAGGATTGTGTAAATTAAGGAACAAATGGTGAACGTTGTAATATTTATACCATATAGAAAGCTCTTATCCCCCCATGCTTGTTTCCAATTTTCCATTTATCAATATTTTAATCTTTGCCTGTAGCCGCTATGATAAAAAAAATGTCTATTTACAATATACCTGTATGTCAATGCACTGACTATGGATCTTGAATGTAAATCTATTTATATACGTTTTCTTCAGTAAATTATAACATTTTTTAAACAATAAATTTCAATTATAGTAATATGTATATATATATATATATATATATATATATATATATATATATATATATATATATATATATATATATATATACATATATGGTATATATATATATATATATATATATATATATATATATATATATATATATATATATATATATATATATATCATCAGCTATGCAGTCCATTGTCGGATATAAGCCTCCCTAAGTACGTCCTTCTTCTTCGGTTTTGGGCGTTGTTTAGCCAGTTATATCCCACTAGTCTTTTGATGTCGTCAGACCATCGGGTTTACTTCCGTCCTCTACTTATTTTCTCATTCCAGGGCCTTCAGTTGATTACCTTATGGATCCATCGATTAGAGAGTCTTGCTATATGAACAACCCATCTCCACTTAAACCTGCTTACCCTCTCAGCTATATCAGTTATTTTGGACCTTCCTCGAATTTCTTCATTAGTCAGCCTATCCCACAACGATATTCCCAACATCCTCATTTCCATCGCTCGTCGAGCTACTTGTAAGAGATTTATAATGCCTTGATTCAAAACCCACGTTTCCGTTTCGTATGTCAATAGTGGCAATACACATTGATCAAATGTGATCACTTTTAGTGTATTTGGGATATTGGAAAGGAAGATGTTCCGCAATCTGCCAAATGCCGACCAAGCCAATGATATTCTCCTTGACAGATTCATTTTCAAGTTTTCCTTGGATATTACTATTTTTTGTCCAAGATATACGTATGAATCCGTTCTTGCGATTTTCGCGTTTTCAATGTTCAGTTCTGCTTCTTTATCACAGTCGTCATTTATCATGAACATGGTTTTGGCGATGTTTATCTTCAGACCAATCTCTCTGGACTTGTTGTAAAGTTCGTTCAGTATTTCTTCCAATTCTTCTTTGTTGTCAGATATAAGCACAATATCATCCGCGAATCGCAAATGATTGAGTTGCTCTTCTCCTATATTTATACACTTACTTGTCCATGGAAGTTGTTTAAAAATATTTTCTAGTGCCAATATAAACAATTTCGGCGAGATGCTGTCTCTTTGACGTACCCCTCTTTTTATTTGTATTTTATTGGTGTTTCTTTCAACACTACCTGAAATATTGTATTTTTATATATATTTTGAATAATCTGCTAGTATCTGCTGTCAGCTCTACAGTTACTTATAGTATTTAATGTTGCCCAGATTTAAAGGGAGTCAAACGCTTTCTCGTAATCCACAAAGATCACCCAAATCTTAAAATTATACTCGTTTGACTTTTCTATTAAAGTTCTTAAAACTTAATACTACCTTTTCTAAATCTGGCTTGTTATTTAGGTTGGTAAGCATCTAATTTCTTTGTGAGTTTCGCAGTTATTATTTTCATAAATAACTTGTATATTACGGATAGTAGGCTGATTGATCTACAGTTGGTTAATTTAGACTTATCTCCTTTTTTGAAGAGTAAGACCACCACAGCATTATTCCAGTCTCGAGGTACATCGCACATATCGAGACACTTATTATTCAATATAACTAGCATTCGTAATATGGGATCTCCGCCCTGTTGCAACATTTCGACAAGTACGCCGTCTTCACCTGCTGCTCTTCCTCTTACCATTTTATTTTGTATTTCGTATTTGGTAATGTTGGGAATATCTTCGGATCCGTCATTCATTACTCGTATTCGAACTGACTCGCTTTTGTCTGGTGGTGGTTCAACTTTACTCTCATAAAGGTCTTTGTAAAATCTCTCTATATTCATTCGTAGTTCATTCGATTGAGGTATTATTTGGTCGTTCTCATTTAGTAATTTTGTTATTTGTTGCTTCATTTAATGATGTTTGTACAAGTTTTATACCTTTCTTGTTCTCCAGAGTTTCTTCAATTTTCTCATAGTTATAGTTTCTTACGCATACATTTCCTTATAAAGTTATTCAAAGTTTTTAACTTATTTTCACATGCCACCGTGTCTTGTTTTATAGATTTCAGTTTTTGTATTAGTTTGACCGGTTCTTTAAACAGCTTTTCTTCTTTGATATTTCTCGTGAGAGTTACTTACCTCGCAGATTCTATTATACTGTGAACGATTTTTATATTAATTTCGTTGAGGGATGAAGTATTCTCTTTGATTTCATGTTCTTCAAGTTTATGTATATACTCATTTTTCTTGTGTTTAAGTTGTGTTCCATCTATCATTTTCATCTTTTGTTTAATAATTTTTCTTCGTTAGATCCATTTATTTTTGTCCAAACCATTCGGTGATCACTTCCCAATCCTAATCGATCTCGCTAGCTGTTATTCCGTTTGAGCTCTTCTATGTCCATCTTCTTCCCTTTTTTTAGTGTTCCGTACGGAACACTTATAAGATCACTCGGTGTCTGTCTGTCTGTATGTCTGCCACACCCGATTTTCTCCGAAACTATTTGACACAGAAAAGTGAAATTTGGTAATAATATAGGAAATGATGGCCTCATCAGAGCCATGTAGTTTTGAGAATTAAATTTTGACTTAAGGGGTTAGTTTTGGGGGGTGAAGTCGGAAGTGAAAAAAAATTTTTTTTACTAGGTCATCGAGTGTGGTGTCAAATGAAAGCTTGTGAAAACACGAGTAAAAAATATATATATATATAATATTATACTTGCGCGCACTTTTCTTTGTATTATTTTTAAAAATTCGCGAAAAATCGCTGTCCCGGGCCTTATCTCGAAAAGTACTTATCAAAAAATTTCGAAAAAATTCTAGAATATTCTCCATGGGGTGTAGATTGAACGAAAATTATCCCGAGTGCATTACCTTTAATAATTTATATGGTATATAAAAAAAACAAAAATTTCAAGGTCATCAGATTTCAGTAAAGATTGGAAACAAACTTTGTTGAAAACTCATTTGGGGTGTATTTTATGAAGTCACTGATCATTTTATACCTCTGTGACAAAATTTTTTTATTTTAAAAGCAATCAACGTCCGGAACACTAATTGCGCAAGTTCAACTTGCACTTGACCGGTTATTCTTAAAATATGTGTTCATGATATGGAGGTTATTTTCTTAAACGTAGTTTATTAGCAGTCGTCTTCTAGCATTCCTCATTCCTAATCGCTAAGGACTTACGCCATGTTCATTTTCCTCCTGCTTTGCTCCGACCTTGGCATTCAGGTCACCAGTTATTAGTGTGTAATGTGCTGAACTAGATTTAAGGGCAGTATCTATTTCTTCATAAAATTCCTCAGTTTCCCCCTCTTCGTGGTCGGTGGTTGGAGACTTGTACTATTTTGCAACTATATCTTTCAGATATTCTCATTTCAATCATTATTACCATATTATATATGTGCGTATATATATATATATATATATATATATATATATATATATATATATATATATATATATATATATATATATATATATTATATATATTTATATATATATATATATATATATATATATATATATATATATATATATATATATATATATATATATATATGTATGTACGTATGTATGTATGTATATTATTATGAGATGATCTGGGAAAAAACTCTTCTAAATTATCGTTCGCAAAATATATAAAAATAAGTCTTGAAAGAGCACCAATAAATTCAGAATTTGTATTGCGTATTGCTATAGATCTTATACACGTTTATGTTATTATTTAATAGCAAAGTTAGAGCTACACTCGAATTTGCTATGCCAGTTTGGAACCACTATGCATTCACAGAACAGAGAGTTGTGCAAATGAAGCTTATAATCTCTTTAAATTACCGTTTTTATAGACATAGATATTTTTTCTCTTAAAATGATAACTACAAATTTTATAACATGTAGTCTTTTTGCTGTGGATGGAAATGGTTTGATATATTTTTTATTAACAACGTCTTCCCAATTTATTTGATTTCGATTTATTTCTTTCAAAATAAGCCTGTATTCTCTTCATAATATACAGAAATTTTCGGTTTTAAATCTAACCAATTACTTTTTGAGTTCTCTTTTTTATTAATGTTTAAAATATTTAGTTTTAGATTTCGTGTCTTCAACACACACACCACAAAATATGGTTACTTATGTTTTTCTTCTCTCGAAGAATATTATTATTTTTAATTTTTTGTTCTGATTTTTACCTTCTTGTAATAATATTTCACAAGCCTAAATTATATTGTAACAATTTACTATACATGATGTGCACTCCTGTCAGTAGTCAGTTACATTTAACAGTTTACATAGCTTAATTTGAAATAAATAAAGTCAATATTTGAATAAATACAACTGCAATGGAAATTGAAAATTTTAATTTTTATTCTCCTGAAAATATTAAAAAAGTGAAAATGTCAAATGCTGATTCTTACCATAACTAAAAAATGTATTACTTCTAAAAATATATATAGCTGTCTCCAAGGCCCAAGCATTTTGCACTGGAATTTATAAGAAATTATAATTTATTAGAAAGAATTCTAATTAAGTTAAATATTTATAGCAAGTTTTAATTTTAATTAAGTTAAACATTTTTAGAAAGTTTTCATCTGAGCACAGCAAATTCCAGAAATACATTGCAGATTATATGGTTATGGCATTTCCGAGTTTGCTTAGGCTTAAGCTTAATCCAAGGCTCCCTTTAAAGGGACAAACACGTATTTTAAAAAGTTAAAACGAGATGCAACTTTTACAGTGATGATTATAACTATGAAAATATTGTTAGTTTTTTATTTACATAAGCGATACAATCAGTCCAACACTTTTCTAACATTTCTATATCCTTTTTTGTAGAAGGATTTGCTTTTGCCTTCAAAATAGGCCTCTATTTCGGCGATAATTTCTTAATTGGAGCCAAATCTCCTTCCCGCGAGCATTTTTTTGAGGTCTGCGAATAGATAATAGTCGCTGGGGGTCAAATCTAGAGAATACGGTGGATGAGGAAGCAATTCAAACTTCAATTCATGCAATTTTGCCATCGTAACCATTAACTTGTGACACGGTGCATTATCTTGATGAAAGAACCTTTTTCTTGTTCATTTGGGGCCGTTCCTTTGCGGTTTCTGCCTTCAAAGCACAAATTACTTTATATAATATTCGTTATTCACGGTTTTTTTCCCTTCTCAGCATAGCGATGAAAATTACTCCATGCGCATCCTCAAAATACAGAGGCCCAAACCTTCCCAGCCGGTTATTGTGTCTTTGGTCGCTTCGGGCGGCTTTCACCGGCTGCTGTTCACTCAGCTGACTGCCGATTTGATTTCGATGTGTAGTGTTAGCTTCATTTTTTATCCATTGTCACACATTGCGTGAAAAAATCCTTTTTATTGCACTTAAACAGGTCCAAACAGCGCTTAGAATCACCAACACGTTGTTGTTTTGAGTCCACTGTGGGCAAAGGCGGTATCCATTTCGAACAGAGCTTTCTCATGCCCAAATGTTCATGCGAAATATGACCAACACGTTCTTTTGATATCTTTAAGGTGTCAGCTATCTCATGTAATTTCACTTTATGGTCATTTAAAAAATTTTATGGATTTTTTTGATATTTTCCCTCATTTGGGCGTTCCGAGCGTTCAGCATCATTTGTGTCTGTACGACCGCGTTTAAATTCAGCATACCAGTAAGTGATGAGCGATTTTTCAGGGGCAGAGTCCAGTAACACTTATCAAGCCATTGCTTTGCTTGAACGGTATTTTTTCTCATCAAAAACAGTTTTAATCAACACACGAAATTCGAATTTTTCCTTTGTTTTGAAAATATTAAAAGTAGCGTCACTAAAACCTCTGTAACTTGTAAACTAATAGTCGAAATTTCATGAAATTTTGACACGAATAGTTTGAAGGTTGATACTTCTTAAAAATCATATGGATTTTTTCGAAAAGGGCTACATCTATGTATCAGATCAATATTATACATATATATATATATATATATATATATATATATTATATATATATATATATATATATATACATATACATATACATATATATATATATATATATATATATATATATATATATATATATATATATATATATATATATATATATATATATATATGTATATATGTATATATATATATATATATATATATATATATATATATATATATATATATATATATATATATATATATATACATATATATATATATATATATATATATATATATATATATATATATATATATATATATATATATATATATATATATATATATATATATATATATATATATATATAGACCAGGTGTAGGCATAAGTTTTTGCCGGTTTCACTAAGAGATGGTCCCAGCGAACAGTACGCAGTGTATGAATTTGATAGATACGTCAGTTTGTTCGTCTGACATTAACCTAACCAACATACACAAGTTGAGTCCGCCAAACATTAGCGTCTGTATTGTATCGTTCAGAGATCATGTCGACTCTGGTGCCTGAAAAAGAACATTTGCGGCACGCATTGCTTTTCTTATTTAATCAAAAGAAAAATGCTGCGGAAAGTCATCGTTTGCTGGTAGAAACATATGATGAACACGCTCCCTCGATTAGAACATGTAAGACATGGTTTCGACAAATCGCTTCGGCAAGAAAACCATGCTTTGTGTCTGGTGGGACCAGAGCGGTATTGTGTATTATGAACTCTTGAAGCCCGACGAAACCGTTAATGCACAACACTATCGCCAACAAATGATTAATTTAAATCACGCATTGATCGAAAGACGACCGGAATGGGCCAGAAGACATGGCAAAGTGATTTTGTTACACCACAATATGCCGTTTCACACAGTAAAACCAGTGAAAGACACCTTGAAATCGCTTGGATGGGACATCCTTCCGCACCCGCCGTACTCTCCCTGACCTGGCGCCATCTGACTATCACCTCTTCGCATCAATGGGGCACGCGCTTGCAGAGCAGCACTTCAGCAATTTCGAGGAAATTGGAAACGGTTCGACGAATGGGTTGCCGCAAAAGACAAGCAGTTTTTTCTGGCATGATATTCATAATTTACCTGAAAGATGGGCCAATGACCAATATTTTGAATAAATAAAAAAAAATGAATTTCCCTTGAAAATTACGTCTTTATCACAAAAACCGGCAAAAACTTATGCATACACCTGGTATATATATATATATATATATATATATATATATATATATATATATATATATATATATATATATATATATATATATATATATATATATATATATATATATATATGTATATATATATATATATATATATATATATATATATATATATATATATATATATATATATATATATATATATAACTTAGTTTTTAACATATTTCATTTTAATCGGCTTAATCAAAAACGAAACACACATTTTGATCTTGTACAGTTCAACATGACAACCTTAGTTGTTTCACTAGTACTTTTGTAAATTTACATCACTAATTACAAAAATAAACTAGCTTTTAAGTTAGACCTTTTTAGTGAATCAGACCGTTTATGATCAATTATAAATAATTAACATAAAATTGCTCTTTGCAGAGTATATTATCTAACGTATGCCCGCGGTTTTAAATGCTGTAACATGCATCGTCATTTTAAAAATAATTTTGCAGGCTCAACACAGACTAAATTCAGGTTTATTAATTACTCTAAACATTCCAGTTGTGACAGATGTCAGTATCACTTTAATGTTGTTTTAAATTTGATCATAATCAGGCCATGTTTAAAGAAGATATATGCAGTTTATTTTAGCAGCTCTATGTCGAAAAAAAAAAAAACGGTATGCCGATTTTTAAGTTTACTGTTGAAATTTGACCAAAATAGGTCCAATAATAGGGAATTTATGACTATTTTCAGTTTGTGAGCACCCAATATAAAAAAAAAATTCTCTTTTAACTAATAATAATATATAATAATATAAATAGTTTCATAAATGAAGTCATTTTAAATTAAAAACTTTTACAGCCGCCCCTAATTTAATAGGAGATACAGTAAGCTGAATTTTGAAAACTTGTAATATCAAAAGATTTTGTTGGCTAAATATTATTTTTATTGTTTTAATTGAACAAGATCGACATATAAATAAAGCAAATACGAACAGACTTTACTTAATGCTAGTTCTTAAGTACGAAGTTTGCAATTTAGGCAGTGCCCTAAAATTGCAGCAAATATTTTATTGTTTCTTATTTGATAGGATCGAAATCTAATGAAGACAATAAGAAATATTAGCTGAAATTAAAGTCTAAAACTTAACCAACTCCAATGAATGAAATGCAGCATGAAAAAAAGGTATATTGACTCTAAATTACAAGAATGTCCGGGAGAGGCACAATACAATAACGAGCCTGGCCTCAATAGACTGTCAGAATGACCCTCTGGTGGGTCATTGGTTTACTTGTGTTACTGCACATTTTGAAATGCTTGTTTCTTCTGTTCCCTCGACTTGCTATTGGAAATATATTGGTAATTTCGAATAATATAAAAACTTTGGTGGCTTATTAGGTAGATAGCTTATTAAGCAGTAACTCGTGTCCAGTTTAATATGAAATTTTGGACAACACTCGCAATAAATGATTATCGAAAACAGTAAATATATATACAATATATACAATATATATATATATATATATATATATATATATATATATATATATATATATATATATATATATATACATAAATATATATACAAACTCTTAGGTATCTATAACTAAATAACAGAATTATCACTATGAAGCATGATTAAATAAAAATGAAGTATGTCAATCACGTATACCTGAAACTCGGAAAATGCTTTTTCATTCGAAAAATCTTAAAAATGTAGTTAGATAATGTATGTACTATGGCTACAAAGAGGAATAATTAAGCCAATAACTTGAAGCAACCGCTATAATATCATGATGCACTAATCCAGTATAGTTACAATACGGTACATACGGTATATATATATATATATATATATATATATATATATATATATATATATATATATGTATATATATATACTAGCCATGCCCGCGGCTCCGCTCACGTGGACTTGATTCACTACTATCGTCACTGCTTATTCCTTATGTTATTTAACATAATAAAATATCTGCCATTATTTCCCCTTATCTCCCATTACTTTTCCTTATCTCTCATTATCTCTACATAATTTCCATTATCTAGGCTTATCTCTGCTCATCTCCCATTATTTCTCCTTATCTCCCATTATTTTTCCTTATCTCCCATTAACTCACCTTATCTCCCGTTATCTAGGTTTATATCGAATTATATAGAACATATGTTAGATTTATAAAAATACGTAAATCAGATAACTGGTTCTCCAGTGATAAGCGCACTAACGGACAGACAGACAGACAGGCAGGGAGACAGGCAGACAGACAGACAGAGAGACGTTGCATTTTATATATATTATAGATATAAGATTATAGATAACCTGGCCAGAGAACATACTTATGTTTTAAAAAAAAAGTACGTAAATCGGATAAATGGTTCTCCAGTGATAAGCACACTAACGGACAGACAGAGACAGACAGACAGAAATACGTTGCATTTTATACATATTATAGATGTAATAAAAATATAAGCCGGTCAAAGAACATATGTATGAATTTAAAAAATCACGTAAATCGGATAAGTGATTCTCGAGGGATAAGCGCACTAACGGACAGACAGACAGACAGAGGGACGTTGCATTTTATATATATTACAGACATAGGTTATTATTATTATTATATAACCTGGCCGAAGAATATATGTATGAATTTAAAAAAAGACACGTAAATCGGATAAGTGGTTCTCGCGTGATAAACGCACTAATGGACAGACAGACAGACAGAGAGAGACATTGCATTTTATATATATTATAGAGTATAGATATTCTCTGCTACATAATATTGCTCCATATTTAATGGTTTAGGCTGTGTATTACAAAGGAACGCGCTAGCGGCAAACTTTTTTCCGACTTCATTCACTATTTTACGTCACTGCTCATTCCTTATGCTACCTATCGTAATAAAATATAGCTTATAACCTGGCCAGAGAACATATGTATGTTTAAAAAAAAAAGTACGTAAATCGGATAAGTGGTTCTCCAGTGATAAGCGCACTAACGGACATACAGACGGACAGATAGACAGAAAGACGTTGCATTTTATATATATTATAGATATACATATATATATATATATATATATATATATATATATATATATATATATATATATATATATATATATATATATATATATATATATATATATATACACACATATATTTACGGTTATTTTTACTCTCTAGGGATGGATTCATTCAGTGGCCCCCTCGATCATGTGACTTGACGCCTTTAGACTTCTTTTTGTGGGGTTACATAAAAGATCGTGTTTATGTGAATCCCCCTACAACACCATTATATATGGAAAACAAGATACGGGATGCGTTCAGGACAATAACGCCCTTTATGCTAAGGAAAGTGAAGGAAAATATAGTAAAACGACTAAACATGTATGTTCAAGTAGACGGGCATATTTTTGAATATTTACTAAGTCATAATAATTAATCATTATATAAGTTAAACTATGTTATACTAAAATTACTATTAGCTATTTGTTTATGTTTTCACAATAGCGTAAGTGTATTAAAAAAGGGTATATAAAAATGAAAAATTACAAATATTTCGAATATATTATAAATAGGTATATATATATACTTAATAAAAGTATATATATATATATATATATATATATATATATATATATATATATATATATATATATATATATATATATATATATATATATATATATATATATATATATATATATATATATATATATATATATATATATATATATATATATATATATATATATATATATATATATATATATATATATATATATATATATATATATATATATACATATATTTACATATATTTACGGTTATTTTTACTCTCTCAAATTAAATCTTTGAACTATCAAATAATATAATGTTATGACAAACTGCATTTGAATTGTGGTAAAAATCTAAATACTGCTTGTCTAAAGTTACAGAAGCGTTCTTTTCAGAATACCCGAATGTATGAAAGAACTCGCTGTTATTCAACATCAGCACCGTATGAGAACTCATCAAATAAAATTGGTTTTGCCATCTTTGGTGGTGGGAAGCCCTTATGGATCCATAGCTCATGGTCTGCAACAATTTGCGAAAAATAACTCTCATCGTTCTTCGATGTACGTGAAAAATTTATTTTCTTCTAGGTTTAGGTGTTCTGAAGTGCAGAAACTTTCCTCATCTTTAAATCTTCGAGTAAAGTCTTGTAAACTGTAGTCTGGGATACTCCGCCTTCCTTAGCAAACACTGAAATGTTAATTTATCGATGTAACTGCAGCAAATCTTCAACAGTCTTGATGGTTTCCTTAGTTCTGGCCTCAACCGACCTTCTTGATCTTGAGTCATCTAAATCCCATCTCGACCGATACTGTTTAAAGCAAAATGGTTGGTTCCTGTTATTAAACTTTCTCAAACTGTGACTGAAAGTAAAAAATTAAATATGTGTTAAATATTCTCAAGCTGGTACCAGGAGCAAAGCAATCGTCTTATATTTTACTTTAAATAAATGAAGTTTATTCGTATTGTTGTCCATATAAGGAGAATACGATCTAAGTAAAAAAAAATTATATACTCTTTTAGTATTACTTAATTTATAGGATAATTATATATATATATATATATATATATATATATATATATATATATATATATATATATAATATATATATATATATATATATATATATATATATATATATATATATATATATATATATATATATATATATATATATATATATATATATATATATATATATATATATATATATATATATATATATATATATATTTATATACTATATTAATTTCATTTAAAGCGGATATTCTTCTAACCCCCTCTGTTAAAGCGCCTTTTTTTTAATAATATAAATAAGAAATTGACGCAAGGATTGTAAAAGAGAAATTACTAAAATGAAAAAAAAAACCTTCTAGAAATATATAATAAGAGTAATAAGTCTGACCACAATGATTATCCAGATTTACTTTTTGATCTAACATTGCGTTATTTGCGCTTCAGCTTATTTTAAAATACTTTTTCTGTGTATACTGTAGTTTAAGTAATCCAAAAAATCTAAATAAATATTGTGTGTTTTTAATGAATTACTCGGCATGTCTTTCCTTCTTTCCGTAAATTATTTTTGTTTCCTAAAATTTCTAAAGAAAAATATACTTATATTACATATATCGATATTATTCTCATATATGAATCAATAACCCTGTTAGCAAAGCACTGAAAGAAAACCAGGTATTATTGGGAAACTTACCACACGTAGATTATGACATATTGTATGGAATCGATAGAGACTTACCTGAAAAAATAAAAAACATTAATATTGGTATGATATTGAAAATAAAAATAAAAACGGTTTGGGGAAAAAAGCAGCACAAAATAATATGTTACTTTTCTCCAAAATAAAATTCAACTTGATACTATATTATATATACTATAATCTACTTTTGTAAATATTCGATAAATTTTTTATAGTTTCAACAGATTTTTTTTTTAAATTTTTGATTGAAAATTTAATCATAATTACTAATAGTTAAGTATGTAAGAGCTAAGTGGGTAAAGGCGGATGATTAGTTGCGTTCTTGAAGTCAAAAAATCAAAAAATTATGTTTTTTCAGTCTTCGGTACGGAGCACTTATGTACTCATTTCGGTGTGCGTATGTCACACCCGATTTTTCTCCTATTATTTGATACATAAAGTTGAAATATGGCACAAATATAGAAAATTGATGGCTCAATGAGAACTGTGTAGTTTTCAAAGTTAAATTAGGGGGTTAGCTTATAGGGGGAGGTAAGTTGGGTGTCAAATGAAAACTTGTGAAGACATAAGTTCAAAAATAATACTTGCGTACACTTTTCTTTGTATTATTTTTAAAAAATGGCCAAAAATCTCTGTCCACCCACTCTATCTCAAAAAGTACTGATCAAAAAACTTTTGATAGAATTCTGAAATATTCTGCATAAAGCGTAAATTGAGCGAAGTTTATCACTAGTACATTACTTTTGATATTTCAGCTGGTATAAAAAAAACTCTGACCGACAAAATAATGAAGGTGAATATAATCGGGGCAAAGAGCAACAGCTTTTAGCATTTTGCGAACAACGAATAGGTACCAAGATATAAAATTATTTAATTTTATTTGTGTGAAATTAAACAAATATTTAAGTAATAAATACTTGTTTTCCAGTTTTATTATTAATTCCAGATTGAGCTAGATTGATTTATTGGCTATTAGGTAGCTAAGATGCTATAACTATTATACATTATTGACTAAGAAAAGACGTGAAACTACATATTGGATCTTAAGATGTCAGAGTCTAATTAACTTAGCTTAGGTAAGGATTTTGCACTAATTGCGCAAGTCCAACTTGCACTTGATCTTTTTTAATTGTGACAGAAATAATTTATAGTAGAGGTAGTTAGGGTTGAATAGTATCCGATTAAGTTCTTTTTTGTAATTATTATCTCGCGACCTACTCTTAACGTGTCATATTATGACCCTATTAAGTTATTCTTCAATGTGAGAAAATCAATTTAAGAATTTTTTATATCTGCATCTTTGTGTGTTAAATTCTAGGTAATATGTCTTACCGATTATTTAAAAGTGCACTTAAAATTTAAACTCTTTGAATAATAAATATTTGGAGATTAGAACATATAAAACTGTTAGAATTTTTAACAAAATATCTAAGCAATGATTTTAAGATTCCGTACGGAACACATAAGATCACGTCGGTGTCTATCTGTCCATCTATTTGTCTGTCACACCCCGATTTTCTCCGAAACTATTTGACATAGAACGGTGAAATTTAGCACTAGTATAGACATTGAGGGCCTCATGTGAAGTTTTGAAAGTTAAATTTTGACTTAGTGGATTAGTTTTTGGGGGTGAAATCAGAAGGGAAAAAAAAAAAAAATTTTACCAAATCATCGAGTCTGCTGACAAATGAAAGCTTGTAAAAACACGAGTTTAAAAATGTATATAGTACTTGCGTACGCTTTACTTTACATTATTTTCAAAAATTCGCGAAAAATCGTTGTTCCCACCTCCTAACTCGAAAAGTACTGATCAAAAAATTTTGAAAATATTCTGGAATATTCTCCATAGGGTGTAGATTGAATGAAAATTATCACGAGTGCATTACCTTTAATAATAATTTATCTGGTATATAAAAAAAACTAAAATTTCAAGATCATCAGTTTTAAATAAAGATCGGAAAAAAAACTTTGTTGAAAACTCATTTGGGGTGTATTTTGTGAAGTCATTGATCATTTCATACCTCCGTTATAAAAAATTTTTATTTTAAAAGCAAACAACGAGCGGAACACTAATTGCGAAAGTTCGACTTGCACTTGGCCGGTTTTTCTTTTATTAAAGTTTTTAATCGCTGGCGTATACGAGAACATTCATAATGTGGCACTATCCAGAACCAACATATTTCATTAAGGGGTGAACTAGCACTTCTTTAATCATTTACATTTAGATTTCATCCTGTGAATGAAATTGGAATATCTTACGATTACTACCCTAATAAACAGCTAATTTAGAATTTTCGCATATTTATGCGTATGTTCACAATCTTTTTCTTTGGTTCTCAAATGTTTTTTTCTTGAAATATTGCAAATCGGTAAGGCAAAAAATGCTTTAAGTGTTTTGTTGATGTTTAGTGACAATTGATTTTCATGACATTTTGCTTAATTAAACAGAATTATCTCTGTGTATTCATAACCCATATGTAATGTGTTTCCTATAATATATTAACCAGAGTCAAGGTTACTCTAAATATTGTCCCGAAATATTATACGTTCATCACTAGACGATTTAGAACATCTAATTCGCTTACTTAGAACAATTTATAGAATTTCATGGAAAATGCTCTGCCCAAGATTTTTATGGGCACAGCACACGTGACGCAGGGAAAGCCATAAAACGCTACAGAAGCGGCGCGTGTGCGAAAAAATCAATTCAAGTTGGTGTTGAGTCGCTGTAAATTGTACTCGATGGGAGGAATTAAGCGGACTACATCCATCGATCACTTTCCATGAAAATACTTGTAGAATAGACTTAAGTTGCCCACCGTTCTTCGCTGCTCCAAGAATCAAGGTTGCTGGTTAGTTTTGGATCTACAATCAGGCCAATAGCTCTCTTCTGAATAGAATCCAATAAATGCAGTGTATGTTTGGGAGAAGAGTCCCAAACATAGGAGCATTATTCCATCGATGGTCGAATTTAAGCTTTATACAGAAATAATAGTTGTTATGAAGTGTAAAGCTTTCCAGTTCAAAACAGTATTCCCAGCTTTTGAGAAGCTGTCTTGGTTATACTTGCAACATGTTCCTCCCAAGACATTTTTGCTCCCAAATTAATACCTAGCAGATTGAATGAAGATGCTAGAGGAAGCTAATAGGGTGCGCCGACATAACTATGTCGAGTTCAGCAACGTTAATTTTTTAGAAAAAATTACCGCCTGGGTTTTTGTAGTATTAAATTCTACTTGGTTACTGTCACTCCAAGATAGAGTTTTTCACAGATCTTTGTTAAGTTGAACGATTTCCTACTGACTGCGGATATTGGCATGAGTAGCCGATATTCGAGCGTTCAAAGTGTATGGAGAAACAAGCATACTGTCATCTGTAAAGCTATAGGTTGAATTTCTGGTCCCTTTGTAGCAAATTGTTGATGTAGATGAGAAAGAGAGTAGGAAAGAGAATAGAGCCTTGGGGCACACCGGCGTTGATATTGAAGGTATTAGAAAGAAATCCGTGGACTACCACTCGTAAAGAATGCTCTCCAAGGAAACACGAGAGCCGATAGAACTTTTTAGGCATACCATAAAAGCGTAGATTAGCCACTATCCATCATACCAAATACGGTCGAATGTATTGGATATAACAACCGCTCTAGATTCTCCAAAGTGTTCGATTGCATTGTTCCAAACATGTGTTACATAAGTTAGAAGATCTCTTGTTGACGTTTGCTTACGAAAGCCATATTTTTAGGAAGCTAGTAAATGTACCAGATTCGGCAGAAAGATTAAACACATGCACAAGCGACGCTAATATGGCAATACTCGCGTAGCTAATTACCACAATGTACCGAACACTGCAATATTACAAAAAAAAAATTGAGATGATGCAAATTTGTTAAAATAAGATTAATTTAATTAAAGGGAGACTAAATACTATACTCTGTTTATTTGAAACTAATAGTAATACTATGCCAGTGGACTGACCGGCGCACAGTGGGGAAAAACGAAAAATCGTGTTTCAAAATTGTCTAAAGCCTTCAATTTTGGTTCGATTTGGACGATTTTTTTTTTTAAATTGAAGCTTATTAAATTCCGAACAAAGTTGTTGAAGCCGATTTTGCAATTAAACTTTTGTTTCAAAATGGCGGACGTCTTCAAAATGGCGGTTTCTGATTATATAGCGACTGAGACACAGAAAACGCTTACAGTTTCAAACCAAGTTGTGCTAAAATGCGTGTATGTATGTTTTTTTTTTTATGTCGCAGATAATATATCTAATATCACAGTCACAAGATTAATAACAGTGAACCCAAAATGGCTGCCATGAACAATAAAAGTATTATAAATATGAATAAACGTACCATTATTATTTTATATCCATAACATTTGCATAAATAATTTCTTTAAGGTTGTTAATTATAAATATGTTTCAACAATTGACTTAAAATGACAAATCAAGTATGGCGGATGCCAAAATTGAATTCTAGCAATAACTGCATGAAAATTTAAATCCCGCAACTAAACTTGAATAACTTGAATGATCTGACTGCCACAGTCTAAATGCCACAAAGAAACTTTCTTGCTCGATTCAGTTTTGGCATCCGCCATATTTGATTTGTCATTTTAAGTCAATTGTTGAAACATATTTATAATTAACAACCTTAAAGAAATTATTTATGCAAATGTTATGGATATAAAATAATAATGGTACGTTTATTCATATTTATAATACTTTTATTGTTCATGGCAGCCATTTTGGGTTCATTATTATTAATCTTGTAACTGTGATATTAGATATATTATCTGCGACATAAAAAAACATACATACACGCATTTTAGCACAACTTGGTTTGAAACTGTAAGCGTTTTCTGTGTCTTAGTCGCTATATAATCAGAAACCAACGTCCGCCATTTTGAAACAAAAGTTTAATTGAAAAATCGGCTCCGACAACTTTGTTCGGAATTTAATAAGCTTCAATTTAAAAAAAAAATCGTCCAAATCGAACCAAAATTGAAGGCTCTAGACAATTTTGAAACACGATTTTTCGTTTTTCCCCACTGTGCGGCGGCTCTAAACCAGAGGCGTGCCATCTATTCCCAGGTATTTTTTAGATAACAATGCTCTTTTGTAACGAAGTTTTATTGCCAATTATATCTTTTTTTCTATAGGTCTAACACACGTGCTGCAGGGAAGTCCCTAAAGCGCTACAGAAGCGACACGTGTGCGGTAAAAGCGATTCACGTTGTTCTTGAATCGCTGCAAATTGTACTCGTTGGGAAACACAGTTCTGGGAAAATTCCAAAGGGATGATGTTCTCCATATAAAAGACTGCTTGAAAAGCGTTGTCCTAGGAGTAACGTTCTGCCTGTCGTAGGAGGCGACTTAAAGAACAACCGAGATGGTAGATGCCCAGATCCCACCAGCATCGCCCGGTGTGATACCATGGCATCGGCTTAGGCTGCGTGAAGTTGCTTAACGTTTCATGGCTGTGCCGATGTCCCGGTCTGTAGGACCAAATAGCATGATGAGGCACCTGGATACAAAAAATTCCGGAGGTAAAATAGCCCCCGCTTCGGATCTCCTGGTGGGAGCTGGTTCAGGGGCATCGACATGCAAAGATCAGAATTTTAAAATGGATTTTTGCAACATACGAGGTTATACATAAAATCAGTGCACCAACACCTGCAATCAAATAAACCTCATGTACTCGCTCTCTGTGAAACCAAGGTCAGTTCATTGACCAGCACAGTCAACTATCTTTATCCTATCTATTCCCGATTTAGGCGTAACTTTGGAATCTGTCTTTTTGTCAGAAGTGACCTCTCTTCAAACTTTGATGTTATGTGGTTAAAAATAACGACGCAACAAACCACAAGGTTCATCTGTATCCTCTATCGACCACCAAGTGATGCTAACTTTAGAACACTTTTCGCTTCTCTTGCAGACACCATCGATCATTTACAAATTAACTATCCAAATGCCGAAATTGCCATCCTGGGCGACTTTAATGTCCACAACATCAACTGGCTTAAATATTCAAATACTATCGACGAACAAGGTCATGAAGCCGAATCATTTTTAATCAGTTGTGGCTTAACTCAGTTTATTGACGTACCAACACGGATCCCTGATCGAGACGAGGAGTTCGCCAGTCTTCTTGATCTGTTTTTCACAACCAATCCGGAGATTTATACGGTCAGCGTAAATCCGCCGTTAGGTTCTTCCGACCATAAACTACTTTCGACATCGAGTATCCTTCCAATCAGTGACAGAGAGGCGCCTAAACCGCGCAAGATTTGGCACTACAAATCTGCTAAATGGGAAAATCTCATGGAATATTTTCGAACTTTCCCTTGGTTAGACGTTTGTTTTCGATCCGACGACCCATCTGATTGCGCCAGGGAGGTTTCCGATGTTATCTTGGCCGGTATGGAGGCTTACATCCCTTCTTCGAAGAAATGCCCTTCCAACGGCAAGCCTTGGTTTGACCGAAAATGCAAAGAAGCTGTTGCTTCTAAACATGTTGCTTACCAACAATGGCGACAGTGGCGAAACACCATAAATCGTAACACCTTTGCTCGTGCCAGGAACAGATACAACGAAATTATCGACGAAACCAAGGAGGCACACAATCAACGGATTAGAAACAAACTTCTCGCTTGTCCCAACAATTCCAAGTCCTTTTGGTTAGTCGCTAAGGCAGTTAGTCAAAATTTCACACCAAATCCACCATACCACCACTCACACGGCCAAATAATTCTTTCGCAACGACACCTGTTGTGAAAGCGAACTTATTGGTTGCACTCTTTGCTTCATATTCTACTGTCGATTTCCAAGGAAAAATACCACCTTCTATTCCCATAGTGCAGTCAAGGATACACGATATTGTCTTCAGACAGCGTATCATAAAACGTATTTTGATGAAGCTAGACACCAAAAAGGCTTCTGGCGCTGACGGAATACCTGCTATAGTTCTCAAAAACTGTGCAAGGGAACTGAACCAGTTTTCTGTGAACTTTTCAACCTACCCTACAAAAAAGGAATATTTCCTTCCTGCTGGAAATGTGCCACAGTTCAGTCGATACTTAAAAAAGGTAAGAAGACCTGACTTATTAACACATATTTGGAACAACGCAATTAAACACTTTGGAGAATCTCGAACGGTTGCTCTTAACATATCCAAGGCATTCGACCGTGTTTGGCACGATGGGCTGTTGGCTAAGCTACGTTCTTATGGTATGTCTGAAAAGTTCTGTTTGCGGCTCTCATGTTTCCTAGGAGAGCGTTCTTTACGAGTGGCAGTCGACGGATTTCTTTCTAGCACCTTCACTATCACGCCGGTGTGCTCCAAGGCTCCATACTGTCTCCTACTCTCTTTCTCATTTATATTAACGATCTGCTGGAAAAGACCTAGAATCCAATCTACAGCTTTGCAGATGACAGTACACTTATCTCTTCATTCACTTTGAACGCTCGGACATCTGCTACTCAGACGAATATCCGCAGACAGCAGGAAGTCATTCAACTTAACAAAGACTTGGTAGAAATTCTATCTTTGGGTGAAAGCAACCAAGTGAAATTTAACGCTATAAAAACCCAGGCGGCAGTTTTTTCTAAAAAAGTTAACATTGCTGAACCCGACATAGTTATGTCGGGGCACTCCATTCCTCCAACATCGTCATTCAATTTTTTGGGCATTAATTTGAGAGCAAATATGTCCTGACATGAACATGTTGCAGGCATAGCAAGAAGAGCTTCTCAAAAGATGGGAATATTATTTCGAACGAGGAAGCTTTACACTCCACAACAACTGTTAATTCTTTACAAAGCTCAAATTCGACCAACTATGGAATACTGCTCCCATGTTTGGGCTCCGCTCCCAAAACATACACTGCATTTGTTGGATTCTATTCAGAGAAGAGCTGTTCGTCTGATTGGAGACCCGGAACTGACAGGAGGCCTTGATTCCCTGGCAAATCGAAGAGCGGTTTGCGACTTGAGCCTATTCTACAAGTATTTTCATGGAAAATGTTCTAAGGATGTAGCCCGCTTAATTCCTCCCAGAGCGGGGCATGTTAGAAGTACATGTCCCGCTAATACTTCACATCCTTATGAGGTTCAGCTTGTTACTCCTCGTACAACGCTTTTCAAGCAGTCATTTATATGGAGAACATCATCCCTTTGGAATAATTTGCCCAGGACTCTGTTTCCCACCGAGTACAATTTACAGCGATTCAAGAACAACGTGAATCGCTTTCTCCGCACACGTGTCGCTCCTATAGCGCTTTAGGGACTTCCCTGTAACACGTGTGCTAGACCCATAAAACAAAAAAAAACAAGCTGAACCTCATACGGATGTGAAGTATTATCGTGACGTGTACTTTTAACATGCACCGCTCTGGAAGGAATTAAGCGGGCTACATCCTTCGAACACTTTCCATGAAAATACTTGTAGAATAGGATCAACTGGCCAACCGTTCTTCGATGTTCCAGCGAATCAAGGCCGCCGCGCCGGTCAGTTCCGGGTCTCCAATCAGACGACTAGCTCTCCTCTAAACAGAATCAAACAAATGCAGTGTATGTGAGTGAGCGGAGCCCCAAACATGGGAGCAGTATTCCATAGTTGGTCGAATTTGAGCTTTGTAAAGAATTAACACTTGTGGAGTGTAAAGCTTTCTGGTTCAAAATAATATTCCCAACTTTTGAGAAGCTCTCCTTACTATGACTGCAACATGTTCATGCCAGGACATATTTGCTCCCAAATTAACGCCCAACAAATTGAGCGACGATGCTAGAGGAACGGAGTGCCCCCGACATAACTGTGTCGGGTTCAGCAACGTTAACTTTTTTTGGAAAAAATTGCTGCCTGGGGGTTTTTGTAGCGTTAAATTCCACTTGGTTACTGTCACCCCAAGATAGACTTTCTTCCAGGTCATTGTTAAGTTGAATGACTTCCTGCTGTCTGCGGATATTCGTCTGAGCCGCCAATGTCCGAGCAGCGTCTGAGCAGCCGATGTCCGTCATTTTATTTCCTATTGCCCCAACTATAAATACATATTTATAACAGCATGCCCAAGTGTCAAGTCAGTTAGTGGCAAGTCAGTTAATGTGTTAACAAAATGTCTTCTCCAGCGAAACGCCAAAAGTTTAGGCAGCCAATCGATAATGATAAGCGTATAGTTAAAAATGTATTTGACTGCGTTAAAAACCATCAAATTTGTGATTTTAATGTGGACGTTTGTGTGAAAAAATATTCATTAATGACCGGAGTTCATGCCACATGATTGGAAAGGAGGTGAAATTGTAATAATACACAAGAAAGGCGACCAACGAGTATGCGAAAATTATCGAGGAATTACCCTGCTCAACACCGCTTACAAGATTTTGACAACGATGATACACGAAAAACTAAAATATGTAATAAAAAATGTAATAGGACAATAGAATAGATGCAATATATGTGGTCAAACAAGCATTGGAAAGAGCACAACAATATGCACTAAACTTGGAATTGTTTTTCATTGACTTTAAGCATTTGACTCGTTTAAGAGAACTGGATTAAATACAGAGCTAATAGAACTAGGAGTACCGTGCAAGATAAGACGACTATGTATGATGACACTGAAAGAGACATTTGTCAATGTCAAAACACAGAAAGGAAGAACATAAGATTTCGAAATTAACAAGGGAGTTAGACAGGGAGATGCATTATCGGCAACGTTGTTCAACCTAACACTACAATATGTATGTACTAAGGAATATAAATCAGGGTTCAATACGAACAAGAGGCAGCTAGGTAGTGACATATGCGGACGATGTAGTAATTATTGCAAAGAACTAGAAAATAATGAAGGAGATGGTGAGAGAAATAAGCGTAGAAGGAGCAGAAATGGGGTTGAAGATAAATGAAGAGAAAACCAAAATAATGAAAAATGGAAAACAAAATGTCCAGGAAATGGAAAGGATTAGAATAAACGAATATACCTTCGAAAGAGTAGAAAAGATTAAATAGGAAATGGAAGTAAAGGAAAGATTAATAATAGCAAACAAGTTGTTCCATAGCAAAAAGAAATTGTTAAGTAGTAAGATAATAGGAAGACACAGTAAGATGAGGATATACAAGACAATAATACTCCCAAAACTAATGTATCCTACCGAAGTTATAAGCATGACAAAAAACAAGAGGAAGACATGAGAAGAAATGAACGAAAGATGTTAAGAGTGATCCTAGGGCCAATAAGAATATGTGAAGGAGTCTACAGAAGGAGGACTAATCAAGACATTTTGGAAGAAGTGGAGAAGTACATAGTCAAAAAAATAAAACAGAAGAGATTTAATTGGCTAGGACACACATGGAGAGCCAGCAGAAAACTTTGGAAAGACCTAAGCAGAGAAATATAATAACAAGGAAAACGGGTCTGATCAACCCATCAACTAGATCTAGAGAACCCAAAGGGTGGCCCTACCACAGGAGGGGTGTTTCCAAGCCATTTATTTATAATGACCGAAGTTGGTAAAGCCAAAGCTCACAGAATTTTAAGGGAAGAAAAAGAGGGGGTATAGACTCTCCAAAATAGAGATCAGGCAGAAAAGAACTTGTTCATGACTTTTTATGGAAAAAAATACCAACTTTGGATATGATCCTGCAAGCTGCGACAAGCTACACGGAAACATCGAAAATGAGTAAATTGAGTGTTTTAAAAGGTATGAATTTCTATTGGAAAAAGTGTGAAAGAAATCTTTATTGATAGAAAGTATAGAAATTATACACTGGGGAAGTGACTATTTAAGGAGAGTTAGAAAAGCTCACTCTGAAGATTAAAGGATATATTACTTAAATGTCACGGCGATAAATCGAAGATACAAATTTTGGCAACATGGGAATATCAAACATGCTCGCCAAACATTCATTCAATGAAGGTCTCTCTACTGGTCTTAAGCCGCCTGGTAAAGGACGTAAGTTAATTATTATATTGGTAGCGAAAGTGGTTTTGTAGACGGAGGTCTTTTAATATTCGTATTAAAGAAAACCGGAGATTATCACGAAGATATGAATTCCGATGTATTTAAAGATTGGTTTTCACAGATGATAGACTTAATACCAGACGGTTCTGTTGTTGCAATGAATAACATAAGCTACTATTCTAAAACATTAGAATGAGTTCCAACCTTGGATGACCGCGAAAAATATTTTTATTTCCAAAAAAAAACGTTAAGGGAGAATTATTAGACCTTGTAAAGCTTGAAGTTCTTAGAAATAAATACAAGTGAACAAGTTTCGTCATCGACGAAATAGCAGAAAAACGTAATGTTACTGTTTATCGCCTGCCACCCACCATCATTGCGAGCTCAATACGATAGAACTTATATGGGCAGAGTTTAAAGGTGAAGTCGCTAGGAACAATACGACCTATGAATGAGCAGTGGTACAAAACTGGACTGTGGACATGGTAGTGGATGCTATTGTTGAACCTTTAATTATACATGTTAATTCAAATTAGTCTGACAATGATAGTTTTGCAAGCATGTCGGAGATAGAAAATCGGTAATACTTTTTTCATTGTTGTTTGACTTCCTCATTTGTATATTTTTTAATTAATAATGTTTCATTATAATATATATATATATATATATATATATATATATATATATATATATATATATATATATATATATATATATATATATATATATATATATATATATATATATATATGTATATATATATATATATATATATATATATATATATATATATATATATATATATATATATATACATATTGAGGTAGATAACTGCAATACACACACATAACATTATCATTATACGGCCTACTCAAACTCTTTCGCCAATCCTCTCTGTCCTGAGGCATGTCTTTGTTCAGGTTTCGTTTTTCCATTGCTTTCCTCATACCTTCATTCCAGGAACATCTAAGTCGCCCTAGCTTCTTTTTTCCTTGGGCAGCGAAATATTCTCTGTGGCCATCTATTATCAGGCATTCTCATTAAATGTCCAAACCAGCATAAACCGCGCATCTCAATTTTATTAACAACTGTCTCTTCTGCCTTCATCTGTCGTCTTATTTCATCATTGGGTATGTGTTGAAGCATAAATAGCCCGGTACTACGTCTCAGATAATCCATTTCTACTGCTTGTAATCTGCGCTTTATTTCTGCGCTAAACACCCAGATTTCACTTCCATAACAGAGATCTGACTCCACCATGGATTGGCCTATTATTTTCTTTGTCTTTTTGGATATGTTCTTATCCCACCATTGGGAGTTGAGACAGCCTATTACTTTTCTGCTATTTTGAATTCTGTGTATTATTTCTCCTTCTCCTAGCCCTTTTCGATCTACAATCTCCCCAAGGTATTTAAATCCTTCAACTTGTATTACAAGTGTATCATCATTTATGAGAACTTGAAATTGTGTCTCACTATTGACTACCAGATACTCTGTTTTCTGTAGGCTTACTTGCAGTCTCCAATTCTCGTATTCGGTGTAGAGTCTCTTCAGCATAACTTCCAGATAGAATGAATCCTGCGCCATAAGTACTTTATCATCCGCAAAACTTAGTGTAAAGAGATAGTTTTCATTTATTGGTTCATTGGTTGGTATCCATTCGTATGCATTTTCTTTTCCATTCCCTTAATACTAGTTCTATGTAGAGATTAAATAGTATTGGTGATAGACTACATCCTTGGCGGAGTCCTTTGATTATTGATGACGGTGTTGATAATTGTTTTCCTTTTTTACATAGAATATATTGTTGTTATAAAGTTCTTTTATGATAACTATCAGATGGGTATTCATGTTTAGTTCAGTCAGAGTTTTGCAAAGTTTACTTTGTGGTATAGAATCATATGCCTTTTTAAGATCAATGAAGGCGACATGTATTTCCTCTCCCGTTGAGATTTTTTTTCTAATATTTGTTGTAGTGTAAAGAAATTGTCGATACAGGAGCGACCCGGTACAAAGCCACTCTGATCTTCACTTATGTTGTAGCCAACATTTGCTCTTACATTTCCTGGAGAATTTTTCCAAATACTACCAGTAACACTAATGCCTCTGTAGCAACCAGGGTCCTTTCTATTTCCCCTTTTGAAAATCGGTGTTATATATACTTTTTTCCATTTCTGGGAGATCTGTACTGATCTAACACATTGGTTTGTTAACTTCGTTATTCGGGTTATAATTTCTTTTCCTCCATATTTTACTAGCTCTATAGGTATATTACCTGGTCCTGGTGATATTGAATTTTTCATGTTCATAATATGTTTTTTGGTTTCTTCTTCTGTTATTAGTAGGTTGTCGTCCTCCCTTTCTTCTATTGTTTGTTGTAACTCCTCGTATTCGTTGCGGTTTTCTGTCAGTAACTCTTCATAATGGTTTTCCCATTCACTTATACATATTAATTGATCGCCTTGTTGTATATCGTTTGTCTTCATCCCTTTGACTGTCTTCCAGAATTCTGTAGACCGAAATCCTCCTATCATGCCTTCAATCTGAATACATTTCTGTTCCCAATACCGGTTTTTTATTTCTTTGATTCTTCTTCTTAGCTCTTTATTTTTTCTTTGTATTCCTTTCTTCTTTCACGAGTTTTTTAGTTAACCACCTGTTATATATTTTCTTTTTTTCTGCTATTAGTCCTTCTATCTCTTCTGTCATCAAAAAAGGTTTTTGTTTCTTTTTCTTCTTATTTATTGTTCCTAATAAATGTTTAAACTTTATAACACTGTTTCATTCATACTATTCGCAAATAACACGTATACGCCCAGAAAAGGTGATTTTCCTATTGTATTCAAACATAAAAGATTGCTAATATTAGACCGATGTTAGAAGGTATTCCAAAAGAGTTATTGAACCTCATGATAGGTGAAAAGTAGGTAAAATTCCGGAGCCCTTACTACTGCTTGATGCTAATTTGCATAATTCTATATGATTTATTGCTATCACTTTCAAATAAATAGAATATAATGACGCAATTAATTTTCAAATTATAAATTTATACTCTTATTTAGTCAGTAAAATTCTTATTTATTTTGTTCTAATACTTATAATACGCTTTCTTAAATATAATGACTTCTACTTCAAGTAAAATGCAACTTGAAAATTGCACACTTAACAGATTTTCTTGCAAAATTATATTAAATTGAATAATTAAATACCATGGATGCAGCGCATACCTACATTGTATTTAGTTGCACTAACATAAATTAAAGCAGAGTTAGCAGCATTTATAATACATTTTGCGCTCGCTCGCAAATTCGTGTGCACATTAAAAATGTCTGTGATGTATTATATTCGTATAAATTTGACTTAATGCTTAAATAGACGAGATATGGAAGAAATCTGTTTAAATTTGCTTTATAGGGTTACCAACACCTCCAAATTTCATTAATTCGATTTTTTTTACGGATTTTTATTGTATATACTTCTAATTATTAAAAAAAATTCTAAGAAAATTCCATTCCATAACAAAGTTATAGTATTAAATGTGATCTGACGTCGAATTGGGACCGCCGTCTGTGTTCAGACACCGTCTGCAATATTACTCAATCAACTTTTAATGTTTTTCAACTTTGTCGAGAGGTTTTTTTAAATTTTCGTAATAGACAATTTTTTATAAATTATTAAACATACATTTTTTGGTCGAAAATAGCATACTAAAGTTTGAAATACCGTAATTTTTTTATTTTTGAAAAAAAAACCTTCGAAAACTTTTAATTACTACATTATTTTACAGGATTAATTTTTATTTTTGCATACTGGATTATTTTTATGAAGTTATCCTGCAGACAAGGAGGCGCCGTAGTTTTCATCAGTGGTCTATTTATCCCGATAAAATATTGTTAACATTGAAAGCAAATTCTTTTGTATTATTCACTTAATAATTTTTAAAATATTTTTTTAAATATCCATATTTTTGCAGCGCCCAGGTTTATGTAACCTCTTGTGCATAAGGCTATGAATACCACCCTAACAATCGTCTATACCACCTATTTGTTAGTTCTTTAAGTCAGCTAAATAAAAATTAAATTTAACGTGAACTTTTTTACAAATTCTTGTGCAACAGTTTCAATTTATGATTACTTAGCAAAGTTAAAAAAATTATTTGGCAGCATCAACCTAAGGGATATTTAGTCAATAAAACTGGCAAAAAGTTGAAGTAAAAAATACTTGCCTAAAAGTAAATAAACATGTTCAGCATGAAGTTAGACGTATGTGACATCACATGTCATCATTCATTATTGCTTCGTTTTTGTACTTTATCGTCCGGATTGTCATTCTGAATTTAGTTGTTTTCAACGTGCATGTCTTATCCCTTGATACGTTTTAGGAAATAGTATTTACGTTAAAAGTGTGTATTATAAGAGTGTTTGCAAGTATTTCGTTATTAACTTGAACATAGATTATATTTTAGGTTTGAGTCAATTTTAGCTCAGATTTATTAATTTGAAATTGCCATGTTAATTTATACACTTGTTCTTCCAAAGAAAAGCCTCTTGGTAATACTTTTACTTTTACTTTTTCGTGTCCGAACTTGCATATTTACCAATATTGGGCAGTCAATAGCAATTTTGTTTCCAATCCATAAGTCGCCGGCTGTAGCACCCTTCATAATTACCGAAGTCCCATCTAACCATATCTATCTTCACTGAAGCAACACCTGTCCTTAAACTATCGAGAGTGCTCCATCTCATGCAATTTAGTTTTAATACAGGTAGGTCATCCTTCAGAACTGCAAGGGAATGATCTTTGAGAAGCCAGCCTGCTGGGTGCCGATTTTTTTACATGTCGTTCATCAAGCGTTCCTTTGAATCATTCAGTGCATTCCTGTGATGCTCGACGCATCCTTGGTTCAGTAAAGTCTGAAACTTTACAGCCTTTTACTAATATCATCAGCGAATGTCAAGGAAACATTAGTGTATCAAACTATAGATCGACATCCAACTTATAAAAAATATCTTCCGCATGTACAAGCCATTTTGTTTGACTGGTTTTTATTTTAATACTGGCATTATTTTTCAAATTTAGACTATTTATTTCTTTATCCAAATAGGCCAAAGGAAACAAGTAGTAATTTTTTTTTTAAATTATAATAAACAACGTTGCAGCTATTTACTTACAGACTTGTAATTATTTGAACGAAAATTGAGGTATTTTAAATATAATAAAACAAAGAAGATCAATTTATCAAAATGGCTGTCCAGTTCTGTAAAGTTACCATTGTAAGTAAAACAAAGGCCACGGTATCCTGCAAAAAAATTTCGCTTAACATAGTGACTAGGCTGAGCACGAAAATACAGTAAAACCTGTATTTGATTCAGAAATGAATATTGCTACTGAAATGATTCTAATGCTTGTCGGTAAATCGAAGCTACTGCAGTTTTAAAGAAGTTAACTAAATTTCAATTCAATCACAGTTCAAAATAAAACTATTTGTGCTAAGCCTGTGGAGAAAAAAAAACATTTTTGCAAGTATCATGAGTAAAAACATTTTAGTTAGCTAACTTTAACTCTACGAATACTAAAAAGCTGTACCAAGCTAACCTGGCAAATTATTTAAAAAAAATTGTTAATTCTGCTGTGATCAACAGCAGGGTTATTCAGGACTACGTACCGATAATTAGAATCTTAGTATACGGAAATTTGTAGTCGTGGCATCGATAAACTGATCTAAGGTGTGAAAATTCACTAAATTTACTAAATTTTTAAAAGTGTCAATATCTCGTAATTTACCATTTGTCACTAAAGTCATATTTTTATATTTACATATTCTGGTGACTTATGAGCTAGCCTATCGGCCCTCGAAGGGAATACGTTGATTTTTGGGACACATTCTATACATATATATATATATATATATATATATATATATATATATATATATATATATATATATATATATATATATATATATATATATATATATATATATATATATATATATATATATATATATATATATATATATATATATATATATATATATATATATATATATATATATATATATATATATATATATATATATATATATATATATATATATATATATAGATAGATAGATATTTATACAGGGTGCCCCATATGTATGGAATAAAGATTCCACAGCATTTATTAATCAGTGTAACAAAAAAATTTTAAATAAAAGTTATAGGGCATTATATAGCACATATGCTGAAGTTGTCAATAAAATGTTTTGAACTGTCAGTTCGAAGAAATTGCGCCATCTTGATTTTTTTTAAATGGAAAGCTCTATATATTATTTTATTTTTGAGTCCTACTAAAAATTCCAGATATAATTTTTTAACATACCATATGTCTAAAGTGAACTGTTTTGAAATTATTGATATTTGAATTAATTTTTTTAAGTAGGCTTGTGTCAAACATTTACTGTCAGATAACGACTTAACGCATCAAAAAACGTTTATTGCTGCATTTTGTGAAACTGCCATTTAAGCATAATATCATAATGGTACATTTAACAGAAACTGAAAGAATCAATTTGTTAATGATATTTGGTTACAGAGACCGTAGGAGAACACAACAGGAGGTGTGTGATCTTTTTAACGCAGAATATCCGACTCGAGAACCTACCTATTACCTTAGTGCACTGCTCTAGTCAGGATTAATTTGTAAAATATTAAAACACTGACATCTTAACCTTGACTAGACTAGAGTTTTGAAACAGAAAAAAAAACATAATTCTAATTAGGCGATTGATAGGCATTTGTTGTCCATTATTTTTAGATGTATCTTATTTTTAATGCAAGTGCAAAACTTGCTGACGGTCTTAGTGTCACAAATATATAGTGGAGACTTTTCTATGCATTTTCGTGGATGTTAAAACATATCTCATTTAAATACTATAATTTTACATATATTTTATTAGTAGCAAAATTGTTAAGTTCACCGACACTGAAAAAATGCACACTTAGGCAATTTTCAAAATCGTATTTAACTGAACACTTAAGTTCTTAGAATATGTGCATATTTATATCGAATTTAGTAACGTTCATAAATTTAAGCAGATTTAATAACGTTTATATTGCATGTTACATTCATTAGAAACTGTATATGCATATTAAAAATGAATGTAAATGTACTTAATCTACCGAATTAATATGAAACATATTATGCAAATTTCACTCTTGATATCTTTTGCTCCAATTTAGAGAATATTCTGAGTAAAAACTTTCAAAGAAAATATATATTTTGTGGTAAATAAAACTTAATTTTTATGGATCCGCACTAGCTGCTGATAACTTGGCAGCTTCTCCATAAGAAGTATCATTTTTACCCTTATTGAAACACTATAATATTGACAAAGTGCAGTATAGTAAATTTTCAACTGGCAGCTAAATAATGCAAGTGACGTAAACATAAGGAATTTCAATGAAATTGACTCCTAAATACCAAAAAAATATATCTCTATTCAACATTTAACATTTAATAGACCGAAATCATTTTTATACATAAAACAACTTGGTATCATATGCGATATTTGATAATTATTCAATTTGATATTCAAGAACAACGTGAATCGCTTTTTTTCGCACTCATGCCGCTCCTGGAGCGCTTTAGGAACTTCCCTGTAGCACGTATGCTAGACCTATAAAAAAATTCTAATTTGGGAATTGATGGTCTGACTCTACAGACTTTCCAATTACTAATTATTTTAAGCGCCATGATTGCTAAAAATATGTATTAGCCATTTGTATATTTTAAAGGTTCTCCGAATACGAAGGGTATAATTCGTTTTAGTGCTCAAAAGTTCAATCAATCATCCTTATGTATAACTTAAATAATGGGGTATCGCATGCGGCATTGGTAATTGTGATTAGGTAATCAATTCTCTGGTTTCATTTTTGATTACATCAGGTTTGACAGTTTGTTGATTAATATTCAATAACAAGTTTAAATTTATAAATAGTAAGAAAATATATAGTGGCTCATGGAACTAAAACTTTTACTGTTTTGCTTTTGCATTAAAAGTACAGGAGGTTTAGGAATCATAGGCATCACGAGCGTGATATCTATTAATTACCAAACCAAAATATATCATATTTCGCTACATTTCAGAGTTGACTCGCGCTAGTTTAGGTGAGAAATGCAGTTTTCGGCATCGTGCAACACAATCGCCACAGTAGCAAAGAGTAGAGATCCATATGTCAAATATATGCCAATATACCTTAGAGCCATCTGATGTAAAGCAAAACTTTCAATCCAACATCAAAGTCGACGAACTGGAAAACGATATGACCGTCCTGTGATGGAATGCTGGCCAATCGTTTAAATTAGGATTAATATATATTTAATTTATTCCAGATTTTTTATTTATATTTACTAATTATGACTGATATAACAAATTAAAAATAAAAGGTACAATTAGAAACATCTTCTTAAAAATTGAAAGAAACAAAGACTAACTGAATTTGATGTTACCTTTAACATGGGCTAGCAACTGGAAATTTGATTGCCAATATATTTAAAGCTGGGAATTTCTTCTGTGGTAGATGTCTCCTTTCTCCTATTATCTGATTACCTGTTTATGGCAATGTGCCAGCTTAAAACACATTTTTTCAAAGAAAGTTATAAATACTTAGTTAGTAGTGGTA
>CM032446.1:173816875-173859375 GCA_019049505.1 Pachyrhynchus sulphureomaculatus
CACGATTACCAAATATTGCATACTAACTTACAACAATGCATTTTTAATAAAAACTTATCAATGATTTTTAACTTATAAATGTTTTTTGAAATGCTAAGAAATATATTTTTTCTTGACACACTAGAGCCAATTTTATTGTAATTAAATAAAAGTGTACAAATATAATTCCTTACATTTATTTTAACTGCTTTCTTTAGCTGCAAGCTTAAAATTGTGATAACACTATACTGTATTTAATTTTTTAACATTATTATTTTAGTCTATGAGATATAAAAATAATTAATAATTTCACAAAGACGCTGTAGAACTGGTGGTAGGTACGACAGAATAATAAAAACTTCATTTACTATAAAATATATATTTTCTTTTAAATTTAAATACGGTATATTCGTTAAATTTAAAAAAAAATATATATTAAGTTGGAAATTTGCATAATAACTTTCAAATTCATCGGGTGAATTAAGTACATTCACATGTATTTTTATCATGGATGTAGAGTTTTTAATGATTATAGTAACATGCAATATAAGCGTCATTAAATCTCCTTGAATTTATGCAAACGTAACTAAATTCGACGTCAATATGCACGTACTTTAAGCATTTAATTGTTCCGTTAAACCCGAATTTAAAACAAAATTACTGCAATTTTAGAATTTTGCAGTTTTAGTGCAGAGTAAAATCTTAGAAAATGTGAGTGCATATTAAAATTTAAATATATGATTGTACTTTAAATGCTTTCTGAGCTTTTTGGAAATTTTATTCAGTTTTCTCTAACAAAGAAAAATCTATTTTTACATAAGATATTTAGAAAAGAGGACTTGGGCTGAATAATATTTTTTTTAAGAAATAGTTGTATTTATCTTTCTGATGCTGCTTTTGTAATATATGTTGTCCTATGAATATATAGTTAAGATATTTACAACATTTTGGTATCCAGCTGTAGTTCCTGGAGAATTATTTGTTGAAAATCATATCGTCTTAATGTCATTCAGTACTTTCTAAGTGAAGTTTAGTTTTGTGGTATCTCCAAACAAAAACTTAACTCACATCTTTTAGAAATTAATTTGTTTGGAAAACATCTTCCTGGATTTGGAATGTCACCCAATCCTGCTGCAAATCTCTTTGGCTATAGCTATCAAAAGAAGAATCATTTCAACATATTACTACGTATTAACGATTTTTATACTACCTATGTCGGGACAAGGTACAGGCTTCTGATGTTTTTTTATTTGATGAACTTCAATAAAGTCAATTTTGTTTACTGGCATATCCGTTAAAGTGAAAATGTGCCTTATTCGAAAGTACGATATTAGAAAACGTCGAAAAGGTTTCAAATATTTGACTAACGGAGTTAAGCCTCTCAGAAGCATTAAGGGGTCGAAATCAATCAATTGTATCTTGTGAGAGCGCAGATATAAAACATTACAAATAATACGATGTAACATTGCATACTAAGAGGTCGGGATTGTCCTAATCAACACTCGGTCGCAATAAGATGTTTATATTACTACTTGATGTCCTTGGTTACCTTAGCTGATTTACTTAAAGTTGAACCAGCTTCTTCAGACTTTTGCACCTATTTTTTAATCAATTGAATATCCTCGATATTATTTACCGTATGTAAATAATATAATTTTTTATGCATGCTAACTACATAAATATGATTTTGCTCTTGCAAATTAAAGGCACATTTACGCCTGACTTATAAATTATTGCTTTTTTGAGATCATTTAGTGCTTTAATATGCAGAAAGTTCCATATTGACACGGACTAATTCCAAAAGCCACAATTTTTCAACTAGCCTTGATGTTAAGGTATTAGAGGTATTATATTATTTTTATAGCTTTTTGAATGTTATTTCCGACTGAAGTTATCGTCGTCACATTTTCCTGAAATGTTGTCATCATCAGCTTCACCATTATTTTTGGTCGGGTCAGTTTCTTCCTGGTACTCGAAAACTCTTCGAAGGGTAGCCTCGTCTTGAATATCTTTTACTATATCTGTTTGCAATGATGTAGTTCTGCTCTACATTCAGTTCCACACATTGTAGTGTAAGATGACTATTTAATTTGCTACTGGAATGGCCAGCTTTTCAGATTGGGCATATTTCAAGAACTTGGATTATTTTATTGATTCGTTGTCCTTCAACTAAGAATTATATATATATATATATATATATATATATATATATATATATATATATATATATATATATATATATACATATATATATATATATATATATATATATATATATATATATATATATATATATATATATATATATATATATATATATATATATATATATATATATATATATATATATATATATATATTTGTTTATTTATTTAAAACCTGAACTTAGTTATTAACCATTTTAAGAGTATCTTCTATATTTACCAACGATCTTATCGTAGTTTCCTAAAGCATACAATCCTAAGGTATTTTCTCTACTCTAATTGAAATGCAAAACTTTGAAATTGCACACTTCTAAGATTTTGTCGCAAAATTGTATTAAATTGAACAATCAAATGGCATGAATACGAACATTATGTTGCATAGAGCTACGCTTGCATAAATTAAAGCTGGTTTAATGATGTTTAGGTTTTGCATGTTATTTTACATTAAAAAATAATTATTCATGGTGTAAATAAATAAATGCATTTTAATTTATTTCGAAAGTATAGGTTGACAACATTGTGATGTGAAACCATAGGAAAAAGAAGGTATGATATTGCTACATCAACGAAATCCAATGAACAAAAAGATCCAGGCGAAGATCTTCCATTTCTAATTTGTCTTGTAAAACATCCTTGTAGAAAGGAAGATAAATACCCAACTAGGACATTACATGTAAAAAAAGTGTACTGATGTGGACTGTTATCTAAACAAAAAATCGAATTACTACCTAAGATAGAAGAGAGGAGTTATCAAAACACTACTCGAAAGTGCAAAATGAGCCAAGATTTCTTCAACAAGAGTACCATTACCTCGAGACCGCCTCAGTAGAGAACGAGTATATAATACCTGAAATAAAACTAGTGCTATGTCCTAAAAGGCATGAAGATCTGCAGAAAAACAAAAAAATAGTAACACTGTGTCCAAAAGTATACCGAAGCTGTACTTTTGGCATATTACCTAATGATCTGTGAACATCATCGTACCACTTTTTATAGTCGGTGTTGACGATTTTAAGACATTCGAAAATTAGATAGTCAACAGTCTCATCTTGTCTGTTAGACAATCGACATAGGCTGATGGTACTGTTTCTCTGCATCTTGAATCGCAAGATATTTGTCCAAGAGGCCTGTTCTTGAGCTACAAACAGGATATCTACCAGGTAACTTGTTTAAATTAAATGTAAATATTTTTAAAGAATTGGCTATGCAGGATTAAGTCAATCTAGCTTTTATACCTGCGGATGTAAGGGTCCTTTTGTAGTCTAATTTCTTCTTTGATTCAAAGAGTATATTTTTACTCATAACTGCTTTTTATAGTATTTTTATAGTTCTGCATAGCTATGTAGGCCGTCTTTTCCCTCTTAAAGTGCACTAGCTACAGCCGATCAACATGACGTTTTGAATGAAAAGTGTGATACATTATTAAACACCTCAGAGTTTTTGTTCTGTCTTCAACTTATTCTCTGTAGGGTATTCTTATTCTTTGATGATATTCTCATTGTTTAACTTTAACTTGTATACATGTTTTGCAAATTATATTTTCCTGTTAGATGCTATTGCCGATATGTTGCCATTGAGCAAAGTTCTGATCCTATTGTTCAGGAGAGTGTTCTCCTACAAAATTCCTAAGTACTTGTAATAGTCGACGTGATCAAGTGTCCGAAAAATATCATTGTTTGCTAGTTCTATTCCCTCCATTTTTTTAAATTTTAAGGCGTTGTAAAGAAACTGCGGTCATCTGGATCCGGGCTATATGCGGGCAGTGCTTAAGATGTTATTAAGTTCAGACTATTATAGCAAGCGAATTCAGCCATTGGTTGATCTTCCTAGTCTTAGTTAACACTGTTTGACCGGTACCAATTTTATTAGGTGTTATAGAAAGGAGGATTAGGGCTCTGTCGAATATTAAAGGCGACGATGACTTTCGAAAATTTCCAATTTATTTTTTTCACCTAATTGAGTACTTGTACTTTATCATTAGCATGGTCATTCATTTTTGCATGCTCATTTTTACGACTTTGCTGATGTCATTTATCTCCAAGTAGGTGTTTATCCAGCTATAGGATAATCAGTTAAAAATCCTGTAGTCTATCCAGACCATTTCAAGGTTGATTCAATGCTGCATGATCTGTAGTATGGTTTCGGGTTGGGTTATTTCAACTAAGGAAATTAGAATTTTAGTGAAGAGTTTGTATGCTTGCTTGCGTTGTACTGGCGACCCTAGTTTAGTAGTATGGTTCCGACATATGGTGCTGAAGTTCCCGGGTTCTTTCCCCGGAGGTCGGTATATTCCTGTATTAATTTATTTAGGTATATTTCTAATTAAAAAGACTATGTGAGCCAGCCTTCAGTGTAGCCGGTGTTGAAGCCAGTATTCATATAGTTCATCTAGTCCTGTAGCAGACCAGTTTTAATATTCTTCACTTTATGTCGCGGTAGTTGTTCGGTGATGTTCGTATTTATTTTGTCCTTGTTATCGGTATCGTTTAGCCAAGAAGTCGCTTTATTATACTGATTTCTTTCGGGTGTTATGTGTCCTGTATTTAGCCATACATTATGTTGACATTGGCTTGTCTGTAGAGTCTTGTAGAAGTATCTCTGGTCCTTTCTAAACATCATGTTCTGCTGATACTATTATTAATACAGACTGTTTTAACTCTTCAACGACTGCTGCTATGATTTTTGGCTGTAGATCATGCCTTGAAAGAGTCGACTGTATTTCGCTTATTTTTAATTTTTCTTCCGCCAGTTAGTACTTTGGTGAGCGGAGTTAAGAACATTCATTGGCTTTTAAACCTATCGGTGTGTCTATAATGAAATATTGCTATTATATTATCCTTTCCTCACTTATATCTCATCGTGATTGCACAGTTTTCTCAGATTCTGATTTGCAGTAGCATCATATTATAAAACAATTTTTGTTTTTATTGGTCAGCTAATGTGTCAGCTGCTGCTATTGTTAACTTTTTTATTAGTTATAAGTATTTAGGATGAACCAGAAGTCTACTGACACGGTCAATAAGTTTTGAAAGCGACACCTATGAAGCATCACTTGAACCAAATATTGGACACCATTTTGAACCTTCATCTGTCAGATGAATACACCGTAAATTTCGAATGGATGTGTCAAGTCATTCATTGTTTATTAGCTTGTTGAAGTAGACGCGTTTGAGTATTTTTTAACAATGGAATAATTAGAATATCGTGCAGTGATAAAATTCGTTGTTTTGGGAGATTTATCGGAAGGTTAGTGAAAGTGTTAAAGGAACCTGCTCCTTCATTTTCAACTGTTCACAGATGGACTCCAGAGTTTAAACGTGGTCGTACAAGCGTGGATGATTTAGCTCAGGCTATAGGTCTTTCAGATGAATTAGTGCATGAAATCCTAACTAATGTTTTGGCTATGAGAGAACTATTGCATTTGCAAACATCGGAACAAAAACGCACTCGAGAGAAACTTTCGAAACAACATTTGGCTCGTTTCACAAAGAATAAAACTGATTTTGTACATCGATTTGTAACTACGGATGAGATTTGGGTTGACCAGTATGATCCTCAACTGCGATAACAAACCATATAGCGGACTGAGCCCGGTTGTTCAGCTCCAAAGCAGCCAAGGTGGTCAAAGTCGTCCAAAAAAATTGTGTCATTAGTTTTCTGGGATGAAAAAGGAATTTTGTTAATTGATTACCTTCAAACCGGTAAAACAATCACAAGCGAGTATTATTGCAACCTTTTGGACCAGTTGGATGAGAAAATTCGTGAGAAAAGGCCCAGTTTGCAGAAGAAAAAATCATCTTTCATTATGACAATGCACCTACTTACAGAGGTGCTTTGGCAACGGCAAAATAGGTCAGATTAAAGTACGAATTAATGGACCATTCACATTTGGCTCCGTCTGACTTCCATCTGTTACCAAACCTCAAGAGATTTCTACGTGAGAAGAGTTTTTCAACAAATGTGGTGATAGCGTCCGTAGCTTAGTACTTTGGTGAGCGGAATTAAGAACATTCAATGGCTTTTAAACCTATCGGTGTGTCTAGAATGAAATAATGCTATTGTATTATCTTTTCCTCACTTATATCTCATCGTTAGTGCACAGTTTTCTCAGATTCTCATTTGCAGTAGCTTCATATTATAAAATAATTTTTGTTGTTTGTGTTTTTTGTGGGCAAGCTTTATTGGTCAGCTGGTGTGTCAGCTGCTACTATTATTATTATATTATTATATTTTGAAGATCTTCCATAAAACCACTTCAGAGATGGGGTAAATGAATTGTAAAATCGCTGGAAAAAAATGTATTGAGCTTAAGGAGATTATACTGAAATACAAATGTATTTCCACTCTCTAATTCATCTTGTTTCATTTCCGCTTTCAAAACTTATTGACTCCATAAGAAGTTTAAACGTTTTCTGGGTACGTAACTTATATATGACGATTAACCAGAAGTCAAATAACTAGAATGACTTCGACTTGTCGCTACGATACCACGACACGTTTTCATCTTTCCTGTTCGATATTAGAATTACACTGACTATATTGGATGCTATTTTAAACGTTCTAAATACTCGACTTACAGAAAATATAGTGATAACGATCAACCAGGAGATAATGCAGTGTTACTCTACTGAAACGGTGGTATGAATAAGATACCTATATTACTTATGATATGTAATATTTCCAAAATTTTCAGTATTTGAAAAAGTTAAAGCATGCTTTGGATCATCAAACGACACAATTTCTTTTCAGTCCAAAGTTATTGAAAAAATTACCTTTGTTGAAGTGCGTATATAGAAAAAACTAAATATCCCTCAAAAGTAAGAAGAAAAAAATAACTTTTACAGGGTAAGTCAACGACAGAGTAAAGTTCATTATCTCATTTTTTTCGGAAAAGACGAAAAAATGTTAAATGCAATAGTTTTAGGGAATGTTAAGGTGCATAGTTTAAAATTACTTTTGAATATACAGGGTACTTCAAAAAAGTGTGGTCGATATAACATAGGTTTTTTTAAATGGAACATCCTATTTTCTAATTTATTTTTAAATTCTGCGTAAAATTTTATAACTCTTTTACTAATAATGTTATAACCTAGCAGTTTTTCTAATATTTCAATTTGTTAAAAAAAATACTAGTTTTCAGTTTTGTAAAAAATTGCCAGTAGCGCCATTGTTTCTGAAGGTGGAATACTCATAATTGGTACGAGCGTTCTATAGAGATGAAAAAAAGATATATGTAAAGAAATTTGAGTCAGATGCTGCAGAGTGTCCAAAATAAATTTATGTGTTTCGACTATTTCAAATTGAAAAATCTCAAATTTTTTAATGGCACACCCTGTATATTATTATTCTTTCTGATAGATTTTATAAAACCCTCTAACTTTTATTAAGTATGTCATATACCTATTTCTAATAGTTTTCGATTTATTTTGATTTTTTCAATTTTTACACTTGTTTTTAATACACTTACGCTATAAAATCATAGTTGCCAAGATAAAACAAAAATGTTGGCATTGTCAAATTTTGACATGTCTATTAAGCAAGTAAAAATAGTTTTATTTGTTGTAGTAAGTGACGTATAAAGATAATAGTTATGGATTTTCCTAAAAATGAATTAATTGATATGGTTTATATACTGGGCGAGGCGGGAAAAGGTGTCTTATGGCAGTAAGGCTTTATGGAGCGAAGGACCCTAATAGACGTATATCATCTAGAAAATCTTTTCAGTGTATAATGGAACGGATTAATGGTAGTGGTAGCACTGAGTATACGAAAAGTAGTAAACCAGAATGCTACCAATGAGGTAAAAGAAATGGAGATTTTATGGACCTACATCACGAACTTCAAGACTGTGATTTTGAACGACGAGTAAACTTTTGTACCACCATGAATGGAGCAATAGAGGCCGATCCAAATTTTTTATCCAAAATAATGTTTTCTGATGAAGCTACTTTTCGCAATAATGGAGCAGTTACAGTTCAAAACCAAAACCATTGGTCGCTTAGTGTATGGTGTGGAATATTAAATTTTCGAATTATTGGTCCATATTTTTTCCGCGAACCGCTTAACGGGCCTAGATATCTAAATTTTTTGTAAAACAAATTACCCCAGCTTCTTGAAGAAGTTGATAACTTTGAAAGGGAACAAATGTGGATTCAACAAGACGGAGCTCCTGCTCATTGCCACCGGGAAGTTCGCGAATTTTTAAACGATCATTACCGACAAAAATGGATCGGTAGGGATGGATCATGTGACTTAACACCTTCAGACTTCTTTTTGTGGGGCTACATTAAAGATTGTGTTTATTTGAATCCCCATACAATACCAGTAGATATGAAAAATAGGATACGGGATGCGTACAGGACAATAATGCCCTTTATGCTAAGGAAAATATAGTAAAACAACTAAACATGTGTATTCAAGTAGACGGGCTTATTTTTGAACATTTATTACATCATAATAATTAATCATTAGATAAGTTAAACTATATTAAAATTATTATTAACTATTTGTTTATGTTTTCACAATAGCGTAAGTGTATTAAAAACAAGGGTAAAAATTGAAAAATTCAAAATAAATCGAAAATTATTAGAAATAGGTATATGACATATTTAATAAAAGTTGGTGGATTTTGTAAAATCTATCAGAAAAAATAATAATAAACAGGATGTGCCATTTAAAAAATTTGAGATTATTCATTTTAAAATAGTCAAAATGTATAAATTTATTTTGAACACCCTGTAGCAACTAACTCAAATTTCTTTACATATATCTTTTTTTTCATCTCTATAGAACGCTCGTACCAATTATGAGTATTCCACCTTCAGAAACAAAGGCGCTATTGGCAATTTTTTACAAAACTGAAAACTAATATTTTTTTTTTTTTTTAAATTGAAATATTAGAAAAACTACTAGGTTTAGGCATATAATATTATTAATAAAAAAGTAATAAAATTTTACGTAGAATTTAAAAATAAATAAGAAAATAGGATATTCCATTTAAAAAAACATGTTATATCGGCTACAATTTTTTTAAGTACTCTGTATACTCAAAAACAATTTTAAAACTGTGCACCTTAACATTCCCTAAAACTACTGTATTTAACATTTTTTCGTCATTCCCGAAACAAATGAGATAATGAAGTTTACGCTATCGTTGACTCACCCTGTACATTCAGGTCTAGCTGAACATGAAGAGTCTACAAGAGGTAGCATCAATTTAACTGAAAAAATTTTTCCTCAAACAGTTTTTATGAAAGGAAAATTTGGAAATCAATCACTCAGTGATATATGGTAGGTTACTGTCTGCATCATAAGTGGATACCGATTAATGAACTGGGCCACGATGTAGTGAACACCAGTCAAGTATAAATACTTAGCTTGTACCTCTTCGGACACATTCCGTGCCTCGATCTTAAAAAGTAAAGATTCTTGAAGACGTATCTGCAATAAATGAATTTGATACAGTTTACTTCTAAAGACTATGTTTTCAATCGGTAAAGGTAGATTTTATGATGTCCTTTATGATATCCTTGTTTATTTGATGCTATGTACAAATTAAGACTATCTGACTCTATTTAGTTTTGGACTCATTCCGTGCTCCGGTCTTAAAAAGTAAAGATTCTTAAAGACGTATCATACGTACGAGGATAGATTAAAAAGTTCGCGGCCTCACCAAAAAATAATTATAATATTTTTATTATAGTACACTCAATAAGTTCATACTTTCTTTGGTTGTCACAGTGCAAAATTTTGTTGCAGTAAAATTTGTGGTTTTTAGGTTAGAATGAGTTTAGTGGGACCAAGTGCATCGTTTTTGGAAAAATGGAAAAAATTTAACGACGTGCGGTCATCAAGTACCTTAAAAAAAGATTAACACCAAAGGAGATTCACAACAACAACACCAGGGGAATCTGCTCCGTCATATACCACTGTGAAAAAATGGGATGCAGAATTTAAACTTGGATGAGAGAGCATTGAAGATGACCCTCGCTCCGGCCGGCCAACGATGTCTACGACTGAAGAAAACATCGGCAAAATGTGTGATCTCATATTGAAAGACCATAGATTGCAGACACTATAGGCATCTCATATGAACGAACACAAGACATCATTGCCAACGAACTTGGATTTTCTAACGTTTCCGATAGGTGGGTTCCCAGATTGCTTTCAGGTGAACAAAGATGAATGCGACTCATGATTTCTTGCGAAACCTGGGTTCACCACTATACTCCAGAGTCAAAACAACAATCTAGGCAGTAGAAAAAAATCTGGTGAACCGACCCCAAAGAAAGCGAAGGCAATTCTATCGGCTGGAAAAGGGATGGCGTCAGTTTTTTGGGATGCTAAAGGTATTATTATGGTGGACTACCTTCCGAAAAGCGAAACAGTATACTCGATTTACTATTGCACCCTTTTGTGTCATTTACGTCAAGAAATTAAAGAGAAACGCCCAGGATTACTGAGAAAGAAACTTTTGTTCCATCAGGACAACGCTCGCGTTCACACGTCTGTTGAGTCTATGGCTCAAATTCGTGGTTGTGGTTTCGAATTGCTGCCACACCCGGCTTATTCTCCTGATTTGGCACCTTCGGTGTTTCCAAACCTAAAAAAAAAAAACACCTCGATGGCCAGAAATCTTCATCAAATGAAGTTAGTATACAACCAGTTTTACTGATGACTGCATGATTGTGTATAATAACTGTATAATTATGTATAATGACTGTATGATTGTGTAGAATAAGTTCACGTATTTTATAATTTCTTTATTAAACGAGGATTGTTTCAAGGTGTAATAGTATTTAAGGAAAAAAGGAAAATTTTCAGGAAATATAATTTTACAAGTACGTACTTCATAACTTTCATACATTGAAAATGTTAAAAATTGCCATTCAGTAAGGTAAAAGTTGTATTAACTTGACTTTTTTTTCAGTGCATCTTGAGATTCATAAAATCTATAAAATGAAAATATATAATATTAGTATTTTTTTCTAGCATTTTAAAAGATAAAAGGACAATTTGACTTTGAAGTAGAACACTGGGCCCACTGCAATTATTTGATATATTCAGAGAACCTAGAGTCTGTTTCCAGCTTTCTGAATCTTCACCTACTTTGAAGGAAACATTATTGAAAATACAAAAACATCTGTCTTAATTACTAAAGATTTTTCTATAAATAATACCTTTAATGGAAAAAGACTACTAATACATAATAACTTAAAATCCACCTGTAATAAATTACCTATGAAGATGTTTACGGAGTAGTGCCTGACTAAGCGAAGCCTTTTTTTATCTATAGGGATATTTTTGCTAGTATTTAGAGTATCAATTTTATCACTAGAAAAACAGTGACAAAATTGATGTATTATTTTAATTCTCCATTTATTTAATTTGTTTAATAAACAAGTATTGAGACATTTTGAATTTTTCTCTAAAATTCGTAACTTTAAAGCAATAATTACCCTTTTATGGGGAAAATAATTATATAAAAGTAGTCAGTTATCAGTTTGCTAGTTTTTACTATTTTAAAATAAAAAGTTGCTTATGTAGTCCGTTTACAAATATTTCATTTTGTTTCACAAATATGGTTCTTAAGGAACCAGTACAGCAAAGAACCGCAAATCACACACCTTATTATTTGTGATTTTTATCATATTAGATACGGCAATTTATTTCTAAATTTTTAAAAATACGCCTACAGTCTTCTGAGCTACTTAGCATAAAAATATGCCGGGGGATTAAAAAGGTAATTTTATAACTTTCAGTCTTCCTGGAGTAGAGGAACCCAAAAATTATATTACTTTTCCTTATTTCCAGTGTTAATAAAAGTAATATGTAGAGGGTACTGGGATGTAATTAAAAAGTAATCTCAAAAAAAGTATTGAATTTTACAATTTGCGAGGAATTTATTTGATAAGTAATTTTGTGCCTGTCCTAGCTCCATGGTAATCGTGCAGGCATACGGTATCAAGGGTCCCGTGTTCCATCCCGGCAGGTCGGTGTACTTATTTATTAATTTAGTGAAGTATATTTGACTTAGTCATATATATATAGGTAACAGGTATTACAGAAATGTAATAACGCTCGTAGCAGTACTGCCGAGTTGTCTAAGGCGCCGTCAAATACAAATGTTTGTGTCGGAACCTGAACGACCTTGAGGGATATTACGACATCCTCGCCGACATATATCCAAACAAAGGGTAAGCCTTATCCAGGCGGGGAGGTGACCGACAGAAAAAATTAGAACAACTAATGATCCCATCTAATATTTAAGTACACCAATCTGAAAAACTTGCAGTTATCAGGGGAAAAATTGGCCTAGAAAATTGAAAAGTTGGGTATTATGAGATCTGTGAGCATAGATACAATTGATAGTGGTTGTTTTGATTAGGAAGAGTTTTATTCTAGTATTGGCCATCGCTTCCTCAGGGCGTAACTTTTATCCATCGTCTAAATTGTAACATCGTCTGAAAAAAGACAATCTGCAGCACTAACTTGATTAAACTTAACAGGGTAAATGGACTTAAAGTTGACGCAATCGCCCGAGAATTTAAGTGGTCATCAGCTTAAAAACCATTTGTAGTCCAGGCAATTCAACCGTGCATTTTTGGGTAGGATGCAATTTAATTTTTTGTCATATGGGGGGGGGGGTCCAACGTAAGATTAAATTTGAGTTTTCGGGGTTGGGGGTGCACCCATTTGGCTGCTATATTGAAAATAGGGGTATAAATGTTTTTTTTTTCATATATCTCGGTAGGTGGAACTTTTTCGTAGGCTATACAATAATCTATTACTTTTCTGAATAACTTTATATTGTTACTTCAATAATTAAGAGGCTATGAACAAATGAAAAACTATTATTGTTAATAACTCTATTAATTTTATATAAAAAATACATCACAGCTATGATCTACTATTCTTTATGATTTTGATTATTTTTAAGGGTTTTTAGCACTGCAAAGGGATGAAGGACAAAGGTAGGTGAAGTATATAGGTAGGAAAAATTATAGTTCCTTTATTTAGATTTTAGATATATTATTATATTTTATGTTTTTTTTTATTAATTTATTATTATATTTTTAATAATAATTATATTTTATTTTTAATTAATATAAAGGGTGATTCATTTAGAGGTACTTTTTTTTTAAATAAAAAAAAATGAATAAAAACAATTTTATTTTATAATCTTTATTATCATATAAAAGAACCATTCTTTACAATTATTTCTTAAAGATAATTCCTTTCAAATATTGTCCGCGACTACGGTTAACAACGTCCATTCTAAAGTTCCAATTTTCAATGACGCGTGTGAGTATTTCGAGTGGTATTTGGCCAATGACTCGAGTAATATTGGCCTCCAATGCCTCAATTGTAGCTGGCTTATCCATGTAGACTTTGGACTTTACATAGCCCCAAAGGAAAAAGTCAAGAGGTGTGATGTCACATGATCTAGCCGGCCAATTCACTGGTCCAAAGCGTGAAATGATCTGTTCGCCGAATTGCTCTCGAAGTTACACGGGCTGTATGGCAAGTGGCGCCATCTTGTTGGAACCAAATTTCGTCGAGACCACGGGCTTCAATTTCTGGCATCAAATAGTCTGTTATCATGGCGCGATAACGGTCACCATTCACAGTAACATTCCGGCCGGCCTCTGTTTTGAAGAAATATGGACCAATTATTCCACCGGCCCATAAACCACACCAAACAGTTGTTTTTTCTGGATTTAATGGCAGCTCTTGAACCTTTTCAGGTTGTTCATCACCCCAAATACGGGCATTTTCTTTATTCACGAACCCATTAAGCCAAAAATGGGCCTCATCGGTGAACAAAATTTTTCTCGAAAACAGTGGATCTTCTGCAAGCTTGTCAAGGGCCCAACGACTAAAACGGAAACGATTCGGAAGGTCGGCTTCAGTTGTTGCACTAGTTGAATTTTGTATGCTTTTAAAGAAAGATCCTTACGTAAAATACGCCAAGTTGTTGAATATGACAGGCCAAGCTGTTGAGAACGGCGACGAATCGACACTTCACGGTCTTCGCGTACACTCTCCGCTACCGCCCCTATATTTTCTTCACTACGTGCTGGATGTGGTCTATTCGGTCGAGCATTATCCAATAATGAAAATTGGGTCTCAAACTTATTGATGGTAGAGCGAATTGTGCGTTCGGTAGGCTGATTATGTGGACCATAAGTTGCTCTAAGCGCCCCATACACATTCCTCGTAGAACGCCCATTTTCGTAATAAAGTTGAACAATTTGTAGACGCTGTGCCGGGCTAAGTCTTTCCATTATGAATTGTCAAACACTACTGAACAGGGATGCCACTTCAGTTGACACGACGCATCTGCAATTAAATCCCCATCACAAAAAGTACCTCTAAATGAATCACCCTTTATATGTTTCAACTTTTTTTAATTTTTTTTTTTTTTTTCATTGTTATATTTTATTTTTATTACATATAATTATATTTTATATTAATGTATTATATTTTTATTCAAATGTTATATTTGCATTGAACTCTTTTCTAGTGGTGTCCCCTGTAGACCTAATCCCCGAATCTTTTTTTAATTAGGCAAGTCTTGGTCTTTCAGAATTTCCGACTTGTGGGTTGAGGTCGTCTTATTGGCAATTATCAATGCAAATTTTTTGTGTCTTGGCCAGCGGAAATTTCTGTTTCTTCATCGAGAGGAATCTTATCCAGGTACGATCGCAGCACACATGTTGTTCCATTGCAATGCACCCGCAAAACATTAATTGTAGCAGCTCTGGTGTTGCAGACGCCCGGGTATACTGTATTAGCCGTTAACCAGTATTTGAGGAATCTTTTTTTCAAACAGGTGTGGAAGCTTTGGAAAGCAGATGGAAGAAGTGAAGAAAAAGAAGAAGAACTAGGTGGAGATTACGTCGAAAATTTAAAATATTTTTGTACGTATTTCATTTTGCTTTCTTGACTAGGCCGCGAACTTTTCAATCTATCATCGTATTTGATTTTTTTACTTCTAAAGATTATGTTTTTCAATCGGTAAAGGTAGATTTTACGGTATCCTTTATTTGGTTGCTATGTAGAAATTAAAACTATCGGAATCTGATTAGTTTCGGACTAATTCCGTGCTCCGATCTTAAAAAGGAAAGATTCTTGAAGACGTATCATACAATCAATGCATTTGATTCTGTTTACTCAGACTATATTTTTCAATCGGTAAAGGTAAATTTTATGATGCCTTTATGACATCCTTGTTTATTTGGTTGCTATGTACAGACTAAAACTATCTGAATCTATTTAGTTTACGTAAAACTTAAGAGCAGTTGAAGGAGAATTTCAATAATATACAAAAGCCTTTTATAAGTTTAAATTGTAAAAGTTTTTCTTTCAAATTAGCAAAAAGCAAATAAAATTTTTGGGACCGACCAAGCTTATATCCGTAAGCCCTTGTATTAGACAAATGAAAGCCGATGGAAATAAACTGGTCCTAATTTAGTTAAAAATATTCTTTTCCATCCTCGAAAAGAAGATAATTAAATTAGATACGAAACACTTTGTATTAAGGGTCCTCTCTCCGAGACTGTTTAGCATAATAACCCATCAGGTTTTCCGAGAACTTCGACAAATTTGTGAAAACTTCAATTCGGAAAACCTACCCGCCAAGAAAAAGCTGTGTTTCGTCTGGACATAAATGATGCTTTTAAATGCGATTCAAAGCAAATTAGGGAATATTTAAAGCAATGTGAAAAGCTTGCTAAAATACTAAAACCTTTTTTTTAGGGTGGATTTTAAATTTCTTTTAACTTAAACGTTTTAATAATGAAGTTATTTTACAAAAGACTTTGCTCAGATTTAGTCGTATTATAAAAATGATTATTTCTTCATTTGGAAAGTATTATAAAATAAATTCTTAGAATTAACCACAAATATCTTTACAATTTAATCATCATCATCATTACCTATAGTCGGATGTAAGCCTCCCCAAATTGTCTCCAATGAGCTTTGTTGTTTGCTTTTTGCATCCAATCGTGTCCTGCTAATCTTTTTATGTCATCCGTCCATCTTGTCTGTGATCTACCTCTGCATTTTTTGTGTTCTCTAGGTCTCCATTTAACTATACGGTATGTCAATCTGTTATCATTCATCCTTGCGATATGCCACGCCCCTTTCCACCTTAATATACATATTCGTTGTATTAGATCTGTCACTTTTAATGTTCTTCGAATCTCGATGTTAGGAATACGATCTTGGAGTCTACTATTTGGCATTATCCTCTCCATTGCTCTTTGGGTTACCTGGAGTTTATTTATTATACTTTTATTTATTTAAAGCCCACGTTTCAGTGCCATGTGTTAATACCGGCAGTACATATTGATGGAATACTATGGCTTTTATTGTATTTGGGGTGTCGAATTTAAATGTAGATGTAACCTTCCGAACGCAGACCAAGCTAATGAGATTCTTCTGTCGAAATCACCCTTGAAAGTATTTTTTGATATTTTTATTTTTGGTCCTAAGTATAGGAGTGTTTGTACCTTTCCTATTCTTTCACCTTCTATTAATAAGTTCTTAGCTGTTACCTTCACTGTCGTTGTTCAAATATTTGGTTTTGGTAAAGTTTATTTTTAGACCTATTTCTCGAGACTTGTTATTTAATTGCATCAGCATTTCTCGTAATTCTTCTTTTGTGTTGGCAATCAGAGTGACATCATCTGCGAACTTTTAATGATTTAATCGTTCACCGTCCATTAGTATTCCTTTATTTTTCCACTTTGATGATTTGAACACATCTTCTAGAGTCAACATGAACGGCTTTGAGAATATCGAGTCACCTTGTCTAATTCCTCTTGTAATTTTAATTTTATTTGTTTTCTCTTCAGGCATTATTTGTGAAGTGGCATTTTTATATATGTATTCAAGACGAATTTTGTATCTTTAATTGACTCTGCTATTACTTAATGCGTTAAGGACTGCCCATATCTCTACCGAATCAAATGCTTTTTCGTAGTCAACCATTGCTTTCCACAACTACCTTATATTCATTTGCTTTTTCTACTAGTAGTCTAAATGTTTGAAAATAGTCCAAGGTCCTATATCTTCATCTAAATCCCGCTGGTTCACATGGTTGATAACTCTAATTTGTTCGTTAATATAGATATTATAATTTTATATTTTTGTGAGTATTTTGTATAATACCGATAACAGGCTGATGGGTCTGTAATTCTCCAATTTAAAAAATTTGTTTCCCTATTTAAAAATAAGCCCAATCAAGGTGTTGGTATTTTACTTTCTATAAGGCATCTGCTAAACTGAGCTTGAAGAGATTTTATTATCGATTCCCCTCCATACCTTATCATTTCTATAGTTTATAATTTAATAACTCGTGAAGGATATAAATATATACAAAGCATTATTTACATATTTATGGAAAATATGATCACACATAGACAGATATTTCGTCAGTTCTTGATATATAACATAGTAGTCACAATTATTGAATTACTAGTGTACATTATATTACAAATTCAGGAAAACAGAACATTACAAATTTCAATTAAATTGTTAAAGTAAAAATTAGGTATAGTGAATTTCCATTATTTTTCTTGTACGCACGCATTTCTAAATTAAACACAGAATTTAATATTTTCATAATCAATAATAACTTAATTAAGTTTAATTTATAGAGAGATAGTAATCAGAAGAAAAGGCTATAAAGAGGTTTACAACCTATGTTGATTTCACATATTATATGTGGAAGTAATATAAAATTATATAAGGATTCCTTGAATCCAAGAATTTTTAAAGAAATACTCAATATGATATATTCGAATTATTTTTTTTAACTGCCTTTCTACTTCTTTCAAACTATTATAACTTTTTATAGACTCCTAAAAACTAAAAAAATTTCAGAATACCTCTAGAAACTATAGAAAATGTTTCGACCCCTACCCCCTTTACTCATATTGTTACGTTTTAGAGTTATCGTGCGTTTCACGTGTTTAAGGGACCTTGAAAGATCTCAAAAAGTGATTTTTCACGAAAATTTCCTAAATTGTTGTTAATTATACTCAAGATCATAAGTCATTTTTGTTTAAACGAACGATTAGGTTGACTTTACTTTACGTGCATGTTGTATTATTCTTTTCTTGATAGTAAACTGAGATATGAGTCTATTCTATGGCCACACCTCACGTCTGAATATTTTTTTGAATTGTTCAAAACTTAATTTGAATAACACATATCATTGTGGAAGTCTAGGTGTATGTTTCCTACAAGTCACTAAAGGGAATCGATCTTTGAGAAATACAGTATAATGTTCAAGCTTCTTATAGGAGTTCAATCTTGTTATTCTTAAAGCTGGGAACACTGAAGTACTCTTGTCAGGTTTATTAAATTAACGCCTTTTTTCCCAACCAAGAAATAGTTCGTACTTCTGTGTGAAGTGAATTTTCTTCTAATTTCGTTGAATGTATTGTATAATTTGATTCTCAGATCTTTTGTTTGTTATTGTTTTAAAACCTTATTTGGAGTTATCAAAGTGTTACTGTCATAGCTATCGGTAGCACTATCATCCATAGCCACTGATGGCTTAGATCAGGGGTCGGCAACTTATGGCACGCGTGCCATCTCTGGCACGCCAAGCAATTTTGAACGGCACGCGTAGCTATGCAAAGTTTACAAATTAATTCTGTAATCTGTGACATGTTTCGAAATTAAGTAAGTAATCGAAGACAGTAGTACTTTAACGATACAAACAAAAACGATATATTATATAGGTCACTAGGTATTATTACCAAAAAGTACAAAATATATATTTCGTAATTTATAATTTTACTAAATGCATTGGTTTGGCTTTAATTTCGGCAAGTATTAAAGACGGCAAGCCTCAAAATATAAGCCTAGGTAAAAACACAAATAAACGTCCTCAATTCAGATCAAAAGAGCCGCTATAAGGCGGTTTTTGTTTGACTTAACTTCAAGCGTTCCGACGCGCGCCGTAACTTTTTTTATATTGCCGAACTTTAGTTTTTGTTAGATTTAACTTCTAGGCGGCCCTTTGATTGCAATGGGCGCGTTGTAGATAATAATTTTTGTTCTAAGAAATTTAATAAACGTAATTATTGGAATTTTCTAGAAACATTATTTTTCTATATATAGCAAGCGGCTACACGTTTGAATCATTTAGTATAGAAGTAACATCCGTTCTAGTCAATATTCGTCGAAAAGTTTAAAAATTAAAATTACGTTACGTTATGGCCACGAAGAAACAGAAGGTAGACGTTCGATCATTTCAAACTTCATGGACAACAGATTACTGTTTTGTACAGCAAAACGATCGGGCCATTTTTGTCCTATGTCGGGAAAGCGTAGTTTTCCGGACATCTAGTGTTCAACGACATTTCCAGATAAAACATGAATCGTCATTTAAAGATAACGCTGATAAAAGGGAGGCAATACAAAGAGCAAGTAAACAATACGAGAACCAGTCAACATTCTTTAGCAAAGTTTTCCAAGGAAAAAATCAGGTAACTGAATGCAGTTTCAAAATTGCACAATAGTTGGCACAAAAGGGTAGGCCGTTCACTGACGGAGAATTTATGAAGCAAACGTTTTTGAGTACTGGCGACATTTTATTCGACAACTTGCCCAATAAGGATACAATATTGACCAGGATTAGGGTTATACCGGCATCAGCGCGGACCATCGAGAGACGAATTACCGAAATGACACAAAATGTCCAAAAATAGCAGAGAGACGCTATCAAACGGAGTTTTGTATTTAGTGTAGCATTGGATGAAAGTGTCGATATTAATGACATTGCCCGTCTGGCAATCGTTGCGCGATACTTCGATGATGGCAGTGTGTATGAAGAGCTGATTTGTCTGCTCCCATCGCAGGGAACTACAAGAGGAGAGGATATATTTTCAGAATTTGTTAAACATTTTGAAAAGCGGAATATTGATTTAAATAAAATTTTTTGCGTAACGACAGATGGCGCTCCTGCTATGATTGGGAGACATAAAGGATTTGTTTCCCTTCTTATTGAACGCATGGGTCGAGCAGTTTTGAATTTTCATTGCATAATTCACCAAGAGAGTTTGTGCGCTAAAATCTCTGCTGGAAGTTTAAAATCCGTGATGGATAGGGTGGTTAAAATAGTTAACTACATTGTCGGTCGTTCTTCACTGATCCATAGACAATTTAAGGCGTTTCTGCAGGAATTAGAAAGTGCATATTCAGATATACCATTGCACAATAATGTGAGCTGGCTCAGCCGTGGTAAAGTGCTCTCTAGATTTGTGCAATGTCTGGGCGAAATTAAATCGTTCTTGTTGGAAAAAAATCAGGTGGATGCTTATCCTGAACTAGAAGATAAAAACTGGATCTGTATGTTAATGTTTCTTACTAATATTACAAACCATCTCAGTGAACTCAACTTAAAGTTACAAGGTTCAGGCAAAACAGTTCTGGATTTATACGAATCCTGGAAATCATTCAAATTAAAAATAGATTTATTTATCAGCGATATTACTACAAACACATATAAATATTTTCCAAATTTAAAAACTTATATATCCAATGTCGAGGATGGTGCACTAATAGACGAAATTCTTAAATATATGACTAATTTAAAAGAGGAGTTTATCGAGAGGGGTCAGGATTTTGATAAACATGATCCTATGTTCGCTTTTTTAATCAAACCAGATTTAATGAATTTTTCCAGCAGTTGCTTTGACATATCTCTTTTCTCATGGATGGACATTAATGATTTTGATCTTCAATACATTGAATTTAAAAGCTCCGAGTTATGGAACACGAAATTTGTAGAATTAAGAAGGTATTAGAAGGTGACTGCCAGAACCATTCAAACGAGATACTCAGTTGTTGGATGAGTTTACCAGAGAAATTTATTTGTCTTAAGAAAGTAGCGTTTGCCATGCTTACAGCTTTCGGATCATCCTATATCTGTGAACAACTTTTTTCCCATATGAGAGTGATTTTAAACCCGTACCGAAGCAGGCTGACAACAGACAACTCGGAAGCATGTGGGACACTGAAAATAACCAGACATGAACCGTATATAAGAAAACTCTCTAAAGAACTTCAAGCACAGGGTTCACACTAGGTCCTAGGACTAGTATAATAAAATTATTTGTTAAATGTTAAAATTTTTTTGTAATTAAATCTTCTAAAAGCAATATTCTAAGTTAATTTAAGTTAATTTTTGTTAATTTTAGTTGTAGTAAGTACCTATGTCGTCACGCAAAATGTTGTATGGACGAAAACTGGCATCCCTTAGTTAAAAGGTTGCCGACCCCTGGTTTAGATGGTAGAGTTTACAGACATCGTTCGTTGTATTACCCATTGTATGTATGATTTTAACTTTGTGGATGGAGCTCCACAAAACAGATAAATCAGTTGAAATATATATACTGCCTTGTGGTGAGCTGGAAAGATCTTGCCAGAAAATCACCAAAATAGTGAAAATAAGTGTAAAAATATCTATACTGGGATCAACAGTACTCCCATTTATATTGATCTTTATTTTTTTAGAGTTACTGCTGAACATCCCTTAGTATTAGTATTCGATATTTATAGTTCCTGCTATTCATTTAATAGCGGTATTAGTACACTCATAGTAACAAATGTACTAAATCTTATTTTATCCATACTTTTTGCTGTTAAATTGATGATACTAAGGTTTGTTGGGTACTGACATTTTTGGTTGTGTACCTTTTAATTTTTCCTGCTTATACTGAATGTTTGCGATTTGCTTCCTCTCCTAGGCTGGCTGAGTTTTAGACATGAAACGAGATAATCCAATCTGTTGAATCATAGATGATACGCTCGGGCAGTCCATAGCTTTGGACGCTGGTATGCATTGAGGCATCCTTATATATATAATACCAAAAGGGAGTGAAAAGGCAGACTTTAAGCCTCTATATCAACAAAACTTGATTAATTTTAATAAATATTTCACCAAACCCGGGAGTTCTCCTTTGTTTCATTTATAAAATTATTATTTCTAAAATGACTATCCCAATTTCCAATTTTTCTTCATTTTTTATGTAATCCATACGCAATTTTGTGTGTCACGAGCGCCTAAAATCAATTTACATATCTCCATTCTGGAAAGTTTGCCACGACCCTAATACCGGAACGAATATTTTAACTTGCCGGAGAGAATGTCGTATAATTTTGCCATTGTAATGTCGTACACAATAAAGCTGAGAGAGAAATCTGTAAACCTACTAGGAGCATAAATATGCTCACTATTATTCCTGGGTTATTTAAGCCGTTATTGAATTCGACTTTAAACATTAAATTGGAACAAAATTATTTCTTCTTAAAAAGTTGTAATTTTAAAAGGTCTCAGAATATGATTGTCCACAAAAATTCAACATATTGTTTACAAGTTATAGAACAAGAGTAGTTTTAACATTACATCTGTATCTTTATAAAAATAATACCAACCGTATTATTGCCAACGATTATCTATTTTCTTTTTTGGAAATATTGCAGAATTTTAATGTCAAAAAGTGTTTTAAAAATTTCATAAGTGCTTTTAGAAGTTTAGTAGCAATTATTTTTTTATTACATCCGTGCGCTAGCTTTTTATATTCTGCTTTATCTCTTAGAAGTTGTTTATGAACATTAATTGTTACGCTCTCTAAGCTACACCTCTATCGACCACCAAGTGGTACTAAATTTAGAACAATTCTCGCTTCTTTTCCAGACTCCGTCGATTAGTTACAGATTCAAGTGCCGAAATTTCTATCTTTAGCGACTTTAATTATAATTAATAATTAATTTTTAACTGGCTTAAGTATTTAAGTACTACCGACTAATAAGGACGTGAAGCCGAATCTTTTTTAAACAGTTGCGGCTTTACTTAGCTAATTAATGACCCACACGTATTTCTGATCGTGTCGGCTAGCTACTAATTCAGAGATCTACCGTCACCGTAAATTTGCCGTAAGGTTCCTCCGACCATAAATTGCTTTCGACATGTAATATTCTACCGAACAGTGAGAGAGACCTAAATCGCACAAGATTTCCTTGGCTGGACGTTAGCTTTAGATCCTATGACCCTTTTAACTACACTAACCAGGTTTCTGATGTCATTTTGGCTGACATAGGAGCTTACATCCCCTCCTCGAAGACATGCCTTCCCACGACAAGCTTTGATTCGATCGAAAATGCAAAGAAGCTGTTGCTCCTAGACATCTTACCTACCGAAAATCCTAAAGTCATAAATCGTATAATCTTCGTTCATAGCTGGAATATGTGTAAAAAAATTATCGAAGAATCCAAGGAGGCACACAACAAAAGAATTAAAAACAAACTTCTTGCCTGCCTCAACAATTCTAGCTCCTTTTGATCGGTTGCTAATGCCAGTGGTCAAAATTTCACTAAAACTACTATACTACCACTCACACGACCAGATAATGTCATAGCAATAACACCTGTTGAGAAAGCTAACTTGTGAGCTGAGCTATTTGCTTCACTTTCTACTGTGGATTTCCATGAAAAAACACCACCCACTATTCCTAATGTGCAGTCAAGTATTTCCGATATTGTCTTCAGATAGAGTCCCATAAAAAGAATTTTACTGAAGCTAGACACCAAAAAACCTTCTGGTGCTGTTGGAATACTTGTTATATTACTCAAGGAATGCTCAAGCAAAGTAACACCAGTTTTTTGTAGACGGTTCGTAATTCCAGAGAAAGAGAATATTTCTTTCCTGCTAAAAATGCGCTACAATTTAGCTGATACCCAAAAAAGGAAAGATGACCTTGCCAAACAACTACCAGCCAGTCGCACTGCTTTCGGTAATATAGAAAGTTATGGAAAAGACTATCCATCAGCATATCCCAAAATATCTAGAAAGATTCAATATTATTAGCGACCATCAATATGGCCTTCGTAAGCAAAGATCAATAAGAAATCTTATTGATCTTGATCTCTTAGAAACTTATGTCATACACATTTGGAACAGCGTAATTGAATACTTTGGAGACTCTTGAGAGGTTGCAATTGATATATCCTAGGCATTTGACCGTGTATGGAATGACAGACTGTTAGCTAATCTACGCTTTTATGGTGTGTCTGAACAGTTCTATTTATGGCTCTTGTGTTTCCTCAGAGAACCGTTCTTTACTAGTGGTAATAACGATAACAGTTGAGTCTTTATATTTAATTTCTTCTCTTTACTACTGCGCAAGCTCCAAACGGTAGGCGCATGCTTGAAATAAAGATACAGACATTGGCCTACCAAAATAAGCGTTGCACAGTCTCTGCAATAATAGAGATTCTTACTGTTATATTAAATCTGTGCATTAATTTTAGTCAACTGTTTTAGTTCCGATCTAGTTTGAAATTGATCTACTGCGTAACAGGGTATTTTAACTTTATTTTTTCCGATTTTATATCATCTTTCTATATTTAGGTATTTTCTACTTTTATTCGTATTCAGCTTAAATAGTAGAAGTTTATTAGTCTCACTAAGTTGTACTTTGGTCACTTTTACTAAAATCTTTATTTGGTTCGACAATACGTTGAGAGACTACTTTATTGTGCAGAAGGTGAATTACATCTATAACACAGATATACATAAAAAATAATTTTGTGTCTTTTAAGTAAGACACGTGTTTTCTTATGTATTTTTTATTTTGAATCCAAAAAAATCTTTAAAAAACATCCACACACCACCTTTCATTAAATTTATTTATTTTAAAAAACATTTTACCAAACACATAGCACCCTTGTAAGTGTTAAAATGAGTTTTTTGTTGAAAATAAACATCAAACTTTATTTTTTGAAGTCAAGTCAGGATTAAGAACTTCAAAAAACACTGAAAATAAAAATTTTGTTCAATATTAATAAAAATTAAAAACAATTTGTTAATTTAGCAGTTGCATATATTTATTTTAAATAGCATTCTGCTACGTAACTTAGTTAACGGTGATGTATACGTGTTTTTTGTTAAACGTGAACACTAAAACCTAATATTTTTAAGTTTTTATGATAAACGTGGGTTCAGAGTATTTAAGGTTGTCCGAAAAGATAGTTTTATTCCATAATTTTAATAATTACCTATACAGTTTTACATTATTTATTAAAATTTATTTTTTTCAATTTAATAGTTTTCTGGCAAATTTACGTGTGTTTTCTGAAAAAATCTCAAGGTGGATATCTTTTTTTATGATTTTTTTTGGATTCACCATAAGAAAATAGTAAAGAAAACACGTGTCTCACTTAAAAGACAAAAAAAATTATTTTTTTTTTGTATACCTGTGTAATTTGTCGAATAATTTTTTCGAGTAAAAAAAAAATAGGAAATTTTACTATATTTAATTTTTTTCGTCCTTGGTTTATCTTACAATAAATAGGGAGTTCTTCTGCAATTCTTTGATTTCTCTTATAACTTTTTTTTTAAATAGCAAAATTAGCCCACTTGTTTTCCGTTTGTCAAGTGGTTTATTGCTATTTATTATTTTGTTGAGGAGTGATATTAATTACTTTGTTGTTGTTGCTACACAGTTCTTTAGCTGGTTACTTACTATTCCAATTTTGCTTGCAGGATACTATTATATTATGAAAAGAAAAAACAAATCTAGGTTGTTTAATTAACTAAAAGCAATATCACAATGTAATAGAATTCCACTTGGTTATAATGTTTGTGAAATACTTTCATTTTATTTACATTTTTTAGGGAAGTTTTATTTTAGGCGTACCTACCACCATCGCCAGCCATATTAAATTATTTAAGACGTTATACAAGAAGATATATCCAATATACAGATTTGGTAAATTATAGAGATTATAATAGAAGTTGTGAGTTGGGTTTCGGGTCGCAAGGTGTGTACACGTTAATCGAACGCCCGGCAATAGTCGACTCGTTCAACAAGCATTATTACCGTAGTGTTTCGATCTATTTAATTAATTTGTCGATTGCAAACGAGAGGGACTAGAAATAAAGCAGAGTGTAGTGTTAGATTAAGACAATAAGTCAAAAATTTGGAGATTTATGAGAATAATTTTGTGAAATTGTATGAAGCTAACGAAACGATAAGCGACGACCTTGATCATTTTACTGTTTACGGTGATAAGAAATATAAACAATAATTTTTTTCTTTTTTTCCCGTGTTTGAAAATGGAATATACGAGGAACACACGTAAAGTTGTTATAACAGAAAGAACAATGGATAGTGTTGATAATACCTCAGAAGACTCGAAAAGAGGAAGAGTCGAAGAAAAAGAGGAACCAATGGGATTATTCAAGAAGAGTAAAAAGCTGATAAGAACACCACAGGGAGAGAAAAACGAAAGAGTGGATAAGATAGACAATTTTATAGAAATGATCAGAGAGCTAATGTCAGATATAAAGGATATGAAACAAGATCAGAAGAGATACCAACAAGAGTTGAAGGAATTAAGAAAGGAGAATGAAGTATTCAAAGAGGAAAATAAGATAATTAGAGAAAACATGAGAAGTATGGATTTGAAGATGAGTAGACTGGAAAAAGACAACGTAAGGAATATTATTGTAATATCGGGAATAAGTTTTGAAGCGAATAGCTAACCAGATCTGAAAATGGGTGTAGAACTTTTTATGGAGAGGAGTATGGACACAAAAGTACAGATTAAAGATGTGATAAAAATGGGAGCGACTATATACAAGATAGAACTTGGAAACACGGGAGATAAGGAAGCTGTAATGAAAAATAAAAACAAACTGAGAAACCTAAGAGAGAGAGTTTGTATAAACAACGATTTAACAAAAGATGAATGCAAAATTCAAAAGAAATTGAATCATATAGCAGAGAACGACAGAAAGAATGGAAAAAGGGTAAAAATAGGACGTCAAAAAATCGTAATCGAAGGAAGAGAATATAGATGGGATATTGAGGAAGAAAAACTGAAAGAACAAACATACAATACTACGACCATAAAGTCAAAAAACTGAGAAAAAGGAGAGAGATAGGTAGATTGACGACGACCCTGGCAAAAATAAAGGATATGGAAGAGAGGACTAGTAAAATGAATACAAATAAGAAGATAATGAAAGAAACAGATGGAAGAAATAAACAGCAAATAATTATCGAGTTTTTAGATTGAGAACATGGAATAATAGGGGTATAAATGGAAAAGAGGATGAACTAACAGAAGAACAACAAATGTACTATGTAGGAATCATTGAAACAGAGAGGAAAGGAAATGGATACAAAAAATTGGAAGGAAAAGTATACAAAAATCAACATAAAGACATAATACCGGAACAAGGTACAGAACTCATACAAACAGAAACTAACACAGAAGAAACAAAAGAGGCAATCGGCAATTTAAATAGGATGGAAGGCAATTTAAATGGGAAGAAGGAAATATGGAAAAGACAGATATAAAATAACCCAACTCCAGGGGCCTTACACTCCTAACAAGGGGTACAAAAGGCATAAGGATTAAATAAGTATAAAATAATTTTTTGGATTTGACAATGTTTTTTGGATACGATGAATATTTTTTATCATATAGTATAACTATTTGAAATTATGGCAAAAACAACTTTACTTGGTACCCTACTTAAGAGGTTTTACAAGTTTTATTGATTATTGTTGGTTAAAATAACGCCATATCTCCCCTATATTTATCTAGTTAGTGTCTGCTAGGAAATAAAGACGCATCCATACATAGTTGTGGAAAACATTACTCACATTTCATACTTAGCTTGGTAAAAAATGAATACTCTGAACCTCGGTTTCGGTACGCTAATGAACGGATAACCACATATATCCTATTACCGTAAAATATCGATGTTTCTATTAAAACTAAAAGCAACTATCCAAACTAAAATCCTGTGATTCATCTAAGAAGTTTAGCAACTTCGTGTGCCTAAAGCGACCGAAATCAATTTCCATCTCCTTATTTTAGAAAGTTTGTATTCACCACGATTCCGGTATAAATATCTTAACTTGCTATTAAGGGAGTTGTAATGCATTTACATCGTGATTTAACACATATAATATCATTGCATTAGACTCCGTAATGAATGGAGTATAGTTACGTTAAACGATCGTTTGGGGATATTTCTCAGGTTAACGTTAACTTTACTATGTTTAAATGTTCCAAAACATTTAAATAGTAAGGTATATCTCATTTTTATCTTTCGTTTTATTAAGGTTTTCATAAATTCTTAGAAACAGAATTATTTTAAATTTAATAATTCTTTCTATATTTCTAAGGAAGGTTTAATAATGGGAAACCCTTTAAGTCCCCTGTTAGCTATTTAGGAACAATTTAGAAGTCCTAATACTTACTGCATTTTTTATCAAAAAATTTTTTGTGCTGATATAGGTATGTAGATGACATTTTTTAGGATCAGGTAAAGAACAATTTCTTAATTTTATCAACAGTTTACATAAAAATACTACCTTCACCATAGAAATTGAACAAAACAAGTCAACCAATTTTTTTGACTAAAACAAACATGACTTTGCAATCTATCACACACTAGCACATACAGATTCTGTGTCCACAATACTTCTAACCACTCTTTTGCACACAAGACATCTGCTTTTAATTTATTTGTTCATAAACTCCCTCATATACCTATGTCTGCAGAAAATTACCAAAAAGAATTAAATATTATTAAATAAATATCTTTTAATAATAGATATGAGCCAGATATTATTGACAAAGTTACTAACAAAAAATCTTATAAAAAAGCTATCAATTTAACATATCCAATTTAGAAAACTTAGATAATCGTTTTAATAGACAGAAAAATATATAGACACTCACCGAGGAAAAGATTATCTACCTCTTCATTTTTATCCGTTTGTAAAATAAACATGTCTACCGATTTCAAGAAATTTTACCTCCGTTTGAACATTCTAATTCCAGAACTTTTAAAATTTTTTTTTGGTGTGAATAACAATTTCTTTTTAATTTAAAATTTTTAAATCATATAACACGTAGGCTTAAAATTTTTGGTCTAGCTACTTAAAACACATTTTTTTTGCAGAATTCGACATTTATCCCATCAACATAGTCTCCTTTAAGAGGAATACAATCAGCCCAACGGTTTTTTTTTGACATTTCGACAGCTTTGTTGTAGAAGGATTTGTCTTTGCCTTCAAAAATGGGCCTCAGTTTCGGCGAGAACTTCTTCATTGGAGCCAAATCTCTTTCTCGCCAACATTTTTTTGAGATCTGCGAATAGTCTGGAGAATACGGTGGATGAGGAAGCAATTCGAACTTCAATTCATGCAATTTTGCCATCGTAACCATTGACTTGTGACACGGTGCATTGTGTATTTTATTCTTGTTCATTTAGGGCCGCTTCTTTGCGATTTCTGTCTACAAACCCAGCAAGCAATAACTTTATATAAGATTCGCTATTGATGGTTTTTCCCTTCTCAGCATAGTCGATGAAAATTATTTCATGCGCATCCCAAAAAATAGAGGCCAAATCCTTCCCAGCCGACTGTTGTGTCTTTGGTCGCTTTGGGCGGCTTTCACCGGCTGCTATCCACTCAGCTGACTGTCGATTTCATTCCGGTGTGTAATGGTGGATCCATGTTTCACCTATTGTCACATATTGCATGAAATAATCCTTTTTATTGCGTTTAAACAGGTCCAAGCAGCGCTCGGAAACATCAACACGTTGTTTTTTTTGGTCCACTGTGAGCAAACGCGTTACCCATTTTGAACAGAGCTTTCTCATGCCTAAATGCTCATGTAAAATATGACAAACACGTTCTTTTGAATGTCCTTAGGGTGTCAGCTACCTCACGTAATTTCACTTTACGGTCATTCAAAACAATTCTTTGGATTTTTTTGATATTCTCAGGTGTAATCACCTCATTTGGGCGTATAGAACATTCAGCATAATTTGTGACTGTACGACCGAGTTTAAATTCAGCATATCTGTAAATTATAAGTGATTTTCCAGGGGCAGAGTCCCCGTAACTCTTATCAAGCCATTGCATTGCTTGAACGGCATTTTATCAACACACGAAATTCGATTCTTTCCATTGTTTTGAACATAACAAAAGTAGCGTCACTAAAACCATTATACCTTGTAAAGTAATTGTCGAAATGTCATAAAATTTTGACACGTATCGTTTGAAGGTTGGTACTTCCTAAAAATCATATGGATTCTTTGAAAAGGGTGACATCTACGTGTGAGACCAAAAACTTTTCAGCCTACGTGTTACTGCTTAGAGCAGCATAGAGAACAAAACATTTCATAAATATCTTTTATACTAACTATTTTCCCTCGTCTATATAGGAACATTTTTTCCCTATTATTATTATTATATACAAAAACTTATGATAACTTCTACTTGCGCGGCATTTTTGAGGACTTCAACGAGGTAAATTAAAACTGATTGCGAAACCTGCGGTAGCCTGCCGCCTTCGTTTTACGGCGACGCTTTGTTGCCACTAATTAACTTAATCCAACCAATTAATCTTGGTACTTTACACAATAGGTACCGAATGGAGATATTAATAAAAACAAGTCACACATCACGGCACCCTTCTAATATCTTACCTTACCTGTTCAAATGAAAAATAATGAAGCATTAATGTAGTGTTTTAATTCGTTGAATCCAAGACCATTAAAAGGACTTATAACATATACGGAGCAACCTCACTAACCTACTCCCCCACCCCTTTAATCTCTATGTTTTACGGCAAATTATTATGCATTAAATTTGTACATTATTTGAACAAAAAAATTAGGAAGAATTTGAAACTATTAAAACTATACAAACTGTATAAGCACCGAACCCTAGCCTCCTTTCCCTGAATTGATATCACTAAAAAACTGTAGGTTTCATTCCTAATTTAAGTACTCGTATTATAAATGAACCAAATTTCGACAATTATCATGCGAATAGGCCGAGAGACTGACAGATCGACAAACAGAAGTGCGAAATTGATCTAACTCTAAAACATAAAAAACTGAAAATCTCGAAGGATGATTCTTTCACGAATACAATACTTCCCTTTAGTAGGGAAAGTAAAAATTATCCCTTAACTACACAATTTAGTTTCATGTAACGACTTGCGGAAAATAAGATTTTCGTGTAAGTATGTGAAAAAAAAATCCAACTCCTACTTTTAACAGAGCTTGTATACAAAATCTACTACTAGTTTTTTTGTATAGAAGTCTTGTTACAGGAGCATTTTCTAAAAATGATTAAGGAAATTAATAGACTAAATGTTGTTCAGATTTTCACTATATTTTATTAATCTAAGTGAAATAAATAAAATGATAACTTAAATCAGTCGTGACATGTTACGGTACACAGTCCCTTTCTCAAACGGTAGTTGTACTTCTGCTACTTTGTCTATATTCTATTTATTTGAAACTGATAGTAATAAAAATGCCAGTCGAGTGACCGGCGGTCCTATAAGAGTGGCGTGCTATCTATTTCCGGGTATTTTTCAGGTGACAATGCCGATCAAATCATTTTATTTACATACCTGCTTGTTGGCCCAACAATAAATACATATTTAGAGCAGCTTGCCCAAGTGTCAAGCCAGTTAGTGACAAGTCAGTTAGTGTGTTAACAAAATGTCTTCTCTAGCAAAACGCCAAAAGTTCGGGCAGCTAACCCATAATGAAAAACGTATAGTTAAAAATGTATTTAACTACGTTAAAAACAATCAAAATTGTGATTTAAGTGTGTACGATTGTGTGACAAAATGTTCCTTAATGACCGGAGTTGGTAAAGCCACAGTTTACAGAATTTTAAGAGAAGAAAAGGAGGGGTTATAGACTCTTCAAAAAAGAGACCAGGCAGAAAGGCACTTTAGCTAACAGACAACCCAAAACAAGCAGTTCATGACTTTTTTATGAAAAAAATAATTCCAACTTTGGCTCTGATCCTGCCGGCTGCGACAAGCCACCCAGAAATACCGAAAATGAGTAGAGTAAAACTATGGAGTGTTTTAAAAGGTATGATTTTTACTGGAAAAAGTGTGAAAGAAAATCTTTATTTATAGAAAGTTGAGAAATTGTACACTGGAGAAGTGACTATTTAAAGAAAGTTGGAAAATCTCGCTCTGAAGGAAAAAGGATATGTTACTTAGATGGGACGTGAATTAATGTAGGGTACACAGTCAAGAAATTTTAGTAAGATAGGAATATCAAAAATGCTCGCTAAGTATTCAATGAAAGTCTCTCTACTGGTCCTAAACCGCCATCTAGTAAGGGACGTAGGTTAACTATTACGAATATTGGAAGTAGTTTTGTAGACGGAGGTCTTTTAACATTCGTATCCAAGAAAATAAGAGATTATCAAGAAGATAGGAATTCTGAAGTATCCGAAGATTAATTGAAAAATTGACTGTAAAAGGACATCCAATCTTGGGTGACCGAGAAAAACATTTGATTTCCAAAAGACAGCGTTAAGAGAGAATTATTAGAACTTGTAAAGTTTGAAGTTCTCAGAAATAAAGACAAGTACATAAGTTTGGTCATCGACGAAATGGCAAAAAAACGTAATATTACTGTTTATCGCCTGCCTTCATATCATTGCGAGCTCAACCCGACAGACCTTATATAGGCACATGTTAAAGATGAAGTAGCCAGAAACAATACGACCTATAAATTAGCAGAAGTACAAATCCATTTTCAGAATGCCATATCGAATATTTCCACAGAAAATTCAAATGAGTCGGACACTCATAGTTTTTCAAGCATATCGGAGGTAGAAGATTGGTAATACTTTTTTGATTGTTGTTTGATTTCCTCATTTGTATATTTTTAATTAATAATGTTTCATTACAAAACGTTATTTTTTTCTAATAAATGTTTAAACATTATAAAACTGTTTCATTCATACTATTCACAAATAATACGTACACGCCCAGGAGTACAGCCACTAGCCAGAACTATTTCAGACTATTTACCCCAAACAACAAAAAAAGGGTCGTTTTTCTATTGTAACCAAACATAAGAAATTGCAAATATTAGACCGATGCTAGATGGTATTCTAATAACGTTGTTGCAACTGCTGCATTTCCAAATAAATGGAGTATAATAGTTTAATCTAATTTAGGTACAATTATTTACACCCCACCTTAATTATACGGAATTTCCTAAAAGTATGATAAATAAATTTTACCGCTAACAAAATTTAAAAAAATTAGGTAAAAATTTTTTTAAAGGGATTTAGCTTTTTAACCATAAAATTTTTACATAATTTTGTTAGCGGACAATTTATTTACAACACTTTTAGGAAATTCCGTATATGGTAATTAAGGTAGGGTTTAAATAATTGTACCTAAATTATTTATTGGACAAAATACTAAAAGTTCAACTACCGTTTGATAAAGGTACTGTGTACCGAAACATGCCACGGCTGATTTAAGTTATTATTTTATTTATTTTACTTTGATAAATGAAATATATTGAGAATCTGAACAGTTCGACTCTTAATTTCCTAAAAATGGATTTTCATTAAATAAGCGCCAAGTCGATCCCATTCTGAAAATTATTGAATATTACAATGGAAAATGCATTTTAAATGATATCATTTTGTCAAGAAAAATAACAAAAGAAACTCTTTGTATATTTTATGTAATCTGAACCATAATGTAGGAATTGTTAATTCAAAAACATATTAACCTCAAGCAAAAGAAATTGTGTATAATTTTAAAAAACAATTTCCTTAAATATTAAAAATAGTCAATATTAATCTATTTCCTACCACAAATAAAACTCTTTTGGATAAAATATTTTACTTTTGTTTAAAACCTTGCAGATTTGCTACCCGACCTACAATCTTAATAATTTATCTTAGGTGAAGTTCAGCAATTTTGTGTGCCTGGAGCGACTGGAATCAATTTACATCTCGTTATTCTGGAAAGTTAGGCCGCAACCCTGATTTTAAAATGAATATCTTACTAAAAATTTTCGTATAACTTTGCTTCTGTGTTGTAACTAGCCCACAATACAACTTAAGTTGAAGTTTACTATAAGATGTACAATAAAATATTTTATGAAAGACTAAAAATAGTTGGAAACCAATTGTAATTTTTGCGCAAGGTAAAAATTGTTTGTAAACAAAAATTCTAATAAAAGTAAACGGGGTCGACTTCATCGTTTCTAGGTTCCAAGATACTTATTTTTCAAGTCAGTAGCTTAGTTTAGATTAAAATGACAACAAATTAATAATTGCTATAAAATTATAAGGAATTAAGGCTTTTAGCTGTAAAATTTATTAATCTGTATGTGGAACAAAGAAGAACGGCTGATTCAAATATAATGAAAAGATATATCTGTGGCGAAGTTTAACTTAAAAACTCAAAAATGAAATGGTTTATTTTCCAAAAAGAACACGTTAATAATTTCAATAAACCGGCACTGTATTAAAGATTTTTAAGAACGAAATTTTTAAATTTGGATTAAAAAAGCATGCTTAGTTGAAGTTAAGATAACAATAGTAACAAAAAATATATAGGTAGTTTAATTTCTAAAAATTTAACATTTTTGATCAACTCGACATTTTGTTTCTACGTTAAAAGAGGCGTTATAGTCTAATTAAAAAATGGAATTTTTAGAACACATTCAATTAATTTGCGAATAATGATCTCCTATTGTATTTATTTTCATCAGAATACCGTTTTAGTAATAAATACAATCCATAATACTAGAAGTAAAGTTCTTTAAAATGAAAGGCACATATTTCTCTCCTAGGACAAATCTACAGAAAAGCCCTTCATTTTGATTTTATCTTATAATCCAAAATTTACAGTATGTACCGGGTTCTGAAATAGATAGGTCGGTATTTAAATTCGAATGTTTTTTGTCATAGTAGTGATAAGATAACAAAATATAAATAATATTTATTGAATTTGGGAAATAAAAGCCTAGTGGAAGTGAGTAAATAAAATAAGATTTCCATTATGGACTTTAATAGCGGGGGCTTACCCCCCAACAAAGGATCCCTGGGGGAGAACCCAGGAGGGGTTTACTCGATACCATGATCTCAGATGGAAGTAAATTAAATAAAAAAAAATCGAACATAAACGGCGAAAAAATTAATCTCTTGTACAATATTCAGGACTCAGGTCCATTCCAGGTATATATTGAAAATAATTCCAAAGATTTTAAAGGTAAGTGCAATTAAAGTCAACGACATAATATATAACACACATCCTGCGTTGGATAGTAAAATAAAAGAAATTGATTCAGTGGGGCGCAACACGGATAACACTGAAAGATTGTCAATCAGCGAATAAATTGGTAAGTTCCAAACGTTTATCAAATCATAGTTGGGACATACATATTCCTAAATTTTTAGTTTTAAGAAAAGGCGTTATTGCAAATATAGATACAGATATAACAGGAGGAGACTCTCAAAAACAAATTAAAAAAATTTGATTTACACTGTAACTTTGAGATTTTTTCTGTCCAAAGAATAAATAAAAAATTATTTAGATGAGAACTCCAAACAAAAAAAATTAATAAATACAAGAGCAGTCATAGTGACTGTTAGAGCTCAATCCCTTCCAAAATATGTCGCGTTAGGCAATGTGAGGGTGGCAATTAAGCCCTATATTCAAAGAGTGATTCTATGTTACAATTGCTTCCGATATGGACACTCAAGTAAATAATGTAAAAGTCAAATCAGATGTTTAAAATGCAAAGCGAATCATACGGCCTCCATATTTATTGCAACACAAATCACGTGACCAGTGAAATAAAGAAATGTTCCGAATTTTCTCGGCAAAAACAAATAAAAAAATGTATGGCAGAATAAAACCTTACATATAAAGACGCAGAAAAACATTTCCCAAAAAAAGCTTACGCTTCCATTCTTTCCCAAAATATGGCTTCCGAAGTATACCTAGGAGAATTAGACGTAATATATAATAACACTCAATCAAAAATAAATCCAGCAACCAAATCAAATCACTTCTCCCAATTAAGAATTCCAGAAAAAAGAACGAGAATATCTTTTCCCACTCCTCTCGAACAAGATCGCATACAGATAATCTCTCATTACCAAAACAACATCAATTCAGGATCCATCCTAGAGGATTCAATATACTTGTCTGGTATTTCACGAGAAAATGTAATACAAAATTTAAGGAATGTATCTCTATATAATTCTAACACGCCAAATACAAATATAAATAACGTGGTAGAAATAATTTTTTCAGTATTAAATGTACTGAAAGAAAAAAGTCTTTCGATATCAATAAAACAGAGTTAACAAGCTTAATAAAAAATTTGAACATACAGGTGAATACAAATCAAAAAAAAAGCATAACAAACAAATTAACTAGAATCATTCTGCGTCAAAATTGATAATCTTTCTTTTCTTTTCTACTCTCTAATAGATGAAATAAACATCTGTCAATGGAACTACCTTTCAGCTATAGCTAATAAAAATAATTTGGATCACTTATTAACCCGGAATGATATACATATCGCTTTGTTGTCTAAAACTTGGTTTAAACCAGGGAAATACTTGGCTTTCAGTGGATATAACGTGATCCGCAGAGATCGCCAAGATGGGAAGGGGGGAGTTGCAATTTTGATTAGATCCAATTTGAAGTTTATTGACATTATAGTTCCCCAGTTTAATAACATGTTATTAACAGGGATCAAAATTAATTTAGAAAAAGGTAAAGAGCTAACTCTAATTTTCTTATATGTAAAACCACAAACCAAAATAGCAATACAAACATGGTCAAACTTTTTCAGTAGCATTAAAAAGCCTTTCCTAATAGGAGGACATTTTAATGCTCATCGTGTTGCATGGGGATGTTCAGATGGTTCACTATGGTAAGATTTTATTAGAGTCAATTGACATTCATAATATAATATATTTGAACAACGGACACTTCACACGTATTAACCCAGCTGGAGATCAAAATTCAGCAATCGATTTAACTCATCCCATGCCTTCAGACATTAGTAGAATGAAATACAATGGACGATACATATAGGTCAGACCATATATCAATAAAAATAACTTGTAACATTTCACCAAAATCTTTCTCAAAAAATGAGAGAAAAAATGGAATACAAGAAAAGCTAATTGGGATTTATATTATCTCGAATGTGTTCAAAAATGTTGTATTTCAAAAAAATACCGTTACGAAGAATTTGCGAATATTCTAAATCAAGTTGCAGAATATTCTATACCTGTCCATCAAAATAATAATATTCGTTATAAAGGAGGAAAATCGTGGTGGAATGAAAGATGTAATGAAGTAGTACTTGAAAGAAAACGAATATTTTCAGATTATAAGAATAATCCCAATCTACATAACCTAATAAAATACAATAAGGCCGACGCATTGGCGAAAAAAATTCTCAAAGAAGAGAAAAGAAGAAACTGGAAAAATTACTCTCTATCGTTAACAAAAAACTCCCCAATCAAAGAAATATGGCAGAAAGTTAACAGCCTTAAAAAACGGAAACCAGAAAATAGAATCTATAGCAGCTTTGAGGACCCATAGGTGGAAGAATTTCACAGGAAACTTACTCCTCAATATGTCTCAAATGTTACTCTGGAAAAACTATCCACAGGTAATAATCACATATTGAACCATCCCCTCGAAATGGAGGAACTTAAAATAGCCCTAAAATCAGAAATAACTCGGCCCCAGGAAAGGATAACATCCAATACTCGATGCCTGCCGAACTTTGTGAAGAAAATCTTGCTGCAAATTTTTAATGAAATATTTGATGGAAAACACAAAAATTGACAGAATATAGAGCAGTTCCTATTTTAAAGCCAGGGAAAACACCAAATATACCTACGTCACACAGACCAATAGCTCTAGCGTCTTGTCTTCTAAAAACTTATGAAAGAATCCTCAAGAATAGATTAGATTATTGGTTGGAGAAAAACAAGAAAATATCCCCACTCGCAATTTGGTTTCAGGCGAGGCACCTCTACACAAGAAATTATTTTAGATCTCATAATGCACATCCAGCTAGCACAAGCTAACAAAAGCACCTCAACTCTATTTATGGACAGACAGAGAGCATATGATAACGTGAACTTTGAAATTCTCATCAAGAAATTATTCACCATTGGCATTCCCTTTAAAATGGTCCATAACATTATTGCCCTATATAATACTCGCCACATTTACATAAAAACCTACGAAGGACTAACAGAACCTAGAACGGCAATGATGGGTCTCCCACAAGGAAGTATTCTAAGCCCTGTCTTATATATTGTCTATACTCACGATTTGGAATACTTGTTTGACAACAACATAAAGATTCTACAGTTCGCAGATGATGTCTTCATCTATTCTAAAGACAAATCAATAGTAAATTGCAATAACAAAGTCAAAAGAAGATTTTTAGAAATATAAAAATGGTTTAATCAAAATGGACTTTCAATTACCGCAGAAAAATTAGTGTTTCTTACTCTTACAAGGAAAAGGACTCAACTTCCTAATTCTATAACTATGCTGGATGGGACCAGTATTCCATACAGAAACACGGTAAAATATCTAGGACTAATATTATATAAGAAACTCCTATGGAAGGAACACATCCAATATCTCATGAAGAGGGCAGAAAACAGTCTGAATATCCTAAGAGCTTTCAGCAATAAGAAATGGGGTTCTGATCCCAATATACCTTTATTATTTTATAAAGCTTACGTTAGATCAATAATAGATTACGGAAGTCAATTTTATGGATCAGCAGCTGAAACTCATCTGAAGAAAGTAGATTTGATCAAAAATAAATTCCTAAGGTTTCCTAAATAAATATATTCCATAGGTTTCCTAAATAGTACCCCAATTCCCGTCATCGAAGCTGAAACTACGGAACCTCCATTGACATTACGGAGAAATTTACTCCCTCATGATTCTGGACTACTCTCATCCTTATTGGAGGGGGAAAAAACCCCATTACTAGTTAAAAGTTATTCCATTCACAAAAATACATCTACTCTTCATCCTCACATCCATACTCAAAACTTAACAATTATTTCATTAAACAATTGCCCAAAACCATAATTGAAACCTGTGAATCTGAAAATCATAACATCATCTTAACATCATTCCGTAAAGATATGGCTACCAAGTTGTCAGGCCATGAGCACATTTTCACCGATGGATCTATACTGGATTATAAAACGGGTTGTCCCTTTTATCATAGTAACAAAAAAATTTCTAAACAGTTTAGGTTTCATAATGGCATATCTATATATTCTACAGAATTATGGGCCATCGAGGAATCTCTATTATACTGCTTAGAATATAAGGAAAATAACAATTTTGTGAGTAAAAGTTCCATGCAATGTATGGGTGAAAGCCCATGTTGGTATTCCTGAAAATGAATATGTGGATGATTTAGCAAAAAAGGCAACAACAATTGCAAATTATACAAAAAATTTTTACATCCCACATACTGACATAATTTCAATATCAAAAAAACGGTTACGTGAGAATTGGCAGGAACAATTTGAACAATCTGGTATAGGATTTTATTATAGATCTAATTTCCCTATAATACAAAGAACCTCCTGGTTCCATTCGGAACATAGAAAAAATTTTGTTAGAATCATATCTCGTATCAGAAATCAACATGCTCTGTATCCAAAGCACAGGAAAAAAATTGGTTTACAAAACAACGAAGATTGTCAATGTGGGGAATTTGGCGACTTAGAACTTTATATTCTAGAATGTATTATGAATAAGAATTATATTGACAGGTTGTTTGACGACCTCAAGAACTATGTTGAATTCCCTTTTAATTTAAATATAATGATATCTTCAAAAAACCCAATTGTATATAGATATCTGTACAAGTTTATTCTAAGTAGTAAAATTGAATTATGAAAAAAGAAAATAAAATAAAATTATTAAAAAAAAAAACTAAATAATAATAAATAATTTATAACAAGAAGGAACAAAAGGAGACTAGTCCAAAAGAGAAAAAAAAATTAAATAAAAAAAAATATATTTAACAAAGTTTTTAAATTTAAGTGAAGTAGTTTAGTGTTAAGACGGGTTAATTTCGGTAAGGTTCAGTTGGGTTAAAAAAAAAAAAAATAAATAAAAAGAGAGATGCTGGCCAGTTGGTTATGCCAGAGCCATAAAACACCAATCCAAAATTTACATATATTTTTAGTGTTCCTATGGAACACACTTCGGTGTCGATCCGTCTGTGATTTTCTCCAAAACTATTTATCATAGAAAGTTGAAATTTGGTACTATTATAGGAATTGATGGCCTCATCAGAGCCGTGTAGTTTTGAAAGTTAAATTTTGACTTAAGGGTTTAGTTTTGGGTGGTGTCAAATGAAAGCTTGTGAAAACACGACTAAAAAAAAAATATATATATATAATGTAATAGTTGCGCACACTTTTCTTTGTATTATTTTTAAAAAATCGCAAAAAATTGCTGCCCCACCCTTATCTCGAAAAATACTGATCAAAAAATTTTGAAAAAATTCCGGAATATTGTCCACGGGGTGTAGATTGAACGAAAATTATCACGTTGTCATGTGACAGAGAACACCCTCTCTGTTGACTAGTTCCGTCCGATTTTTTTCAATCGGTTGGTTCAATCCTGTCAATTACTGACAATAAACTACAGAATCAATAGTTTGGCTAGGCTCCAGCAGGTCATGATCCACGATTCTGTTCTAATTCCACCAAATACACAGTATCATCTTTTTTGGCGTCAATACGGGCTTTGCTATAATTTCTGGAGATATCCCATCTTTCTTCTTATAGCCTATATATATGCATTGGCGATAAGATTAATATTTTTAGATACATATTCTTAATTTATGGCCACTTCTAACCAAAAAGTGGCCAAAATCTGACCATAACTTGGAAACAGTATCCTAATATCAATAAGGTACATAAAAATTGAAAGTCAACAGATCAAAGAACATAAGAAAAGTGTACCTGGACGTTAATTTTACTAAAACATATAAAATGGGTAAAATGGCCATTATATAAAAGAGGAAACCGATATCAGGATTCACGATGAATAATAATAATCGCATGGATAAACTTATAATACGGTACATTATAACATATATTGATTTCTGACGCTTTTTAATGCAATTTGGAGAGTTTTTCCATTTTTCCTGTAAAAATTTGAGCTGTAAAAAAAGGTTTTTCAAAAAGTAGTGAATATTTGTTTCTGGGGGTCCAAGGAACGATCTAAATCGAGTCTAATTAGTGTCACTTTAAAAAAATTCTATCTTTTTTTGAACCGCTGATATACCAACAATTTACGGAAATGCTCATATATATATATATATATATATATATATATATATATATATATATATATATATATATATATATATATATATATATATATATATATATATATATATATATATATATATATATATATATATATATATATATATATATATATATATATATATATATATATATATATATATATATATATATATATATATATATATATATATATATATATATATATATATATATATATATATAATTGCATATATAAGGGTGTCCCTTATTTTTCGAATGTTTAATTTTTTAATGCATAAGGCCTAATTTTGTTTATTTTACTCTAAAACACTCGCACAATATGTTTTGGCTTATTTGGAGCACTGTAACCTGTGCCGACTTGCATCGAATGTTCATACGAGTTGCGAAAGAGAAGCGACGCGTGCTCGCTGTGTTTGTCATTCTAATGTAATTTCTCGTGCAATTAGCACGTATTGTTTTGTTTTTCGAAGATGTCGGTGGAATTACAAAGTGCAAAGAAAAGCATTTTCTTAGTCGGAGAGGTAAATCACCACATAACGGGTACAAAATTACCGTCAAATCGAAAAGATCTTTCAGTTTTATTTAACTGTGAATGAAAGCAAATCTTGTTACCCGCGAGGACATATATTTTGGGAAAATGCTAGAATACCTACAAAGTCACCACCCAACTGTGTAGAGAAACTTGTGGATATTCATCATGTTTGGCGTGGCCTGCAAAAAAATTGTAAGGAAACTTAAGGTGTTTATAAACATCGCGAGAAAAAAATTCCAGTTGGATTCGAATAACTTATTTGATATCGCACACGCCGATACCCTCGAAAGAATTAAAATAGAGGAAGATAAAATGTTCTTATAGAGACAAAGAGAACCAGGGCGTCCAGGTTGCTTAGCGGGTGTAGATAAAAAATTAGCTGAAAAAGAAGAAAAGGCAAGGCAAAAAAAATTACAGGAAGAGAAAAAAAGACTGAGGTCTGTTTCATTGGATGCTGCATAGACATCTTCAATATGCACGAGTTATTAACACCCCAAGAGCAACACGATTGTTCTGCCAGCTCTGATGAAAGCT
>CM032446.1:173864375-173887176 GCA_019049505.1 Pachyrhynchus sulphureomaculatus
AACTATCTTTCTCGATACTTTTATTTAACTCTGTTGTAATAAAACATTAATCTTTTTTAAAACATACGAAAATGGTTACTGAAGCTGCAATTCAGACAATTTATCTTAGGTAAAGTTCAGCAATTTCTTATGCCTGGAGCGACTGGAATCAATTTACATCTCGTTATTCTGCAAAGTTTGCTCTAACCCTGATTTAGAAATAAATATTCCGGCTTGCCTTGTCGTAGAACTTTTGCATCGTTAAGAATCACGTAATAAAAGTGAAGGTCAAATTCCATAATAAATTCAGACAGGATCTAAACCCTAAATATGAAATTTTTTAGAGAGCAGAAAGATTGAAAACCAGGCCATAATAGCAATATATTCTAATGGAAAAAAACTATAAAAAAATTTTTTAATGTATGGAACATCTTAAGAAAAGGAAATAATTTTAAAGTTTTAGGCATAAAATAACACACAAGAATGTTATACAATATTGTGCACCACTTTTATAGAATTTTTATCCGTAAATTGTTGAACGAGTTATTATAATTACTTTGCTTATGTTAAATAGAAGGGATGACTTTATTTAAATTTTTAAACGTATCATAGAGGATTACAATATAGATTATTTAATATTAAGTTTAGCAAGACCGGTTGGAAATCGACAAAATAGCAATAAATAATAGCGAAATGTACAGTATACGGTGAATTTAAAATAATGGGTATAAATATGAGATAAAGATATACTGAAAATAAATAAACAACAAATGAGTGATTATAAACAGGAATGAAAGAGAAAGAAAGTGAAAGAAATGAATACATGCGGAGAAGAATTAAAGGATCGCAATATTATCAACAAACAAATAAGTCAAGTTAGATTAATAAAATTCTGTACCTAACAAAATCAAGCTGGTTTTTTTTTTCCTTTGCGTAATTTTTCACAGTAAAAACAGACAGATAAGTAAACACCTGAAATATAAACAAAAACAACAAAATCCTTTCAACCAAACAAAGGAGAAAAAGTCACTAATGATGTAAATAAAGTATACCGGCCTTGCGGGATTAGAACCCGAGACTTTCTGTACTGCAAGTAAGTTACTACGCCACGGAGCCATGAGCCGCCACACTCACAATAGAATCTTAAATTTTCTTATATGGCATAACCTCCATATAGGAAAATTAAGGATTCAAGCATAGGAACTACCACTCATGCAGAGAGAAAGATCAAAAACTCCATGAAAACATAATATAAATAAAATCGCATGATGAGAAAACATGTCGTTGTTGTATTAATAGCATAACTGTTAAAACTTCCTTTAAAAAAAATATCGATTTTTCTGTTGTTGACTATATTCTTTAACAAACATATATGTATTTCAACAACCAAACAGTTAGGTCACAGAACTTTCCAGGTGTTATGTTGTGAATTTTATAATATAGGCTTTCAGTTCATTCACCATCATCTGGATAATATTATATATAAATAAATCCATATATAAATATATAATAAATACGTATATAATAAATAATAAGTATATAGTAAAAAGTCTCCATACACCGCCTGCTTTCTATACTATATATAACTCCCAAGAAAAGTGCACCAAAATTAAAAGAAAAGAATTAAAAGAAGAATTACGGGAACTATTTTCGAAAAATGTTTGTTTACCAACAGTGAGAAATTGTTTACACAGGGCAGGCTATAAGAGGTGTGCTGCCAGGATTGCTAGGGAATACGTTACTAAACCTCCTGAATTTTGGGAATCAGTAATCTTTGGTGATGAAATTAAAAATAATCTTTTTGGGTTTGATGGCAGAACTAAAGTTTGAAGAAAGAAGAATACCGCATTCGATATTAAAAACATTTGTTTCGCGGTGAGACAAGGGGGTGGCAGTGTTCTGCTTTGGTGATGCATGTCCGCGGGAGGAGTTGGAAATTTACATTTTATTAATGGTACCCTGAATCAGCATGTTTATCTGAACATTTTGAGAGACAATTTAAGAGAAAGTGTCCAAAAATTTGCACTCGAAAAGGTACATTTTCCAACAGGTCAATGATCCAAAACATACCGCAAACTTACGGTGGAAGAATGGATGATCCAAAATGGGCGACAGCAGCTTCATACACCTCCTCAATCACCCAATGTTAACCCCATGAAGCATTTATAGGAGGAATTTAAACGGCGCGTTCGCAAACATAATGTTTCAAGAGAAGAATTAAAAAACAGAATGTTAAACGAATGGGAGAATATGCCAGCAGAAGTTACTAGAAAGTTGGTTGGAAGCATGACAAAAAGGTTACAGGAGATTATCAAGACCAACGGCGGTCCTCATAAATATTAGTTTACGAAGTTGTTATTTTCCGCTAAACTTCGTCAAACTATTATTGATAATTGTTAAGTGTATGGAGGCTTTTTTGACATTAATTGTATTTATATTTTTATAAGAATGATGTAACTTCTAAATAAAATATTCCGTAGTTGTTTTTAATACTAATCCTCGTTGGTTAAATTTCAAATATTAATTTAAACATGTTTTCTCATAGTTCCAATTGATTAGTTAAAGATAACAGAAAAATAGTACAGAAAGCAGGTGGTGTATGGAGACTTTTTGGACTGACTGTATATAAACAAGTTTTTTTCTTATATTCCTCCTAAGCTAATGTAAATTGACACTATGACTTAGGTGTACGAGGTTGGATTGAAAAATCTTGTAAAAAACAAATTAAATAGCATTTTTTGCAAAACCGAAAATTTATTCTTCCACATAATGTCCATTGAACTCAATACACTTAGTCAGGTGAGATTCAAATTTTTTTATTCCATCCATATACGACACTTCCCTTCAAGCCAATTTTTGAGGTTGGAAAACAAAAAAAGGCAATTAGGTAAAAGTCTAGGGAACAGGATGCTAATCTTGTTTACTTCGGCTTAAACTAATTATGCAAATGGTTCAATAACGTTGCGTAATAAGAGCCTCTCACTGTTCTACCCTTTTCCAAATAGTTAATCATGACGATACCCTGTGAGTCCCAAAAAATTGTTGCCACACTTTTCCCGCCGATAAAATTTTCTCAATTTTCGGTGGACTTTTACATACGTCAACCCACTATTTCATTGGTTTTTTGTCTCTGGGGTGTAACGGTGGATCCACATGTGATCCACAGGCACAAATCAATGCCAAAAATCCTTCAAAATATGGTATAACTGTTCCATACATGGTTTTCCTCGTGTGTTTTTTGTATGGCCTCAACAAAAGCGCATTCAGCTTTTTCATTTTTAGAACTTCTTGGAAGATATGTCCTTGTTCGGGACTATATTCTATAACGATACTAAGAATTCTATATACTATTTCTTCAAAATAAACCTTTTCTTGATTTTCCTATTCGTCACAATAACTGTCAACTAGTACACAATTATAATAGTTCTTATTGTTCATATTTTACAAAATTCTGCAATTTTTTACTGCACTTTTTTGTTCTTCTACATAAGTACGAAAAAGTTATGTGTTTCCACTTTGTCTCCGTTAAATCACACATTTTTTATATAACTAACAATACATGTATATAAAACATATATAAAGATACACAAATTGTAGTAATTCATATTTCGGTAAATAGGGAATGAGGATGCAACTTATACATTTTTCTAAGATTAAATTTTCATATCTTGGACGAACTACCATTCCGATTTGGTCGATGTCTCCCGGGGTGATAATTTTTGTTTCAATTTAAATATGATGTTGATATTAATAGTTTGAAGCAGTAAATGTACACAATAATTTACTCTAAAGATTGTAAAATAAAATATTTAGCCTGAAACAAATACTTACAAATTTTTACACAATGGCAATGTGGCCAAATCAATTTTCAATCAGTTTTATTTTTCACATAAATAAGTAGATTTAAAACAAACATACTAATTCGATTTAGTTTAAATATTTATATATTTATTTATTATGTATAAATATTTGATATAAAGCTTAAATTATATTTAAAAATTTGTTTCAAAATTGCTTTGTTTTTTTTTTATTAGGGCTGAATTTTTTTTTTTCATTTCCTTCTAAGCAAAATTATTTTTCGGTGTCGGTGGTTACTTTGTGAGAATAATATCTAACTACTTTTTCCTATTTCTTATACTTTTATATTTTTGACGAAATCATCAGGCGTAGGAACTTCAAACGAAAGTATTTTACTAGCCACCAGAAAATGGTGGAGCCTACATACTGTTGAATAGGCATATCTGTTGTTGCAAAGCGTACATCTCCCACTTACCTCTTACTATTTCCCTACTCAAATTTAACAATAAAATTACTTAATTACTTTGTTAACGGTCATTAAATATATTTGTAAAGATTTTACAATTGCGTTATCGTGATTTCGTAGTACAACTACATTGTCAAACGCTAAGTTAAGCGTTTGACAATGTAGTTGTACTACGAAATCACTATAACGCAATTGTAAAATTTTTACAAATATATTTAGGAACAGTTAACAAAGTAAGTAAGTAATTTTATAGTTAAAATCTACTGTTGCAAAGAAACGGACCAATCAATCGACTCTACTCAAATCTACACAAGGTTTTGTAGTCTTAGGAGAAATAATTCTTTCGTCTGTAGCACTACGAAAATTCAAACGAGGAATTCACAAGATTCGATGGAACTAAAACGGTATATCTTAAATTTTTCTTGAAGGTATAACCTTATGTAAAAAATCAATTTTTTTATGGGTCTAGCACACGTGCTACAGGGAAGTCCCTAAAGCGTTCCAGGAGCGGCATGTGTGCGGAAAAAGCGATTCACCTTGGTCTTGAATCACTGTAAATTGTACTCGGTGGGAAACACAGCTCTGGGCAAATTATTCCAAAGGGATGATGTTCTCCATATAAAAGACTGCTTGAAAAGCGTTGTACGCAGAGTAACGAACTGAACCTCATACGGATGTGAAGTATTAGCGCGACGTGTATTTCTAACATGCACCGTTCTGGGAGGAATTAAGCGGGCTACATCCTTCGAACACTTTCCATGAAAATACTTGTAGAACAGACTCAAGTCGCCAACCGTTCGTCGATGTTCCAACGAATCAAGGCCGCCGGCCAGTTCCGGGTCTCCAATCAGATGAACAGCTCTTTTCTAAACAGAATCCAACAAATGCAGTGTGTGTTTTTAACACACCTGGGAACAGTAATTCATAGTTGGTCGAATTTGAGCTTGGTAAAGAATTAACAGTTGTTGTGGAGTGTAAAGCTTTCTGGTTCGAAATAATATTCTCAACTTTTGAGAAGCTCTCCTTGCTATGCCTACAATATGTTCATGTTAGGACATATTTGCTTTCAAATTAACGCCCAACAAATTGAGTGACGAGGCTAGGGGAATGGAGTGCCCCGACATGATTATGTCGGGTTCAGCAACATTAATTTTTTTAGAAAAAACTGCCACCTGGGTTTTTGTAGCGTTAAATTCCACTTTGTTACTGTCACCCCAAGATAGAATTTCTTTTAGGTCTTTGTTAAGTTGAACGACCTCCTGCTGTCTGCGGATATTCGCCTGAGTAGTCGATGTCCGAGCGTTCAAAGTAAATGAAGAGATAAGCGTACTATCATCTGCAAAGCTGTAGATTGGATTCCCGGTCTTTTCCAGCAGATCGTTAATGTAAATGAGAAAGAGAGTAGGAGACAGTATGAACCCTTGGGGCACACCGGAGTTGATAGTAAAGGTGTTAGAAAGAAATTCGTCGACCGCCACTCGTAAAGAATGCGCTCTGAGGAAACATGAGAGCCACAAACAGAACTTTTCAGACTACCAGAAGAGCGTAGCTTAGCCAACAGTCCATCGTGCCAAACACGGTTGAATGCCTCGGATATGTCAAGAGCAACCGCTCGAGATTCTTCCAAAGTGTTCAATTGCGTTGTTCCAAACATGTGTTACATAAGTCAGAAGATCTCTTGTTGATCTATGTTTACGAAAGCCATATTGGTGATAGCTAATAATGTTGAATCCTTCAAGATATTTTAGAAAATGCTGATTGATAACCTTTTCCATGTTTTTCGGTATTATTGAAAGCAGTGCTATTGGTCGGTAGTTATTTGGCGAGGTCTTCTTGCCTTTTTTAGGTATCGACTGAACTGTAGCACATTTCCAGTAGGAAGGAAATATTTCCTTTCTGTAGGATAGATTGTAAAGTCTACAGAAAACTGGTGTTCCCTCGCACAGTTTTTGAGAACTATGGCAGGTATTCCGTCAGCGCCAGAGGCCTTTTTGGTGTCTAGCTTCATTAAAATACGCCAGCCGCGTATATACTCGTACATATATACGTATACATATACATATATACGCGTATGTACATTTAATATACAAAATGTTTCATTTTAATTTATGTAAATCAAACAAGGAACATATTCTACATCAAACTACAGTCCTTGGAAAAATATTTTGTAACAATAATGCCGTCGAACGATACTGAGAACTCTTCTAAGTAAACCTTGAAATTATTTGTTATTGCTCGGCATATCATTCCCGTGATAAATGCCAGTTCTTGCTCTTTTAGGTATACTCTATCACCCTTGTTGTTCACCCTCTATTCGAAGGTGATATTCAATGTAGCATTCACTGGTATCACTGAAGGAATCAACATCAACGGCCTTAACATAAACAACATCAGATACGCCGATGATACATTAATTATCACTAATAACGGAAAAGATCTACAAAAATTTATAGATAAAATAACTGACAATTATACACAGTTTGGTTTAAGACTCAATACAAATAAAGTAATACATGATTATAAGCAAAGAATCTAATATTGAAGATGGTGGTATTACAGTCGATGGCACAAAGATTGAGAGAGAGAATTGATAAATTGATGTATCTCGGTAGCAATATCAACGACCACTGGGACCCTACTATGGAAGTCAAAATTCGAATAGAGAAGGCCCGAGCCGCAATTTATGAGGAACAAAAAAAACTAATCACGACTATCATTGTAACTACGGATGAAAATGGTAGTCTTTCCGGTTCTCTTGTTCGGCATTGAAGCATGGATGCTAACTAAAGCAATGCTTAAATGTCTGGAGGCATTGAAGATGTGGGTGTATCGACAACTGCTGAAAATCAGTTGGATGGACAGAATTAGTAAAACAGCGTTCTCACTCGCATGGAGAAGAACTTGGAATTGGTAACGACCATCAAGCGATGCAAATTAGACCATTTTGATCACATTATGAGACATCCAGAAAGATGTGAAATCTTGGATCCGATTATAGAGGGAAAGATTCCAGGCAAACGTGGTCCAAGGAGAAGGAATACATCGTAGTTGAAAATTTTGTGGCAGTGTTACAGAAAGTCAACTCTTCCGAGCGGCTGGCAATAAAACGATCATCATCAACATGTTAGCCAACATAATAACTAACAATCATTGAACGGTCATGGTACCGGAAGAAGAAGTTGTTTTAAGGTTCTTGGATTTATCGAATATGTACGTGGGGAAAGTGCCTCATTAGAGGATATTTTTACATTTTTTACCACTTTGACTAAATGAAAGTATTGTATTTGTGAAAAAATAACCGGTCAAGTGTAAACTGGACTTGCGCAATTACTGTTCTGTACGTTGATTACTTTTAAAATAATTTTTTTTTATGGAGGTATAAAATGATCTATGACTTCACGAAACACACCCAAATGAGTTGTCAACAAAGTTTTTTTCCGATTTTTGCTCAAAAGTGATGACTGAAATTTTTGTTTTTTTTTTTTTATATACCAGATAAATTATTAAATGTAATGCACTTGTAACAATCTACACTCAGTGGGAATATTCCAGGATTTTGTCAAAATTTTTTGATCAATGCTTTTCAAAATAAGGGGGGACGGCAGCGATTTTTCGCGATTTTTCAAAAATGATGAAAAGAAAAGCGTAGGCAAGGATTACGTTATATATATTTTTAAACTCGTGTTACAAGCTTTCATTTAACACCCCACTTGATGACCCTTCCGATTTCACCAACAAAAATTAACCCCTTAAGTCAAAATTTAACTATCAAAATTACACGGCTCTGATAAGGCATTCAATTCCTATATTAGTAGCAAATTTCAACTTTCTATGTCAAATAGTTTCAGAGAAAATCGGTCGTGTCGGCTGGTCTCTATGTCAAATAGTTTCAGAGAAAATCGGGTGTGTGTCAGACAAACAGATGGACAGACAGGCACCGAAGTGATCTTATAAGTGTTCCGCACGGAATACTAAAAATCACCGTTTAGGAATTGTGCTGTCACGAAAAATAGTTTCCTACTTTTCATCGATTTGTCTGTCTCTCTGTCGGTATAATTTTACTAGCATTATGGGAATCTTTTCTGTTTTTTTTTTTCAGAGTTCTTGGTGTTAAGAAATATAAATATTTTATTATTTTTTCATTATTTCCAATTTTAGCAAAAGAAGAGAGCGAACAAAGTGGGTGTTGTTAAATATATAATAGTTTCAATCATACTCGTATTATTAGAAATTTTTCTGAATTTAGGTTGGGATTATGGACAAATTTGGATCATAAATATATAATGTTAAAAAGTAAAGCTTATAAAAGGATTACAAGACTGATAGATAGCGTTAGGAGTATTCCTCCATATATTTCATGCTATATTTCCGTTTCAGAATTTTCGCAGTTACGAAATATAGAAATTTAATCAATCTTTAAATATCTCTAATTCTAGCACGGAAAGGGAACAGAGGTGTAGATATTTAAGCATTATATTGTTTCAACACTATTATTATAGTTTTTTTTTTGGATTTTTGGTTAGAATATTAGACAAAATTATAGGTACAAAAACCTGCACTGGGTATTTTTTTACATTTTAGATTGTTCAAGTTAAGCTGCTAAGCAATATTAATTGGCTTCAATTCGATCACGTGCTGTATCTTTTTAACTCTTAAGCCCCATCCGCAGTCATCAATGTATACGAAGATCCCTCTTTAGCAGATTTATGACATTTTTTCGTCTTCATATTAAAAGGACGTGGGTCTCGTAAACTGATAGTCGAACGCACTCCAGGTTTGCACAGCTTTTTGATGTTCTTGTTTGCCTTACCAATTTAAATACTTTAACGAAAAAAAGCGTTTGCAGTGAGCAGCTGTAACATGAGATACAAACGGTTTCTTTTTAGCAATGTAATGGAGGTTTCTTTCAAATTTTATCTAAAAACGAATACTTATAATTTTAATATATGGAAAAATATAATTTGTAGCATTATTTTTAGTTTCTACATTATTAGCATTTGGTAAGCGTGTTTTATTTTCATTAGGATACAATTACTATATGATAGTTAAAACGAATTATTGTACATAATAATGGAGAACGCTATTGAAGAGATGTTTTTGTTGCTGTAAACTTATTCTCGTCGACAAATAATTTTTTGTTCAATATAAAAATTTCCATCCTAAAATAGTCAACCTTTACGGGTACAGAAAAGCCCTTCTTCTCTAATAAGCACATAAGTTTTTATCCTTCTGTCTTCCTTCCTAAACAAAACGCCCACTGCTTCTATAAGTTTCTTCTCCGTCTCTAGAACTTGGCTAAGCCACACATGTCAACTAAACTACCAGGAAACATCTATAACTACGCTAAACGAACACAAAGATTTTCGATTCTACCTGGCGTGCTTAACAAAAAATACATTTTTAATGTTTGTTAGGAGTTTTTGGTATAAACAGTAATATTCTTAATACATCTAAGATTAATATTATTACTTTAAAAGATTCTTTTATGTTTTTAGTTTAAGAATTCGAGTAACCAAGAATCATAATACCTAAATTACGAGCATCGGAAAGGATGAGTCTAACGATTTTTACAAAAATTTTGAAAATGCCAAATTAAGAAAAAAAATGAGAGCTTTTATAGTTGACCAAAGAATCTTCTCTTTAACACTCTATATAAATATATATATATATATATATATATATATATATATATATATATATATATATATATATATATATATATATATATATATATATATATATATATATATATATATATATATATATATATATATATATATATATATATATATATATATATATATATATATATATATATATATATATATATATATATATATATATATATACATATATACATATATATATATATATATATATATATATATATATATATATATATATATATATATATATATATATATATATACATATATACATATATATATATATATATATATATATATATATATATATATATATATATATATATATATATATATATATGTATATATATATATATATATATATATATATATATATATATATATATATATATATATATATATATTATATATATATATATATATATATATATATATATATATATATAAAGTTTTTTGGAGAAAATTTATACTTTTTTTTGTTTTATTTAAAAAATCAGAAATGTAAAATTTTAAATTGGTCAAAATTTAGGCCTTCATCGTCCACTACAAGTGAGATACTAGGTAACCTTACTGATTTTATATTTATCTGTAAGAATTATGAAAATACAACATTCTACATATACTTGATTATGATAAATTCTGAATCTGAATTACGGCAAAAACAATTTTAAATTAATTTTATTTTCGATCATTCGATATTTTATACAATAATATTAATTGATTTTAATTTAAATATTTAAAATGTTTATTATTTACTCACATTAGGGTTTTTGCATAATAATACACACAATTTGCTAAATATTCAATTTTAATTATTTAGCAGTAAATAAATGAGATATTGAAATATAATTAGTATTTATTACTAATGCTTGCAGTACAATACGATCATCTCTCTTTTTTTTGCTTCTCTCTCTCTTTCTTTCTCTCTCTCTCTCTCTCTCTCTCTCTCTATATATATATATATATATATATATATATATATATATATATATATATATATATATATATATATATATATATATATATATATATATATATAATATATATATATATATATATATATATATATATATATATATATATATATATATATATATATATATATATATATATATATATATATATATATATATATATATATATATATATATATATATATATATACATATATATATATATATATATATATATATATATATACATATATATATATATATATATATATATATATATATATATATATGTAAATATATATATATATATATATATATATATATATATATATATATATATACATATACAGGGCCATCATCAAAAAATACCCGATCAACGTCAATAAAACTAAAAATACAATGCATTTTGAGTCTCGTAGTGTTTTTGTTTTACTGCCTCAAAGCTATCAGCATGCTTTCCTCGAAGCAGCTTTTTGAGTCAGCTAAACAGAAAGAAGTCTCACGTGACCATATCAGGTAAATTCCGACAATGTTTGGTGCTCTTTTAACTAAAAATTGTCGAAGAAGACTTTCACTATGAAAAATATCATTGTACTAGATAACAATAGGAAGCAGAACTTTTTTTTAACTAAAATCGACGTGGTTTTTCCGGTTTTGGCACATCTGGAGAATGCTATTCACTTGGTTCACATGTTGTTTGTCTGTCAAACTAACGTATATATGCTCCGTTACCAGTAATTATATTTTGCATGAATATTGGATTGGAATTCTATAAGTTTACTTTTTGTAACAAATTTAGCACCATTGAAACAAACCTGGCAGCAACGTTGTTAACCAAAATCTTCACGTAAAATGCGCTGAACGGATCCAAATAATATTGAAATATCTTCTACTATCTCTAAAATAGTTAATTTCCTTTTTTCTCTGATCGCTGTTTTCATTTTGTCGACATTTCCTATGTTGATGGTCTTCCAGACTTAGAACATCTTTTATTTCATTGTTACAATCGTTGCTTTATTTATTTTTTTTTATTTATACATATTTATAATAAAAACATTTATTTTAAGTTGCATGCCAGCACTCTTGCTAATATTTAAATCATTTAAAATCATTTGCATGCATGCTAGCAGGCTCTCTCTATATATAAATAATACATTCTCTAATGTATCAATCTAACAGCTTATCAACCAATCTATTATTTTGATTGTAATCTACATTTCATTTAACAATTTTATTCAACTTGCAATATGGACTAATAGGTACAGAATCCCTCTTATATACGAAAGGTTGTCGCTTCGTATCCCAATTTATATAGGACTTTTTTAATTTAAATAAAATACTTAGGAGTTACCTTCATAAAAAAAATATTTTATTTTGCCATTTTTACATCATACCAAAACTACCCCCTTGGCAAAGCCATTTTGACATCCACCCCCCAACCCCCTAAATAAGGTCTTTTTGACACCATGTACACCATTACCTGTGTAAAAACAACTACGTACTTCTTAAGACAGGTAATTACCTCTTCGCATAGGTTACACAGGTACAGATTAAGGCCCTTCTGACACCTGGCTTTTACCTGTACTTACCTGTCTGTGCCTGTGTTTACTACCTATTTACACCTGCTAGAAAACACCTTTTTCAGTCTTTCACGATAAAGCCTTTTTAGCAATGCTATTACAAGTCCTTTTTGACCACTTTTTTACCTGTGCAAACAGCTAATTACTTCTTAAGACAAGTAACTGCCTCTTCAGATAGGTATTGCTTTTTTGTCACCTACCTTTTTTGTTGCAAACACACACACACACGTTATGTCGCAATAAGGCTCTTTTGGTCAATTCGACTCGAGTGATTCAAAAATAAAAGTCGTATTAATACTTATAATTATCGAAAACAAAATACTAGGTAGAATAACTAACTGTATAGAAATAAAATTTTCCTTTTTATTTTATAGAGAGTACCTGTTTACATAATTTCACACCACTTTCTGGATTATTTGTTTAAGACAAGACTTCTATGCATTCGTGCATGCCATAATTCACGGTATTTAAAAAAAAATAAATAGTTGCATTATATTCAGTATTAAATATTAGACCAAAGACTAGTAAGACCCTTTTGACCATAACTTTAAAATTTTCGAATGTAATAACTTTACTAACTTTCTTGTAAGAAGCCTCAAGGGAATTCGAAGATTTCAAGGTTCGAATCCTGGTCTATACCCAACTTTATATTTATACTCGTATTAAAATACTTCAATAGTTAATTCCGTTACATCAGCCATTCATGTAGGCAATAGGCACTGCACCAACCTTACGCCTTCGCCACATATTCTGTTACGTTAACCCTGCCTCATCCGCATATAGGCAACTGATACTGCACTCTGCTCAACGCCCATTGGCCAACCCCGTGCATGTGCACATACACCAGGAAATGGCACCAAAAATGTAATTTTTAGGCCATAAGAAAATACATGGGATTTTACGCCAGAACTCTCCTAGCCTTATCTACTTTATATATATACTGCTATTATTCCTATTGGTGGTGGTGGTGGTATTTATATAATTATTTAAGTGACTAGAGTCGGGCTATAAGTATAGCCCGACACAGAGCGTATATACCACAGAAGAGTATGTTTATATGTTAGGCTAAATATCGGCAATAATAAACGATGTTTTATATATACTACTGCAAACGGACGCAGACTTGTAACTATATAAATTTATATTGTTTAACGCTTGATGAAACATATTTGGCAAAAATACAACAATACAAATCATTTGGTGAAAGCAGAAAGAACAATAGTGTTTTTGTTTAAATGTGTCATACAAAAAATAAATTCTAATTTGAATTGTGAAAAATATTCAATACAAACAATTTATTTTAAACGCACTTGGTAAAATGAATTCTAAAGCATCAAATATCTATATTTTAAACAAAAGTACTGACCGAATTACTTATAGGAATATACATATATCACATATCATTATCATAGTTTTTGCGAACTATACATCAAAATTAGATACCCTCCAGCAAAAAGAGAATCATTTAAATTTTTCCGCCTCTTCGTCGATCCACATTTCTGTTCGCACGATCACCTTTGAACGAGTTGACATACTAATTTTAAATTTGGTACTACTTGAAGTAAGAATGGAACTTAGAGTTTTTGAGCTCTGTTATCCCAAAACAAAGAAATTTTGCATATTTTCAGCACTTTTATGGCAGTTTCTTGGTTTCTTATTATTATTTCAGCATTTTCATTTATTTATGGCCAAGATACATTTTTATACAGGTGGAGAAGGGATTAGGTTTGCTTTATATATATATGTATATTATACATATATATATATATATATATATATATATATATATATATATATATATATATATATATATATATATATATATATATATATATATATATATATATATATATATATATATATATGTATATATCATTTAAGGATTATTATAGTAGAGAATGAAAAAAATTATTTCTTTTTTTATTTTTTTTCAATTCTTTGTAGTCAAACATATAAAGAATTAAAAGGGTGGAGGAAGAGACTTAGAAGGTGATGTTATATATCACTTTTACGTTCTCGAAGTCGAGGAATCTGGAAACTCTATTATTATTTTTTCAATATTTTAACGGAAATAGTAGTATGAAAGGAATGTCATGTTTCAGTTTTAAATATCGTTGAAGCTCTTCCTCAGCTCATTCCTTTTTTTGAATATCTCACTGTAACGTATCCATCATTCACAATATCGGCCTGTAGTTCTTATATTAATTTATTCTTAAGTGTGAGGTTACATTCATATTTATTTTTTAAAATATGTGTTTAACTGTCTTAACTTTTTTTTTATTTCCATGGCCGAGGAAAGTATTGTGTTGGGAAGAATATCACTTAATTTGAATATATAAAAAACCAGAGCTTTAAATGTTTGTCGATCATTTATAGTATTTGTAGTAGAAAAAGAAATTAGAGCTACTGAGTACTATTGCTTTAGGGAAAGGAGTGAAAAGGGTTGGAGTCCACAAATCTATAATTTCAATATAATAATATAAATTTCTATCATAAGTGTTAAGGAGGCAATTTGATGAAGAAATTTCAAAGATATCTTGTTGTGTATATTTCTCAGTAGTTTCCAAAACCTGGTTTCTAAAAACCATATGATTTTTCAACTATTTCCTTTCTCAACAGAATTACTATATAGAGAAGGATTACGAGTGCTCTAAAAAAATTATGAGCAAACATTTTGTAATTGCTTCTGGTTGGAACTATTTTCAGTACGTTTAGGATATGAGGATAGTATCCAAAAACTTGCGATTAATATTTCCCAATAGGGTTTCATTTCTTTTTGGAAAATATCGGTTTATTGCAGGCGGAGTAAGAGATTATGTCTGTTTGTGCAATGCAGCCTCTTAACTTATTGTGTTCAAAATGTCGGTTAGTTTTGATTATGTAAAAAAAATATAATTTACATTTAGTAGATAACTTTAACAATTTTTTAAAAAACCAAGGTAATTTGGTATAACCTATTATAAATGCTTGGCACGATATGATACAGTTTATAGAGGCTTATGGCTAAGCAAACAGATCAAAACGAATCTTTCTACCAACGCCAGTTCTCTTCTGTTCAATACGAGCCAAACGAGATATACAGTTTCAAGTAGGATCCGAGCCGCACTATCAGTGGAGGGTACACTCAACGGAAGTTTTTACTAGCTTGTTCTGTACTTGCTGCCATAAATATCGTGGAAGCTGAGCCTAGTACCTATAAACTTTTTCGTAGCATCACGGCAAAGTATGTTTTTGTCATCTTCAGATATGTATACCAATTGAAAATAGGATGGACACTGTCTCAGTCACTAGTTATTTCTTATCTAAGGTGTCCTTCAACAACAATATGCCATCGGTAGTTTCATCGAGGTCGAACCTCAATCGATCCAAGTCAGACCTTGGATATGCGTTTTACATGAGAGCAGTCTTTAGCGTCAGTCTTTTCTGGTCAAGAAGTCTTTCATCGACAATATGCATTTACAATAATCGTAGCTTTAACAGGTGGCCGTCGGTTACTCCGTGGAAGCATGACATAGTTTGTAGCCCAGCTTGACATAGTTAAATAAACAATTATAGTGCTCCGCATGGATTGAACTGAACACGGCATATACTTAAAAGTCTATTTACGTAACAATAGATTGGACACAAATTACCACACAAACTATATATAATGTTGTTGCAGCGATTATTATAAAATACGTATCTCAAAACAGCTATTTTTACTTTTAAGATTTTAGCTGTGTTTGAGAGCATCTTATGACCTTCTCTATTACAAAGGATTCAACTTCAGAATAATATTACCTACCTAGGGCAATATTATTTTCAGCTTGAACTTTTTGTAATCCTTAAATTTTGAAAACCTTAAAACGATATCCAACAGAGCTGAAAATCATAAAACAAGAAATAGCAGTTTTGAGATATTATAGCATTGCTTTATTTTTCTACATACAATTTAACGTCCGTCTGTATATGTATGTTCGTGTGTAACACGTAAACAAAGAATAAAATTTTCTTGCAATTTTCTTTTACGTTTAGATACGAGGGTGGATTGAAAAGTCTTGTAAAAAACAACGTAAGTATATATTTTCTGCAAAAACAAAAATTTATTTCTCAAAAAAATCTCAAATGAGCTTAACACTTTTGATCCAGGGAGATTCAAATCTTTTTATCCCTTCATAAAAAAAATTACTTCGAACTGGGCATAATACGTGTTGACAATATAGATATCTTCTTCGTTCGAGGAAAATTTTTTCCCTCAAACCAATCTTTGTAGTTAATATGCAAAAAAATCACTTGGCACCAAATCTGAGGAATAGGGTGCGTGAAGAACTGTTTGGAAGCCCAGCTCGTGCACTTTTGCCTTTGTAACGGTTTAAGAAGGCGCATTGTCATGGTCACTTTTTCTTCCTAATGTTGGTCGCTTCTACTTCAACTGTTTTTCCTTTTCCAAATTTTTTTTGGATGCACTTTCACCGTTGCCAACTTACTCTTCTGAACGATAACGACAAAGGCATGCGAAAAACAAGCATTGCAAAGTCTCTCTATATTATCATATTTTTGTGTCTAAAATCTTTCACGAGTTGACCCTAACTTCGCGGCGGTCGTGCTGACATTCGATATTAAGGGTCCCGGGTTCAATCCTGGCAAGTCACTGTACTGGTACATGGTGGATCCATGTTATGTCTATAGACGCAAAACGATGCCAGAAGTCCTTCGGATTACGCTGCAACTTTCCCGAAAACGAGTGAAATGTCCTTTCTCGTGAGTTTTTGGTCTGAAGTCAACAAACCCATCGCACACTAAGCTATTATAATTTTAGAACCTTATGTAGAAGATTATGTACCCGTTCATATGATATGCCTCATATGAACGGGCGTGACCTTCCATTACGATACCATGAATTTCTTCAGAAGGAACCTTAACCTTTCAGTGGTCGCGCGCGGACTGTCGCTCCGCACCGGTTTGTGATCGACGATAATTTCAAGGATACCCCCCTCTAAGTGTCGCGCTTCTCAGTACCTTTCCTTAACAGCGTATTTCAGTCGACGGTCGAGTGAACAGGCATATAGTTTTGTATTTTCTCCAATAATTCGTGCTTGCGGACTGAGAATCCGCAGCGACCAGTGAGGTGACAAATATATTTACAAATTAGCTGCTCTACTTTTGCCAAGGTATGTTTCATTGATAATTTTTTCTAATTGTTTAATATTAAAAATATGTTTTAGTATGGCATCCTATGAAAAAGAGCAAGAACGGCTGCATGAACTAATGAAATCATGTTTAGAATCATCTGACGAAGAAGAAGCACCCTTAGATGACTCCGATGAAGATGAAGTGGATGCTGTGGAGTGCGAAGAACACGAAACAGATAGTGAGCAGGATATTTCAGACAATGAAGAGGAAATTCTGCAAATTGACGGTCCATTTTTTATCGGAATGGATCAATCGACGAAATGGAGAAAACATTGCAACCCAAGAAATGTAAGAACCCGATCGGAAAATTTGATTACCCACCTACCTGGTCCAAAAGAAACTGTAAAAAATCTAAGAACACCATTGGCGATATGGCAGTACTTTTTTCCTTGAGAATGTTCTTCAGGTTATTGATAGACAGATAATACAAACAAGCATATTCAGGCTGTTCAAGATAAATATTCCCGTGAACGTGATGCAAAAACAACAAAAATATTCTTGAACTACAAGCACTGATAGGTCTCTTATATTTGGCGGGAGTTATGAAGAGTAATCACCTCAATGCTGAAGATCTTTGGAGAGTTGATAGCACTGGGGTTGAGATATTTAGACTTACGATGTCGTTACAAAGATTTCGTTTTCTAATGCGACATATAAGATTTGATGATCTTGAAACCCGTGAAGCTAGGAAGTCTCTAGACAGGTTGGCGGCGATTCGAGATATTTTTGACATTTTCGTAGAGAAATGTAAAACTGCATTCACACCTTTCCATTACGTAACAGTTGACGAGAAACTGGAGGCTTTTAGAGATTTATGCCCCAATGCGATTTATGCCCTCTGGTTTTTTCTTATACTTGCAACATGGAAGTATATGTTGGTAAACAACCAGCTGGTCCTTGGGAAATAAATAATTCTCCAGATGCTGTTGTGGAAAGAATGTGTGAATCTATAAGGGGAACTGGACGGAATGCAACTACTGATAATTTTTTCACTAGTTTTAAGTTGATAGAAAACCTAAAAAAGAATTTTAGAATGACTCTTGTAGGAACGATTAGAAAGAATAAAAGGGAACTTCCCATTAAATTTTGCAGCCCAGTAAATCGTCCTGTAAAGTCGTCAATGTTTGCATTCCATGATAACTGCACTATCTTATTCTACATTCCAAAAAAGAAGAAAAATGTTTTGCTCGCGTCAAGCTTACACCATGATGACATTATTGACACTGAAACAGGTAAACCAGACATAATAACTACCTACAATCAAACAAAGGGAGGAGTGGATACGGTGGACAAACTTTGCGCTGCTTATAATTGTGCACGTGGTACCCGAAGGTGGCCAATGGTAATTTTTTATTCAATGTTAAACGTTGCAGGAATAAATTCTCTAATTATTTACAAGGCCAATGATATAGACAAAAACATTTTAAGGAGAGAATTTTTGCGAAAACTATCTTTTGAGTTAATAAGTGACCAGTTAAGCATTCGCTCTTCTTTAACAAATATACGAGATTCTTGGATTAGAACCGGTAGCTCAGCAAGCAGAACCGCCGGCAAATCAAAGAGGGCGATGTGCTATGTGTGACAGAAAAAAAAAATCGTCCCACCCGATATTTATGTAGGAAGTGTCACACTTATCTATGTTTGGAACATGCTCTACTAATTTGCCCAGAATGTTTAGAAATGGCGAATTGGGGTCAACTAATATTATAAGATTTAATAATCTTGATTTTTTTTCATTATATTTTTTTGTAGTTAGGCTTTATAATATGGTTCCTACTGTAGTTCCTAAGTTAGTAGAATGTGTTGGAACTTTAGCTGTTACTATGAATATTTTATAATATTATTACTATATAATATACTGATTTCTATCTACAACGTGTTTTATTACAGCAACCTTATAATTTTAATAAATTTATATTAAAAACACGTATATTTTCTAAGTATGGACTGAGAGTCCGCAGCGACCACTGGCGTTAAGAATTTTAGCGCGACCACTGAAAGGTTAACCGAGCGATCAGAACGTGCAGCATCTGTGGTGCTCGTACAGTCACGTTTGAATTTATTTGTCCAGCTATATATGGTTTTCAGTGCTGGGACAGAGTCCCCACGAACTTCTTTTAGTTCAATTTCTATCTGCGCCAGAGTCCACTTGTAGAAATTTACCCGACCTATCAATCCACCCATGTACATTATCTACCCAGATTTTTGTCAATATTCGAATACAATTGGTTTAGTAATATAGAAAAGAATTCACTGTCTCATACTTTCAATAAAATTTATTTCTAAAACTGCTCTAATATTGGGGTTCATATCATAAACTAGAAATAAATCAACTGAAACTACAAAACTATAAGGCCAAAAAGTAGAAAATTCTTGTTTATTTAAAATTCAACTGATAAAAGCAAAAGTTCTGTTTCAATTATTAACATTTTATTTCTCGATTTTATTTTAAATATCTGATGAAAACGTTCCTTTCATAATATTTGCAATATGAAAGATACCAATGTTAAACCAAAAATATTTTACTAGATCGTAGGGAATTTTAGAAATATCCAATAAAAATAGTATAAAAGTTAGCCCCTGTCTATAATTAAGTGAAAAAGTTCAAGACTCGGAATGTGCTAGACGGATAAGAGAAAAAAGAGAATACTAAGAGCAAAGCTGTTATAGAGGGGGAAACAATCGACAACCGGGCGCCAAAGATTCTGGAAAAAATTCTCTCTTAGACTAAAACTTTAAAAACATAGACCTTTTCGAACATAATAAACTCAAAATCGACGACAAGAGGGGGGATATTTTTCACTAGAAAAAGACCTTTTTATATTATCTAACTAAATTTAAAGGCAATGACGGAAGTGACGAGAGTTTTCATATGCTCGAAACTTGAAACCATAAATCCCGTTCAATAATTGATGTCTTGGAAGTTCGCCTAGAGGTTTCTGACAAAAAAACTGTTTCCTTTTCTTTCCAGAAAAAAAGCCCTGCATCTAAGAAAGCATTGTTTTCTACATTCATAGGTTAAACCCTAGGACCTCCGAGTCGGCCTAGTCACCCTCCAATACCTGTAACTGTCTAGTTGATTTGAGTTTCTGATATTACAATGTCAATACATTTTTTTATAAGAAAACTACAAATGGGTAAAAAATATAAAAATTTTTTACATTTTTTAACACAATATTTAATTTCCATCAGTTGATTTACGAGTTTTATAATATTAGTTCCTAATTGTGGAAATAAAATCCATAACCTTTTTAATGAATAAGGCTGTTTTAGGCAGATTAACTAAATAGGTCTAAAACTTAGACCAGAATCAATTGCCATGGAATTTAAATCTTTCAGTCCTACAGTTACTTTCATATTGTTTTGAACTCGGGGATATTACATATTGGTAGTTCAATCTTCTTTTTTTTAGATATCCCATCTATATGTCTGGTCGATTCTGTCTTTCTGTTTAACATGCAGTCATTTATATTATTTATTTTAAATATCTGTCAACTATTGTTACTGGTTTCTCTGTCCAATAAGGTCTATACCGCGTATCTGCTTACTGCCTTACTTTCGGTATTTTTGATTTATTGTCTTATAATTAATGTTGCGGGTTTCTGCTCTTTATGTTAGGTATAGGTCTAGTTTCGTTTTGACTACTCCATGTATCTATGCGATTTAAACTTAATTTATTGTTGTATAATATTTCCGTCAACAAAAAGCTTACATATAATAATAATAGTGTTTCCGATGTTACCATTTTTGCTCCCGATAAGGTCGCTCGAATATTTCTTACCTTTTTTAAAATTGATAATGTAACTTCTTAAGATGGTTTTCATCATCTGCTATTAGGTTAGTATGATGCTGTCAGCAATTTTTACCTGTGCATCTCCTAATCCATGACCCCTTAGTTTTCGAACTAGAATATTATTTCATCCATTATTAAAAAACAAAATAGGGCTCACGGACACAAAGGACCAATTTCTCTTTCTACTGGTATTGGCTCTGTAAGACCACCACTTATTGTAGCTTTGACGTAATGCTTTGACTAAATGTTTTCTGTGGATTTGATTATAGTATACAGTAGATGCTCTGTACAAAAAAAAGTCTACTATGTCTTCTAGTTGTAGACGATTAAAGGTTTTATCGACATCAAAGAAACATTAGATCATTGGTACAAATTTTATGACAGAATATTCCATCAGTATACGAAGTATTTTAGTAGGATTGAATTTCTTAAAAAGATGCTAAATAATGACTGATATAAATATAGTAGTACTAAAATTACTCATTCGCTGCTAAGCTTATAGAATTTTAATAAAATTAGGATTACAAGTTTAAGAATAAGTTGACTGTAATATCTCTTGATTAAAAATTTATAATATGAAATACATTACTTCAACAATTGCACGGCTTCTATTGGATTACTTAATAGATAGAACACATGATTTGTCCACTATTCTTGGACTCCACTTACAGTGCAAAGGTAAAACATAGTTTTCACGGGCGCTAAAGATACACGTCGTTTATTTCTTTTTATTTAACCAAATATTGATTGATGTATAAAAACGGTTTACAATATATATATATAATATATATGATATATATATATGTTTTCAATTTAAAAAATTTAAAAAATAAGAATTACTTCCCTTGCAACAAATAGTTCTAAAATAAAGACGGAGTCTGAGTTTTTTTCACACTCAAAATATCTTAATCAAAACACAAGTGAACATTTTTATAATATGTACTTCATGGAAATGTATCAGTCAAAACAGAAAAGTTCAGAACAGGAACAGAGTTATTTATACCTGACATCTTACAATTTCCTCTAGATGGTACTTATGCTAAAATTGGAAATATCCTCCCCCCACCCTTTTTAACATCTTACATATCTGACCAATTGAAAATAATACAAAAACACAATTTTCAGATTCCTTGACCTGAAAAAGAACCTTATACTGTTAATATATATATATATATATATATATATATATATATATATATATATATATATATATATATATATATGTATATATATATATATATATATATATTTATATATATATATATATATATATATATATATATATATATACATATATATATATATATATATATATATATATATATATATATATATATATATATATATATATATATATATATATATATATATATATATATATATATATATATATA
>CM032446.1:173887276-173955491 GCA_019049505.1 Pachyrhynchus sulphureomaculatus
GAAAAACTATTATTACAGATGTTTTCAATACACGATGTCTGCCAGGAGAAACTTCTATTAAAAGATGGGAAAATATTTTAGAAATTTTGAACGTTAGTTTTTGACAATATGCACAATGCAATAATATTGTAATATGCTATAGTATCTAAAGATTTACCGCTCAGTGCGACTTTGTAATATTTCCAATTAAAGTTTTAAAGTCGTACAACTTCGTCAAAGTACCGCGTTGATATATTTCTTATTAAATTGGAAACTGCTTTTTAGCTGGTTTTTGAGTTTTTCGTTTTATTGTACCAAAAATTCTTATCCTCAAAAGTTTTTGAATTATATTTTAAATAATAAAAAATTTGATTGTATCAAGTTTTTACGTGTATGTATTTTTACGTAGTAGCATTTTTACTATACCGCACTAGAGTTACCTTCGTCTATTAAGGTAGTGTTTGCACATAGAAAAACGCAGCCAATTGCATGTTTTCTCGTTCACTTTCTTAATTTTTTCGTAATTTACAGTTTTAATCACTCAGTGCCACAATACCACTACACCAAACACTTTATTTTGGCACTCGATGCACGTGTTCATCAAGAGTGATGATTGACTCAGTCAATCGTGGCTCCTGTCGTGCATCGAGGGCAAAAATAAAGTGTTTGATGTAGTGACGATATATACTGAGTAGTATCATTGTGCCAAATTTCCAATAAAGTTGCAGTCTTAAGAGAGTGTGTTTGATAAATCTGCTTTAATGTAAACACTATGTGGACTTATCTTTAACCAACTGCTAGTTAGTATTTTTACTAGCTATTTCTTGTGTTGTTTCGTTTTTCACCCGAAAGCAGTCATGTGGAAGAGTGTAGTGATTTTTAGTTTACCTGTTTTTTATTCGCAGCACCGAACTAGGATTGCTTTTGAAGAATACTGTAATCTCTAATTACCAGCATTGAAAGGAAGTTTTTGCTAGGAAATTTGGTAGAGGATTTTTCTAGAATTTTTCTTTCTAGTACTTTACTCCACTTTACTGATTTCTTAAACTAATTTTTTTTCCAGTTTTTTTTACCGCCCCTTTCCAGTTTTTCAACATTTCCGAATATCTTTATATTCTTCGTTATTGTGCTAAGGAGGAACGGTATATATGTATATATATATATATATATATATATATATATATATATATATATATATATATATATATTTATACATATATATATATATATATATATATATATATATATATATATATATATATATATATATATATATATATATTGAATGCAAGATGGCTGTTTATTTTCAAGTAGATTGTACCTCTGAAAAAAAATCACTGCAGAAAGCCATTGGGGTCACTAACTTTTATAACATTTAAAAACCGTGGTGGTAATGGAATTTTTTCATTGCGTTCAAATCCTTAAACTAGCTAAAAAAGCATCCAAAATAAACTAAATAGCTTTTCAAATAGTGGAACCTATTCTCAGCGACATAAGAGCTGATCTACGCGATACAGGCTTCCGTTGAGCGCCAGATATCAATTCTTATTTTATTATTAATAACTGTTCTTTAATCCTCTTCTTCATGTTCTATTGTAGACATATTTACCGGCTCCTTTTTCGACACGTATGCCTTTCTTTAGGTTGTGGCGAAATTGTGGCTCGATCTTTTTCGTGTTTTTTAGTGTTCCGTACGGAACACTTATAAGATCACTTCGGTGTCTGTCCATCCGTCTGTCTGTCACACCTGATTTTCTCAGAAACTATTTGACATAGTATGCTGAAATTTCGTGTTAATATAAGAATTAATGGCCTTATCAAAACCGTGTAGTTTTGAAAGCTAAATTTTGACTTAAGGGGTTAGTTTTAGGGGGTGAATACGGAAGTGAAAAAAAAAAAGTTTACTAGGTTATCGAGTGTGGTGTCAAATGAAAGCTTGTGAAAACACGAGTAATATATATATATATATATATATATATATATATATATATATATATATATATATATATATATATATATATATATATATATATATATATATATATATATATATATATATATATATATATATATATATATATATACATATATATATATATATATATATATATATATATATATATATATATATATATATATATATATATATATATATATAATACTTGCACACAATTTTCATTGTATTATTTTTAAAAAATCGCTGTCTCCCCCTTATCTCAAAAAGGACTGATCAAAAAATTTTGAAAAAATTCTGAAATATTCTCCATGGGGTGTAGATTGAATGAAAATTATCACGAGAACATTACCTCTCATAATTTTTCTGGTTTATAAAAAAAAAAACAAAAATTTCAATTTCATCCGTTTTCAGTAAAGATTGGAAACAAACTTTCTTGAAAACTCATTTGGAGACTATTTTGTGAAGTTACTGATCATTTTATACCTCTGTAACAAAATATTTTATTTTAAAAGCAATCAACGTACGGAACACTAATTGCAGAAGTACAACTTGCACTTGACCAGTTATTTTTTTTTTATTTAGTTTAGCTTATTCCGGCAATGAAACTCTGGGGTTGATACAGTACTTTGCAATAATGCGCTATCTACTTTTTTTGAACTGGAAAAACAATCAGAAGTTTGCTTGTAGAATTCTTTCTGTAATTTTTGGGGAATAACAAAATAATCATCTTCATTTAAATTAATTTTTTGCCCATTTCTTTTTAAAATTGCCCCAAGAGTTGCGAAAAAAAATATTTATACTTTACATCTAATGACTGTTGAATTTATTTTAAATATTTACATGTTTTTAAGTTTTTTAAATTAAGCAATTACAGCATAATATTTTTTGACCTTAATTTCTCTTAAAATTAGTATATATGATTGACCAAGAATTCTAGAATTTTTTTGTGTTTCTATTTTACCTGTGGATATAAATAACCCATTTTTTTGAGAAATAAAATTCTGTAAGGTAGATGAAGTCGTTACAGTTGACTACAAATATTCCCGATCAACCATGACCAGAAAAAAATAGCCCCTCTTATCGGGCAAATAAGCTTAAGAATGATTCGCTTAGTAGCCCGAATAACACCGACAACCAATACTAAGTTTCAAAAATTACTAGAGAGAAATCTCTCTTCGTGCACTGACGATAAAATATGCAATTGTTTGAAAAATGTGATCTGCTCAGAGATATTGATATAAAAAAAAATACCATAATATATATTATTCCTGTAACTGCAAGATAAATTCATAAATTATTTGACACAGACAATATTGTACTATAAAAAATTTGTTTCATTTTTTATCCAATGGTAATTGAAATTAAATATAATATTTTTAATAATATAAAACCAGTGATATTTGTTAAATGTACCACATATGCTACAAATTTTATTATTTAGAGTCTACATGTTTTTTAGCTAATTTTAAATAAAAATATTATCAATGTTTTACCTTTTATGGTGATTAGAGTAAACAAAATCGAGTGAACCTTTTAAAATAGCTCACCCACTATATTATTATATATTTGCCATTATAGGTTTTTACTCCCAAGTTCAAAATATTTCTCTTACTATTCGTGACGACACATGTAATAATTCCCGTGGTAGCACTAGTGTGTTATTTAAAGAGGTGCTGTAGGACACAAATATATGTTTCGGCACTTGAACAACGGAGACAAATATAACGACATCCTAGTCGATATCTATCCGCAAGAGGTAACCTCAATTTCTGCGGGGAGGTGAAAGATAAAAAATAAACCTAGGAAACGAAAAACATAATCTCCTATTTTTTTTATTGTATTAGCCGATACTTGTTGGAAATCCATTAGAATAAAAATATAGCAACACTCTAGTTTCAATTTCCAAATTTATTTATTTTAATCACTTAACAATTGTTTCAAACACACATGTCTTCTTTAGAAGTGTATTAAGAGTAACTGTTACTCTTAATAGACTTCTGAAGAAAACACCGTGTGTTGGAAACAATCGTTAAGTGGTTAAAATAAATAAATTTGGAAATTGAAACTAGAATGTTTCTATATTTTTATAATCTCCTATCTCAGTCGGTCTTGCGGTCTGCCTTTCTGTTGGTCGAACACTGAAACCAATTTAGCGATTTCAAATTTGATACACATAGAGGACTTAAAGAAGGAAAAAAAATAGCTTTTTGTGAGATATCGATTTAAAACTAGGGCGTGAAAGTTATCAATGCATTTTGAATAATTTGAATAATAAGAACTTATGCTGGTTTGTGATCGAATTTTAAGTATAATTTTATATTGTCAAGAATTAAGGATCTAAATCAAGGGGTAGGCGTTAGATAGATTGCTACGTATAGCCTGTCCCGAAATATAAGATCCTGATGTTTGCCGTTTTAAGTGGCCAATATAAAAATTCTGACCTTTTGTTTATGATAGGTTGCAGAGATGGACTTAAGAATTTTATTTATTAATGTAAATAAATAAAATTAAGTGTTTTTGGAGATGTTTATTTATTGATGCATGTAAAAACAAATGGATAAGAAGTGTAAATATACAGTTTGAATGAATGGGGTTTACAAGAGGGGACATATTGTATAAATAAAAAATATATTTTAACTTAAGCCTAATTCGGTTTCACTATCACTGTCATCAGCTGAGGTAATTATCAGTGGTTTTATATTATTTACATAAATATATGTATCTTCAACTGTAACAACGTGCTGAATGGAATTCTTTCATCATTTATAACTTTTTTTACTAATACAACCGCTGACACGCTTAAAGTAGGAGAAACATTTTGTGCCCTTATTTTTTATTTAATTGGATGCCAAATATGTTCAATTGGAGTAAACACACAATAATACGGAGGAAGCCGCAAAACAGTGTGTCCCATTTTCTCAGCCATACTATCACAAACATATTTCTTTTTCATATAATAGTCTTTCAAAACTTCCAAAAGATCACTTTTTTTATAATTAAAGTCAAAATAAATGTCCTTTTCTAACATATATTCCTGTGTTTCCGATTTGGTGTTGGCTGCATTAGGAACCTATGGCGACTATGGTAACTTGCATTGTCCATAACCATAACACTCTGTTAGGGAATATTTGGCAAAAAGGGAGTTTTGAAACCAATTTTCAAAAAGTTCTGCGGTCGTGTCTTCGTGATAGTCCAAACTAGAATATTTATGTTTTTTGCAGATAATAGTAGACAATTTGAAACCCAGCCCTTTTCAGATCCAGCATGCAAAATGATTATTCGTTTACCTTTATTTGAAGGTGCGTTAGTCTGACGTTTTGTACTGTGACATGGGTATCGAACCATGTTTCGACAAGGTAAATTATTGGCCAATTCTCTGATCGATGCTTTTTAATTTCTTGTAAATATGTACGTCGCAAAATTCGTAATCTTTGTGACTCCATCGCTACTTGCTTTTTGGGAACGTGAATCCCATTCTTAAGAGAATTCTGTGAAGGATTGATCGGCATCGGGGGCAATGTATATTGTCCCCGTCCTACACCAGCCTTAATTTTATTTTGTCTAGTCATTACAGAATATTTTTTCTCCTGATGACGTCTTTTTCACAATCGTCCACATGATGCATTTGAAAATCTTTCCGTTTTTTCCTGTTCCTGAGTGATGGTTTTCCTACAATACCCTTAATCGTAGAAATTGGGGTTTTTGATAGTTCACTGGTTTCTTGCAAAGCACTTTGTTTATTTAAATTTCTTTTTACCAAACTGTCGTAAACATTTTTCACTATTCGTTTAGCATCAAGTGATAAATGTTTTTCTTGCGATAGCCACTATTGCAATTTTCCCACGGACGCAACATAATTAAAATAGAACCATTACGTTCCAAACAGGTTACCAGGTAGTAAATATATACGTAAAAATAGAACCAATATGATTGCAGGTGCGAGTGAGGGCGGTATACAAGTCAGATAAAATAAAAATACGTTTATCGTAATACCTGGCAACTATGCACAAAACCCTAATAGGGTCGTTTATTGCCCCATTGAAAAAGCAAAAAGGCAGGCTCTTATATCTTAAGATTTACTTTACATACAGTGCTACATCCTTTTTAAGGTTCTTGAAGTCAAGGAATCGTAAAATAATGTTATTTTTTTATTATTTCTAATATATTTACATATAGTACATGCAAAAAAATCTCAGTTGCAAATACTGTACTGAGTGACCTACTTTAATGATTTTTTTATGTAGCATATTTTAAAACGAACCTGATTAGAGAACGGAATCTTCAAAATTCCAGTTGAATAGAAAAGTGATAATTGTATGGAAGATGAAAACCTAACTCTTTTATTGTACTTTGTATCATTTAGGAGCTGGAGCCTGAATAAAAAATGTTAATGTTTGTACGTGAAAGTATTGAACATAGTTATGTCTACATACGCGACATAAAAAATGCCAGCTAAGCTAATAAAGTTGGTACGGGTTACCATGGTAATCAGACAAAGCAAACGAATGTGTTATTTTATTTGAAATCAATATCAAAAGAAACACATGTCGCTCATATATTAAATTTCCTCCGAAAATATTTCTTAAATAACGTTCAATAGAAGTACGTTGGGATATATCTTATATTTTTAAAATTTTGTTTAAAAAAAAGTGTTTGATTTTTATACGGTTTAAAACAATTACTACCCTTTTTAATATTATATAAGCAAGAATAGCTTTTGCTTGTTGCTTCTTTTCATTTTATCTGATTTACCCTGTTAGATTAAGACGAGGATAATTTTTTTTATGTATACACATCTAAGTTTATAATCTGGTCAATGACTAAATTGTCTTAATCTACTAAGTCCATCTTAGAGTCTAATCTTTTTGCAATGGAGTTTTTTAGATTTAATTGCAAGGCTTGAGTCCTTAATCTCTGGATTTACTTTCTTTTTCCAACTGCTGCATCTTGAGACTTTGTATCATATGTTGTAAAAATATAATGAAGAAAAGAACTAATTTTGATGTCATTTCTGTAGCAATCAGGAGCTGATTTCTTAGACAGATTACTGGAAATTCAGAATCCAGCATGCAAGCCGTTTTGCTCCAAATTACATCGTTTAGGAGCTGGAGGCTTTTAAATTGTTAAGTACGTCACTTTTCAGGTAAAAATATCTGGATAATAGCTAAATTTTCGACTACATGTTAAATGCTCTACGATTTCAAGTAGTAACTATATGAAGCATAAAAATAGTATATCTTGTTTAATTTAAAATGCACTTAGAATTTTTGGAATATTCTGGACGTACGAAAAAATAATTAAAAGAGACTTGATTGAAACTAATTCATTATTTTCTATCACTATTCGTTTATGAAATAAAGGGGCAAGAAACATTTTGCGGACCTCCTGGAAGAGTAGTTCCATAGGGATTTATTTATTAAGGTACCTGCGGCTAGTATATATATATATATATATATATATATATATATATATATATATATATATATATATATATATGTATACATAATTATATATATATATATATATATATATATATATATATAATATATATATATATATATATATATATAGGATATATGTATGATTATCGGGAAACGGTCTGGACTGTAAATAAAACTCTTTTCTTCTTTAAAAATTTTTTCGTCATCGTTTGATAACTTCTTCTGGAGTAACTACAAAATTAACACACCTATATTAAAACCTATATTAAAACACTAGTCTTTTTCGTCAAGGTATTAAAATATTGAAATATAACCAACAATTATGAAACAAACGAACAATCATTTAAAAACACGTATATATATATATATATATATATATATATATATATATATATATATATATATATATATGCATCACTTGAAACCTAAAAAATAATTTTGTAGTATCAACAGTGAATTGTCGTTTGGCGGGAAATTTGAATTTTCTGAAGTTTAAAGTCCAAAAGTTACTCGGATTGTTAAAAAAAAAACAAAACATCTTAAACTGAAAAAAACTATCTACCCTGCATTTCGAGGTGACCACCACTCAATTCTTTGCACCGAATTGTTCGCGAATGTAATGTTTTTAAAACATTTCTTAACATTTTTACTTATTACATTTTCCAAATGTTTAATATTTCTGGAAGATCCCCGACCGTAAACTTTATTCTGGACGTAACCCCATAAAACAAAAACGAGAGACGTTTTGTTAGGATATCTCGCTGGCCAAGGATTAGCAGAATAACATCCAATCCAAATCATTTATTTAGCCATTCTCGTACTTGTACTGTACTGTGAATGGCCTCACAATCTGAAAAAATTATATCCTGTAGTGTTGAAACGGAAGGTCATATAAAAAAAATATTACGTTAAAAAAACGAAAACCTCAAATTGCTTGCTATAGGGTAAAATATTCAATAATTTTTCATGCGGTCGTCGCGGTTTTATAAAAAATCATCATTGTTTAATTATTGGCTGTGAAAAAAGGAAAACATGGCTTGGAATCAACAAATAAATTTTAAAATTCTATCAATCTAACCAATGTATTTCAAATTCTAGAAAAAAAATATCCTGTATTTATATATACGAGTATATATATTTATATATAAGAGTATATATATATATATATATATATATATATATATATATATATATATATATATATATGTATATATATATATATATATATATATATATATATATATATATATATATATATATATATATAAATATATATATATATATATATATATATATATATATATATATATATATATATATATATATATATATATACATATGGCAGATATTCTTACGAACCTTTTCTTTTGTTGATGCAATTAGAAATACTGTGTTACTTGACGATTATATTTTGATTTCGCTGGATGTGAAATCCTTGTTCACCAGCATTCCACTTTCTTTAGTTATCGAAATTTTGGAATCTCACTGGCATGTAATAGAGTCCAACACAAGTATATCCAAACAGAATTTCTTCAAACTTCTTGATATGATATGTAGTAACTGTTATTTTTCTGTCAACGGCAGTTTTTACAAACAAATATTTGGAACTCCAATGGACTCGCCAATAAATCCCATTTTAGCACAGGTTGTCATGGATTTTGTGTTGGATACCATAAAGGAGAAGTTACCATTTTCGATGCTCTTTTTATTTAAATATGTGGATGATTTTGTTGTGCGCGGTTCCGGGTGACCAAATCTCACAGACACTACACACTTACAGTTTACGACTGAACGAGAGACCAACAAATCGGTACTTTTCATGTTCACGCAGTTGAGAAAGTCGATTTGACTTCAATGAAATACAAAAAACTGCCACATATTAAACGTCTAACGAACAATGTCGTATTCCATTTTAAGGGATTTAAAAATAGTTAAATACAACTCTCATACCATTGGTTCCTTATTCACCAAAACCAAGGATACCATTCCCCTAATTCAAACTTGTAATGTTGTGTACAGAGTGCCATTTCGAGATTGTGAAGCCTGCTATATCGGTCAAACCACACAGAACCTAAAATATCGCATCACTCACTATAAGAGTGATGAAATTTAAGCATACCTTTGACTTTGACAACATAAAAATTTTAGAGCAGGAGTGTAGAGCAAGAGATTGTCTTTAGAGATGATCCACATAAATTGTGAAGAGGATTCCATTAATTTCCGAACTAATCTTGACTGTTTAAGTGTTATATATGGTAATTTAATATCTAAATAAAATTGTGAAATCTTGACTAGTCTGTGGAGATACGTCTTTTTGTTCTCGGATTTTATTAACAATTATTAATAGATTTTTTAAATGTATATGTTATTTATAATAATTATTATTCACAAATTCTACGTGCAGTACAGCGCCTGTTTATTTTACTCTAATCGTAAGTTTTTAACTGTACTTCTTTTTCCATATTAGCAGTTGGTTTAATTGTTTCAGCTGGTATCTCCTGATGATGCGCAAAAGGAATCCACGAAATATAGAAAATATAAGAATAAATTGAGTAATTGAATTTCTAGACCGCATACCCGTAAATTTAGTTTAATTTATTGTCTAACTGCACGGTCAATAATATAATTTACTAGTATATATATATATATATATATATATATATATATATATATATATAGAGTGGAAAATTAATATTACACTTGTATATAAATGTAACTAAACAAGTGAAGGTTGTCAGACATTCAAACTTAATTAATTTTGTTTGTTTTGAGTACTATATTTTGTGAAATAAATAGTGATTTTAGATAACTTTCATTCATTTATCGTTTGTAGTGAATATTTCTTTTGCTAAATATATTATCTTTGATAAGCAGGTAGGTACTTACTTCTCAAGTTAAAGAGAATGTTTTTCTTTGTACTTTTGATATTCTTTTAAGCCGGTTTTATTTACTTTCTACTTAACATAGTTTTACCACTTTACAATAAGGTTGCTCTTATTGCATGTCAGTTAATCTAAATGAGTATTAACATAGTTCATTTTATTTGACTAATGTCTCCCACTAAGCATCTGTAGATGACTTTTATCTAAACAAACTAGATTTATATCTGCCAATATTCACAGTTAAGCAACTGAATATTCTACTCTAGGGAACATCAGTTATACCGAGCAATAACTAATTTAAGCTCCATTGGATTAATATGTAATAACACAGGTTATATAAACTGAATGTAATTAGTAAACGCATATCTCGACAAGGTGTATATTGCCTAATATGCGAATTAGGTTGAGATCAATAAATACTTTCCTATGCATCTTACCTGCCCAAGTGTTTTACACTTATACAAAACATACTTACTCATCTTGAAGACGGGATAAAAGACACGATAAGTTGCGCAAGAAAAGTTGCACGCCATAAAAAAACAAAAAACATATTTATATAAATTTCGTCCAGAATATTTTAAATCTGTTTTTTTAGTGTTCCGTATGGAACACTTATGGGATCACTTCAGTGTCTATTTGTCTATCTGTCACACTCGATTTTCTTCGGCACTATTTGACATAGGGAGTTGAAATTTGGCACAAAAATATAGGAATTTATGGCCCCATTAGAGCCGTGTAGTTTTTGAAAGTTAAATTTTGATTTAGTTTGGCGGGTGAAATCGAAAATGAATTTATTTTACCAGATCATCGAGTGGGGTGTTAAATGAGAGCTTGAGAGAACATTAGTTTAAAAATATATATGACTAGCAGGGCCCGCGGTTCCGCTCGCGTGGATTTGGTTCACTACTAACGTCACTGCTTATTCCTTATGTTACCCAACGTAATAAAATATCTCCCATTATTTCCCCTTTTCTCCCATTATTTCTCCTTATCTCCCATTATTTCTCCTTATCTCCCATTATCTCATCTTATCTCCCATTATCTAGGCTTATCTCGACTTATGTCGCAATATTTCTCCTTATCTCCCATTATTTCTCCTTATCTCCAATTATCTCGCCATAACTCCCATTATCGAGACTTATCTCTACTTATCTCCCATTATTTCTCCTTATCTCCCATTATTTATACTTATCTCCCATTATCTCACCTTATCTCCCATTATCGAAGCTTATCTCGACTTATCTCAGATTATTTTTCCTTATCTCCTATTATCTCACCTTATCTCCCATTATCTAGGCTTATATCGAATTATATAGAACACAAGTATAAATTTATAAAAACACGTAAATCAGATAAATGGTTCTCAAGTGATAAGCGCACTAACGGACAGACGGGCAGAGAGACAGGCAGACAGACAGACGGAGAGACGTTGCATTTTATATATATTCTAGATAGAAGATTATAGATAACCTGGCCAGAGAACAAAGAATTGAATTAAAAAAAAAAATACGTAAATCGGGTAAGTGGTTCTCGAGTGATAAGCGTACTAACAGACAGAGAGACAGAAAGAGAGACGTTGCATTTTATATATATTATATTCTTTGCTACATGATATTGTCCCATATTTAATGCTTTAGGGAAGTATATTGCCAGGGAACGCGTTATCAGCAAACTTTTCTCCGACTTGTTTCACTATTATCGTTACTGCTTATTCCTTATGTCACCTAACGTAATAAAATATATCCTATAACCTGGCTAGAGAACATATGTATGTTCAAAAAAAAAAGCACGTAAATCGGATAAGTGGTTCTCCAGTGATAAGCTCACTAACGGACAGACAGACAGACAGAGAGACGTTGCATTTTATATATATTACAGATATTCTTTGCTACATAATATTGCTCCATATTTAATTGCTTAGCAAAAGCACGTAAATCGGATTAGTGGTTCCCCAGTGATAAGCGCACAAACGGACAAACAGACAGAGAGACTATGTATTTTATATATATTACAGATATCCTTTGCTACATGATATTGTTCCATATTTAGTGGTTTAGGCAGTGTATTGCAAGAGAACGCGCTAGCGGCAAACTTTTTTCCGATTTGATTCACTATTATCGTCACTGCTTATTCCTCATGTTACCTAACGTAATAAAATATAGTCGATAACCTGGCCAGGGAACATATGTATGTTTTAAAAAAAAGCACTTAAATCGGAGAAGTGGTTCTCCAGTGATAAGCGCACTAACGGGCAGACAGACAGACAGAGAGACGTTGCAATTTATATATATATATTATAGATGTAGATTATTATTATTATTACATAACCAGACCAAAGAATATATGTATGAGTTTTAAAAAAGACACTTAAATCGGATAAGTGGCTCTCGCGTGATAAACGTACTAATGGACAGACAGAGAGACATTGCATTTTATATATATTATAGATTATAGGTATTCTCTGCTACATAATATTGTTCCATATTTAATGGTTTAGGCTGTGTATTGCTAACGGCAAACTTTTTTCCGACTTCATTCACTATTATCGTCACTGCTCATTCTTTATGCTACCTATCGTAATAAAATATAGCATATAATCTGGCCGGAGAACATATGTATGTTTTTAAAAAAAAAAGTACATAATTCGGATAAGTAGTTCTCCAATGATAAGCGTACTAATGGGCAGACAGATAGACGGACAGACAGAGATACGTTGCATTTTATATATTATAGATGTAATAAAATATATATCTATAACCTTGTCAGAGAAGATATGTATGAATTTAAAAAATCACGTAAATCGGATAAGCACAATAACGGACAGACAGACAGACAAAGAGACGTTGCATTTTATATATATTATAGATATAGATTATTATTATTATTATTATATAACCAGGCCAAAGAATAAATGTATGAATTTAAAAAAGACACGTAAATCGGATAACTGGTTCTCAGGTGATAAACGCACTAATGGCCAGACAGACAGAGAGACATTGCATCTTATATATAATAGATTATAGATATTCTCTGCTACATAATATTGTTCCATATTTAATGGTTAAGGCCGTGGCTAGCGGCAAACTTTTTTCCGACTTCATTCACTATTCTACGTCACTGCTCATTTCTTATGCTACCTATCGTAATAAAATAGAGCCTATAACCTGGCCAGAGAACATATGTATGTTTAAAAAAAAAAAGTACGTAAAGACAAGTGGGTCTCCAGTGATAAGCGCACTAACGGACAGACAGACAGAGAGACATTGCATTTTATATATATTATAGATGTAATACTTGTGAACACTTTTTTTGTATTATTTTTAAAAAATGATCAAAAATTGCTGTCCCCCTATCTCGAAAAACTATTTATCAAAAAATTTGGAAAAATTTTAAAATATTCTCCGTAAAGTGTAGATTGAGAGAAAATTATCATGAGTTCATTACGATTGATAATTTATTCGATATTAAAAAAAACTATTTGACTTGGCAATATGGTGGAGGTTCTTTCATTTAATTTTCAGTACATACATTGTTGGCCAACGAATAAGTACGGAGACAAAATAATCTTATTTTATTTGTTCATAATTAAACAAATATTTAGGTAGTAAATATTTGTTTTACCCTTTTATTACTAGATTCTAGATTGAGCTAGATTGCTTTATTGGCTATTAGGTAGCCAAGATGCTATAACTATTATACATTATTGACTAAGAAAAAACCTAAAAATACATCAGGGACCTAATTAAGCCTAGGTAAGGATTTTATTTTATTTTAAAAGCAATCATCGGCAAGTTTGACTTGCACTTGTCCGTTTTTTTCTTTTAAATAGCTATTCATATTTGTAAATCATGTGTTGTCAAAACTAAATAATATTAAGACTTGTTACTAGAAATGTCCTATTGTTTTTAATTCCCTTGCTGAACAGAAATAATATATTCGTGCACAATTTCGCCCTTAGATTTTTGTATTCCCTTACGTTCTTAAACATCAAAAAAAAATAGTTTGCCATTTACCGAGTTCAGTTGATCTCGGTAACTCTCTAATGAAATAAGATATCATTTTAAGTGTTCCGTACGGAACACTTATAAAATGACTTCGGTGTCTGTCCGTCTGTCTGTCACATCCGATTTTCTCCGAAACTATTTGTCACAGAAAGTTGAAATTTGGTAATAGTATAGGAATTGATGGCCTCATCGGAGCCATGTAGTTTTAAAAGTTAAATTTTGACTTAAGGGGTTAGTTTTGGGGGGTAAAATCGGAAGTGAAAGAAATTTTTTTTACTAGGTCATCAAGTGTGTTGTCAAATGAAAGCTTGTGAAAACACGAGTAAAAAGTATATATATAATTACTTGCACGCACTTTTTTTTGTATTATTTTTAAAAAATCGCGAAAAATCGCTGTCCCCCCGCCTTATCTCGAAAAATACTTATCAAAAAATTTTGGTAAAAAATTCCGGAATATTCTCCACGGGGTGCAGATTGAACGAAAATTATCACGAGTGCATTACCCTTAATAATTTATCTGGTATATAAAAAAAAAACAGAAACTTCAAGGTCATCAGTTTTCAGTAAAGATTGGAAACAAACTTTGTTGAAAACTCATTGGGGGTGTGTTTTGTGAAGTCACTGATCATTTTATACCTCCGTAAAATTTTTTTTTATTTTAAAAGCAATCAACGTACGGAACACTAAGTGCGTAAGTTCAACTTGAACTCGACTGGTTATTTAATTTGGTACACATATAATACTTGAAGTACGATGAATCTATTGGTTCTAGGGAAGGGAGTAGAACAGGTAAAGGTCGATTGATTTTGGATAGTTTGTATAGTATTACGTTAATTTTTCTCACTTTTTGCTTACTATGTATAATAAACAAATTTAAAACATAATTATTTAAAGTCAAATGGTCTCAAAATATGATGATGGGGATCAGAGGAGTTCCTTAAAATATATTATATTATATGCTATATTTTCCGCTCAAATTTTTATTCTGATTTACATTTGGGTACTGGTGGAGGTTGATTAGGATTTCTGCATTTCTATTTTAGTGTCGAAGACTCTTAAAACCATGTTATTGTTTATTATTTCCAATGTGGCTAGATCATCCGGAGACAGATGTCATGTATTAGCCCGGCGTGTATTCCTAGCATGCTCCGCTTTTGGAGGGATTAAGTGGGCATCTATCGAATACTTTCCATAAAAGTACTTGTAGAATAGACTCAAGTGACTACCTGTTTTTCCATGTTTCAAGAAATCACGGGTGCTGGTGAATTCGGCGTATGTTTAGGAGCAGAGCCCCAAACATAGGAGCAGTATTCCATAGTTGGTCGAATTTGAGCTTTGTAAAGGATTAAAAGTTGTGGCAGGTAAAGTTTTCTATTACAAAATCATATTCTCAGGCTTTAACAAGCTCTCTGCTATGCATACAATAGATGCCAAGACATATTTGCTCCCAACTAAACGCCCAAAAAGTTGAGTGATAATGTTAGAAGAATGGCGACATAACTTTGTCGGGTTCCGCAACGGTAACTTTTTCAGAAGGAACTATCGTCTGATTACTGTCACCCTAAGATACAATTTCTTCCAGATCCTTCCTTTAAAATGGGTTTATCTTCCCTTCCAACAAATCGTTAATGTAAAAGAGAAAGAGATTAGTTGATAGTATGAAGTTTGGCGTTACACCGGCGTTGATAGTGAACGTATTGCTGCCACTCGAAAAGAACGCTCTCTGAGGAGATATGAAAGCAATAAATAAAAATTTGCAGAGTTATCAAAAGAACAAAACTTAGCTGCTAATGCGTTATTCCAAACATGATCTAATGCCTTGGATATGTCAAGTGTATATTACTCGAGATTCTCCAGAATGTTCAATTGCGTCGTTCTAAATAAACACTAATTAATTAGCTTCCTAAAACGATAGTTATAAAAAATAATCATTAAAATAATAAACCAACCTTTAGTTCAGGTTGGTACAAAAAACTTTATTTTTACGTCAACATGATTTACTTTACAAGTTCAATTTCTTGTATCTCTTGATATTGGTTATTGGTTTAATATACGCATATATTTCGTTCATAAATTATTTTCAGAGGCTTCTGGGTTCAGATATCTAAAAACAAGGTTATTTTTTTATTATTTGCAATTTCAGCAGAAACAGAGTATAAAAAGAAGAACCAATTTTCTCTTGCAAATACTTCTACTCGATTTTTTCTTGTAAATAATATCTATGTTGATTAAGTTCCGATTTAATTTGAGAAAGACTAATTAAATATTTATTATAGAATTAGGTGTTGGCGAAGAAAGTAGTGGATAGCTGACTTTAACATGTGTTTCGGTTAATAATGTCGATTTTTTGGCAAGGCTAAGCATTTATTTCCATCACAAAATGAATTACCTTAATAATCAAAGTACTAGCCATCGTTAGCTATGACTTTTTCCCACTTTTCTGTCAAAAAATGGATTCCACACCAGAAGAACTTTTCATCTTTTGAGGTCAACCATTCATTAAGCCAAATTTTAACTTCTTCGTAAGAATGTAAGCGTTGTTCTGAAAGTCCGTGCTGCATCGTTCGAAATAAGTGGTAGTCTGATGGGGCTAAGTCCAGTGAATAGGGCAGGCGGGGTAGAACATCCCATTTGATATTTTCCAAATAGTTTCTAACACATTTTGCAACATGGGGCCGAGTATTGCCATGTTGAAAAATGACGTGTCTTTGGGCGTATTCTGGTCGTTTTTCTTTTAATGCTCAATTCAACTTTATCAATTGTTGTCGGTATCGATCGCCAGAAATCGTTTCATCAGGTTTCAGCAGTTCGTAATACCCAGCTCCTCTACTATCCCACCTAATACACAGCAAAGCTTTCTTTCCCTGTATATTGCGCACTGGTTGTGATGTTGAAGGTTGGCCTGGGTCCACCCAAGTTTTATGGGTTAGAGCACGTTCACCATAAATTTCAACCAACAATCGATAACCTTCAGCAGCCGTTTTCTTCAAATGAAAGAAAGTTATTAAACCTTCCCGCAAAACGTCTTTTTCTGGTACGAAACACGACATATTCAAAGCTATGAAGAACTATGTTTTTCGCACAATGGCAATTAATAACGAACTGGCTTTTGATGGCGTATGTTTACCTTCCAAAACGCCATAGGTGTCACTAGTCTATACCAACAAGTGTTAGTAACGTCATCTCTTAGCAAAATCGATATTATTAACCGAAACACCTATTACGGAAAACATAGTTTCCAATTTCATCGTAGTTTCTCATTCGGTTTGTTCGCATGGCACACATATCATTAACAAAGTAGTAAAGGTACCAGCAGTTTTCAAGCGGTATAGTTGCAGTGAATTGCGTCAAAAAGGTGAGAGAGATCTTAAAATGATGTTTTTCATTATTTCCAATTCCCAAGAGCAATTTTTTTTTCACGTATTAAGTTATTATTTAGTGTGAGAAATTCATAGTAGGTGTTTAACTGGAAACTACGTATTTGCAACGGAACTGGCTAAATTATTTTATGTAGTTTTATGTACAGTAAAATGATTGGACTAGGTAGACGTCACGTAAAGTTTTAATTTCAATGAGTGAGAAATTCAAATACTTCTTTTATGAATACAAATATTTTGAAGTCTACCAAAAAAAAAACTTTTAATAGCCTTTAAAACGAAGGAAGTTTGTAAACTCCCAGACAATTTATATTTATATAACCCCAAAATATTACTAAATGAAATATAAGCAAAAGGAAGGACACGTACAAAGAGACCCAACCACAATTCTAAAAGTTTCTAGAAACTTTCCTTTAACACAGCTACTTGCTAACTTAGTTTTAATGGTTGGGTAAACATAAGATTAATACGTTCTCTCCATTTCAGGCTTATAACAAAAATAATCATTTATCTCATAACTTCTGATGGTCAAAAAAAAATTCTTTGACTATGAACAAAGATAAATCTGATTGAGAAAAAACTGACCAATGTAGATATATTAAATAAGAAAAATAATTCAAATAAAAAAAATGTATAAGTTGTAGCCAGTATTTACGAGATAATACAACAGAAATTCTTTTCAAATTATGATGAGTTCCTTTTTCTAAAAATTCTTTGGTTAAGTTTTTCACTATTGCTAAAAACGTTGTTACATTTTGGTTTTCAGTTTTGGCAAAATGTAAAATAGGTCTTTATACCATACATATGTAAAAATAATAAATATTCGATCTGCAGTGCCTTAAAAAGTATTAATAATTTATTTTACTTATGTGTTAGCTTTAATACAGATTTCTTACAAAGTTTTAGCTTACAGAAAATGTTTAGTTCATATTGTTAATAAATTTTGCTTTTGAGTGATATTTAATGTCACCAAATACGGTTTATATCTTGTTTTTGAATTGGAGTTACCGTTTTTGTGCAATATCTTTCATATATATTTGTTTTAGGTTAAGCGGTTTTAAAACTTGATGAAGTAAAAGTTTTGACATAATAACATTGACTGTTTTGTTCTAATTTTAAAATTTTTAGAGATATTTGGTAGGCTTGACGGAGTAGATATCAGTCAAGCTAAAAATTTTATCCTGTCTTAGAATGTAAAAGAATGACTATATAACGACCTTGACATAATATAGTTTTAATCGTTAAAATTTGATTAAAAGTCAATACAAGGGTGTGAGAAAATGTTCAGTGCACGGTAATCACAGAGCATCTTCTTTTCCAGTTAAATTTTTATCTGATCAGTTCTGATGGGGCTGAGGTGTAATTGAGAATGATACCAGATCAGAAAGGCAGGTTGAAGTAAAAATTGACTCAATCAGCAGGCCTGTAGAGGAATTGTTGCTGTCAAATCGACGAACGGAAATTTCAGTACTAGCCAAATGATCTGGAGTATCCGAAACTACATTTTTTAAGTTGGAGCACAAATATTTAGAGAAATAAAAAGTTAATACGCGGTGGATACCTAAAATCCATCCATCAAAAGAGAAACTGCTAGGGAAATAAATTCCTCAGAAACGTTTTGCTGCTTTAGAGAATGACTGAAGTTATTTTTCGCGAATTGTCACAGCCGACGAGACTTTGGAGTTCTACTGGGCGACAACTCAGTCATCTTCTTGAAAGCCGATGGGAACCTTTTATTGGGTCTGCGAAATAATTTTCTTTTTTCCATAATCGAAATAGGGTCCATAATTGACGGAGAGGTTCACAAAAGGAAGATTCAAAATCTAAAGTAAGTCCTTGAGACGAAAAGTTTCGAAATTAGAGAAAACCAAAAACGTTGCTGTTGCACAACAGCTACCTTTACCGAGAGCTGTGGCTTCACTGTGCTACAATATCTATCCTGTAGCACGAGTTTAGCACCTTGCGACTTCTTTTTTTCAGGCTTCTGAAGAGCAATCCTAGGCTCCGCAAAATTTTCCTGAGATGATGAGTTGAAAGAAGCTGTAGCGACGTTTTTTGAGATGCAAACAAAGAATTATTTCTGGATGGAATGAAGTAACTCGAAAAACGCTGGACTAAGGGTATTAATATGGTAGTTTTATAGAATAATATTTTTTGAGAGCTGCAGGTTTTCCCTTATTGCTAGGTCGATAACATTGAAACACCCTCGCATTATTCTGATACAGTTACTAATAGCCAATGTAACTGCCAGACTATCTATATATACAAGATTATTGATCACTTCTGTAATTCGCTTATTTGAAGAGGTGGGAAAAAATGTTTTTAAAGAATTTTTGATGGAGTTCTTGTGTGTTGTTTTGTTTTATATATTCGGGAGAGTAACGACTCTTACTGTGAGCTTAATTTTGTGATATATTGACATGAGAAAATCCATCTTGGGTACATTTACAGGACTTGATCGTATCCATATTGCGAGGTCGGGATTCTCGTGAACACACGTGATACTTGAAGGCACTCCACGTTTACTTTACTTCTTTATGTTCTATCTGAAATCAGTGTAAAATCAGTTTCTTCAAACTGCGTTCATATTTTAATTAGTTGAATTTTCGCAGCCATGCAATAATTGTAGAATTATCTATTATTACATTTAGTAAATGTACTACGTAAGCATGCTCTGCTTCGGTGGAACGCTAAATTTTCAAGGACCGGGATTACTGTCTAATGGCCCATTTTGTCCATTCCGTTCATCAAAAATTATGTGACACAATTGGCTGATTTTAATTCAATACTTATAAGAAATAAGTTATAATTCGTTAGACTGATATTAGCAAGAGAGTAAAGATAAACAATTGGTAACTACGTGAACTAAATAGACCGCATCTCAATCCTAAGAGTTCCCAACAATTTCCCTTACCAAAGCAGCTTTATAACTAAGTTTTATTGGTTAAATGTACAGGATTAATAAGTTTTAATTATTCAAGGCCTACCCGGAATTAATAATTTACATCTCAACTAAACTTCAAGGGTAACATAAAGTAAGTTATTTACAAATAAACTAAGTGTAGAGCCAAATATGCTTTCCGGCCTTCTTTGGAATATAATTAACGAGGCTACAGTAGTTAGAAAATATTATCTAAGAACAGAATTAAATATAATGTAATTTGATATAAATATTTATACAGCACAAAGGGTACTTATGTTGCATCCACTTCGCCAAAAAAGGGTTAAGAGATTAGAAAATTGCATCTATTAATTTTCCAAAATATTGTGAATTATGTGTAATATTTTATGCACAAGTAGAAACAATGTTTCCTAATATTGACTAAATTCCTTCATAACTAAATTTCATCCTTGCACTACAAGCTACTACAATACTGTCACTGGCTTTAAAGAGTGTATCTTAATTTATTTTTAATAAACACTTTATAATTATTACTGTATGTAGATTAGGGCTGGAAATTGCCTCAGACTTCTAACATAAATGGAATTATTTAAACAACCGTTTCTACTAAACCAATCACCAACTTTAAATTTCATTGAATGCAGTAAGGACAGGTAGGAAACATTTAACTGAATTGCAACCCTGTCCGCCATTTAACACATCCTATGGATATGCAAACAGTTACTTTATTGTACGTCAGTGGTTACGCCGCAGAAAACTGGATGACCAGCTGCTATTTTGTAGTAAAAATCGCTGTGGATACCATAGGAGTATCGCTATTTATATCAATTAATTTTAATATGTGGTTATAAATAGCATAAAGTCAAATACAAATCTAGAAAATATTGCGCTGTTAATGATAAATATGATATTATTTCTTTTCTTCTCTATTAGATAAAACCATCAATTTCATCAGGTCGGACCTGCTATGATGTTGTGAAAGTTATTAAACCAGGGAATCTTTTAAAATTTGGAAGTCTAGCAACATTAAAAATTTGTCAAAATTTTTACTATCCAATGCAATAGACGGATTCTGATAGCATATTAGAAAATGGATCGTGTTTTAATGAAACTATGCATAGGCTTGGAGATCGCATCCGATCTTAAATACTTTGAGAAAATAGTAATAGACTATGATTAAAATTTTTTTGTGTTAGCGTTTGATGCAATTTTTAGAATTGAAGTGCTTTTTAGTGTTCCGTACGGAACACTTATAAGATCACTTCGGTGTCTGTCTGTCCGTCCGTCTGTCTGTCTGTCTGTCTGTCTGTCCGTCTGTCACACCCGATTTTCTCCGAAACTATTTGTCATAGAAAGTTGAAATTTGGTAGTAATATAGGAATTGATGGCCTCATCAGAGCCATGTAGTTTTAAAAGCTAAATTTTGACTTAAGGGGTTAGTTTTTGGGGGTGAAATCGGAAGTGAAAAAAAAATTTTTTTACTAGGTAATCGAGTGTGGTGTCAAATGAAAGCTTGTGAAAACACGAGTAAAAAACGTATATATAATATAATACATGCGCGCACTTTTCTTTGTATTATTTTTAAAATATCGCGAAAAATCGCTGTCCACCCGCCTTATCTCGGAAAGTACTTTTCAAAAAATTTTGAAAAAATTCTAGAATATTCTCCACGGGGTGTAGATTGAACGAAAATTATCACGAGTGCATTACCTGTAATAATTTATCTGATATATATAAAAAAAAAACAGAAATTTCAAGGTCATCAATTTCCAGTAAAGATTGGAAATAAACTTTGTTGAAAACTTATTTGGGGTGTGTTTTGTGAAGTCGCTGATCATTTTATATCACCGTAACATAAATTTTGACTAATGGTGTCAAATGAAAGCTTGTGAAAGCACGAGTAAAAAATATATATATAACGTAATACTTGCGCACACTTTTCTTCGTATTAATTTTAAAAAATCGTGAAAAATCGCTATCTCCTACCTTATCTCGAAAAGTACTGATCAAAAAATTTTGAAAAAAAAATCCTGGAATATTCTCCACGGGGTATAGATTGAACGAAAATTATCATTACCTTTAATAATCTGGTATATAAAAAAAACCAAAATTTCAAGGTCACCGGTTTTCAGTAAAGATTGGAAACAAACTTTGTTGAAAACTCATTTGGAGTGTGTTTTGTGAAGTCACTGATCATTTTATACCACCCTAACAAATTTTTTTATTTTAAAAACAATCAACGTACGGAACACTAATTGTGCAAGTTCAACTTGCACTTGACCGGTTTTTTTATAAATAGTTAACATAATTTTACGCAACATGTATATTTTTTGTAAATAATCGAAAATTTAATACGAATATTAATCTTTGTAATATTTGCGAAAAATCTACATCTGTAAAATTTTTTTTAACATTATCGAAAAATTTATTTATTGTATTTAATTATCTGTTATAATTAATCCGGCATGGTAAAATAATAATTCACATTTTGATAGTTAAAAATTCGTAGTGGTTTTTTCAAACAATTTGTGGGTAAAATTTCTACAAATATAATGTACAATATTTTGCAAATATTTTTGAACGAAAATTTTTCCGGTCAACATGGTTATGGAAACTGTTAATAATTATTTGTTGTTATTGTCAGTTTTCGAATACATTGCCTTTTTTGACCCATCTCCAATATGCATGGAAGCCGATCAATTAATTGAGTGAGATTTATTATTTATTTATATGATTACGACCGAAGAGATTATTGATCTAAGTTCTAACAATGTTAGGAGATACAATTAGTAATATTTGCTTCAAAAGTTGTTGGGCTTTTCTTAACATCGCGTCAGTTTTACATTTACTCGGCTTATTATTTACCTTGTTCTAAATCGCATACAATATTTATAATTTACAATCCGCTAACCCTATAACGATAGTTGCAACTAGGAAGAAACATAACGCAGTCTGCTATTGTACCTAAGAAGAAATATTTAAAGCCCACTTAACAATACATTTTATCTGGGCAATGCATGGATTTAATAGCTCGCCAGGTTTATCTCGCGTCAGAAAAAAATATATATATTTTTCAGTCTAACAATAATAAACTCCTGAACAAAATTAACGCAATAATCTGAAAATTAATTTATCTTTTTCTTATGTCAGTTTTAAAGTTTATCGATTATTTGAATAGTAGGCTATGGATATTTTGTTTTGTTGTTCATGACAGAAATCAAAACAATTCGTTTAGATTTACAGTTTTAAAGAATTTTTTAGAAGATAAACAATTTTCTGTAATAATGCGATAGATTTTCTTTAAAAGTAAGCTTATAAATTGTTCCCTTTTTCAAAGTAATACGTTTTTGTGGTAGATTGTTTTATTTTTGACCCCGAAGAATTAGAAAAATGAATCGAACAAGGAATTTAACTGAACACAAGGTAGTGCGAGCCTCAGTTTTATTGGACGAGGGATATTGTCAGAGTTATGTTGCCAATTTGTTAGGCAAACATCATTCCATAATAAGTCGTATGGTAAGACGCTTGAATAAAGTAGGAACTTATTCTAGAAGGCTAGGGCAAGGGCAAAAACGATGCACTAGCGACCTAGATGAACGGTTCATAAGACAATATGCTTTAAGAAACAGGACTGCCACTAGTTCTATAATAAGAAACGAACTCGAAGCTGTTCGCAATGTCACAATTTTCTTCTAAAACAGTTAGAAGACGGTTAAATGAAGCTGGATTAAACAGTAGGAGACCAGCCACTGCGCCCTTGCTTACTAGAGAGAACAGAGTTGCCAGGTTACGTTTTGCTCGAAATCACGAAAACTGGTCTGTGGATGGTTGGAAACAAGTTTTCTTCACAGATGAAATTAGGGTTAGTCTAAAACATCCAGATGGTCGTGAGCGAGTATGGCGAAGACCAGGAGAGAGGTTTGCTCCTTGTAATATCTCTGCAAGGATTCCATTCGGAGGTGGGTCTGTTATGTTCTGGGGTGGCATCTACTTTGATGCTCGCACAGAGTTAGTTCCTGTCCGTACGAGATCCATGAATGCAGACTACTATCTTGAGAATATTGTAATAGAACATGTGATGCCTTTCGATCATTTTGTGGGGCCCAATTTCCTGTTTATGCAAGACAACGCTCGACCTCACGTGGCTAGGGAGGTACTCGATTATCTTAATCAAGTTGATATACCGATTATGCAATGGCCACCAAAAAAACCCGGATCTGAATCAGATTGAACATGTATGGGATCACCTTAAGAAAAATGTGAAACGTCATATACCTGCACCTAGAAACGTGAGGGAACTTGAAAATGCAGTTATCACAGAATGGGAGCAAATTCCTCAAGATTTTATCCAAAATTTAATTAGAGGCATGCCTAGGCTCATAAACGCTGTCATCCGAAGTAGAAGAGGCAACACGCGCTACTAGTGTCCCAGTTACACCATTAATTTTGCTACTAGTGTCCCAGTTTATTTTTTTCATTATTACATAAGTTCAACGATTTTGTTATTAGGTGTTAAGAATAATTTTAATTTGAATCTTATAGAGAAATTTGATAGCTAATTCACTTTTAAAGTATCCGAATAAGTTTTTTCTAACTTTTAGTGTAACCAATGTTCATAAAAAAAATTATTAAAATTAATTCATTATAGAGATTTGTATGATTTATTATATTGTTGCGTTAATTTTGTCCAGGAGTGTATTATCTATAAATAATTCTGTTTCCTTACATGTTATGAATATGTTGCAAGGCCAATTCTACTAGACAATACTGTGTAATGGGTAATTGCATCCTTGTTTGCAGTTACCATCGAGACTGGCATTGTTGCGAGAACAATAATACTGTATCATATTGAGATAGAATTCTCGTTATATAATAAAGAGTCGACAGCTATTTGCAATGCAAGGATTTGTAGTAATTGTATCTTAAACGCTATCATCGATCCACAACTAGCAAGGTAGTAACATGTAAACTCTACAGAATATTATACATCAATGTTATAGTACCGTAGGATTGCAGTTTAGAACTGGAAAAAATGGTATATATAACAATATGAAACATTTAATTACATTTTACATAATAGCTAACTAAGCAAAATTTAAATTTAGGCATGTTTCCAAAAAAATGATCTTATAACTTACATACAGTTCAGTTGTGGCTTTCAACTGAAGAGAGTCTCCAATGATAAATATATGTATATATGTATATATTTATTATATATATATATATATATATATATATATATATATATATATATATATATATATATATATATATATCTATATATATATATATATATATATATGTATATATATATATATATATATATATATATATATATATATATATATATATATATATATATATATATTATGTGGTTAAAAATAACGACTCAACCAACCACAAGGTTCGTCTGTATCCTCTATCGACCACCAAGTGATACTAACTTTAGAACACTTTTCGCTTCTCTTGCAGACACCATCGATCATTTACAAATTAACTATCCATATGCCGAAATTGCCATCCTGGGCGACTTTAATGTCCACAACATTAACTGGCTTAAATACTCAAATACTACCGACGAACAAGGTCGTGAAGCCGTGAATCAGTTGTGGCTTGACTCAGCTTATTGATGAACCAACACGGATCCCTGATCGAGACGGAGAGTTCGCCAGTCTTCTTGATCTGTTTTTTCTGCCGTTAGGTTCTTCCGACCATAAACTACTTTCGACATCGAGTATTCTACCAATCAGTGGCAGAGAGGCGCCCAAACCGCGCAAGATTTGGCACTACAAATCTGCTAAATGGGAAGATCTCATGGAATATTTTCGAACTTTCCCTTGATTGGACGTTTCTTTTCGATCCGACGACCCATCTGACTGCGCCAGGGAGGTTTCCGATGTTATTTTGGCCGGTATGGAGGCTTACATCCCTTTTTTCGAAGAAATGCCCTTCCAACGGCAAGCCTTGGTTTGATCTAAAATACAAAGAAGCTGTTGCTTCTAAACATCTTGCATACCGACAGTGGCGTGAAGACCCTAACACCATAAATCGTAACACCTTTGTTCGTGCCAGGAACATATGCAAAGAAATTATCGACGAAACCAAGGAGGTACACAATCAATGGATTAGAAACAAACTTCTCGCTTGTCCCGGCAATTGCAGATCCTTTTGGTCAGTCGCTAAGGTAGTTAGTCAAAATTTCACCAAATCCACCATACCACCACTCACACGGCCAGATAATTCTATTGCAACGACACCTGTGGAGAAAGCGAACGTGTTGGCTGAACTCTTTGCTTCACATTCTACTGTCGATTTCCAAGGAAAAACACCACCTACTATTCCCATAGTGCAGTCAAGGATGCCCGATATTGTCTTCAGACAGCGTATTATAAAACGTATTTTGATGAAGCTAGACACCAAAAAGGCTTCTGGCGCTGATGGAATACCTGCCATAGTTCTCAAGAACTGTGCGAGGGAACTAACACCAGTTTTCTGTAGACTTTTACACCTATCCTACAGAAAGGGAATATTTCCTTCCTGCTGGAAATGTGCCACAGTTCAGCCGATACCTAAAAAAGGCAAGAAGACCTTGCCAAATAACTACCGACCAATCGCACTACTCTCAATAATGTCGAAAGTCATGGAAAATGCTATCAATCAGCATCTTCTAAAATATCTTGAAGGATTCAACATTATTAGTGATCACCAGTATGGCTTTCGTAAAAATAGATCAACAGGAGATCTTCTGACTTATGTAACACATGTTTGGAACAACGCAACTGAACACTTTGGAGAATCTCGAGCGGTTGCTCTTGACATATCCAAGGCATTCGACCGTGTTTGGCACGATGGGTTGTTGGCTAACCTACGTTCTTATGGTATGTCTGAAAAGTTCTCTTTGTGGCTCTCATGTCTCCTCAGAGAGAGTTCTTTACGAGTGGCAGTCGACGGATTTCTTTCTAAAACCTTCACTATCAACGCCGGGGTGCCCCAAGGCTCCATACTATCTCCTACTCTCTTCCTCATTTATATTAACGATCTGCTAGAAAAGACCGAGAATCCAATCTACAGCTTTGCAGATGACAGTACACTTATCTCTGCATTCACTTTGAACGCTCGGACATCGACTACTCAGACGAATATCCGCAAACAGCAGGAAGTCACTCTCAAAAGTTGGGAATATTGTTTCGAACCAGAAAGCTTTACACTTCACGACAACTGTTAATTCTTTACAAAGCTCAAATTCGACCAACTATGGAATACTGCTCCCATGTTTGGAGCTCCGCTCCCAAACATACATTTGTTGGATTCTATCCAAAGAAGAGCTGTTCGTCTGATTGGACACCCGGAACTGACCGACGGCCTTGATTCGCTGGAAAAAAGTTTGCCGCTAGCGCGTTCCCTTGCAATACACAGGCTAAACCATTAAATATGGAACAATATTATGTAGCAGAGAATATCTATAATCTATAATATATATAAAATGCAATTTCTCTCTGTCTGTCTGTCTGTCCATTAGTGCGTTTATCACGCGAGAATGACTTATCCGATTTACGTGTCTTTTTTTAAATTCATACATATATTCTTTGGCCAGGTTATATAATAATAATAATAATCTATATCTATAATATATAAAATGCAACGTCTCTGTCTGTCTGTCTGTCCGTTAGTACGCTTATCCCTCGAGAACCACTTATCTGATTTACGTGATTTTTTTAAATTCAAACATATGTTCTCTGACCAGGTTATAGATATATATTTTATTACATCTATAATACATATAAAATGCAACGTATCTCTGTCAGTCTGTTTGTCTGCTCGTTAGTGCGCTTATCACTGGAGAACCACTTATCCGATTTACGTACTTTTTTTTTAAAAAACATACATATGTTCTCTGGCCAGGTTATAGGCTATATTTTATTACGATACTTAGCATAAGGAATGAGCAGTGATGATAATAGCGAATGAAGTCGGAAAAAAGTTTGTCGCTTGCGCGTTCTCTTGCAATACACAGCCTAAACCATTAAATATGGAACAATATTATGTAGCAGAGCATATCTATATTCTATAATATATATAAAATGCAATGTCTCTCTGTCTGTCTGTCTGCCCATTAGCGCGTTTATCACGTGAGAACCACTTATCCAATTTACGTGTCTTTTTTAAATTCATACATATATTCTTTGGCCAGGTTATATAATAATATAAATCTATATCTATAATATATATAAAATGCAACGTCCTCTCTGTCTGTCTGTCCGTTAGTGCGCTTATCACTGGAGAACCACTTATCCGATTTACGTGTTTTTATAAATACGTATGTTCTATATAATTCGATATAAGCCTAGATAATGGGAGATAAGGTGAAATAATGGGCGATAAGTATAAATAATGAGAGATAAGGAGAAATAATGGGAGATAAGCAGAGATAAGTCTAGATAATGGGAGTTATGGTGAGATAATGGGAGATAAGGAGAAATAATGGGAGATAAGGAGAAATATTGCGAGATAAGTCGAGTTAAGCCTAGATAATGGGAGATAAGGTGAGATAATGGGAGATAAGGGGAAATAATGGGAGATAAGGAGAAATAATGGGAGACGAGCAGAGATGAGCCTAGATAAAGAAAATTATGTAGAGATAATGGGAGATAAGGAGAAATAATGGGAGATAAGGGGAAATAATGACAGATATTTTATTACGTTAGGTAACATAAGGAATAAGCAGTGACGATAGTAATGAATCGAGTCCACGCGAGCGGAGCCGCGGGCATTGCTAGTGTACGTATGTATTAACAAATTATCATTATATTTCACTACCATACATTGCAGGTCCATCACATGAATTAAAAAATCTGTCCCAAAAATATAATGTTACAATTTGTCGGAGTTAGTAAAATTCAAAAAAAGGGTCAATTAACGACAAAACAATCTTAGTAAGATCTACTTGTCGCCTATATAAATGTAGAATCAGTATTTAGGTGGTACTCATATATGTACGCGGTTGTGCTTGTGAACAGTTGAAACTATTGAAATGTATATTTTCAAAGGAAAACCGCCTCGTACAAGGTAGATGTTATTGTTTATTGTTTTATACTTCAAAAAAGGGTTGTACAAGGAGTGACAAGCTGATCTTCATAGGGATGTAAAGTATTATATTGACATGAATTCCTAGCATGTACCGCCTTGGAGGAATTAAGCGGGCTACACAATCGAGCACTTGCATAAAAGTACTTGAAGAATAGATTCAAGTCGCCAACTGTTCTTCGATGTTCCAAGGAATCAGGGTTGTTGGACAGTTCTGGGTCTTCAATCCGACAAACAGCTCTCTTCCGAATCGAATCCAACAAATATAGTGTGTGTTTGGGTGTAGAAAACACGGAAAAAGTATTCCATCGTTGGTCAAATTTGAGCTTTGTACAGAATTAACAATTGTGCAGTGTAATGCTTTTTAGATCCAAATAATATTCCTAGCTGTTGAGAAGTTCTCTTTGCTCTGCTTGCAACATGTTCATGCCAAGACATATTTGCCTAAATTAACGTCCAGCAACTTAAGTGACTATACTAGAGGAACGATGTAACTCTATTCTGTTCAACAACGTTAACTATTTTAGAAAACAAACTGCCGTCTGAGTTTTTGTAGCGTTAAGTTCTAATTAGTTACTGTCACCCCAAGTTGGAATCTTTTTGAGGTCTTTGTTAAGTTGAATGACTTCCTGCTGTTTGTAGATATTTGCACGAGTAGCTAATGTTCGAGCATTCCAAGTGAGTGAAGAAATGAGCCTACTCTTATCCGCAAAGCTATAGATTGGATTCCGGATCCTTTCCAGCAGATCGATACCATACATGAGAAAAATAATAGGAGATAGCATTGAGCCTAGGGGCACAAGGGTATTGATAGTAGAAAGAAATCTATCGACTGTCACTCGTAAGGAACGCTCTTTAAGGAAATACGAGAAACATAAATAGAATTTTTTAGACCTACCATAAGAACGTAGCTTAGCCACCAATCCATCATGCCAAACACGGTCGAATTCCTTGGATAGGTCCCTTTCTCTAGGAAAAGTTAAAAAGTCTACATGAAACTGATGATAGTTCTCTAGCGCATTTTTTGAGTATTACGGTAAGTATTCCGTCAGCACCAGAATCTTCTTTGGGTCTAGCTTCATTAAAATAGGTTTCCAGTCAGTGTATCATAAAACCTATTTTAATGGAGCTAGACACCAAAAAAGCTTCTGGCTCTGACGGACTACATATATATGTATATACCACCGTAACAATTTTAGTTGGAAGCAATGTCTGTAATATCCTTTTGTTAAGTATACAATAAATGCTCTAAACTTTGTTTATTAATTTTTTTTGTATTATTTTCGCAAAGAACGTAGTTGTAGTTCAGCGTGTTTAAATTAAAATACATAACTGAATGAAAATTTCCGTAATGTGTGCTATTTTGCAGCCACACTATTCATGCATGCGAATTCCGGCAACAGGGGAATTAGTGAACTTTGCCCATATTTTTATACTGTTGTGTTTGTAAATCCCGTGGCAAGCACAATGCGGACAAAAAATTTAAATGGAGTTTTGTACAAAAAAGAAATTTAAAAGTTACGGTGTATATTGCAATAGGCCAAAATGGAAATTCGGACTAAAAATTTTGGTTATTTAAATGATATATTAGAAAAAAATATAGTTATTTTTATATGTCGAGTTTTAACAAGGCATAGCGGACTCAAAAAATTATTCGAAAATACTAAAGATATTTTGTGCTCGAGTTGCAAATAATATTTTCTCTACAACCGGAGGGTTTTAATATAAATATTACAAGAAACCGTTAACTAATCGCAAAATATGACTTTTTTTAAATAAAACGGTTTATATTTTTTAATTTATTGCCCAATTATTTTAATTGCAAGATAATAGAAATTGTTTAAAAATGAACGTACATTGCGAGTTCAAAGAATTCTGTGTTACAAAAAAAGTTAAACTTACATTATGGTCGGTATATTCCGTGCTAAAATCAATACTAGATAAATTATAAAAAATATTTTAAATAATTGTCATTTGGATACTGTTTTAACAATTCTACTAGAGCAAATTATTCAAGGGTTGAAAATCGAAAACATTTAATAATTAATGTAAAATTCTTAGTTATTATTTTATTTAATGCATATTAACATTTTTAAATGTTTTTGTTTGTTTTAATTACGGATATTTAGATCTAGTTTTAATTTTGAAAGTTCCTGATACAAGAACTCATACATGTATTTTACTAGTTTCCGAATTAGATTTTATCGGGCTTTGTTAAAAATAGACAACTCTTTGCTTTTAAAACATCAAAATAAAACATCTAGATCAAGTTGTGGGAATAAATTTAATTGAATTCCTAGGCTAGCTATTGCTTTTCTACATCAGCTACGTTTCCTTCCAACGAAAGATGCTATATCTGGTTTGAAGCTCGACAAAAGATAAACACTTTTGATTCTTAGTAAATGATTTATGAAGTGTTTAATCAATAATAAAATTCTAAACTATAAAACTTCAAATTGAGGTATTCCATCTATCAATAGTGAAAGACTCTAACTTCTACATCTCGAATTACGTTTACGAGTTCAGGAATCAATGTTGTTCTACAGTAAATGGTAACATCGTAAATAATAATAACTAGAAAAAACATTTGCTTATTTTCTCTACCGTTTGTCCCGAAAAGTAGGAGCAATAATTTAGAATCCAGTAGGCTGAGTTAAAATAATATCTTAGATATTCATATAAAAAAATTATTCTGCGTCCCCTCATTACCGAGCTACAGTCCCCAAAGAGAGCACTCAGAATATGTTTGTTATTTATGGTTTGCTAAACTGTGGTAGATTGAAACCTAAAATGTAGGTACGGTCCCCAAATGTGTGCACTGATTCGAACCGCAACACTAAATTTTTCGATGTGGAACTATAAAAACTCTTTTTTTTACGATAAAAAGGTGCCCTTTATTGAAGACGGTTGAATGAACTGTTTTCGAGATAAACTGATATAAAGATTACCCTGCACGGCAAAAAACGAACATTATGACATACATACAATGTTTTATTAATCTCATTCCACAATATTTTTTTATGATTATTCGCAGACCAAAAAAACAATACGAATTTCCATGAAAATTCATAACAATGTTGATTGTTTTCTATGAAACTAAATATTATGTATATACATATATATATATATATATATATATATATATATATATATATATATAATATATATATATATATATATATATAAATATATATATATATATATATATATATATATATATATATATATATATATATATATATATATATATATATAGAGCAATGAAAGATCTAAGTAGCTCTAAGGAACTGTATTTTTATTCGAAATTTCTAGCTATCGTCCATGTATGTGGACTTCTTCAGGAAATCTGAAATGTGCAAACATTCTGGAGTAGAAGGATGCAATTTAGGAAATTAAACATACTTACAGAATATCTACAGCATTACTCTTCCCGGAGAAAGTTTATTATACATTTCTCGTTTCCAAGATGAGAAGCAAGACATGATCACAAAATAGGTTAAAAAAAATGAAAAACTCTTACAAAACTTATTAAGCCTCAATTTGAGGTGTCATCCATTAAAATAATTAAAAGTTAACTAATATAAAATTAATATAATACACTATAATTGAACTGGAAAGACACCACAAAGAACGCCAGAAAAACGTGGTACAGGAAGATCATTTTTGTTTCTCGCCAATAATTATCAAAAGGTTGATATTTGTGTAGTGACATTTCTGGGGATTTTTATAAAATTAGTTATTAGAAGACATTGTTGCCAGTTGATATCTTGGTAATAGTTGAGCTATTAGATGGTCTAGAATTTTTGTTATTTGTTCAAAAATATTTGTTAAAAATACCTATTCCCTATTTTCTTCCTGCGTCGCTCCATTTGTGTTTTTTTTGTGTAACTTTGGGAAAGTAAGTAAATGTAAATGGAACTCAGTCCTTCCAGATCTTTTTTATGGTTAAGACAGTTATTACAGTTTTTTATATAACACATCTCTAAGAAATTGCGTTTAAAACCAATTGTTTTCGGTTGTTGCAATCGATTGTGAGAGACCTTTAATATATTGGAGTTTTGCAAAATGAAGTTCAGGGTTGATGTCATTATTATTATTGGGATGGTTTCTTGGTGGTGTACTTGTATTGAGTACCTTATGAACATTGACAAAGGATAGTTATTATTTACTAAAATCTGTTGTAACAAGCTAATATTTTTTTCTTTGAGTGTGGCATGACTTCAAAGACACGAATATAAGAATAGCAAATTATAACATTAAAAAGCTTGGCAGCTTTTATTCTAACCTTAAAGATAAAACCAAAACTTTACAGATATCTCATGTTGTGTACGGGATTAAGTGTGAATGCAACTCTATTTATATAGGACACACTTCACAGAAACTATCAAAAAGACTTGCGTTACATAAAAGTGACTGCAAACATAAACCACATGCCACCAGCCTTAGTTTACATGTTAATACTAAAGACCATAAAGTCCGGTACAATGACTGTTTTGTCATACCGAAAACAATTGGTTTAAACACAATTTCTTAGAGTTGTGTTATATAAAAAACTGTAATAACTGTCTTAATCATAAAAAAGATCCGGAAGGACTGAGTTCCATTTACACTTACTTACTTTCCCAGAGTTACACAAAAAAAAAAACCACAAATGGAGCAACGCAGGGGGAAAATAGGGAATAGGTATTTTTAACAAATATATTTGAACAAATAATAAAAATTCTAAACCATCTAATAGCTCAACTATTACCAAGATATCAGTTGGCAACAATGTCTTCTAATAACTAATTTTATAAAAATCCCCAGAAATATCACACAAATGTCAACCTTTTGATAATTATTGGCGGGAAACAAAAATGATCTTCCTGTACCACGTTTTTCTGGCGTTCTTTGTGGTGTCTTTCCAGTTCAATTATAGTGTATTATATTAATTTTATATTAGTTAACTTTTAATTATTTTAATGTGTGACACCTCAAATTGAGGCTTAATAAGTTTTGTAAGAGTTTTTCATTTTTTTAACCTGTATTGTGGCCATGTCTTGTTTCTCGTCTTGGAAACGAGACATGTATAATAAACTTTCTCCGGGAATAGTAATGCTGTAGATATTCTGTAAGTATGTTTAATTAAGTGTGAAATTGTTGATAAATTGACATATCTGGCCTCTTTAATTACAAATTCTGGTAGTTGTGAGCCAGAAATACGCCGAGAGATAGTGATTGCCCGTCATGCTGTCGTGTAACTAACAAAAATTTGGCGCGGTCGTAATATACTTAAAACAACAAAAATTCGACTCCTGCATTCTCTAGTTTTTTCTATTTTACTATATGCCGCACAAACATGGGCGTTTAAAAAGGGGACCGCTCAAGACTCAAGGCATTTGAGATGTAATGTCATCGCAGACTACTGCGTATACCATGGACTGCGTACAGAACCAATATTTCAGTTCTGAAAGAATTCGGAGTAGCTGAAAAAATAACTGACACGATCCATGAAAAAATTTTGCGATACTTTGGCCACATAGCTAGGCGGAATAACGGTATGGAGCTGCTAGTCATAGAAGGAAAAGTAAACGGCCGTAGACCCAGAGACCGGCCTCCACGTCACTGGTCGGATCATTTGACCTTATTACACTGACGAATAACTGAATCCAAACATGGCAACTTGACATTTTACATAACGGGACCTTCATAGAAGAGGAAGAGATTCTAGTAAGGTTGAAAATAATAAAAATAATATAATGTTCATATTCTCGACTCCAAGAAGGCCTACAACCACTACACTCACCCTGTTAAGCCCTTATGAGTTTTACTGTTTTATATATTTATACTTCAAATTTGTCCATTATCCCAACCAATAATCAGAGAAAATCCTCAAAATACTCTCGAAACTATACAATATTTCAAAATCCCCACCCTAAATTGGATTAACATGGAATTAACAACATTAGTAATGATAAAGTCGTATAATGTAAATATTTCTTAGCACCAAAATTCTAAAGAAGATCAACCTGATAAATATGAAAACATCTGTCCAAATCCCTTCCTCAAGTCATAAATCTCTCTCATAATTTTCTTTAAATAATTTTAAATAAAATTTGTCCAATATAGCAACCGCAAATCTGGACAAATTCTCATGTTATTATTGAAACTAAAAAATATTTAACATTTTTATCCCGATCAAATTGAAAGTAATGAAAAAATAATTAAATAAATTTTCGGACTCTTTGACTCCAAAAACCTTCAAAAAGGATATATTAGAAACAACCCCTCCAAACTTCTCCTCTATCCCCTTTAACTGCTTATATATTGTGGATAATATGTTTAAAATTTTTCCGTTACTACGAGACACTGAAAAGGACATATGGTATGATATATACGAAGCAACTTCTGTAACCCTCCTCACCTCTTTAACCCAATATATCATTTACTATCTCAAGAAAAAAAATATCATATTCCTATTAAAACCAAAATTTACCGAGATTCTCTCCTTTCCTTCCCCTTCCCTGGGCGCTATTGCTTAAAATCTACAAGCTTCCTTTCATGTTTTGGTATTATTCGTGTACCAAATTTAAAAGTAATATATGATTTCAGTCGAGATTTATCCTCCAAAGAAACCGATAGACCGACGGACAGACATATCGATGGAAATAAATGAGTATATTTTTTGTGATCTAGGAAACCCAAAACGTAAAAAAATGCGAAAATCTGGGAGGGTGATTTTTTTCATGAATACAATACTTTTTTAGCAAGAAAAGTAAAAAAAAGAGAAAATTGAAATTGTTTGTTTAATAATTTTCACAGCACCTGTCTGGGCAACTAATTATCGAACTATGTGTTATTATTTTAGCTTTGTTAAAGTTAAACTCAGGTCACAACCTTTTAACAAATATGACAAACACAAAATTTATTTACATGCTATTAGTTAAAATAAAAATTTTTTGAAATCAATCTATGCCCTTTAATAGTTTCTAAAATCCTTGTTCGAAATAAAATTTAAATTAGGGGCAATTAATTTACACGAAATGGGTTAAGAGAGAAATAAATAAAGCTAACTTGCAAACTTAAAAGGGACTGTTTGTCTTTACATAAGCCGAAAGTATTAATAAGTGAAAAATAAGCAAAAACCGGAACACGTACCAAAAAGACCACACCACAGTTCTAGAACTTTTCATAAAGTTCCCTTCCATGCGACTACTTGCTAACTCACTTTTAATGGTTGGGTAAATATATGATAAGAAAGTTTGCGTCGCCGTCCCAATGTCTATACGCTTAGGAGTTCGTCGCTTCATTTTAATGATAAAAATGTATAATTCTGTATTACTTAGCATATAATGTGTACACTAATTAACGATTTCATTGTGCTCATTCGGTTATTTGCTTAATAAAATCTATTACAAGGATACATAAAATAGTTAAACTCGGTATAACTACGTGGAATACTGAGAAAGTTTTTAGAAATCAGTTGGTTGATTGGTTGTAGGTGAAGTAGGCGATGTTACCTGTTTGTGGACTTTTAGCCTTTTAGCTTGTCGTGCTGCCTTCACTTGATTACATCTGTGTCGTCCCCTTAAGAAAGTTCATTAGGTTCCTTCTAAACTCATATGGTAATTTATCGCTACTATGTAGAACTCCTAACAGTTTATGACGCTTCTCACTTAAAGCTGCGTATTTGTATAGAATGTGAATGCAGGTTCCTTCCTCTTCACAATCTAGTGTGCATGCTGTGTATACTCATTTTCTGTAAAAATTTCGTCAGCTGACAATGGCCGATGAATAGACCACCCAATTAGTTTGATTTGGGCCCTTGTTAAACAAAGTTAGTTTATTTGAGGGGCCGCAAATTACGTCCCTAGCATATCTTTGGCCAGATAATGAGAGTCAATGACGTTGCTGAAATAATCGTCTATTGATTTTCGTTTTTACCATCTGTTTTGGCATACCAAACGCTGGTTCTGGACCTCTGTAAGGTTTTGTAGCTCCGAATCTTGCCAGTTCGTGCACTTCTTCATTACCTTTGATCCTCCTTGACTCTCCTGGAACCTACAGTAGTTCAACCATGTTATTCCTGGTACATAGTTCAACCAGTTTACTTGTACACTCCATCGTAATTTTACAGTTGGCTTGATATGCATTAAAAGCCTTTAGAACAGTTTGAGTATCTGAGATAAAATATATTTCTTAGTTGAGGGTCCCTAATATTCCCGTGAACACATGCTTGTATTGTATGAATTTTTGCCTTGAATATTGTTACAATTTTCTCTAGTGGAATACTGAAACTCCACTTGGTTTTTTCTGTATGTTTGCCAGCGCCTACTCCGCTGGAAGTTTTTGAGCTGTCTGTGAAATGGAACGCACCATTTCCTGCCAATTGTATTTGCGTTCATTTTACTTCTTATCAATATTACATTGTATATTTTAAAATTATAATCCTAAAAAGTACAAGAGTGCAAAAATAAAATATTTAGTACATATATAGTCTGTCAAGTAAATGTAACCGCTTGTATTCTTGAAAAAATATGTTTCAAGAAGAATTTTTGACATGAATGTATTGTTTAATGTGCTAAAAACGGCACAATTATTTTAGTAAGTTGTCCAATCGCCTCCTGCATCAATAATCGCCTGGCATCTTCGAGGCATGCTGTCGACGAGATTTTCTGCATATTCTGCAAATTTTTCGAATCTCGCGAGACAATTGAGTCAAAGTCCTTTGAGTTTTCTCTTTACAACAGATCAAACGTTTTCAATAAGGTTGGCGTCCAGCGATTGTGAGGGCCATTCTAGTATCTTATCGTGGTCCCAAGCGAGCCGCTTCGCAACGTGATTTTCGCCCAGCAAAGATTTTTCCAACGTGCTTTGGAATTTGACATCATGAGTACGAAGTTGTTGTCGAATGGTCTTATGGGACACATTCAAATCTGATTTTCTTAATTTTGCCGCTCCTTGACGCAGCGTCAATTTCGGGTCCAAACAAAGACACGATTCGTTTTTTGACTTTCGGAATGACTTTGCCTCCCGAGCCACGTTCTGGCAAGTCGTTGACATTTTTCATCTCGTTAAGACGATTTACCCACTCCTTGACAAACGATACCGACTTTTTAATATATTTAGCGCCCGCGGAATGTATCATTTTAGATGGGAACGAAGAAAGACTGCCTCAAATCGACACACAAACATTGATTTCGTAGAAAGTTCGGAAGCAACTAATACTTTTACTAAACAGCGTCGTAGACAAAGGTTCCCTCTACCGATTTTTTGTTGAATTGCTAGAATCGCTTCTTCTTCTTCCACATACTGTAGGCCTCAGGCCTGTAGTTTCCAACTCATCAGTTTTCTTGAGATATTGATGTCTATGATTCGAGCCAACTCTTTGGAGGTCTTCCCAAGGGTCATCGTGTCCGTGGTTTACCATCTCGCGCGAATCTCGCTAGCCTCTCCTCAGTCATTCTCTCCACGTGATCTCTCCAAGCTCTTCTACGTTTATCTGATTATGTCTTCCACTTGGCATTCATGTCTTATGTCTTTTCCTATGTCTTAGTGTGTATCCTGAAATGTTTCTAGGTATTTTCATCTCTGTTGTTCGAAGAATGCTTTTTGTTCTTTTATTGTCTGCTCTTGTTTCCATAGCGTATGGTAGTGTGGGTCTGACACATGTTTTGTATATCCTTTTTATTCATAAAGGCGTTGTTCCAGATGATGTCCCGAAGTGAGCCTGATATTCGGCTGGCTTTGTTTGCTTGGTCCTTCACTTCATTTGTTCTATTTTGGCATGAGGTGATTTGTATGCCTAGGTAGTTAAATAACATGACTTGTTCTATTGTTTTGTTTTCCAGAGCAAGTTTGCATCTTATTGGCTCTTTAGATATGACGAGGGTTTTGGTTTTTGTGTTGGATACCTGCATGTTGTGGGCTTTAGCTTCTGTGTAGAATGAGTGCAGAAGCCGCTGTAAGTCGTCTTCGTTCTTTGCCACGATCACAGCGTCGTCCGCATAACAGACAATGTTGATTTTACCCGTTGTAAGTGAATATCCTTCCTCCATGTCTCTGATATGGGTTATTACCTCGTCCATTATTAAGTTGAGCAGTTGTGGACTGTCGGATTCCGGTTGGCCTTTGTATTTCCTCTGTCAGTCTTTGATTAATTAAGATGTGAGTGCCTGTATTGTGGTTTAGTTGTTTTTGTGATGTCTATTATGTTTTTTGGCGCATGTTTTCTTTTTGGGATATCAACGACGTGTTTTAGTCTTACTCTATCAAATGCTTTAGTGAAGTCTATAAATCACATAAATGATGGTTTTCCGTATTCTATGGCCTTCTCTACTCCTTGTCTGACTATGAAGATGGCATCTAAGGTTGACCTATTTTTTCTGAAGCCTTGTTGTTCTTCCGATATGTTTACATGCTCACTTAATATTGCCTACCAAAAATGAATTATCGCGGATACGTTTTTACTTGACAAACTATACAAAATGATTCCGAAATTAACATACTGGAATGCAGATACCTGGAATAAAACTATAAGGGACATTTCGACATTCATGAAGGTATTGGAAATTTATAAACAAAAATGTAACAAGAATATAAAATTTCGCACGTAGCTCATTAATTGTATCAACTAACTTTCTACTTAAAAGTTTTTAGCCCACCGTAAAAGAATGCTTACGCAACTTTTATTAGATATACATAAATAATGAAGCACCGAGCTCAGTGTGGATTATAGTTGATAATAAGACGTCACATTTTTATATCATTTATTTAAAAAAATTCTACCAGTAGACAAAGTATGTTATTCATATAATCGATTTACGCCAAATCAATGATTCATTGGAAATTTCAATCAGTGCGGTAAGGATACTGGACATATTTGCAATCCTCTCTTATGCAAAAAAAAATACTTTACTGCACTGCCATACAACACCATTAAAAAAACTGAATAATCACAAGTGCTCTGATAGTAAAAAGTGCTTTGGATACGTACTGACGTTATCACTTATATTTGTTGATTTTAATATCAGGTTCTATGTGGTTTTACTATACATAACTTCATCATCATCATCATCAATCAGCTATACGCGTCCACTGCTAGACATAAGCCTGTCGTTCTCTCAATGCCATTCATTTCTATCCGGGGCTACAAATTCTCCTGATGTCATCTGCCCATCTGGTTAGAGGGCGTCCTCCGTTCCGAAATGCCTCCTGTCTGGCTCGCCTACGTGACTAACGCGATTCCATTTCAATATAGTGATTCCCTCCAGATGACATCGGTTACACCTGTCATTTGTCGAATAGTATGTTGGATATCTTAGCTCTGAAAGTAACATCCAACATCGACCTTTCTATAGCACTTTGCATCACAAGCAGTTTATTTGCCGATTTTTTATGAGTGTTAATGTTTCGGCTCCGTATGTTATGACAGGCAATATACACTGATCATATACTTTTCGTTTCAAGCTGTTGGGAGCATTTGATTTAAAAATATAATTTAACTTGCCAAAAGTTGCACATCCTAAACCCATTCTCCTCAGAAACTTGCAGGTTGTCTCTACCGATATGGATTTCATGACTAAAATATGTATATGATGTGACTTGTTTGACAGGTTTGCCTACGACTTTCATTCATTACGAGATTTGTCATAAGTTGCGTTTTTGTGAAGTTTATTTTTAGTCTGACCTCTCTTGCTACAGTATACAATCTTTCTAACATTAAGGAAGTCTGGTCGATGCTGTCTGCTACCATCACTATATTATCTGCAAATCTCTTTCCATCTATATTCAGACCTAATTCGTTCCAGTCAATTATTTTACATGTATATTCCAGTAGAGAGCTTTGGGGATAAAGTGTCTCCTTGACGCACTTCTTGTTCTATGTGAAACATTTCTGTCGTTTTATGTAGTCTTACACACGATGTTGCCTTGTCGTATATACTTTTTATCAGTGCAAAATACCTATAGCCAATACAACATTCTGTTAATGCTTCCATCATATGCTGTTGACTGATGGAATTGAATGCCTTTTCGTAGTCCAAGAAAATCAATATATGTTATTAATATAAAAGAATTTAGTGCTTGCTATATTCATAATAATAATTCAATATAACAAATAACTTAGTAAAGTATAAATTATTTGTTTGCTTCTCTATTAGCTAAAATTATGCACTTCATTAGACCCGACATTTAATGACAATGAGAAAGCCCAGTGAACAAAGGAATTATTTTCAAAGAATGACAGCATTATTCATTTGACCGATTCGTTTGCAGGCCAGTCAACCAGTTTTCAGGCCAATGTAAATTTAAACCAATAATAGCAAAGAATAATATTTTGAAACCATTTTATTTGGAGTGATCTTCAATTATTGAGAGGGGTACCAGTGGCGGCTCCTCTATAGGAGCACACGAGCACGTGAACCCCCGGTCAACAACAAGGCAAAATGCAAATTATTTTGTATTATACCTTAGTCATACAACCTTCTCTATAAATGGACAAGAAGAATTTATAACAACCCTAATACTTTACGTACCGTTAAACCTCGAGTTGTCACTAAAGCTCCCTAAGCGCACAAAAGAACTAGATGTAAAGCAAGGCGGTATACGGCGCTGTCTCGTTTTATATGTTTTTGCGTTCTGGCAAACTGTGTCTCTCTGTCTAATATGAAGATGTAAATCCGTCGTTTTTCTCTCTCCATGATTCACACTTGCTTGGTGATCTTGCGGATTTGGATTGGGATAGAAGCGTCGTGTTGATTCGTTTATATTTTACATCTAATCTAAGCGGTTCCAGTCAGAGTAATTAAATTTGGTTTTGGCACTCAACATTTTGCAACAAAGGGTGTATTGTTAGTATTAAATCGTGATTGCAATTACATAAAGACATAAACTGATTATAATTGATGTAATGAACGAAAAAATGGATGCACAGACGGGGTGCAGTACATTGTTAGACGTTAAAAGAAACTTCGAATATACAATTTAAAACAAAATTTTTCGAAGTTGCCTTTAGAAGACAAACTTAAAGTGAAAGCCGCGAGAAAACCGGTTCCGAATCTTAGTATTACTCAAATAAGTAAGGGACAAAAACGCTAGTTCAAAAGAAGTTTTAAAAGTGAATTATATGAAAAACATGAATGGCTATGCGGATGCAGTGTTAAAAACAGCTTGTTTTGTTTTCCATGTTTGCTATTTACATCTGAAAGTGCTGAAGCGAGTTGTGTGAAAAGTGGGGTAGTCGATCTGGCACACTTATCACAAAAAATTAAAAGGCATGAAAGTTGGCAGGTTCATATAAATTTGCAGTTAGAACTAAGATTTTGGGAAAAGTTGATATAAAACATCAACTGGATAGTACCTACAGAAGAGAGAAGATCGAAAAACATAATGACAATGTACTGAAAAACAGATACGTTTTGCCGAAAATTATAAATTGTATAAAGTTCTGTGGATGTTTCGAATAAGCTTTGCGAGGACACGATGAAAGGGATGGTTCGCAAAATCCGGGCATTTTCAAAGGTCTAATCCATTTTAGTGCAGAGTTGGATCTGGCTTTAAAAGAGCATTTTGAAAAATCTACGGTCTTCAAAGGTATTTCAAAAATAATTCAGAATGAATTATTAGATTGCATGCTACAAGCTTGCCACGAATATATAAAGCATAAAATAGCAGACGCCCAATTCATCTCTGTTATAGCAGATGATACCACAGATAGTTTCAAATGGTAGTAGTTTTCAGATACATTTTAAAAGACGGTAGCCCAACTGAACGATTTTGGGCTTTTTTGAATCCACGAGATCATAATGTAATTAGTTTAGCAAATTGTATTAAATACGTTTTGCTCAAAGTTACAGATACACCAAATAAATTAATTTCACAAAGCTATGATGGAGCAAATGGTATGAGTGGTCACCACGGTGGAGTAAACAGAATTATTCAAGATGATTATAAATACGGCTATTATGTTCACTGTTATGCTCATCAATTAAATTTAATTTTAGCTCATGCAACTAGCCAGAGTACCTATTTTCTTTTCTAATATAACAGATATTACGAATTTTTTTTCAAATTCTCCTCAGCGGGTGGAAATATTAAATGAAGTTGTACGCTGCCATATTCCAAGAATTTCTACGATACGGTGGCTTTTTAAAAGTAGAGCAATAAATATTATTTAGTAGAAAATACTTCGAAACAATCTACCACAATTAATCAAGCCTTTACAATCCGTAGAATGTTATACGATGCACAATTTGTATTTTATATTTTGTAACATTTTTTTATAAAATTTTGCCACACGCCGATATCCTATATAACAGTTTTCAAAAATCAACTTCTGACCCTGCACAGGTACCCACAGCAGTTAATATATTTGAAAAATATATAGCGACTGAAAGACAAAATGCTGAAGAAATTCCTACTTTAATTAACGATGTAGTTCATTTTCAGAATAAAAAACGTAAGGAAGATCCTTATTTAACGAAAGTAGTTGCAGCCAAAGAAGTACGTGATTATATATTACTTCAAATTAAGGAAAGGTTTTCATTTAATAGTTATCTAAGTGGTTCGCTTCTGTTTATGTCTTCTAAGTTCTTGGAGTTTGAAAATAAATTCCCCTCGCAGTATTTAAATGATATAGTTCAGGCATATCCATTTTTGGACAAAACTAGATTACAAACTGAACTTGAACTTATTTATAAACGGCCAAAACAATAAATTTTGCTATATTTCTAATATGGACTGCATTTTCTTTCGTCAAGTGATGTATATTATTTATGTTCGCGTTTATACATACGTGTCAATACGCCGCGCCCATTTGCCTGTTATAGTTGGACCTTCTGTATTGGTAAGTGATTTTATATTTGATGTTATATTTAACCTATTGACATTTAGTATTTTCGATTAATATTAGGTAAGGTATTTTCATTTGTGACCATGGACCTTAGAAAATTTTAAAATGTCTACTAGGTATGAATAGATACATAAAATTTAAAATTAAGTAGGTATCTGGAAATCGTGTTTTCACGCTCTCGTCGGCTCATAATGCAACATACAACATAGCCTTGTGAGGTATGTGAACCTCCACCAAATTTTATCACGAGCCGCCACTGAGGGTAACACAATTTTTGTGCTTCGTGTCTTCATTTAGTACGTTCAATTCTAATTAGTTTTTCTTATACCTTATATTATGCTTAAATATTTTGTTTATTTCTTTTTACCTTTTTACTGTATAAAAGTGGAAAAAAAACCTCGTCGATGTCTATTATCCAGGAAATTAAAAGCTCCACGAACACGTAGCGCATGCATTAAATTTACATACATGCTTTTAGTCTAACATGAAATCTTACTTTACTATGGGTATTTTTTGTTGTTTTATCTGTCGAATATTGGCGTGTTTAATGTCACGTGTCAACACATGATAGTTAAATTAGCTTTTGTCAAGCCACCATCTAGAAAATAAAAGGATACTGAGTATGTTCCTTCCTAATGGGGTAAAAAATTCGGTGATTCGGGAAATTCACTAAAAGTTTAAAATGTATGTTACGACCCATTTGTTCATTAGCTCAGCTACAAAAAAAGAGTGTCTATATCTACTATACCTGCAAGGAATAGATTATTGGACACTGCTACATAAAGTACACTATGCATTCACAATTAGGAAGGTTTTTCCCATAAAAGAAAATTACGGTACTAGCAGATAAGCAAATACAGTACGTCAGCCATAGCTAATGCCATACATATGAAGAGACAGAAAAAAAATGGCGATATAAGAGAAGATATGGATAAGTTCTCTAGATTAGGGTGGAAAAATGTTCTAAAAGTTTTGAAGTTCACAAAATTGTAGTTAGAGTGTACAAAAATTAAATAAATTGAGTGAAATGAATTTCTGAGCAAATAAAATAAATAGCGTATTGAATAGAGTCCAATTATACATACATAGTAATTTTAAAGAAATGAATGGATGATTTGCAGTGGTTTTGAATCCATAGAGACTATCCCAACAATTTCAAGATGATGAATCCAATGCCTAGCAAAGTATTTTTTATTTTGATTTAAATAATATGAGTCATCTTTAATGCTCAATATATTAAATTGAACTTAGTGTTGGCACGTTTTTAATGTTCCGTACGAAACACTTATAAGATCACTTCGGTGTCTGTCCGTCTGTCTTCCCCGCTATCTATCGGTCTGTCTATCTGTCCGTCCGTCCGTCCGTCTGTCCGTCCGTCCGTCTGTCCGTCCGTCCGTCCGTCTGTCTGTCCGTCTGTCATACCCGATTTTCTCCGAAACTATGTGATGTAAAAAGGTGAAATTTGGTACTTATATAGAAATTGACGACCTCATCAGAGCCGTGTAATCTTGTAAATTAAGTTTCGACTTTAGGGGTTAGTTTTGGGGGTGAAATCGGAAGTGAAAAAAAAATTTTTACTAGGTTATCGAGTGGGGTATCAAATGAAAGCTTGTAAAAACACGAGTTCAAAAATATATATAATGTCTTACATACGCCCACTGTTCTTTGTATTATTTTGTAAAAATCGCAAAAAATCGCTGTCCCCTCCCCCCCTATCTCGAAAAGTACTGATCCAAAAATTTTGAAAAAATCCTAGACTATTCTCCCCAGGATGTAAATTGAACGAAAATTATCAGGAAAATTATCAATTTATCTAGTATAAAAAAAACAAAAACTTCAAGTTTCAGTTTTCAGTAAAGATCGGAAGCAAACTTTCTTGAAAACTCATATGGGGTGTATTTCGAGAAGTCACTGATCATTTTATACCTCCGTAACAAAAAAAATTTATTTTAGAAGCAATCAACATACGGAACACTAATTGCGCAAGTTCAACTTGCACTTGACCGGTTATTTATTTCTAAATGTACAACCAAAAATAAACCCTAGAGGTAAATTAATTTTTTAGTGATTTTTTAGTTTCAGTTAATAAACTATTAAATCTACATTTATATAAGCATTAGCCCATGCTCTTTGAGCAGAATCGAAAGACTAATAAATTTCTATGATAGGAACAATGTTTCAAGCATTTTGGAAATTATAAAGTGTAAACAGTGTACAGCAGTGGTCTAACAACTGTACCATGTTGTACCCCAGATAGAATGGTAAGCGGATCAGATATATTTCTGTATAGGTTTTCAACCTGAACACTATTTGGTAGAAATGATGATACCAAGTTGAGAATATTTTTATTTAAACCAAGATAATTTAAAATAGCCATTAAAATTTAATTGTTAAGCATATTAAAAGCCTTAGTTAAATCTAGCAGGATAAAAATAACTTCACTATTATTACCGAGCATTTTCATTATATCACCAGTCAGACAAGGAAAAAATGTAGAGCAACTATACCTTGACCCAACATCTAAGTTGGTACTTGGACATTACTGGCATTTAAAAAGCAATTATCTGGTTTTGCATTTTCTTTTTTATGACTTTCGAAAGTATGGGTAAGATTGAAATTCCTGAAATTAATTGAATTATTTTTTTTTTATGAGTCTAGCACACGTGCTGCAGGGAAGTCCCTAAAACGCTCCAGGAGCGGCACGAGTGCGGAAAAAGCGATTCACGTTGTTCTTGAATCAACTTTCGGCAGTGAACTGACATTACTTCTATTTTCAATACAGCAGCTTATAATAAGCGTTGCATGTTAAATAGCTGGAGAACGAAATAAATGTAATGTAATATTTAACTTATCAGATTCAAAAGCTATACGTTTAATGTTTTTTTTTAATATTCATTATAGTTTCCTCCAAATTAGTGAGTAACGCTCAGCACCCCAAGTTAGAATTTCTTCCTTAATATGTTGTATAATTTCATCCTGTGTGCGGACTCTCACACAAGCAGCTAATATTCAAAGTAAATGAAGAAATAAACGAAACTTCCTCAGCAAGGCTATATATTGGATTTTCGGTCTTTTCCAGAAAATTGTTAATGCCAATAGAGCAGAGAGTATGGAGCTAAGGAGTACACTGGTATTGATAGTAAAGGTGTCGGAGAAATCCATCAAATGTCACTTGGAAAGAGTGATCTTTAGGGAAATTTGAGAGCCATAGACAAAATCTTTCAGAAATAGCATAAAAGGGCAGCCTAGCCGAAGATCTATCACGCCAAAGACAGTTCAAGTTTCTTGAACATATAAATGCAATCGCTAGAGATTTTATTATTATAAATTTTATTATTCCAAAGATTGGTAAAAATGTCTCCTGTTGATCTTTGTTATGAGAACCATATTGGTTGGTGTTAATAACATTCTTCCAAATATCTTGAAATATACTAACTGATCACCTTCTCGATAACATTCGATATTACTGTAAGCAATGCGACTGCGTCAGGTTTAACATAGCCTTTTTGCATGGATGAATTCGAACATATTTTTGGAAGGAGGGAAATATTCCTTTTAAGTAGCATTAGCTGAGAACTATAAAAAAATCAGTGTCAGTTCAAGAGGATGACATTTTTAAGTACAGACCTTCATTACGATATAATTTACTAAACTTATTTGAAAACAATATCGAAAATTTTTTACTGCACTTTGGGGACAGTAGGTGGTACTGTTAGTTGATAGTATAAAGCAAGGCGTTCGGCTAATAAGTGGGCTTTTTAATCCAACAGATGGTGTTACAATAGTATTATCTGATTACGTAAGTGGTGATAGTTGATTTGGTGAAATTTTGACAATGGTCTTCGCAACCGATCGATATATCCTTATACTTTTAAGACAACGCAGAAGTGTGTTTTTAATTCTTTGATTATGTGCTTTCTTGATTTCGTAAATTTTTTATTTACTTCTTTTTCGTTGTTATCAGCACCAAATTTTTTGCTTTTCCGTACGAGCTTATGAATATGTGACCTGTTTTCTAAATTTACTTCGTTATGAACCACAAGTTTATATGTAACCAAAATCTACATTATTATTATTTTTAATCCAAAATTTCTCTTAGCGTATGAGGATTGGATGTGTTTATACTAGTACCAGAATATGATCCAAGGTAAACAATTAGTTGTTACTCAGCTGAGTAATCAACAGATATAATTAAATAAACTGCATACGACTTATTAACTAATCTTGAATTATTTTGTGAACTAGTTTATTTCACCTTTAAAAAAAAAAAAATTGAAATAAATAAATTGACAGACCATATTTTCTTTTGATCGCTATAACGTGGACTGCATTGTCGTCAGAATTATTTTAAGGTATAATCATTTTTTAAGCCAAATTAGTTGGTGTGAGAGCAATAATTCAATTTTAACTGGAGAATATATTATGCATTTAAATTTTAACCTATAAAGAGCTTTACTTTACAAACTTTGCCTACTAATGCAAAATATCTGGGTCCTTACATGAAAAATATTTTTTATCCTCCTTATAGTAAGAATGTTTTTATGGGGAATATCAAATTTTTTTCTAAAAAGCTAAGTAGTGCTTATTATGTCATCTTGTGGCATCAAGAGTACTTTATGTGAATAGCTTTTATGTAGTAGCTTACTTTCACATTTCTAAAAGTAGCATGGTTAGGGGAAAGTGTAGTGAAGATTTAGGAATTTTTATTTAGTAAAAAAAGGATCGTATTGCTGATTTTTAACCTGTGTGTTCGTAGGTCATAGAAAAGTGCATTTACTAGTTAAATAATAAATATACTTCTGGATATTTCTATTTGGAAGTATCTATAATATAAAATAGGAAAGATTATGTTTGTGGACAAATTATTATTATTACCTTTGTAAAGGAAATGATCCAATAAATTCGAGACACCAAACTACTAGTTTTAAATATACACTGGATTATAATTTCATATTATTATATAGTAAATCAGCCACATACAATAGGCATACCAAGGATGAAGAGGTGGATCACCAATGGATACAAAATATATTTCTTTAAGAAAAAATAACCGGTCGAGTGCAAGTTGAACTTGCGCAATTAATGTTCCGTACGTTGATTGCTTTTGAAATAAAAATTTTTGTTACGGAAGTACAAAATGATCAGTGACTTCACAAAAACATCCCAAATGAGTTTTCAACAAAGTTTTTTTCCGATTTTTAATGAAAACTGAAGACCTTAAAATTGTTGTTTTTTTACCAGATAATTTATTAAAGCTAATGCACTCGTGATAATTTTTGTTCAATCTACACCCTGTAGAGGATATTCTATAATTTTTTCAAAATTTTTTGATAAATACTATTCGAGGTAAGGAGGGGACAGCGATTTTTCGAATTTTTTGAAAATAATACAAAGAGAATTCTGCGCAAGTATTACGTTATATTAATTGTTGAACTCGTCCTTTTACAAGCTTTTATTTGACACCCCACTCGATAACCTGGTAAAAAACAATTTTTCCACTTCCGATTTCACCCCTCGAAAAGTCAAAATTCAAGTTTCAAAACTACACGGCTCTGATGGGGCCATTAATTCCTATATTAATGCTAAATTTCAACTTTTTATGTCAAATAGTTTCGGAGAAAATCGGGTGTGACAGACGGACAGACCCACAGACAGACATCGAAGTGGTCTTATAAGTGTTCCGTATGAAACATTAAAAAGAGAGCACTAAAGACAAATCGACAAATGGAGAAGTCTAAACGACAACCAAAGGGCAAGTGATGAAAAAAATCCTGCATTGGAACTCTAAAAGCTTAGGCCATTCCTAACACAGTAAAGTAAAAATATCCTCCACTTGACTACGCCATAGCTCACATGCAAGGAAGCCAAAAATAATTAAAATAAAGCCCATTTTATTATGAGACGCATATAATTCCAACAATGAATTCATGACACAACTACGAATATCTGTTGCGAGTTCCGTACGAAATACTTCGGTGTCCGTCTGTATGTTTGTCACACCGAGTTTCTCCCAAACTATCTGACATAAAAAGTTGATATTTGGCATAAATATAGAAATTGATGGCCCAATTAGAGCAATGTAGTTTTGAAAGTTAAATTTTGACTTAGGGAGGGAGGGTAGTTTTGAGGGTGAAATCGGAAGTAAAAAATATTTTCACCAGGTCATCAAGTGGGAGTCAAATGAAAGCTTGTGAAAACAGGTATTCAAAAATATATATAATATTTACGCACATTTTTCTTTGTATTATTTTTAAAAAATTGCCAAAAATCGATGTCCCCCATTAATTCGAAAAGTACTGATCAAAAAATTTTGAAAATATTCTGTTTAGGTTGAGCGAAAATTATCAGTTCCATAAGTTTGATAATTTATTTAATATAAAAAAAAACTATGAAAACTATGTTTTTTGAAGTACGGTGGAGGTTTTGTAATATACTTTTAAATATTACTGTAACCAAGTGGTGAGTAGCTCTTATACCGAGATAAAATTTTATTTTATTTGTTTATAAGTAACAAATATTTAGATAGTACATATTTGTTTTACATTTTTATTACTAGGTTCTGGATTAAGCTAGACTGATTTATTGGCTGTTACCAAACTATAACTATTATACATTATTGACTAAGTAAAAACGTGAAAATACATATTGGATCTAATTAACTTAGCCTAGGTAAAGTACTTTATTTTATTTTAATCGCAATCACGGTACGGAACCCTAATTGCGTCAGTCAAACTTGCACTGTTTCTTCATTATTTGTTCATTTCTACATATTGATATTTATAGCTTTTTTTTGTTTATCTATATTATTGGTGTTTAGTGAGTTTTTACCACACAATAAACCCTAATAAAGCTATTTCTAATGATTTTCAAAATAAAACATTTAATAATACAATTTTTGACAAAGAATATTGAATATTGAGAGTTGTGCAGCTTCGTCCTCATGTGCAAATGTTTGCGTAGCTCGTACCCGTCGCGTCGCTCACACAGACCACGAAGCTGTTTACATTGAACACAGCTTTAGTATTAATCTAAAATGATGTGAATTACTTAACATATAATTAAAATCATTCATAGAGCTTTTACGCCCTGGTTATGTTCTAAAATATGAACTTGTTTTATGCACATAATTTATGATATACCTAAATAGCATTACTCTCTTTTGACATAATGTAAAAACCTACATGCACCGAAATATTCTACAAGATCCTTTCTAGATAAATATTATTCAAAGAGCTATCCTATTTTTGTAGCATAAATTTCAATTTTTCTAAAAGATAAATTTCACTTCCAAATGCATAAAGAGTTATGCCAAGATGCTTCTTTTGTGAGAAGTTTTACTAAATGTGTAGTAATATTCCTGCCCGGCATAGTTTCACTTTAAATGTGGAATAAAAAGGGCCTTTGCTAGATGATGCGTGAAATAGCAGCATGAAAAATATAATTTTTTTTTTATATATATCTTGACAAAGTTTCACTCGTTTATGATGTGTTAAACATAAATAAAACTAGAGATAGTTTTAGTTTAAGGTTCAAATGCTAGGAAAGGCTTGCATCAAATAAACCAAAATATGTATTTTTCTAATCTTATTTAACGAATATGTCATGGCAGCCAGGCAGAAGATCCAGTTTAACATTGGAAACTAACTACATGATCAACAAAGTTATTCTTAGTCCACGCCTTAGTTTAGTTTGAAACTGATTAAATTAGATAAAGTTAGCTAAATATAGTTTGAGGTCTACAACTGAGTAAAAACAACCCTATCTGGCTCCCTTTAAGATATACGAAAATATGTCAAATAACTTGTCGTTTAAGTAAGTATATTTCTAGATAAATGTTATACTTATACCTTATGTTATGGCAGTGATGGTCCGCAGCAAAAGGTCAATTTCCTTTATTTTAAAAATATAGTCTAGGTTTCGTAAATTATGGTATCGTCGAAATTCTTTTAGCTTTAAAAACTGCTCTGCATTATAGGGTAGGTGAACAAACAGCCTTAGCTCGCTTTTGACAAGCAAAAACTTCCTTTATATCTGTCGAGTGCCCCAGACAATAATAGTTGATAATATCATCAAATGTACAAGTAAGTAATAAATATTTAAACTCACTCTACAGGGTGGTCCAAATTGGACACTTTTAAAGGTAAATCCCTTTATCTAAAGGAGATAGACGAAAACTGATGTCAGTGTCTGAGGCCCAATTTTTATGATAAACTCAATGGTGAAAACCGCATATCGATATCTAGTACAGTTTCAGATATACAAGGTGTTTTTCAAAAATCTGCATGGAAAAATGTTTATAATTCTTTTCCTATTGAAAATTTTTGATGTCTGTAAAATCATCCCCGAAGCACTTTTTCACGTAAATTTCAACAATGTAAGTTATATTTTTCTACAACTAATATTTTAATAGTTTTTAACGCAAAAATACATTTTTTAACGCGATACCCTGTATATTTCTTCTTATCCAAATAGAGCTTTATATTACCATTCTAAAAATATAGCACACGTTATATTTTGCTTAAATCTACTTCAAAATATAAAGGTTTTCAGTTTTTACGCGAGTTTTAAATGCACATTTTATGAAGTAGGCTTTGGACGGAGCGGCAATATCAATTGTTTACCGATAGCAGTCAAATCTTAAAAAAAATCCCAGAAGTAACTCTAAGAATCATTTTTTCAAAATACAGTTTTTTGAAAAACACTCTATATATCTGAAACGGTACTAGATGGTTTTCACCATTGAGTTTATCATAGAAATGAAGCTTTAAACACCGACTTCAGTTTTCGTCTATCTCTTTTAGATAAAGGGGTTTACCTTTAAAAGTGTCCAATTTGGACTACCCTGTACAGTCTTGCTTCTTCGAATCCCAGTTAGAGACGGTCCACAACTAATAAATGTCTTCGTGTAACTGCGACGAATTTGTTTTGTTGGTTATATTCAGACTAATTATGGACTAATGGAGGCGTAGAATCGTTCTCTACCAAATAAAATATTCATTTAAAATTCCAGTAAGTATCGTAAAGACAAAGAGAAAATAGTGGATTAAATTGCTTTACTTTGACATGATGATATGAAAGGTTACTTACTCTACGTCAATGCCAAGCCACAGAAAACTGAATAAACCTAATTGCCCACTGCTGTTTTGTAGTGCAAACCCCTATCAATATCAAAATGGTATTGCCACTAGTTTATTAATTTTAATAGCTGGTTACTTATGATTATATCTAACTATTAAAATAAAGAATCTTGATACATTTGAAAACACTATAAATTTAATGGACTAGATGATTGATCCTGTCTTAAATAAAGATTGCAGAGACTTGATGATGAATTTGGACCAATCCATCTGCAAATATGTATTCAATTAGAGGACGATATTTCCATCATCAGTAAAGGTCTAAGTTGTTCCTCATCAAAAACATGCCTTCGGAAGTTTCGGCCTTCGCCGTTTGTCAGTCCTATGTTCAATTTAAAACATGTGTCGCACCTGAGTGTGGGAGAGGTCTCCCACTAAAAACATGCTTTTAAAATATGATAAGGTATGTGGCAAGTATCTTTAATTATAAAAATATATACAGAACCCAGAGCATAGTAAACCAGAAGTATACCGTAAAATTAGAGCTATAACCAAAATTCTTTTGGAAGCCGTGAGCGATGCTAATGACCGCACGGAAACTACCTAATGCTAAATGTTATAGTCACCTGCTTAAATAACATAAAATGAAGCAGATTTTTTAAAATACTTTACCAACTGTTCGTGAATTCACTTTATTTTCAGCTCAACCAAGATTGGCGCTGTCTTTTATCTTTACTGCCTAAACTACTTTACTTTATACTACCAGGTTACTAAAAGTTATAATACTTTCTGAAAATGACAAAATATAAGATATTCGATTTACGGTGTCCTTTAAAAGTTTATATCAGATATGTGAATATTATTACGGGTTCTAGTTAAATTTCAATTTTGGCATTAGTTTTTTGTTCAATAAGAAATTTTGTTTGATAGATGCATTTACCAAGCATACAACACTAATATATGTAGTAGTAAAAAGGGAAAAAATAGCATTTATTTACCCATTCCAACAAATATTCAAATAAAAGATCTACCGCATGTAATGCTAAGAAAGCTTTGAACAAGCTACTAGTGCATTTTGAAACTATAGGAGATAACAGGAAATTTAAGAACAAGTTAAAAAGGTTATCAGATAAGATATATTATTGCTTGGATTAATTTTTTCGTTCTGCTTGATAATGATGACGCACTTCAAAATCACAACGTCATTTTACTTACGGAAAAGGCCTATGCGAAACTCGCGGGAGGGTCAACTGTCAACAGTGACACTTTCTAGAACTGCCAATAATGGCTTTTTTTATTAAAATTTCAAAAGGTAAAAAAAAGTTATTTTTTAATCAGTCTCATAGTTTGTAACATTTTAGAAGGTAATTCATACGGGAAAGTTCTACTACCTGTTTAATTTAAGAAATTTACAAAAAAAAACTCTTTATTCTTAGTCAGTCCAATCATGATAGTATTAATGTAAAATGCTGTTTATAATAGCTTCCTTGCAATAAAAATCAAAGTTACAGTACAATTCTGGGTAAAACTTCGTTACGCGGACTTTTCGGAAAAAGGGTTTTTTTTTGGAATAGGCTTAAAATGGTCTAATTTTGAAAGACCTACGAGAAAATATTGGAAGGAAGCCGTTTTTTACACTTTTTTTTGGTAAATAAAAATTAACCTGTATCACTGACAACTGTTGATAACCACTGATCGAAACTGTCAGTTGTTTTCGAAAGAATGAGCTCCGTTCACACTAATGGGTGAAACGTTGAGGACTTTTAAAACAATTATTAAATTTTTTTTCAGTTATAATCTAATCTTATCACACTTGTTTATTGTCATTTTTTTTTGGCAAAATTTCGGTACTTTTCAGAAAAAGGAAGATTTTTTTTTAATAGGCTTAAAATCGCCTAAATTTGAGAAATTTATGAGAGGTAACCGTTTTTGTTAACTTGAATTAACTGAAACTAACATGAGTTAAATAATCAGCAATTACAAAATACATTAAACAATGAAAAAAAAAATGTCCTACCTTAATATGAAAAAACCGGTCAAGTGCAAGTTGAACTTGCACAATTAGTGTTCCGTACGTTGATTGTTTTTAAAATAAAATTTTTTGTTAGGGTGGTATAAAATGATCAGTGACTTCACAAAACACACCCCAAATGAGTTTTCAACAAAGTTTGTTTCCAATCTTTACTGAAAACTGGTGACCTTGAAATTTTGTTTTTTTTTTATATACCAAATAAATTATTAAAGGTAATGCACTCGTGATAATTTTTCGTTCAATCTATACCCCGTGGAGAATATTCCAGAATTTTTTCAAAATTTTTTTAACAGTACTTTTCGAGATAAGGTAGGGGACAGCGATTTTTTAAAAGTAATACGAAGAAAAGTGTGCGCAAGTATTACATTATATATATATATATATATATATATATATATATATATATATATATATATATGTATATATATATATATGTATATATATATATATATATATATATATATATATATATATATATATATATATATATATATATATATATATACATATATATATATATATATATATATATATATATATATATATATATATACATATATATATATATATATATATATATATATATATATATACATATATATATATATATATATATATATATATATATATATATATTTTTACTCGTGTTTTCACAAGCTTTCATTTGACACCACACTCGATGACCTATTAAAAAAAATTTTTTTTTCACTTCCGATTTCACCCCTCAAAACGAACCCCTTAAGTCAAAACTTATGTTACGGTGGTATAAAATGATCAGTGACTTCACAAAACACACCACAAATGAGTTTTCAACAAAGTTTGTTTCCAATCTTTACTGAAATCTGATGACCTTAAAATTTTTGTTTTTTTTATATACCATATAAACTATTAAAGGTAATGCACTCGTGATAATTTTCGTTCAATCTACACCCCGTGGAGAATATTCCAGAATTTTTTCGAAATTTTTTGATAAGTACTTTTCGAGATAAGGCCCGGGACAGCGATTTTTCGCCAATTTTTAAAAATAATACAAAGAAAAGTGCGCGCAAGTATAATATTATATATATATTTTTTACTCGTGTTTTCACAAGCTTTCATTTGACACCACACTCGATGACCTAGTAAAAAAATTTTTTTTTTCACTTCCGACTTCATCCCCCAAAACTAACCCCTTAAGTCGAAATTTAATTCTCAAAACTACATGGCTCTGATGAGGCCATCAATTCCTATATTGCTACCAAATTTTACCTTCCTATGTCAAATAGTTTCGGAGAAAAAAATCGGGTGTGACAGACAGACAGACAGACAGACAGACAGGCAGACAGACAGACAGACACCGAAGTGATCTTATAAGTGTTCCGTACGGAACACTAAAAATGATATACGTGCCATATTAGTTACTGGAGACCAAAGTTAGTTCAGGCTACCAAAAACAGCTTAGCTCGTCTTTTTTCTCGTCAATCTGTCAAAATTATCCCCTTTTGGGCCTATTCCAAACAAATTTGTTCTTTTCGTGTTGTTTCCGCAAAAAAAATTTCACAGCAAAGTTCCTTAATGGTTGGAATTCTACTATGACTGTAAATGTAGCATAATCATCTCGGCGCATGGGCATAAACGAACTGAGTTCTCCCGAGCAGTTTGGATTAGTGGTTGTCAATAGCATAGTAGCCTTTCGTACGCTTACGTATCAATGTTTATATGCAAAAAAAACATGCAAAAGTGGCCTCCCCCCGATATTTTCTCGTAAGTCTTTTAAAATTAGACCATTTTAAGCCTATTCCAAAAAAAAAAACCTTTTTCTAAAAAGCCCGCGAAACGAAGTTTTACCCAGTCCTGTTATGTTCCATCTAAAATTGAACTAGTGCCAAAAACTGCTACTTTCTGTACCTAACTGAAAATAAGATTTTTTTATAGGCATAGCTCACGTGTTGTTGGAGGAAATCTCTAAAGTATTAGAGAAGACACATGTGTGCGGAAAAAGCGGTTCCCGTTAGTCTTGGAGAGCTGTAGATTATACTTGGTGGGGAATAAACTTCTGCATACATCATTCTAAAGGTATGAGGTTCCCCAAATAAAAGGGTTGTATGAGGAATGACAAGCTGAAACTCATACGGATGTGATGTACTAATGCCACGTGTATTCCTAGGAGGAATTAAGTGGGTTACATTCGTCTAACACTGTCCTTGTAGAATAGACTCAAATCGCTAACCGCTGTTCGATGTTTCAAGGAATCAAGGTCTCTGGTGAGTTCAACAATTGCAGTGTGTGTTTGGGCGCAGAGCTTTAAACATGGCAGCCGTATTTCATGATTTGTTGAATTTGAGACTTGTACATAATTAACAGTTGTTGTGGAGTGTAACGCTTTCTAACTCGAAATAATATTCCCGGTTTTTGAGAAGCTTTCTTTGCTATGCATGAAACATGTTCGTACCCAGACATATTTGCTCCTAAGGTAACGCCCAGTAAATTGAGTGATTCTGCTAGACGAATAAAGTCTCTCGACATAGCTATATCGATTTCTGTAACGTTAACTTTTTTACAAAAATGCCGCCTGAGTTTTGGGAGAGTTAAATTCTACTTGGTTATTGTCACCCCAAGATAGATTTCTTCGAGATTTTTACTAAGTTGAGTAATATGAATAAAATGAAAGATACTCAAACTACATTACGGATCTATTACCAGTTTGAAATTTTTTTTTAATAGAAATGCACAAAAAACATAGTTAAATTTGCATTACTACTATATATTATTTTATTTTATTTTTTTTTTCTTTGGGTTATATGCAGGATAAATCCTGCTAAAGTAACCACCATTTACAAAATTCTTTAAAAATTCTAAATAGGTCGTTTATATTTTCTTGTTACATTCCAAATTAAACTAAAAATTGCCGCCTGATTTTTAGTAGCGTTAAATTCTACTTGGTTATTGTCACCCCAAGATAGAATTTCTTCGAGATTTTTACTAAGTTGAGTAATAAGAATAAAATGAAAGATCCTCAAACTACATTACGGATCTACTACCAGTTTAAAATATTTTTTTTAATAGAAATGCACAAAAAAAAACATAGTTAAATTTGCATTACTATTATATATTATTTAATTTTTATTTGTTTCCCTTTGGGTTACATGCAGGATAAATCCTGCTAAAGTAACCACCTTTTAAAAAATTCATTAAAAATTCTAAATAGGTCGTTTATATTTTCTTATTACATTCCAAAGTAAACTAAAAATTGCCGCCTGATTTTTGGTAGCGGTAAATTCTACTTGATTATTGTAACACCAAGGTAGAATTTCTTCGAGATTTTTACTAAATTGAGTAATAAGAATAAAATGAAAGATACTCAATCTACATTACGCATCTACTACCAGTATAAAATATCTTTTTTAATAGAAATGCACATAAAATATAGTTAAATTTGCATTACTATTATATATTATTTTATTTTTATTTGTTTCTGTTTGGGTTACATGCAGGATAAATCCTGCTAAAGTAACCACCATTTGCAAAATTCATTAAAAATTCTAAACAGGTCGTTTATATTTTCTTATTACATTCCAAATTAACTTAAAAATTGCCGCCTGATTTTTGGTAGCGTTAAATTCTACTTGGTTATTGTCACCCCAAGATAGAATTTCTTCGAGATTTTTACTAAGTTGAGTAATAAGAATAAAATAAAAGATAATTAAACTACATTACGGATCTGCTACCAGTTTCAAATATCTCTTTTAATAAAAATGCACAAAAAACATAATTAAATTTGCATTACTATTATATATTATTTTATTTTTATTTGTTTCTCTTTTGGTTGCATGCAGGATAAATCCTGCTAAAGTAACCACCATTTACAATATTCATTAAAAATTCTAAATAGGTCGTTTATATTTTCTTATTACCTTCCAAATTAAACTAAAAATTGCCGCCTGATTTTTGGTAGCGTTAAATTCTACTTGCTTATTGTAACCCCAAGATAGAATTTCTTCGAGATTTTTACTAAGTTGAGTAATAAGAATAAAATGAAAGATACTCAAACTACATTACGCATCTACTACCAGTTTAAAATATCTTTTTTAATAGAAATGCACATAAAATATATTTAAATTTGCATTACTATTATATATTATTTTATTTTTATTTGTTTCTCTTTGGGTTACATGCAGGATAAATCCTGCTAAAGTAACCACCATTTGCAAAATTCATTAAAAATTCTAAATAGGTCGTTCATATTTTCTTATTACATTCCAAATTAAATTAAAAATTGCCGCCTGATTTTTGGTAGCGTTAAATTCTACTTGGTCATTGTCACCCCAAGACAGAATTTCTTTAAGATTTTACTATTTGAGTAATAAGAATAAAATGAAAGATACTCAAACTAGATTACGGATCTACTAACAGTTTAAAATATTTTTTTAATAAAAATGCACAAAAAACATAGTTAAATTTGCATTACTATTATGTATTTTTTATTTTTATTTGTTCCTCTTTTGGTTACATGCAGGATAAATCCTGCTAAAGTAACCACCATTTACAAATTCTTTAAAAATTCCAAATAGGCCGTTTATATGTTCTTATTACGAGTATATTCAAAATTAAACTATAAACCGCCGATAAATTCGATTGGTTATTGTCACCCCAAAATAGAATTTCTTAGAGATTTTTACTAAGTTGAGTAATAAGAATAAAATGAAAGATACTCAAACTACATTACGGTTCTACTACCAGTTTAAAATTTTTTTTTTAATAAAAATGCACAAAAAACATAGTTAAATTTGCATTACAATTATATATTATTTTATTTTCATTTGTTTCTTTCTGGGTTACATGCAGGATAAATCCTGCTAAAGTAACCACCATTTACAAAATTTATTAAAAATTCCAAATAGGTCGTTTATATGTTCTTGTTATATTCAAAATTAAACTAAAAGGAGCCGCCTGATTTTTGGGAGCGTTAAATTCTACTTGGTTATTGTCACCTCAAGATAGAATTTCTTCGAGATTTTTACTAAGTTGAGTAAAAAGAATAAAATGAGAGATACTCAAACTACATTACGGATCTACTACCAGTTTAAAATATTTTTTTAATAAAACTTCACAAAAAACATAGTTAAATTTGCATTACTATTATACTTTATTTTATTTTTATTTGTTTCTCTTTGGGTTACATGCAGAATAAATCCTGCTAAAGTAACTACCATTTACAAAATTCTTTAAAAATTCCAAATAGGTCGTATGTTCTTATTATATTCAAAATGAAACTATAAAGTGCCTCCCGATTTTTGGTAGCGTTAAATTCGACTTGGTTATTGTCACCCCAAAATAGAATTTCTTCGAAATTTTTACTAAGTTGAGTAACAAGAATAAATTGGAATATATTCAAGCTGGATTATGAATCTAGTATCATTTTAAAATATTTTTTAAATAAAAATGCATAGAAAATATTTGCATTACTATAACAGATTATTTTATTTTTATTTTTTTCTTCTTTGGATTTCAACTAGTATAAATTCTACAAAAGTAGCCACCATTTACAAAACACATTAAAAATTCAAAATAAGTCCGTTATATGTTCTTCTTATACCCCAACTTAAACTAAAAAGTAACTTCAGTCGCGGAACACATATTAATAACGAATCAAAGTCTGTATTTAAACGTTTCAAAGGAAACAGAGAAAAAGTGTTGTTCACACAAAGAGTTTGCACACGTACATAGTCTAGAAAACGGAGAATTTAACGAAGTATTCATTCAATAAAATGGTAACATAAACAAATCTTTATGCCCAAATTCCGTCTGAGAAGTGTCAAATCTCACCAGAATAAATTTCTGAATTCACAATTTTATAAAGGTTAAGTATATGAACAAAATACCGACGATATTTTAAAGACATGAATTTAAAATCACATCGCAGAATATTCACCACATCGAATCTCTGAAAACGCCGAATATTTTAGGAACTTATTTTAAATATATTCTACAAATGATTTGTAATTTTTAGTGTCCCGTACGGAACACTTATAAGATCACTTCGGTGTCTGTCTGTTTGTCCGTCTATCTATCTGTCAATCTGTCGAAACTATTTGACGTAGAAAGTTGAAATTTGGTACTAATATAGAAATTGATGGCCTCATCAGAGCTGTGTAGTTTTGAAAGTTAAATTTTGACTTAAGGGATTAGTTTTGGGGCATGAAATCGGAAGTGAAAAAAAAAATTTTTTTACTAGGTCATCGAGTGGGGTGTCAAATGAAAGCTTGTAAAAACACCAGTTCAAAAATATATATAATGTCCTACATGCGTATACTTTTCTTTATAATATTTTGTAAAAATCGCGATAAATCGCTGTCCCCAACTTCTATCTCGAAAAGTACTGATCCAAAAATGGTGAAAAGATTCTGGAATATTCTCCACGGGGTGTAGATTGAACGGAAATTATCACGAGTGCATTACCTTTAATAATTTATCTGGTATATTAAAAAAAAAAATATATCAATGTCATCAGTTTTCAGATCGGAAACAACAAAACTCATTTGGGGTATGTTTGTGTGAACCATTTTATACCTCTGTAACAAAAATTTTTATTTAAGAAGCAATCAACGTACGGAACACCAATTGCACAAGTTCAACTTGCACTTGACCGGTTATTTTTTATTGGCATAGCACACGTTCTGCAGGGGAATCTTTAAACCGCTACAGGAGCATTGCGTGTGCAGAAAAAGCGATCACGTTTGTCTTGAATCGCTGTAAATTGTGGGAAACACAGGCCTAGGCAAATCATTCCCAAAGGATGAGGTTCTCCATATAAAAAACTGCTCGAACAGGGTTTTGCGAGGGATGACAAGTTGAATTTCATACGGTTGTGAAGTATATTGTATATGGAATGGAAAACAGTGGTTATTAACATATTTAAATACCTAAAGTTTTTCCTTAGTCGAATAAATTCTAATAGTGTATGAATATTATTCACAAAATATTGTGATAGACAATAATCTATAAAAAACCCACACAATAAAATCAACCCCAAGATCTTTCGCCCGAATCTCCCTTCTTAAAAATGATCCACCAAGATCATAATTATTTATTATTTTATAATGAGTACATGTGAATGTAACTGAAAAGCACTTTCAAATTGAACGGTTTTTTCAATTCTTGAATAAAACACAGATGGCGTTACGAAATAGCCTGGGTCTCGTGACATTTGAAATGTGTAATATATGACATTCGTAAATACGAAGTCTTATAATATACAATAACGCGTTCAAATTGTTGAATTATTTTATGAAAATGGGTGTTCAGTGAAAAATATTTTTAGAAAATTACTTAATATTTACGGTTTGCATAATCATCTACCTAAAAGCACTATCATTCGAACTATTCAAAAAGTTCAAGGAACTGGTTCGGTGGAAGATAAAAGAAGAAAATGATATAGTCGTAGAGGTCGTTCACAAGAGCATATTCATTTGGTTCGTGAAAGTGACCCAGAAATATCTATTAGTCGACGTTCACAACAAGGCGTATTTTGCAAAAGAATTTAGCTCTGAAGTTCAAATAATACAGGAACTAAACCTATTGGATCATTTAAAACGTCGTGCATTTATCAACTGGATCAAAGAATAACCAGTTGATTTTTGTCAAAAAATCATCTTTTCCGATGAAGCACCATTTCAAATTGATAGCTATGTTAATAAACAAAATTGCCTTATTTTAGGGTGAGGAAAATCTACCATTGATTCATCAGAAAACTTTACATCCTAAACGAGTCACTGTTTGGTGTGCATTATTGTCAGGAGGTATCATTGGTCCATACTTCTTCGAAAATTATGCTGGTCTTCGATATCGTGAGATGATAACTGAATTTTTGTTGCCTGAATTAAATAATAATACTCTGGATATTTGGTTTCGGCAGGACGGCGCAACCTGTCACACTGCTCGTGAAACCGTTGCTTTGCTGCAGGGAAAATTTCCTGGACGTGTAATCTCCAGAAACGGTGATGTTAATTGGCCACCAACATCATGTGATCTGACTCCACTGGATTATTTTCTCAGAGGTTACGTGAAAACCAAATCTATAAGAATAACACACAATCGATTTCTGAGCTGAAGGACGAAATTACTCGCATTATTGGTGAGTAAAAGCGCAATTATGCCAAAATGTCATCAAAAATTTTGACAAAAGAGTGGACTTCTATGAAACTGCAAGAAGTGGGCATTTGGCGGATATTGTTTTTCTTGTTTAAATGTCACACATTATATACTTCAATTACTAATAAAAACTAAGTTGGGAATGTGGAATTTTTGGCCCAATGATTCCACATCGCTCCTGATGAAGCTAACATGATTAGAGAAACGCGCGTCGAGTGCAAAAATAAAATGTTTGGTGTAGTGGTGTTATATACTGAGTAGTACTAATAAAAAGTTTTTTGAAATCAACCCATCTGTGTTTTATTCAAGAATTAAAAAGAACTCCTAAATTTGAAACACCTTTTATATCTAAAATCTATTGTACTGGATTGTAGATTATTACAGTCACTGGTACTGTCTATTCTCTGATAGACTTTAAGGCTGCGTAAAAAGAAACTGGGAACGGAAAAAAAACTTGTTCAATTTTTGTAATATATTTATATAAAAAATAAAAAACAATATCCCAGGTGACTGCCTTTAAGTACACCTGATGTGATGGTGTGGGAGTAAGTCTACTGTCTACTCATGTAGGGCAGCACCTCCCACAATCACCTCAACCAGTTTTTTTAACAAGTAATGATAAATTTTACTTTACTCTTGAATTTTACTTTACTCTTGAATTTTACTTTCCATATTTCTGGTGATGAATTCTGAATACAAAGTAACATTAGAATCTACAGATCTAGTTCTATAAAACCCATGTTGATGTTAATTAATCTGATTTTTTACTGAGAAAAATACTGATAAACAGCCTCGCCAAAAATCTTGGAAATTAAAAATCGATAATTACCTGCCACGATGATTTCTCCAGATTTAGATAGACAAAATTTCTCTCATAATTTGAGAGAAAGAACAGTTCTAAAGTACGGTTAAAAAGTAGAAGTAGAAATAGCGTCAGATTTTTTGCGCATTTGGCTAAAAAGATTGTTGGAACGCATCCACTTTAGCCCCCGTTTGACTGTCTACTTTATCTAAAATAACTTTTGTGTAATCATATGGTTCTATTTAAAGCAAAAAACATTTTTGAAACATTTAACTCACTTATATACATATATATATATATATATATATATATATATATATATATATATATATATATATATATATATATATATATATATATATATATATATATATATATATATATATATATATATATATGTATACATGTGTATATATATATATATATATATATATATATATATATATATATATATATATATATATATATATATATATATATATATATATATATATATGTGTATATTCACAGCTGTTTACTGTAGAAATTAGAGAGCAGTTTTCATTACCTTTGTTGCGATAAATTACCACAATTTTCTCTCTACCTCAATCAATTTGTTGTAAATATTTTAAAATTAATCTTTTTTATGAGAAACCTTGTAACTGCACGGGATGAGAGAATGTATTATGATAGTTACAGTTTTCACAAAATTTATCTCAGGTATATTTTTAGTGTAGTGCTTAATAACAGTTTTTTTTTCTACGTAAACTAAGCACGTTTTAGCAATAAAAACGTCAAAAAATTAGAGAAGACTGATGGTATTGGTCACGCTAGCAAAAAATGTTGAAATGAAAGTGGCTTGCTATATTTTACAAGAAATATGTATGTGATATAAGAAGAATATATTTAGCAAGCTCTGAATGTCCATTATTTTAATTAGGAGTTTTCAATCCTCATTAAACAAAGAGACAATTCATTCCTTTCAATAGTAATGGCAGAAATAATAAAATATTTGTTATACATTGTGGGCGTTTAAATTTGTTTATCTTATAGCGAAAATGAAACGAGTGGGAGAGACAACTGGAGTACAAAGCTTATTTTAGATCCTTGAAACTTTAGCTATTTAAATATTTTTTCGAAGCTAAATATGACTTCTGTTTGTGACGAATTTACAGAAACAATAATTTCGTAACCAAAGAACAAAAGAACCTTTGAGTCCTCAACTGATTACAGAATGGATGTATTAGTTTAAATTAACACACTAAAGGCCAAGTATCCCGTAAAAATATTCATCTGATATTTGAATGAGGCGTATTTTCAAATTTACGTTTTTACTTAAAGATGTCATTTTTGTAGAGAAATGCAACAAAACTATTTACATTCCCCTAAAGTGACGGTTTTGACTCTAATGAAATAATTAGCTACTTCTTTGAGGATGACCGTGATAATGAAATATCTAGATTAGCTAGCTACATGTCGAGATGATTGAGAACTTATTAGTTACCCTACAAAATCTTTGGTGGTTCCAACCATAGCCATATTATAGATTTCAAGCAGATCTTTGCCAAATATTCGAGCGATTTTTTGGAATAAATTTATTACCAAAAGAAGAGACTTATATTCCACGTAGCCTTGACGAGGTAATAATTTTCACACGTAAAATAATGAGAGAAGATATCCAGAAAATATGGGCGAACAGTGATCAACAATCTTATTACTTGATAGGAGTTCCGGGATGTAATGGTTTATATTTAGATCTCATTAATTTTAAGAAATATTTGCTTAGGGACTGTAGCTTTACATACAGTAAGGCTTTTTTCATTTAGCAGTTCTTTTTCTTTCCTTGATAAAGAAAAGTATGGTGTCCGTGAAAAAATCACATTCCGAGATTTTGTTTTTCTTCACGTTTTAGGGTTCCTAGATCATCAAAAACATAGTCACTTATTTCCGTCGGTTTGTCAATCTGTCGGAATTTGACAATGGAATTAAAAAATAGAAACAAACATCCCATTATCTCAGAAACTGTTGCTCGGAGCAACATTTACCAAGAGAGCTATTTTAGACAGAAGAAGGCGGAGAATACGAATATTCATTTAAAAATATCATACAAAGTCGCATAAAAGTCATAACAATTTAAAATTATACACAGTGCAATAAGTGGCGCCCCCTACAATTTATAACAAACCTGTGAGCTGATTTCGATTTCTCAACTCAAAAAACCCCTTAACACCGAATTTTGTACAAATAGTACAATTATTAAGATCCCAGAAATACACAGTAACTATATGTACATGGAATACTGGGATATCCTGTATATATATATATATATATATATATATATATATATATATATATATATATATATATATATATATATATATATATATATATATATATAGTTAAGTTACTGTGCATTTCTAAGATGAAAATATAACCATTTAACCCAATTTACCTTAGTCCAAAAATTCGTAATTTTTGAGATACAGGTGATAAGGGGTTTTTCTGAGATGAGAATTCGAAATCAGCTAACAGCTTTGTTGTAAATTGTAGAAGGCTCCACTTACTGCTCTATGTATAATTTTAAATTGTCATAACTTTTTTACACTACTCTGTATGATATTTTTACTTGAATATTCGTCTTCTCGGCCTTCTCCTGTCTGAAATAGCTGCTCGGTAAATGTTGCTCTTATTATTGTTGTTAGCCTGTTTGCCTTTAAGCATGGTCCAAATTTTAGAGACTATTCTTTTGTACCTGTCCTAAGCCTAGATGAAGTGTGAAGGAATTCATTTGAGAATTTGACAAAGGAATTAAAAAATGGAAACAAACATCCCATTATCTCAAAAACTGTTGCTCGGAGCAACATTTACCAATAGAGCTTTTTTAGACAAAGAAGGGCGGAAAATACGAGTATTTAATTAAAAATACCATACAGAGTAGTATAAAAAAGTTATGACAATTTAAAAGTATACATAGTGCAATAAGTGGCGCCCTCTACAAAACTGTGAGCTGATTTCGATTTCTCATCTCAGAAAACCCCTTCGTATCGAATTTTGTACAAATAGTACAGTTATTAAAAAAGCTACTTAAGAAAAACCAAAATAAAAGTATAACTTTTGTTTCGTATTTTGCGCCTTCTCCTGTTTAAAAAAAGTTCTCTTGGTAAATGTTGCTACGAGCAACAGTTTCTGAGATAATGGGATGTTTGTTTCCATTTTTTAATTCCATTTCAAAGTCTCAAATGTATTCCTTCACACTTCATCTAGTCTTAGGACAGCTCCAAAAGAATAGTCTTTAAAATTTGGACCATGCTTAAAGGCAAACAGTCTAACAACAATAAGAAGATATATATATATATATATATATATATATATATATATATATATATATATATATATATATATATATATATATATATATATATATATATATATATATATTTATATATATATATATATATATATATATATATATATATATATATATATATATATATATATATATATATATGTATATATATATATATATATATATATATATATATATATATATATATATTTATATATATATATATATATATATATATATATATATATATATATATATATATATATATATATATATATATATATATATATATATATATATATATATATATATATATATATATATATATATATATATATATATATATATATATATATATATATATATATATATATATATATATATATATATATA
>CM032446.1:173955591-174088091 GCA_019049505.1 Pachyrhynchus sulphureomaculatus
TACACATGATAAGCTCTGAAGTTTGTTCATGTAATATGACATATGTCGAAATTTTATAGTATATTATAAAACTTAATCTCTAATTGGAACATTTGTAAAAAACTGATCTGAATATCTCCCTGGTTAACCAAAATATCTATTTGATTAAATACACTAGCTGTAAATTTTGAACTATGAAAATGAACGACTGGATTTCATTCCTGTTCATCAAGCAATGAAAACTTTGACAATTTTACAATACCTGCAGCTAATTGTTGTATTCACTCATTTATGGATTTGAATCTTAATTCTTCTCCAAAATCATTTATTAAATATATAATTAGTAATTTATCTTTATCGAGGAAATAGATCACAATAGTTTGGCCGTAGTTTACTGTACAATATATATCACTGTTGTTTTCCCATAAATCATTTTTCCATTTTAATAAGGCCACATTAATTGGACTGCGATAAATATTCTCACAGCATATCTTTCCCTTTTTTATGCTACGAAATAGATTGTTTGTTGAGATGTTTATTTAGTTTTTCAGTTCTATTTTATTTTTCGATGATAATGACAATATTGTATTTGTCTGCAGCTATGTTATTCTTCAATCGCACAATTGCTCTGTTGAGTTAAATTCTTAATTAGTTTATATAGTGGACTATTGATATACAGTTTCAATATTCTTAAATGGGAAAAAGTGTTTCTTACAGAAGTAGGAATGCTTTTGCTACAATATTGTGGAGAATGATTTAATTTTAAGTTTTAAGTAACTGGTAAGAAATTTTGGTAATCTTGAGTAAAAATTCTGGAAAGAATACTATAATTTTGTAAACTACGTTCTAATAACATAAAAAAAAACCTCCTTTGCATTCTACGAATAATATCAAATAAAATTTAAGTTCAAATACTGTTTTCGGCAATATAAGTACATATACACAACATAATACAAAGGTATGCATGTGCATATACATAGTTATTGTGATGCACTCATTTCGTAGTTAAATTAGGTCTTGGAACAATCTAATGAAATTCGGTTTTCAAGTAACTTTCAATATTAAAGGTAAGCCGTATTCCAAAGAACACAATATTGCAGAATAATAATATAGAATATTATAAATAACCGGTCAAGTGCAAGTTGAACTTGTGCAATTAGTGTTCCGTACGTTGATTGCTTTTAAAATAAAAAAATTTTGTTACAGAATGATGAGTGACTTCACAAAATACACCCCAAATGAGTTTTCAACAAAGTTTGTTTCCAATTTTTACTGAAATCTGATGACCTTGAAATTTTTGTTTTTTTTATATACCATATAAATTATTAAAGGTAATGCACTCGTGATAATTTTCGTTCAATCCACATCCCGTGGAGGATATTCCAGAATTTTTTCGAAATTTTTTGATAAGGACCGGGACATATCATATATATATTTTTTACTCGTGTTTTCACAAGCTTTCATTTGACACCACACTCGATGACCTAGTAAAAAAATTTTTTTTCACTTCCGACTTCACCCCCCAAAACTAACCCCTTAAGTCAAAATTTAATTCTCAAAACTATATAGCTCTGATGAGGCCATCAATTCCTATATTATTACCAAATTTCACCTTTCTATGTCAAATAGTTTCGGAGAAAATCGGGTGTGACAGACAGACAGACAGACAGACAGACAGACACCGAAGTGATCTTATAAGTGTTCCGTACGGAACACTAAAAATTGATATAAAACAATATCTTAGAAAATAGTTTAAAATAAGTAGAGAGTAATAATACAGTCTATTTCTACAAAAGAAATATTAACGTAGTACTTAAATTGTCCATTTTTTTGATATCTAAATATATCTAATAAAGGAAGGATATTTTGCGAATTCAATAGTTCTCAATAAATAATTTTATGAAATATTTAATACTGAACACAAATCTTTGGAGCGTATAAGGGTGAAGAAATAAAAAAAAACAGTCTTAAGCGAATCAGTAAAGATATATTAGTCCACACGAATAGAGCTGAATACTAAGTAAAATAAAATAGGGTTAATATTGAATTCAACTTAACCTGAAATATTTTTTTCATGTATATATAACGAGGAATTCTAAACATTGCTCATTAATTTTGGCAGATTATGTATGTATCAGCCCGGGCAGGTCAATTGGTTGTGTTGATAACAATTTCCTTTTCCATTATTAACTGACTTAAGCGAACTAGCAATATTGTCAACATTGAAACTAGGATTATGACTAGAGTACATGCTGGCCAAGTATGTCATAAATGTTAATTGATCCCAATATAGTACGTCGGAATTAATGAAAGTGAACTTAAAAGTAATGTGTATGTACAACAGACAAAGTGTGTACTCAATTACGGATTTTTTTTATATATATTTTAACATTGAAAATGATTTCATTCAGCACAGAAAAAGTTATCAAGGAATCTTATATTTAGTAGATCAAAATATTATAAAAACAACTTATTATTGTAGATAAAATTAAGAAGATATCGATTTTTGTTTGAAATTGCTGCGAAGTTACGTTACTAGTGCCCAATATTAAACAGCAATTGAAGATATTTTAAATAGTGGTTGGTAAAATAAGTATCAAATTTTAAACATAAATATTTTATAACATTTTCTGTCGTTGGACACATGTAAGTTACTTTTGGCACTAAAATTTATGCCATTAATCGGCTAGCCCAGTGATTCCCAAAGTGGTTCAGGTGGACCTCCAGGGGTCCACGGGAGACTCGACGGGGGTCTACGTTGGCGTGAAAAAAAAATGGGGGTTCACAAGTTGTAAGTGGGGATCCACGAAAATTTATCTGGTTTCGATAGTAAAGAACAAAAATGTTGGCTTGGCTTTACATATCAATGTAGGCAGATAATACACTACACAAAAAAATTAAGGGAGCAAAAAAATTCCAAATTTTTCGATGATTTTTGACAGGCTGTATTTCGGTGAAAAATGGTCGTACTGAGACTTAAAAAAAAGCATTTTGAAGCTTTAAGATTCTAATTTTCAGATTTTTTGGCTAAAATTTTTTAGGAGCTACGATTCTCATGCAATCCTAACAGATAGCGCGAAAAAATAATAACGCAAATATTTTGCTTTTTTTTTTGGTCCACGGGCTTGAAAAAAATTTTTTCAGTTAGGCATACGGATCAGATAGCCTGTTTATTTAGCATTAATTTCCTTGTTTTTAAACCTCCCTTAATTTTTTTGAGTAGTGTATTTTAAGAAGGTCAGCGACTGTTACTTGTAAAAACCTGCATATTCGATATTCAGTACAACGCGCGTCGAGACTTGCAAAACGCCGCCTGCCCACCCGTATCGCCCACCCGTTCAGACGTGCAAAGGGACGAAATACGACTTGTGCTGTGCTTGCAATCTTGCATGAACTTGTTTGATTCTTCACCAATATAAATACGAATGCCAAGGACAAACGTTACTCATTTGTTTCCGGAATTTTGAAAAGTAAAGTGTGAGTGAATCGATGTCAGTGTTTGCCAGTGCCGGAAAAAGTAAGTACCTGCCTATTTGTTATTCATACTTTTATTTTATATTGTAATAATATTATATTTGTTATGTTTGCGTGTAGTAGGTACGTAATAAAAATTAAATACTAAACAGGGCCATTATTCGATACTTCTATAAAAGAACAAAAAGCCGAGAAAGATTGAACTTTTAATACTTTTTATTATAAAATTATTTATTTACCCGACTGTGGTGATTCACTAAAGGAGAGATATATGATTGACCTGCAAGTTTGTACATATTTCAGTGCCCTCGTAGTTGCTAATGCTAAATGACTAAAAATATTTTTCATAAATTGTACGTGTCTTTATGTACCACTCGTAACGTACATCAAAGTAATAAATAAATCATTAAAATCGCGGAGTTTTGATGTCAAAATATTCTTTAAAAGTATTTTCTCTCGAATTTACAGAAATGTATCAAAATATAATTAATCAAAAAATATTTTATATTACATTAAAATTGGTTCAGCCGTTTTGTGAAAACCTCTATATGGGTCTTAGCAGTTTATTGTTTTAATAATTAAAATCAGTTTTGCCGCCGGCATTTTGGTTTTTTTCATTGCAATAATTAATTAATCCTATTTTATTCTGTTAAAATAGTCATATCCTGTTAAAGTCGCCTTATGATTACTAAAACAAACATTTTTTTCTTTACAGGTAGGTAACTGATACGAAACATGGCTGAATCTAAGAAGAAATGTCGACAGTATAGTGTTGATTATTTGAAATTTGGATTTCTTCCATCAAAGGCAGACAAACGATTGCCCATATGCCTTTTATGCAACAAAGTTTTGAGCAATGACTCTATGAAACCATCGAGCTCGAAGATTATCTAAGAAGGTGTCATAAAGACAAAATAGGTAAAGACTTAAAATATTTTCAAACATTGAAGAAAAAATATGAAAAGAGACCCACCGTGCACAGTATGTTCGCTTCAACGTCTCAAAGTAACGATGATGGCTTGCGGGCATCTTACAATATCTCATTGGTTATAGCGAAATCTGGAAAACCGCACACCATCGGAGAACAGTTAATTTTACCCGCTGTTGAAGAGGTTTTAAAAAACTGTTCTGCACAAACCTCCATTTGACGTACTCAAAAGAATTCCTTTGAGTAACAACTCTGTATAAAGACGTATTGATGAAATGAGCTTTGATATTGAAAGCTTCTTGTGTAATTATCTGCAAACAACTCATTCTTCTATTCAACTGAACGAGTCAACTTTACCTGGTAATAAAGCATTATTATTGGCATATGTTCGATTTGTTATGGACGAAGAAATCCATGAAGAGCTGCTATTCGCCAAAACTTTGGAGACGGACACCAAAGGCGAAATAATATTTAATGTCCTGAGTGATTTTTTTAAGGAAAAATCGATTCCATTTACAAACATTATTTCGGTGGCAGCTCCTGCCATCTTCGGGCGATATCGTGGGTTTATAAGCCATCTTAAAAGAATTATACCAGGAGTAACTGCAATTCACTGTGTCATCCACCGACAACACCTGGTAGCGAAAAATGTGAGTGATTGCACCAATCGCTTCAATTTGTGATTAAAGCAATTAACAAAATAAGAAGCAATGCGTTGAATACCCGTTTATTTGCACAATTGTGCGACGAAAATGATGAAGACTTCCAACGATTGCTCTTACATACTGAAGTACGCTGGTTGTCGAAAGGTGCATGTTTAACAAGATTTTACTCACTTTTTGAATCAGTTTTAGAGTTTCTGGAAAATAAAGATCCAGATTTAAAAGAAAACCTGATCAAATTGAAAGCAGTCATCGCGTATTTGAGAGATTTGTTCAAAAAATTTAATGACATTAACTTGCAGTTACAAGGGGACAGCCTAAATTTAATAAAAACAAAGGGTGTAATTTCGGCTTTTTTTGGAAAATTGAAATTTATGAAGCAAAATATTAGTCGGCGTAAATTCTCCCAGTTTCCAAACTTGTCACAGGCAGAATGTCTTGATGAGGATATTCAGACATACGTTCAATATTTAAATGCCCTGCATGATGACTTCAAAAATAGATTTGAAGATATTCTGACGATGGAAACACCACCATGGATCATAAATCCATTTGATGAAACGGAAGTGGCGAATGTGGTATTACAAGAGGAGCTACTCGAGCTTAGCACCAATGAGGAGCTGAAGGTGAAATTTAAAAAAGGCTATCAAACATTTTGGCTGCGGGCAGAAATACCCGAAAAATATCCTGGGCTGTGGGAAATTGCGAGAAAACTTTTGATAGCGTTTCCCTCGTCATACCTTGTCGAAAAAAGTTTTAGTGTCGTTACAAACCTATTAACAAAAAAAATGAGCAGATTGAACATCACAGAACGGGGAGATTTGCGGTTATTCTTTACAAAACTGAAGCCAAATATTGATAATTTGCTGTCAATCCATCAAGTACATCCCTCCCATTAAAATTATGACTATTTTTTTTTTAATTGTTGATTTGCATTGTTGGAGTTACGGTACGTTATTAATGTTTAATTTTAATTCTATTAAGTATGTAATCATATTATTTTAATAAATAGAACACAAGAAAATATATTATTTTTATTTTTATTTTTACCATTCCGAATTTAGGGTTGGAACTCAGCCACGACGCAAATTTCCATCGTTAGATCTAATCTTCACATTTTTTGACGAGTTTTGGGAATACGGTAGAAATGTAGCAGCAGGGGTCCACCGAAACCAGTAAAATTTTGAAAGTGGTCTACGAGGAAAAAAAAGTTTGGGAACCTCTGGGCTAGCCTCTGGTGATCAACATGTTAATTACTAACTATAAATAGTAGAGAATATTTTGAATATTTCGAAATTATGATTTTTAACTTATTAAAAGTATTGATGTGGCAAAAAATTGCCTCTCGAAATTTGTGTATTCATTTTCAATTCAGAATCTCCTGGGTCAGGGGGTCAATTTCAAATTTTGGTATGAACTTGAAGTAAAAAAGGTACCTATAGATTTCGAGCGTATCACTTTTGAGAAGATGATAGAAGGGTAAAGGTTGTTCAATGCTTTATTATTTCAATTTTATTAGAAGAAATTTTCCCGGTTTTTGCCTGAGTTCAAGTTAATTAAAAAATGACTGCAACTTATGATTTTATGAGAAGTTGTAATTAATGAACTTTATCATTTTTGTTTTGTCAAATGCTGTACTTGTTTTAATTATTGAATTAATTAACATCTTGCTCGTTCTCATTTATATGAAGTAGTTGAAGTTCGGCACTACTGACGGTTTCATTTCGCTAAAAATGTTTGAAAACCAAAAAGGACAAGAATCTCTTTAAACTCTATATTAAAATGGCACCCCACACCCCTTTTTCTTAATTATAAATGTTTTTTAACATTATAACTTCTAATAAACATATCCTTTATGAATTTGTACTGAACTTTGTGGAGTCCCATATTCTAGACAAGTTCCTAAACATCTATCCGCTACTTGCCATGATTTTTAAAACTCATATCGTCAACTACATTCTGTTTATTCGATCAATATATAATATTTTGCTTTTGTGTAGGCAAACGAATGAATATAAAATTGTTTTACTAGAAATTATTACTATATTTGATTAAAATATCTATGAATTCTCTACTGTACTATAGTTTCTTCAGATGGTTAATGTAAAATTTTGAGTGAAAGTTTTACTTCAGATTTTTCATATAAAATTAATTACTTTTTTTCTCTTCCAATGAAAGAGTCCTAAGAAAACACAACATAGATACAGCATACAAACCACAAAACACTGGCAGACATCCTGGGCAACCCCAAGGACAAGAGAAAACTGAAAACCATGGAGTTTACTGCATCCCATGCGCAGCCTGCCACAAATTGCACATAGGACAAACAAACAGAAGAATCTCCACCCGGATCCAAGAACATAAAATAAATATCAAAAACAAACAAACAACATCAGCTGTTTTTCAGCACCATCATGATACAGGTCACGACATCAATTTTGAGGGATCTAAACGAATAACCTCGATTTCTCATTATAAAACACGCATAGTCTGAGAAGCCTTGGAAACCGAAAAGAATGAGCAGCTAAATAAGCGAGCTGAATATTTCCACTACATGGAAGGGTCTACTAGCTAAACCAAGGAATAACCAAAACAACGAGAAGGCAATAGTCAGCATAGCGCCGGAACCCGTAATTATCCACCCAGCCGGCAAACACCGATGCACGAACGAACGCTTCCGACCCCCTCAACCTACAATCTGCGTAGACGCCGACCTATAAAAGACGGCGATCGCACGTCAGTGTCTCAGTTAGCTTCGAGCGGCAGCAGCAGCAGCGTCCTTTTCAGGGTTTTTAGAGTCCAATATTCTGAAAATTTTATTACTTTCAATTTCAACAGGGGGAGAAAAAGAAAGAGATGGAGATCGTTAAATATTTTGTAGCTAAATTGTTTACAGTAAAATGTGGTTAAGGGGACGGGGGAGTGTAAATGATGTCGTTTGCGCATATATACTTATATGCATTTATTTTAGAATTCTTGAAGTCGAACTAACACAAAATTATAGTATTTTTGTTAAATACTGAATTATAATTCTTGCATCAAATTATTTTTTATTGCGAGAAATTCAGTATTTATTTTGAAATTGTGTGTTTGCAACAGATGCACGGAGTAAATTACTTTAACAGTATTTTTCTGTAGAGATTACGTTCTCCATTAATAATATCTAACAACTCATTGTATTTTTAGAATACAAAGTAGTAGATAATAAAACTTTTATTTTCAGTCAGTGAGTTCTAAACATATAATGAGAAAAATTAGGTGAAATCGATAACTTGTACCTCTCCATACTGATGGTTTGTTTATTCTTTAGATAAACCAAATACCAATAATAATAGTTTTCCCAAGACTGTGTATATCATAGTAGAAAATGACCTACTTATCCACAGGATACATTTACCTGCTATAACACATTCGACCTATGTAGGACAGAGCATCATCTAGATTATTACTGGATAAGAAACGCGTTCCAAGTTTATAGTAAATTGAAGAATTTTTTGCTGAAAATTATGTTTACTTTTGGTGTAGTCCATAAAAAAATTGTTATGCAGTATGACATGGTCTTTTCTAAGACTAATATTGTAGTATAAAATAAAGAAAAGTACTTGCTTTAATGCTAATAAATTTGCTTAAAGAAATGTCCTATATGTTGTATTAAATTATTGTAAACTAAAAAATCGGTCAAGTCATTTCTCACGCAAACAAGCAATTTTGTATAACTTGTTCCAACTAGTACCGCCTCAAAATTTTAAATGAAGAAATTCCCGATGTAACAACGGATGAAATAATGAACGCCCTACAACATATGCACAACAACAGAGAACCAGGGGAAGATGAAATAACTATAGAAATAATGAGGTATGGAGGGTCATCGATCATACAATCTCTTCAAGCTCTCTTTAACAAGTACCTTATAGAAAGTAAAATACTAACACCATGGGTAAACGCCGGAACAAATTTAGATTGGAGAATTACAGATCCATCACCCTGTTATTGGTACTATACAAAATACTTACTAGAATTTTAACATATCGATTAACGAACAAATTAGAAATTTATGAACCACGTAAGCGGGATTTAGATGGGGATACAGCACTTTGGACCATCTTCAAACAATCAGATTACTAGTGCAAAAAGCAAATGAATATAAGGTCACCTTGTGGATAGCAATGGTTGACTATGAAAAAGCATTTGATTCGGTAGAGATATGGGTAGTCCTCAACGCCTTAAGTAATAGCGGCGTCGATGAGAGATACACAACTCTTCTTGAACTTATATAATATAAATGCCACATCACAAATAACAAGAAAAAAAAAATAAAATCAAATTAAATGCTATAAGAGAAAATAAATAAAATCAAAATTAAAAGAGGAATTAGATAAGACGACTCGATATCCCCAAAGCTGTTCACGTTGACTCTACAACGATTACAAGAAATGCTGATGGAATTAAATAACAACTCTCGAGAAATAGGTCTAAAAATCAACTTCACACCAAAACCAAATATTGAACAACGATAGTGAAGAAAACAGCCAGGAACTATTAGCATAAGGTGAAAGAATAGGAAAGGTATAAACATTTATATATTTAGGAAAAAAATCGGAATATCAAAAAATAAATTAAAGGCTGACTTGGACAGAAGGGTCTCGTTAGCTTAGTCTGCAGTTCGAAATGTTAATGTCCGCGCTGGCCGCCTCGCCTGTTATGTGGAATATTGTGAAGATTAGAACGCTGAAATGTTACAATCTACATTAAAATGAGACATCCCAATTACAATAAAAGCCAGAGTATTTTATCAATCTGTACTGGCCGTATCAACATATGGCACTAAAACGTGGGCTTTAAATAATATAATAAAAAAACTCCAGATATCCCAAAGAACAATGGAGAGGAGAATGCTAAATATTAGACTCCAAGATCGTATTCCTAACATCGAGATTCGAAGAGGATCAAAAGTAACATATGTAATAGATCGAATATGTGTATTAAGATGGAACTGGGAAGGACATATCGCAAGGATGAATGATAACAGATATACATGACGTATAGTTGAATAGAGGTCTACAGAACACAAAACATGCAGAGGTAGAACACAGACAAGATGGACGGACGATATAAAAAGATTAGCAGGACACGATTGGATGCAAAAAACAAACAGCAAAGCTCATTGGAGACAACTTGGGGAGGCTTACATACGACTATGGATGGAATAAGCTAATGATGATGATGGTGATGAATTTATGGTCAGATATTTTTGACAAAAAATTGAAAGCAGGGAAAAGATCTAAGAGAAATTTTCAACTTAAACATGGCATTATCGTTTACGTACTATATCTAGTAAAATTGGAAATAATAAATAAATGATATAAGTTTCATGTTTCCCAAATTCAAGAATTCTGAAAATCAATTATACGTAGACATCTTGTTGAATCTTTATGTCTTCGACTATAAACAGTCATTCTTAAAATTAGTTCATTATGTCAATCAAAAACTAAAAAAATCTTATAATGAAATAATACAATATTTATCTATCTTAGCAATTTTACCCCTTTCCCTAAAATAATATGATTCAAAAACTAGAAGCTCCTGTCCCACTCTTCAAGTATTATATGTGTAACAAATTTGAAATCAGTTTCTTGTTTCGTTCGAGAATTATTAGGTTAATTGACAGGCAGAAAGATATTATTAAAAAAAAACTGGCCAAGTGCAAGTCGGACTTGCGCAATTTGTGTTCCGTACGTTGATTGCTTTTAAAATAAAAAATTTTGTTACGGAGGTATAAAATGATCAATGACTTTACAAAACACATCCCGAATTTTTTTTTTTTTTTATATATATATACCAGATATTGAAGGTAATGCACGAGTGAAAATTTTCGCTCAATCTACACCCTGTGGAGAATATTCCAGAATGTTTTCATTCCAGAATGTTTTTTCAATTTTTTTAATCAGAACTTTTCGAGATAAGGGAAGAAGAACTGCGATTTTTTGGTGTAGTGGCATTTTTTTTTTTTCCCAAATAATGCAAAGAAAAGTGTGCGCAAGTATTACATTATATATATTTTTGAACTCGTGTTTTTTTTTTTACTTCCGATTTCACCTCCCAAAACTAACCCCTTAAGTCAAAATTTAACTCTCAAAACTACACGGCTATGATGTGGCCATCAGTTCCTATATTAGTGCCAAATTTTAAATTTCTATGTCAAATGGTTTCGGAGAAAATCGGGTGTGACAGACGGACAGATAGGCAGACACTGAAGTGATCTTATAAGTGTTCCGTACAGAACACTAAGAATTGAAATGAATTCGTTTTTTTTCAAATTTATTTAAAGCAGTTAAAAGATGTGTTTGATCGCCTCTCCACTTTTTTTTAAAATTGAAGCCTTTATCGATGCACTAATGAACTAAATCATTCTGTAGCTGACTTTTGCCACGCGCTCTCGACAATATCTCTGCTGATATTTTTATCTGTAAATTTCTTTTACTGTTTATTAGTATTGGATCCAAATAGCAACTTTGTTTCTAACGAATTTCTTCTAAGTTGTTACTTTTTTTAGAAAATTATATTTTTACAATATTAAGGAGATTAATTTAGTTAGTTATTTAAAAGAATGATGGAATAAGAATAATTATTTTACTAAAAAAATTTACTTTATCAGACAGGCTGATTTATCCATACAAACTTTCTGCAAATATGAGTTGGAAGTCAATTTTATTAATTTTTAGCTGTCACAATCATAGAGATATTAGAATAGAGGAGGTAAAGTATAGAGCCTGCTGTAAGCGAGAGCGTGGCGTCTTTAAAAAGCGAAAGAAATAATGTAAGTCATTCTGTTTCACTTATAAGAGCGAGGGAAAAATACGAATAAGATTCTCGCAGGGGTACGCACTCTAACTTAGTGTTATCGGCGTGCGCCGGGTAAGAGAGACAAAATAACTTATATTAATTCTTTCTCTTTCTATGAGCGCCACGCTTCTCGCGAGAACTTACCTCCTCTATTCTAATATCTCAATGGTCACAATCCACCACGAAAGGTGTAACCTTGAAAATAGTTGGAGCAGGTCTGGTGTGAATCAATTATTCTCCCGAAACATGTCGGCGAAGATGTACAAGCAACTGCGTGTCTTTGTGTTGTGGGTGTATAACAATACTATTTTTATTAGTTCGATAATTAAGGGCTATTTCAAATCACATACACAATATTATCCGAAAGATATGAGATTTGCTAATATTATTATAGTTATTTATTTATAATATTTTTAACTACAAATGATACGTTAATTCTTTGAAACTTAAATTCTATTTTCTGGTCCTTCATAATTGATATTCGTCAAATTACTAATTGACCAAACGATCCGTTTTCCCTTTTTAACAAATTAAATTTTTTTTGAAATATTTAAATTCATTAATTTTTCTAAATGCGTTTATTCTTAGATTTCTAATATTTTTGAGTATTTTAATATTACTTTTCGTTTAGATTCGAGCTGCAATAATATTTCTTTTTTTTTTAACTATATATCCGCAAATTTAGAAACCATTTATTACCTTTATATAAATATAAAAATATAACAATAATAATGTTAAAGCAACTGATATTTTAATCAAATATAGTAGAAATTTTCAGTAAAAATAGTTTTGTTTCACTTCGTTCAATAAAATTAATTCAAGTTTGGTCAGGCTGCTTGGTTTCATGAATTTCTTCTATTTCAGCCTTCGCGACTTTTACTTTTCTTCTTTTTAGTATACCTACTAACACTTTCAATTTGGTACACATATACTATTTGCAATATACATAAATCAAACCTAAAACTTCTGAGCGATATTCCTAAAATAAAAGGAAGTAAAAGGAGTGCATAAATTTTATGAGTTCAATAAGATTATAAGAATATTTCTTGGTTATTAGTTAGGATAATGAATTTTAAATTCAATTAATTGGAGTCAAATATATACACAGACAGACAGGTGCTTTATTTATATCATGTTTTACGTCCTTTTCAAGATTCTTGGAGTAGCAGTACCTCTTTTTCAAAATTTTCGATTACTTATGGTAAAGCATACAGAGGGTTAATGCGGCAGGAGAGGGATCTGGAGAGGCTGCATTGTACATATTGCACATCTCTTCTAGAGATTGGGAATCTAATAATTCTATTATTTTTTGTTAAATTTACTTAGTCATGATAACACATATAAAAGGTTTATAAGTAGTCTAAGATTCAGAAAATCGTTTTTTTTTCTTATGGTACCTAATTATTTATAGTCAAATATGTGGAGAGGGAGTTCGAGAAGTTGCTTGGCATATATCGAGTTATATGTTTGTATTAGGATTTTTGGGGTTAAGGAATCTAAAAATAGTGGTATTTATGGATTATTTTCAATTTTAACGTAGTTATCTGAAGCCTCCTCTGTTTATTTTTTTTTTTGAGTTTGATATTTTGCTAGAAAATATCTATTATTTAAAATATCGATTAATTACCGTTTGACTTATTAGATTATTTTTTAGTGTAAGCAAGTCAAACCCAACTTTTTTTTATTATTCTTAATTTTAACGAAAATAGTGGGTAAAGGTGTTTCCCCTTGAAAAAATATTGACTTAATAATTTGCAATTGCCAGAGAAATAATATATAAATAAATTTAATATTTTTTTTTAATTCTTGTATCACCGATAGAGACTTGAATTACCATAAAGAGTTTTAATTAGTCCTAAACCCATTATTGACAGCTTGGTTTGCATAATTTTATCTTATTATAAAACAGAATAAACTGATTGCACGAATGCAACTAAAACTTTTTAAAAAATCTAATAAAAAGGGTTATTAAATCGAGGTTAACCAAGAGGTTAAAAACGGTAAATCCAGTCGAATGAAATAATTAGATCGCACATAGCAGCCTAAAGTCAATCAAAATCCGAAATCTCCCAAAGCCGACACATCAAAGCTCGTTGAAACGAGAATGTCACGTATTTCATTAGTGGAAGATAATTCTAGCTGTCGCCTCCAATAATAATTGGATGGATATAATAAAACAAATGTGACTGTATTGGGTGTCACTATGGAATTAGTGATGACAGTTTCGTAATTGATCTGGGAATATCGATGTGGATGTTCTTATCTGTAAGGAAAAACTAATAGTTTATTGTACTATATAACAGTTTAACTTGTTATATATATATATATATATATATATATATATATATATATATATATATATATATATACATACATATATATATATATATATATATATATATATATATATATATATATATATATATATAATATATATATATATATATATATATATATATATATATATATATATATATATATATATATATATATATATATATATATATATATATATATATACATATATTATATATATATATATATATATATATATATACATATATATATATATATATATATATATATATATATATATATATATATACATATATATGTATATATATATATATATATATATACATATACATATATATATATATATATATATATATATATATATATATATATATATATATATATATATATATATATATATATATACATACACATACTTTACACAATTTGTATTTTTGGATTCTGCAAAGCACCTCTTCTTTGTAATTCCAAGTATCATATCTAGTAGTACCTAAATAACTAAATTTCTGGACTTGTACTGTTTTACCATTTATAATAAATGATCTCTGTATCGCCACCACTATGTAGTTTCTTTTTTGAAATGTTTAGATCTAATCCGAAATGTTCAGAATATTTCTTAACTTTCATTACTACTTGTTGCAAGTCTGTTAAATTGTTGGCAACACTGGCAGTATCATAAGCGTATCATATACCATTTATAGGTACTTCATTAGCATTTATACCTATTTGTTCTTTTAGAGCTTCGTGAAATATTTCCTCAGAATAGAGATTAAATAAAGTTGGAGAGAGAACACAGTCCTGGCGTACTCCGCGACATATCTCGATTTCCGCCGAAGAGTGCTCTTCTATTTTTATTGTCGCACTATGCCTGTAATCTACGTGTGTAATGATTCTTATGTCTTTTTTATCTATATTTGTCGTTTTTAGTATTTATGTGGGTTTTTCCTGTTTGACACTGTCGAATCTTGGAGAAGTCAATAAAACAAATATGTGTATATATGTATATATATATATATATATATATATATATATATATATATATATATATATATATATATATATAAATATATATATATACATATATATATATATGAATATATATATATATATATATATATATATATATATATATATATAATATATATATATACATATATATATATATATATATATATATATATATATATATATAATATATATATATATATATATATATATATATATATATATATATAATATATATACATATATATATGAATATATATATATATATATATATATATATATATATATATATATATATATATATATATATATATATATATATATATATATATATATATATACATATACATTACTTTACACAGTGTTTATTTTTTTCGATATAAAACATCTTACCACTATTCTACGCTTTCGGGGTATATATATATATATATATATATATATATATATATATATATATATATATATATATATATATTTTGTTTCCAGTTTTAATTTCAAGAGTATTTAAACTAAAAAATATACTCTTGTGTGAGAACTGTAGTAAATTTTCTTCCAGAAAACAATATTCTAGGATGCACTGTTTAGATATTCTGGAAAAACTAAGTATAATAAATTCATTTCTTGGATGTCGACATTTTTTTTGATATATAATACACTGTAAATTTTAGAAGTAAAATTTTGCATAGGATCCAAAGAATAATAATATATTGTGCATTCCATTAAACTAATTCTTCACTTAACATGGGATATTTAACACAGAATATTTTTGCTAGGCCCGTTATGAGAGATTTGAATATTTTATCCATTTCATTTTTCTAAATTGTGTTTAATAGTCAATCATATCGAACACACATGCATAATAAACAATCATGGATTCAGTGAAAAAAAAAAATAATATAATCATTTTTATTTTTCGGGTCTTCTTATTACCAAACAAACATTACCAACGGATACACCAGAGAATATTGTACGGAATCAAACTGATTTTATTATCGTCAACCCAGTAATCTCTGAACTTTAGGTTAGGTAAAACTCAAAAAGCTGAACAAATCTCCTCTGAAGAACTGTACCGACATAAGAAAACTAAACGATAACACACTTTACACATATGCTACCGAAAGAGAAACGCGGAGTAAATCTAGAAAATATATGGGATAACCAATAATGCAACTTGCAAACATTATCTGCAAAAGAAAACGGAGACAGACAAGGAACGGATGACAAAAGATAAAACAAATAATAAGCAGATAAAGGAATGTCAAAAACAAAAGAAGGCAAGAGTATAAGAATAGACAACGTAGGAAAACTGGAGAGATAGAGCAGTTATATAACCGATCTTTTTTTAGTGACGCTTGTCCCCAACTCAGGATGCCAGAAGCAACTACAGGACGAGCAATAACGGCTGATGTTGGCACAGGTTTTCACGATTTCACGGACTTGGCTTGTTGGTTGTTGATGCAGGGAAATTGCAGATTTACGGTTTGACCGGGGGAAATCTGAAAGTTGAAGCCATCGCTGTTCTTATTTGAACTAAGCATATTACAGGTTTTTGCTCTACTTTTATACTTACACAGAATATTCTTATTGCATACTTAGGTACTTAGGCACCTACCTACCGATAAGTACTTTGGTTAATTATATTCCAACAACTGCTAATATCCCAAATAATTTTATTGTACCTATTATCATTATCCTATATAACACTGTAGATTTCTAGTTCTTAAGCATTGTTAATTGTACTCGTTTAGGCCTTTATCATATGTACAAATAAGATTTTTAGTTTCATCATTTACTCATTAAAATAAACTTTGAAATGCGTTGATTTATATAGCTTATTCTGAAATTTAGAAGGCATGTAATAATATATTTTTTAGAAAAAGGTCGCACTGTTGTAGAGAGATAGAAAATAAAGGTGATTAAAACTAAAAATGCAAATAATTGGTAGAGACATTTCAGAAGCTTATGTTTATTACATTTTAATGTTTATAAGCCATGTCGTGTGCTATCAACTATAAACAAACGGACTTTAAAGGAGAAATATTCTATACTTTACAAACCATGAAGAGTGGAAAAGTGGCTTGCTTAGATAACGTCCCGATAGAAGAACTTAAGCTTGTGAAGAATGCATTCTGCAAAAATTACTTAATAAAAATTTGTAAGTCGGGTCAAATAGTATCTACCTTTCTGGTTAGTCCAAAAAATACTTTATGAAAAAAATTCGATGGCTATCGGTTAATCAGCCTCATAAATCATATAAAAAATATGTTCTGAAAATCATTCATTGGCGAATTTACAATAAATGTGAGGAAAGTATCTCACAAACTCAGTTTAGCTTTCGAGGGGGACTTGAAACAAGGGAAAGTATATTTTTCCTGCTGGTTCTAGTCTAACGATACAGAAATATGAGCCAAGGAACAAATATCTGTTTTATTGACTTCTTTAAGACCTTCGACAATGTCAAACAAGAAAAACTCCTACAGATAGTAAAAGCAACAAATATAGACGAAAAAGACATAAGAATCATTACACACATAGAGTAGAGGCATAAAGCGACAACAAAAATAGGAGAGCCCTCTTTAGCGGAAATCGAGATATGTCGCGGAGTACGCCAGGGCTATGTTCTCTCTCCCATTTTATTTAATCCCTACTCTGAGGAAATATTGCGTGAAACCCTGCAAGGCCAAAAATTTAACAGACTTGTAATACTAAGTGATGAAAGTTAAGGAACACTCTGAACATTTTGGATTAACTAAGTTGGGAATGTGGAATCTTACAGGGATCACTTATTATAAATGGTAAAACAGTATAAATCCAAAAATTTAGTTATTTAGGTACTACTGTATAAGATACTTGGGATTATAAAGGAGAGGTGCTTGACAGAATCTAGAAAGCTAGAGCAGTATTTTTATGGATCAAAAACTTTTCCTTACCAATGATCTAAGTATACTTAAAATCAGAATGGTCCGGTGCTGTTTTCTCTGTTTTGATGTATGGGGCATGGACAGTGAATAAGACAATTTTAAACAAGCTAAATGCTTGCGAAATGAGGGTATATAGGCGAATCTGTAAAATCTTCTAGACGCAGCACATCACAAATAAAGAGCTCCTAAACAAAATGAGCTAAGATAGAGTAGTCGTACTAAGACTGAAAACAAGAAAGATACAATATCTGGGGCACATAATGTGACTCAGTAAATACTACAACTAATACCTCAGGAAAAACTACAAGTAAGATGAGGACTTGGTAGACGACGTCATTCGTGGTTAAAAAACTTGCTCCATTGGTTCGGACTGAGTTCAACACAGCTATTTCGAATTGTCGTTAACAATGTAAGGTAACGGATGAAAGATATTTAGAAGAAGAACAATATGTATTGTCCTATTTTTTCTATCCTTGTTTCATTTAGCATAATTGTGTTGGGGGGATCTTTCATTATTTTTATTTTGTTCATATTTATAACCCTATTTCCTCTGATATTTCTTTTAACTCTTTCACCCTTGCCTACAGTTCCAAGCGATTATCCATAATAAACGCTACGTTGCCTGTATATCATAGTGTATTTAATTTCTGTCCTCCAAACCAAATTGAGAGAACTATGGTATACATAGTTCTCTCAATTTGGTTTTTTGAATATATTTTCATTGTGAACTAGAAGAGCTTCGGTGATATAGAATTTTCTTGTTAATTTCTTTCTGAATTTTATTTTATTTTTTTTCTATTTCTGAACGTAGTTTCACTGCAATGATTGTTTTTATATATATTATTGATAAGTTCGAGATTAAACAAACCCGGTAATTTCGTATCACATATTATTAAATATCCAATATTTAAACACCTTCAAATAAATATATAATAAAAGACTGTTTTTAGTCAATTTCATTTGTAAATTTTTTGATGCAGCTTCATCGGATCTACATTTAACACACAAGTTAAGTTTCTTTGAATAACAAAGGATATCTTAATGTATACAGTTTTTTATCATTTATTTATGATACTCTTACACCTTTTTATTATATCGATATATATATATATATATATATATATATATATATATATATATATATATATATATATATATATATTGGAAAGCTCATACAAAAAAAATGATATTAAGAAAATAAATTCAATAATGGCGAATTATTTAAATCTCCCTGGACCTTAAGAAGAGAACCTGTGGTCTTTCATCGATTTATTTGCACTGTTTCCACTGTTTAGTTTTTAGACCTTTTTGTTGTCTATATAAAATTTTAAAATTCCTATTAAACCTATGATTATCAGTTAAAAGATGACATGCATATGTTGAATTAGACTTTTTATGGATGAAACTTTTTTGTGTTCTATAATTCTTTGTATAAATTTTCGTCCAGTTTCTCCTATGTACGTTTTAGGACATGTGCATGTCAATTAATACACCCCTGTTTTATTATCTTTATTGATTAGCGGTTTGTAGTTTTTGAGATATTTCCCTATAGTATTGTTCATCTTGTATGCTATGTTGATATTTTTTTGAATTAAAAATTTTCCCAGTTTTTCTGTTGGCTTGCCGAAATAAGTTAAGCATTTAAATGAGGTTTCTCTCTTCTTAAAACACGGGTATTTCTGAAATTACCTTATTTCTAAGTTTTTTCTTTGCGATCTTTTCGATTACGGTTACTGGACAACCGTTAACAGCTACTTAATTCTTTAGTAAAATTGTATCTTGATAAGGGAGTATCAGTTAATTTGGATATAAAGCTATAGTAGGCAGCGAGCTTGTGTTAGATGGGAAGGTGAGAACTATTGTGAATTGTAGTATCTGTATGAGAGGGTTTGTGATATATTGCAAATTCATGTTTTTTCCTGGTTTAATGATTGTTAAGTCTAAAAAATTGATTTTCCTTTCGACTTCTTCCATTTTAAAACTGATATTTCTATGTAAAGAATTAATGTGCTGTAAGAAGCATGATAATTGTTTATCTGTCCCTGTAAAGCATACAATTATAACGCCTACGTATCGATACTAGTATAAACAAAGATTAATATTGTTGTTAAATATCTTCGTTTCAATATTGTCCATGAAAATTTTAGCAAGTAATGGGCTTAACGGGCTCCCCATAATCCATCCCAAACCTTCAAATAAATTGGGACAACCCATATTACATATTATTTCAGAAGCAATCGGTGACGTGAGTAGTCACCTAGTTTAGTAATTAAAACACTAAATTCTCTACAACGCATATTTTTTGTCATCCCGTGTTCGCTCTGTGCTTTGCACTCATTCAAATGATGCTTGTTCTGATTTAGAATCAAATTTCGTATTGACATTTATTACATTTACATTCGCTTGTTGTGTCCATTCAATTATTATTTGAGGCAATATTTCAAATTATCTTCCACTAATGAATTACGTGACGTTCCCGTATAGACAAGATTTGATGTGTCGGCTTTGTCAGCGTTACGGCAGGGACTAGTTTAAGCCGCTGTATGCAATTTAGTAATTTTGTTGGGAGGTATTTTGTTGATTTTGTTAACTTTTCTGTTTATTTTGTGTTAATTGGAAAACTACACACCATGATAGTGTCGAGTTTTTTTGTTCTGACAAATATTTGAAATAACTTTTTTTTCCGATTTTTATTCAGCCATAAATACAGCGATTCAACATAAAGTCGTTTTTTTAAGGAATTATAATTAACTGGTATGTAATATATAGCTTTCTAGTATAAAAGTTTACTTTGGTATGCGTGTTTTTTATTATTTTTATTTGTTGTATTATACTTATTTACTATTAGCTTTAGAAAAGATTTCTTCTAGATTTTTTTTTAATATATTATGCGACTTCTCATTATTCGCGGGAATTTAGGCAGGCATCTGGTGTCCAAGCATTCAAACCAATTACAAGCGTGTTGTCTCCAGTAAAACCAAAGATTGGATTTATAGTTTCCAGATAATCTTTTTATATAAACATAAAAGCAAGTAGGGGACATTATGAAGGTCTGGGTACACCATCGTTGATAAAAAAGATGTCAGAAAGAAATTCATTAACTATTATTTTCTAAGAACAATCTCCGAGAAAAGCTTAGGGACTTATCTCTATGGACGTAAAAAATAACGTTCCCCAGTAATAGGTCTTTTTTTATTGGTGGGCATTTAGTACAAATATGTACTTCCGGGGTCATCCATTTTGAAACTGAGTGCAATTTTTTACGGTTTCGCTATAGAAAGGAACTGTTTTTTGTTAAAATCTTTAACTCCCCATCCCTGATCACTGATTTTTATAACTGTCTGTTTTTGAAGTTCTACTGTCCTTTTTCTGATTTTGCACGCCCTCTCGGGAGGACTGTGCGGCGCACCTCTATATACATATATATATATATATATATATATATATATATATATATATATATATATATATATATATATATATATATATATGGTTTTAAGTAAGAACATCTGAAAAAGGACGAAAGTCCGTATCTCAGCAGTCTACCTACTGCTCTCTTATTTGTCGAATCCATCCCGAGACACGTTTTCGCCGTATCACGACTCATCAGTCGGGCTAGGATCGACAAACAAGAGAACAGAATTTTCGGTACTTAAGCCAGTACTGACGGCCAATAACGGTAAGATATAACGTCTACCTAGGGCTGACTCTCTTCAGCCATTCGCCGACAGAGTGGTTAGCAGACTGCCAACACTGCACCACAGGTGCCACGAACATTCGAGGGATCCCCCTAAGGCATATGTAGTTTAAAGTAAGAACAACTGAAAACGGACAAAAGTCCGTATCTCAGCGACGAAGTGCCACCTACGAGGTAGGCGTTATATCTTATCACTATTGGTCGTCAGTACTGGTGTAAGTACACAAAATTCTGTTTGCTTCTTTGTCGATCTTAGCCCGACTGATGAGCCGTAATATCGCGAAACGCGTCTCAGGATGAATTGAACAAACAAGAGAACAGTGGGTCGACTGCTGAGATACGGACATTCGTCGGTTTTCAGTTGTTCTTACTTTAAACCACGTATGCCTTAGGGGGATTTCTTCGAACATTCGCGCCACCTGTGGTGAAGTGTTGGGATTCTGCTAACCACTCTGTCGGCGAATGGCTGAAGCCAGTCAGCCCTTCGACGAAGTGCCACCTACAAGGTAAGCGTTATAACTTACTATATATATATATATATATATATATATATATATATATATATATATATATATATATACAGTAATACCCCGCTTTACGCGAGGGATACGTTCCGAAAAAAATCGCGTTAACTGAAATTCGCGTATATCGAGGTTTATGATTAAACATAGTCAAAATTTAATACAAAAAAATACAAATCATTTTAATCAATCACTTTAATTCTAAGAACACTTTATGCAATACATACTCTTATTTTTTACGGAAAAATACATCTATTGTCTTTTGGGTAACGTTTTGTTTACGTTCTTGTAAAATACGTTCATAACACCCAACACTGTTTTTAATTGTTTGACACACGGTCAATACACGGTCATCATTATTGTCTATACTCTGCAATATGTCCAAACCTGAATAAATTTTTGAAAGTGCATTTTGTATTTCCCCTGAAGATAAAACTTTCTCTTCTACTTGTTCTTCCTCATCGTAGATAGGATTATTCTGTAACTCGATCAGATCTTCATTGCTAATAGGATCGTCGTGCGTTGCTACAAGTTCTACGAGATCTTCTACCGTGACATCTTGAAGTTCAGACCCCTCAATCATTGCAGCAATGTCTTCAAGCACTTGTCTCTGCATCTGGACAATTCTTCTAGGTGCTTCCACTACATCTGGCCAAAGGTTACGCCACACCCCATTCATACAACTCATTTTAACTTCCTTCCAAGCCTCTTCTATGTTGTGAATAGACTTCATAATGTTGTATGACTTCCACCACTCTCGCATAGACTGTCTTCCTTCCCCGTCAGTTTCATGAATTAGTTGGCTAAAAGTGCGGCGATGGTAATAAGCTTTGAAGTTTGCTATTGCTCCCTGGTCCATAGGTTGTAATATTGACGTAGTGTTTGGTGGAAGGAACTTTACGTACACTTTTAAGTCTCTGGGCGTATCAAGTGAGGTTGGATGTCCTGGGGCATTGTCTAAGAGTAATATAACTTTAGGTTCAAGCCCATTTCTGTCACAGTATGATTTGACTGATGGGCAAAAACTATTAGAATACCATTCTTGAAAAATTTCCCGTGTAACCCACGCCTTTCTGTTTGATCGCCACACAACTGGTAGACTTGTCTTGTCTGTGCCTCGCATTGCACGGGGTGTTTCTGAATGGTACACTAGTAAAGGTTTCAGTTTGAAATCACCAGTGGCATTACCACCCAGCAGAAGTGTTAGTCGATCTTTCGCAGCTTTGAAACCACTGGCTTGACGTTCTTCCTTAGAAATGAATGTTCGAGATGGCATTTTTTTCCAGTAAAGTGCGGTCTCATCAACATTGAAGATGAGACAAGCAGGAATTTTCTCTCGTCTAACGAAGTCTTGAAACTTGTCTGGAAACTCAGCTGCAGCTTGAATGTCCGCGCTGGCCGCCTCGCCTGTTATGTGGATATTGTGAAGATTAGAACGCTGCTTGAACCGATGGAACCAGCCTCTGCTGGCAGCAAAAGTCGGAGTGGCACTCCCTTCTCCTTCTTTTGTTTTCAGCATCTCATACAAAGATTTTGCTTTTGTGCATATGAGATCTTGACTTAGTGGTGTGTTCTTCTTATTCAAATCTTCGATCCAGACTGACAGTAATTTCTCCATTCTTTCTAAGATAGATGATCTCGAACGAGAAAGTTTTGTTGCACTTATAGGTGTTGAACCTTCGCTGGAGATTTTAATTTTTTTCCCGATTTTTATAAATCGTTCTCACAGTCGATTCTGAGAGTCCAAAATCTCTCCCAACAATTGTTGCTTTGCCTCCATTTTCCATTCTTCTTAACACTTTCATCTTCAATTCCAAAGTGACGCTTTTACGCTCTTTTTTCTTTACAGGCGGCATTTTTAACGTAGGGTTAAATTATGTATGTATGTATCTCCAATAAATATTAAAACAAAACTGCCAGCCGACCGAACTAACATTACGGAACAAATGAACACACGAAACGAACGAGGAAATCCCCATAGAACAAAGTCGAAGGACAGGGAATTCCCAATTCTTCAAAGAGAATATTCAGAGAAAGCGGGGATCCCCCCGCGACCATAGAGAAGTTAATGACTACATGAGCGCGAAATTTGAAATTCGCGTTATAGTGAAACCGCGCGTAACGGGGTCGCACTAAGCGGGGTATTACTGTATATATATATATATATATATATATATATATATATATATATATATATATATATATATATATATATATATATCTATATATATATATATATATATATATATATATATATATATATATATATACATATATACATATATACAGTGAAATTCCCCTAAGCACACACTCCTCTTACACGGACACCTCCTTTGAACAGACAGTTTCTCATGGTCTCGACCGACTCTCATATAATTGGCATTTTGTTAACTCTCTCTTGGACGGACATTTTTCTGTGGCGAGTATCGCTGTAGCGTTTCCTAATCGCACCGCGCGCCAACGTCGCTGCCTGCCCCGAATAAACTGGGGATTTACCAATCTTAATTTTTCAGTACACGCGGGGATTTAATATTAGTCTGACGCCTATGCGAAAAAGGAACACAGTGGGCGATACATTTATTGCAGAAATGGCTCCAAATAGAAAAATTCTTACGCTTAAACAAAAAATTGATATTGTTGAAGTTCGCAATAAGGAAAAGTGTAAGGGACTTATACAAGCCTTTTAATATCGGAAAAACACAAGCTGCTGATATTATTAAATATAAAGAGATCCTTATAAACAAGTGGATGTCGAACAGCAATTTAAACGAAAAAAGAAGCTTTTTGACTGGTGATGGTACCAATATTGACAAGTTATATTATAACTGGTTTATAACATATCGCCATAAGGGGATTTCTTTGACAAGTATGCACATGAATTATTTTTTTTAGATAAGGTTTTCTGGAATTAGTGCGTTAATTTTTTTTTCATATCAATTCAAAGAATGGATAAAAAGGATGAGAGTATCAGTAGGCTTGTCGTGACAGAAATGCGAAAAACTTATTGTTGATGTTTTTTCAGATCCGCTATTACGATGTAAAGCAAAAGAAATAGCCTAGTCTCTGGGACATGCCACATTCAGTGCTTCTTCTGGTTGTCTTAATAAATTTAGAATCCGCCACAACAGAAGTTGTGAAGCGATTTCAGGAGAAGGAGTTTCGGTTGTTGCTGAAGAAGTTTTATAACTCTGGGAAAAATGCCCTTCTTTAATTAAGGGATATTCATCGAGAGATATCTATAATGCCGATGCGACAGCCCTGTATTTCAGGGCTATACCCAACAAAACGCTAACATTAAAAAAAGAAACATATGTTGGTGTGTTGGTGGTAAATATCCCAAAGAGAGGTTTACAATTTTTCATTGGTGAGAGAAAAAGGTAAAAACCGTTAGTCATTGGTAAGGCAGCTAAACCCAGAGCATTTAAAAATATTAACATAAACAACCTGCCGGTAACTTGGAAATATAATAAGAAAGCTTGGATGACGGGAGAAATTATGACAGAGTGGATGCAAGATCTTGACTGGAAAATGACAAAAGAAAAAAGAAACATTTCGTTATTTTTAGACAACATAGGACCTCATCCAAAAGTCGCCCGCTTAAAAAATATAAAAATCTTGTTTCTGCCCCCTAACTGTACATCAGCTTGTCAACGACTGTACCAGGGAATTATAAAAAATTTCAAAATTTATTACCGAAGTCTAATACTAAAACATCTCATAGTAAATATTGAAACTGCTGGTACAGCTTTTGAGTTAATTAAGAAAATAACGCCATTGGATGCAGTTTACTTTGCGAAAACCGCTTGAGAACAAGTAACCAAGAAAACAGTTAAAAATTGCTACCGTAAAGCGGGATTTAAGCATGAAAATATGCAGAGTGAAGACCAGTTAACTGAGGCTATTACATCTGATCTAGAAGATGACTTACCGCTTAACGTACTTGTAGATATCCTCAAAAATAAGAATTTTTTGGAGTTGACTGATAATGAAAACCTTAATGATTTTTTGAACGTAGATAAAAATTTGTATGTTAAAAATCCAGATTCAGAAAAAGAAATTGAAAATCCAGTTGAAATACAAAGACTTTGCGAAGATTCTGATGTCGATGAGGTTCCAGTGCCTACAGATGCTATCTCAAATTATGGTGCCTACCCAAGCAGCTTAAAAGTTTTGCCGAATATCACGGAGATGCAGAGCTTCCATCCAAATTAGAAATACGATTTATAGACGCTATTTTAAAGAAAAAGAGGAGACAAACAACAATATATGAATTTGTGCGTCATTAAAGTGACTTTTCATTTCATTTGCCTAACTTTATCCTATTATATTTTATATGGATCTAAAGGTAACAAATCTTTGTTTTTTCTTTAAGTTTAAAGTTTTTTGTTTATTTTAAAAATATGTACATAAATAAGTATGTTTTAAATGTACCAAATTCTTTAATTAGAGTTTTCATTTAAAAAAAAACCATTTTATTTGTATTTCTTTTAACCGGACACCCCTCTTGAACGGAGACTTTCGGTCGATTCCGTGTCAGCCCATATATTTATATATATATATATATATATATATATATATATATATATATATATATATATATATATATATATACATATATATATATATATATATATATAAATATAAAATTCCGGGTTTCAATAAGTTCGTCTAATTTGCACGACATTTCGCCAAAATCACGTTTGGCATTTTTAAGTGCTCTTGCTGCTTCTGCTACTCTACACTGTGATCTTGCTGCTGCTGCCGCTTCAAGCGGCCAAATAAGATTTTGGCGAAACGTCGTGTAAATTAGTTGTTAGACGAACGGACTGAAATCCGGAATTTTAATCTATTGGTTGGTGGAATGTAGTAGATTAAAATTCCGGATTTCATTCCGTTCGTCTAACAAATAATTTACACGACGTTTCGCCAAAATCTTATTTGGCCGCTCGAAGAGGCAGCAGCAGCAAGATCACAGTGTAGAGTAGCAGAAGCAGCAAGAGCACTTAAATATATATATATATATATATATATATATATATATATATATGTCACTAATAATAAATAGAATTTTCCATTTATGTATGCCCCTCCGAAATGCTCAAAATTATTGAGACAAAAGTAATTTTAAAAACTTACGGAAAATTTTGTTTTTCCCCAATGCGATTAATGGATTAACTAATACTCTCTTTATTTTTACGGCTCGCCCTGTAAAGTTTAACAATATTAAATATTGAAAATTATATGGCAAACTCCGCTTTTCAGCTATAGTTTAATGCATGGCTAATAAGTTAGTTCGTAAGCGTGCCTGTAATAAAACCTCTTGAGATTTGTTGTAATATACCATCTTTCCGCCTGCTGAGAATTTGCTTTGCTATCTGTGTCTCCATATTGAACCTGTTATTACTCTAAGTATACTCCATATTATATGTTTTTTTCTCAGTTTTTTTACGAAGCATATTAATTTATGTTTACTTTGTAACTATATTGCCACTTTTTATGCCATTGTTACATATACATTTTTAATAAGATTGTTTATAAGCAGATCTACTTGAGATTTGTAGTACTATTTTATCTTTCCTACAGCTTAAATAAAAGTTACTCCATATAAAAAAACAAAGTTAAACATCGATTTTTCCCGTTGAAGATAAAAGAGCTAAGAGGTGTTGAGAAATCTATTTAATTGTGTCGGACTTATATATTCTATCAGAAATATAATAATACTGGTCAGCATTGTTTTTGTTTCACAAAACTGACATTGATATTCAAACATATTTAGGTACTATTACTGCAGAACTCCAATAGTTTGTGTTTCGTCGTCCTCAGCCTTTCTTGTGACAGTAGTATATTTAGTTTGACAAAAACGCGAAGTTTACATTCAAGATGTTAAGTTATTGTCACTGGATCACTATTGATATGAAAAATTATATTTTCATTTTCTCCGCTATCTCTGTGATTATGTTTAGAAAATGTTTGAATGAACTCGGAAATTATGAAACTATTGGACATAGCATGTTGAAATTTGGCACTATTACAGGAACTGATACCCTCATAAGAGCGTTGTAGTTTTGAAAGTAAGATTTTGATTTGGGAGGTTAGTTTTGGGGGGTGAAATCGGAAGTGAAAAAAAATAAATTTACCAGGTCATCGTGGGGTGTCAAATGAAAGCTTGCAAAAACACGACTTCAAAAATATATATAATGTAATACTTGCGCACGCTTTTCTTTGAATTATTTTTAAAAAATTGGAAAAAATAGCTATCACCCCCTTAGTTCGGAAAGTACTGAAAAAAAAAATTGTGGAATATTCTCCATAGGGAGCAGATTGAACGAAAATTATCACGGGTGCATTATCTTTATTAATCTCTTAGGTATATAAAGAAAAACTTCAATGTAATCAGTTTCCAGTAGAGACCGGAAAAAAACTTTGTTGAAAACTTATTTGGGGTGGGTTTGGTGAAGACACTGATCATTTTATACCTCCGTAACAAAAATTTTTATTTTAACAGCAATCAACGTACGGAACACTAATTGAGCAAGTCCGACTTGCACTTGGCCGGTTTTTTAGTGTTCCGTACGAAACACTTATAAGATGACTTCTGTAACTATCTGTCTGTCTGTCTGTCCGTCTGTCACACCCGATTCTCCTCCGATCTCCGAAACTATTTGTCATAGAAAGTTGAAATTTGGTAATAATATAGGAATTGATGGCCTCATCAGAGCCGTGTATTTTGAAAGGTAAATTTTGACTTAAGGTGTTAGTTTTGGGAGGTGAAATCGGAAGCGAAAAAAAAATTACTAGGTCATCGAGTGTGGGTGTCAAATGAAAGCTTGTGAAAACCCGAGTAATATATATATATATATATATATATATATATATATATATATATATATATATATATATGTATATATATATGTAATACTTGCGCACACTTTTCTTTGTATTATTTTTAAAAAATCGCGAAAATTTGCTGTCCGCCCCTTATTTTGAAAAGTACTGATCAAAAATTTTGAAAAAATTCTCCACGAGGTGTAGATTGAACGAGTGCATTAATAATTTATCTGGTATATATATAAAAAAAAAAATTCAAGGTCATCAGTTTTCAGTAAAGATTAGAAACAAACTTTGTTGAAAACTCATTTGGGTTATATTTTGTGAAGTCACTGATCATTTTATATAACTCTGTAACAAAATTTTTGTTTTTAAAAGCAATCAACGTACAGAACACTAATTGTACTAGTTCGACTTATTATTTTTTAATAGTGTATTATCTAATGATATCAACGTCATACGATACGTTTTTATGAAAAATTCAAAATAAAAATCCAGGAATAAAACCTTGGAAATTTCCGTACATAGACACGTACAGAAACTGAAATTTATATACAAAGTGATTATACTACTTTTTATTTCCAATTTACCACAATATCTTCCTGTGTTTTACAGAGTTATAAATTAGTTGAAGTTGAATAGGCTAGAACAACTTTCCATACTTATGCAAAATAACCTGATAAAATCAAGCGTGTTCACTCAGCTCTTCTAGTGAACGCCCTAGATTATCCAATACGGAAACCAAGTATTCCGAATAGCCTTTCCCCAAATAAACAGGAAATTGCAGCGACGCTGATGTCATCCTATAATATTAAATGTCTGGAACAGTATGATGGCCAGCGTCAGAGTTCAATTTTACGCATACCTTCATCGAATTGAAAATGTGTCTCTGATGGGTATATTGGAAGGATAATTTTGGTTTCGGACAGCATTTTAGGCGGAACTAATTCCCCTTTTAAATAAAAATTCTCAAAGATATTTATAGGTATCTACTTATAAGTAATAATAATTATAATAATAGTAATAATAATAACATATTAATTTACTCGAACTCCGCGATCGCTGTTGGAAAAACTAATAGGTCTCCTTAGAAAATAATTCATTTTATAATCGACTTGGAGTTCAGTTAAAGAGAGGCTGATGTCATTTACTATAGATATACCGTTGCGGCGTGTAAGAAGGAGCCATTGGCGTGTATTCTTAAGCATCAGCATAAATCTTTATTATTAACAAAAATATTTAGAGCTTTATAATTGTACAAGGCAAAATTTTAAATGATAAAAATACTTTTATGCTGCCATCTACAAGGTAAAACACAATTTATTGTGGACCTATCTACTTACAAGGGAAACAAAGAAGATTCCTTATATCCGTAGTAGTAGAATTTTTAAAAAAGATGAGAATACTGGCGACATTACAGGCTATCTAACAAAACAAATTAAACTAAAATATAGTTTTAAATGGATAATCTTGTTAAATAAAATTTCTTGTAAATTTTACTGAAAATCCCAGGTATACATATTCCTATACCTAGCACTGTGCATCAAAACATTACGTTTTTCTTCAAAACATTGGTACTTAAAAGTTTCTGTTTTCATATGTAAACGCTAGAAATTTGAGGATAATGTTATTAGCTTTTTTTTCCCAGTTTCTTATTCTATATCTAAAAATATATGTATTTCTCATCTAGTATTCTTATAAACTTTGAACTTCTGGTTGAAATGTAGATAAACTCAAAGTCCATATCCTCAAATGGAATATGAAAAATTGCGACAGAAATATCGTAGGCCTTTTCGATCATTTTGTTTTGTATAAATACTTTCAGAAATTACGCTGAAAATATTTGTATATTCTCAAATTCATTTTTTGTTCGTGTTTAACATTTATTAAAATTATGCTCGCATCTACTAATAAACCACTTTGAAATATATTTCTATAAGATCTGGACCGTGAATTGTTTGCGAGAATAAAAAATTAAATAAATTAAATTAAATAAATTAGATTAAATAAATTAAATAAATTAGATTAAATAAATTAGATTAAATATATTAAATAGATTAGACCAAATAAATTAAATTAAATAAATTAAATAAAATACATTAAATAAATTTTAAATAAATTAAATTTAATTAATTTAATTAGACTAAAGAAAATAAATAAATTAGACTAAATAAAATAAATAAATTAGATTAAATAAATTAAATAACTTAGATTACCGCCGACGCGTAAGTCAAGAAAAGTTACTTCTTCTAGGTCTTCAAACATGAACTCAACTCGATGTAACTAATTGTAGGCAAAATTTTCTAGGTGTAGTTCTTTTCCTACTCTAACGCATAAAATAGATAAAAAATATACAGTGTCATAGTAAAAGGAAACGTATGATCATTTCACATCAGTTTAAAGTCTTGTTCATCAGTCAATGGTTAGTGTGAAGAGATTAGTGAAATTATACGCAAAAAGGGACTTTGCGGTTAACTCGGTAAAAAAGTATCATAATTATTTTTATACACAAGAAAGAAACCAGTAGAACAATATTTTGAATAACATTATAATACCTTTATATTTAATAAGATATTCTCGCTCTCCTTTTTTCATCTAAAATAGTTACTTCTGCTGGACATTATTTGATCCTTAATATTTGAAATGAAACTGATTACATGTTAGGAAGTTTTGGCAAAAGATATTTAGGATTTATATTTGACAAAAAATCCTCCAAAATTAAAATATAAAAAGTAGCTTTATTGTAGAAAAGTGCAAATATTATATTACTAAGGAGTTTATAGATGTGGGTTTTTCGATAAATTTATGCAAAAATGCAGAAACTATTTTTTTTAGGAAAAATGGTTTGTCTTTCTTAATCTACTATCCTTGAGGCATGTAAAGCATTTTAATAATGCTCCTCTTTTTAATCCCGCAAATACTATTCAAAATACATTTATTTGCAAAATTCGACTTTATTCATCATAGTCTCCTTCAAGAGCGATACAATCAATCTAACGCTTTTTTAACATTTCTATACCTTTTTTGTAGAAGGATTTGTCTTTACCTTCAAAATAGGCATCAGTTTCTGCCATAACTTCTTCATTGGAGTCAAATCTCTTTCCCGCCAGTATTTCTTTGAGGTCTGCGAATAGAAAATAGGCGCTGGAGGCCAAATCTGGAGAATGCGGTGGATGAAGAAGCAATTTGAACTTCAATTCATGCAATTTTTTCATTCTAACCATTGCCTTGTGACACGGTGCGTTGTCTTGATGAAAGAGCACTTTTCTCTTGTTCATTTGAGGCCGTTTCTTTGCGATTTCTGCATTCAGGCGCACCAATAACTTTATATAAAATTCGCTCTTCTCAGCATAGTCGATAAAAATTATTCCATGCGCATCTCAAAGTACAGAAGCCAAAACCTTCTCAGCCGATTGTTGTGTCTTTGGTTGCTTCGGGCGAGACTCACCGGCTGCTGTCTGCCGATTTATTTCCGGTGTGTAATGGTGGATGCATGTTTCATCCATTGTCACATATCGTATAAAAAAAATCCTTTTTATTGAGCTTAAATAGGTCCAAACAGTGCTCAGAATCATCAACAGGTTATTATTTTTGGTCGACTGTGAGCAAACGCGCTACCCATTTCGAATAGAGCCTTCTTATACCTAAATGTTCATGCAAAATATGACCATGAATGTTATTTTTAGGGTGTCAGCTATATCACGCAATTTCACTTTACAGTCATCATGTTTTCCGAATGTTTTCCTGATTTGGGCATCCAGAGCGTTCCGCATCATTTGTGTCTGAACGACTGCGCTTAAATTCAGTATACTAGTAAACGATGAGTGATTTTCCCGGGACAGAGTCCCCGTAACACTTATCAAGCCATTGCTTTGCTTGAACGGTATTTTTTCCTATCAAAAAACAGTGTTTAGTCAACACACGAAATTCGATGTTTTCTATTGTTTTGAAAATATCAAATGTAGCGTCACTAAAGCCACTGTAACTTGTAAACTAATCGTTGAAATGTCAAGAAATTTTGACACGTATCGTTTGAAGGTTGGTACTTCCTAAACATCATATCGACATCTGTGTCAGACCAAAAACTTTTCAGCCTACTTTTATATTATGATTTGTCCAACTATTCCAAATGCAGTGGAGTACAAGCATTTCTTTAATTTTTGGAAGAGATTATACCATCTGGCAGCGGCGAGGGCCGTTTTTATAGCCTCACATTGGAGCGTTATTTTGTATAGCCCCAACTTCCTTTATTTTTAATAAATATTTTATTTATTAAATAGAAGCCGTTATTTGCCCCTTATGTATATCTTAATTTTGAGGATGGATTGAGTGGATATTAATACTAATAGAGGATAGAATTAAGATATCAGCTAGCTCGTTTTGTTTGGAGAGATTATGGATAAGGGATAATTTTTGTACGTCTTTTGAAAATAGTCCCTATAGTTGTTAAAATTTGGCTGTACAGATATGGGCACTATTCATTCTAAGATAAAAGATTCTAAGTTTAGCTCCAAAAATGAAAAAATACTGAAGAGTTAATTAGTTATTGAAATAAAATTGAATTGGGTACATCCGTTGCACCCTGAAAGATAAAACAGGTGGTTCAGTGAAACACTATGCATTTAAATAAGGAAGGGTATATTATTAACAAAATAAACTTTATTACACTCTAGAAAATTACTTCTACTAAATAAAAACCCCTTAAGCTAGAAGAGTGTACACTATTACAGAGAGTCTTTAAATTGAGATTACTAAGTTTTTAATAAAAGGCTTGATAAAACACGATATTTAAAGTTCGTGAAATTACTCCGCGAGTTACACGTGTTGAGTAGTCGTTGGAAACGCACTTGTAGACAGGAAGTCAGATTTTTAGACTGATGTGCTTGTGACTTACGGATTGGCTTCTCCTCGTGGGTTTTCCATAAGTTACTTAGCCTCTCTTGGTGAGACTCTCATAAAAATATTGTCTCAGCTACTACCATCCTAGTTTCATTTGGATTGCTAAACACTTTTTGACCCGAACTGCCTGAGGATGAGCAGGATATTTCAAGAAAGGAAAAATGCCTTAAACTTGAGAGCTAGAAACCGTTACTACACTACTGCATCACTAAAAAAAACCACTCTGGCGTGCTGGAGAAGAAAGCCACTACGGCCTACTGACGGAAAAAAGCCCCTCAAAATTAGAAATGGCTGCTTAAATATCTTCGTCCCTTCTCCTTGGATCTACGTCTCGGCATGCAAATCTCGACGCATTCAACGCGAACTAAGTCGGCAATACGCGTTACACACTGCCGGTTTAAATTAAACTGCTCAAAAATTTAAAACACTGTTTTAAACTACACTGCTCAGAAATTGAAATCACTGCAATGAATATAAAAATGTAATAAAATATCAATTACAGGGAGAAAAAAACAGTGTCGGAACATGATCTTAAATTCTAGGAAAAAATGAATGTTATAAGATAATAAACTGAGACTGTATCTTGTGGTCTGATTTCAGTAGTTTTCCACTTATGTACAATTGCAGAGGAGTGAGCTGGTGAAATGAGGTCTTTTCTTCCGAACTTCGTAATTTAAATGATTCATAACACACTCAAGGAGTCTATGCTATTGCTATGAGCATCCCTATCTCAATTTTTAACTTAAAGAAATGGTTTTCGCTGTTATCGTTGTGAATGTTGCTTGCACTTAGTTTTTAGTGTTCCGTACGGAACACGTACGAGATTACTCCTGTGTCCGTCTGTCACAACTGTTTTTCTCCGAAACTATTTGACATATAAAGTTGAAATTTAGCATAAATATAGAAAGTGATGGCCCAATCAGAGCCATGTAGTTTTGAAAGTTAAATTTTGACTTAAGAGATTAGCTTGTAAGGATACGTGAAATTTTTTTTTGTAAGGTTATCGCGTAGGATGTCAAATGAAAACTTATGAAAACATGAATTCAAAAATATATATGATGTAATAATTGCGCACGGTTTTCTTTGTATTATCTTTTAAAAAATCTCTATCCCCCCCACTATATCTCGAAAAGTACTGATCAAAAGTTTTTGAAAAAATTCTGGAAAATTCCTCATAGAGTACAGATTAAGTGAAAATTATCATGAGTGCATTACTTTTTACGATTTCTCTGGTATAAAAAAATATGCGCATTGGCAATATCCAGTATGGTAGAGAAAAATATATTTTCAGTACGGCGCGTCACATAGCGTCGTTCCTCTAGCAACAAAATAACTTTATTTATTTGTTTATAATTATACAAGTGTTTAGGTAGTAAATATTTGTTTTACACTTTTATTATTAGATCCTAGATTGAGCTAGATTGATTTATGGGCTATTAGGTAGCTAAGGTGCTATAACTATCATACATTATTGCCTAAGAAAAAAACTTGAAAATATATATTGGACTTTAAGATATATACATGTTAGGAACTTTTTGTATTTATTTTAAGCGTAATCGCCGTACGGAACACTAATTGCGCTAGCCGGAGTTGCACTTGGTCGTTTTTTTAATGATGAAACATAGCTAGAGCCTTGCCAATGTCAGGTATACTCACTATTCTATTATCTATTACCATATCTTAATTTTTTATTATTTGTGGAACAGTAACCTCAAAAAAGTTTTGTTATATGATCACTTTTGAAATTACAAAACCATACACAAATTATTCTAATCAAGAATGTAGACTCACTACAATATTTGTTGTTTGCAAGTTTAGGTTTGACTGGTTGAATCGTTTTATTTTTCATAGATTAACATTTATTTACAAAACGGGATTTGTTTTTATCCGTTTGTCGCAAATCTCATGTTTTTATAGACTTAAATAAATGCCAAACAAAGTAATCGATCTATCTGCATAAAACTTGTTAAAAATAACATCGATACGTATTAGTTGTGCTGTATCTCGATCTTTGAATGGACTTACCAAATAGCCTACTTTACTCGGAAAGACTTCGACGTCAAGGACTCGTTAATAGAACGGTAACTTATGAATGAATCGTGCACAAATTGCTAATCGCACAAAATTAAAATATTATTCTTTAGCAAAAATCCTAGCTTCGGGATTAATGTTATCTTGTCTAAGTATCTAATCAGCTTCACCTTTGCAGAATTTTAAGTTGTATTACACATTTCCGTCTGTGGAATTATAGGCACGTCCCATTTTAATAACATAGTAGCTCAAACCTTAAATAGTTGTAATTTTCGTAAAAGTAAATTTACATTTCATTTGAATTTTATTAGTAATATCTAACCTAAATTTTGATTATTGATAAAAAGTGGAGAAATTGTACACTGGAGAAGACTATTTAAAAAAAGTTAGAAAATCTTGCTCTGAAGATAAAAGAGATGAGAATATCAAAAATGCTCGCCAAGCATTCAATTAAGGTCTCTCTACTGGTCTCAAATCGCCATCGGGTAAGGGACTTAGGTTAATTATTACGCATATTGGAAGCGAAAGTGGTTTTGTCGGTAGAGGTCTTTTAACATTCGTATCCAAAAAAACAGGAGATTTATCACGAAGATATAAATTCCGATGTATTTGAAGATTGGTTTTCGCAGATGATAGACTTAATACAAGACGGTTCTGTTATTGTAATGGATAATGCAAGCTATCATTCTGACAAATTAGAACGCGTTCCAGCCTTGGGTTGGCTGAAAAAGACAGCATTAAGAGAGAATTATTAGAACTTGTAAAGCTTGAAGTTCTCAGAAATAATGACAAGTACATAAGTTTCATCATCGACGAAATGTTAAAAAAAACGTAATATGACTGTTTATCTAATGTTTCCTCAACAAATTCGCGAAAATGCGTCGAGCATGTATAAAGGGTGAAAGATAAAATGTGGACTGTGGACATGGCAGTGGATGCCATTGTTGAATTTATACATGTAAATTCAAATGAGTCTGACATTGATAGTCTTGCAAGCATGTCGGAGATAGAAAATTGGTAATACTTTTTGCATTGTTGTTTGACTTCCTAATTTGTATATTTTTTAATTAATAATGTTTCTTTATTAAAGATTATTTTCTTCTAATAAATGTTTAAACATTATAAAACTGTTTCATTCATACTATCCTCAAATAATAAGTATCCACCCGGGCTCTCCACCACTGGCCCGAACTATTTCAGACTATCTAGCCCTAAACAACAAAAAAAAGGGTCTTTTTCTATTGTATTTAAACATAAGAAATTAAGAATATTAGACCGACGCACAGTGGGGAAAAACGAAAAATCGTGTTTCAAAATTGTCTAGAGCCTTCAATTTTGGTTCGATTTGGAAGATTTTTTTTTTAAATTGAAGCCTATTAAATTCCGAACAAAGTTGTCGGAGCCGATTTTGCAATTAAACTTTTGTTTCAAAATGGCGGACGTCTTCAAAAAGGCGGTTTCTGATTTTATAGCGACTGAGACACAGAAAACGCTTACAGTTTCAAACCAAGTTGTGCTAAAATGCGTGTATGTATGTTTTTTTATGTCGCAGATAATATATCTAATATCACAGTTACAAGATTAATAATATTGAACCCAAAATGGCTGCCATGAACAATAAAAGTATTATAAATATGAATAAACGTACCATTATTATTTTATATCCATAACATTTGCATAAATAATTTCTTTAAGGTTGTTAATTATAAATATGTTTCAACAATTGACTTAAAATGACAAATCAAGTATGGCGGATGCCAAAATTGAATCGAGCAAGAAAGTTTCTCTGTGGCATTTAGACTGTGGCAGTCAGATCATTCAAGTTATTCAAGTTTAGTTGCGGGATTTAAATTTTCATGCAGTTATTGCTAGAATATTGCTGCTGTAAATTTTAAGTATCGTAGACAATTTTCTAGCAGATACAAAAAACAGCGATACATGCAGAAAAGGACAGCTCACACAGCTAGAAAATGGCTACAACAGCTAAAACGTTTTGTTAAAATAGGGACAGCTAAATATTTTGCTGCACTAGCTACATTGTTTGCTGTTGTAGCAAAAAAGTGGCTGCTATTGCTAAACAGTGGCACAACTGGTTTGAAAACTGTAAGCGTTTTCGTGTCTTATATAATCAGAAACCAACGTCCGCCATTTTGAAACAAAAGTTTAATTAAAAAATCGGCTCCGACAACTTTGTTCGGAATTTAATAAGCTTCAATTTAAAAAAAAAAATCGTCCAAATCGAACCAAAATTGAAGGCTCTAGACAATTTTGAAACACGATTTTTCGTTTTTCCCCACTGTGCGACGCCAGATGGTATACCGATAAAGTTGTTGAATTGCTGCATTACAGATAAAAATATAAGTAAACCTCTGGGCTCCTTACTACTACTTGATGCTAACTTGTTTAATTCTAGATGTTTGTTGTTACTTTCAAATAAATAGAATACAATAACTGCTGTGTAGTATCATGGTACCAACATTTCTAAAATTCCAGCGTAGTACCAAACATTTACATTCTCATTTTAAAACAAATTTAATACAAACGCAAAGCTTTTACTTACAGAGACTATTTAGTTCACATTACATATTAATAACTTGCTATTCAATATCCAATTGTCAATTACCATTCACTTGGCAATTACCGTCCACTTGTCAATGATTCGAATTTTATTAGTATTTTTTTTTCAATTTAAGCTATTTGTTGATATGATAAAAATTTTGACACGATGATAAAATCAAATTTTATATATTTATGTATCAAGATCAAAAATAGGCTGGAAATCTGCTTTTTTCCAAAATTCACTATTGGCTTAGAATATAAAAAATGAACTATTTCTTCAGATTACTCTATTTTCAATTATTTTAATTATATAAAGATATTGGCTAGATGCCAAAATGCACGAGACCATTACAACATACGAACGGAACAGAACATATCGTAATTAATACATGAAATTAAAGCGAATAATCACTGAAATAATTCCAATTTTCTCGCTATTTGTAATTTGCAAAAAATTAAAATCCTACTTTCACTTTTCCCGTCACTAAATTCAGTACGAAATCAACCATATCAAACATTTCACGAGTCAGGTTTGTATGAAACAAATTCTACCTTTCGTACAGTGTTCATTTTCAGCCAATAAATTTTCAGACTACGGAAAAGTATCATCGTTCAATTCGTCATTAATTCTAAAATGAAGGAAAATAATAAAAGTTTTTCGATAAAAATTTTAATAAGAAAAGTTGGAATATTCTATAAACTATATTATCTATCATTTCCAGGAATATCAAAGTAAATTGAAAAAATGGGCTCTAAACTAGCTGTGCGAAACCATTCTCTTCGGTTATAACTTTTAAGAATAAAGTTTTAAACATTATGATGATGACAGTCATTCTCGTTCATTTATTTTAGTTGTCATTTTTAATAGTTTATTTTGATACTGGAATAAATTTTACGTCTAAGAACAAACGGTTTTATGTTGACACGATAATAACCAATAGAATAGTGATACAAAATTTCTGGCAGTAATTTTTTCATAAAACCTAATGGGAGAGAAGCTGACATAGTTACGTCGGGACACTCCATTTCATTAGTATCGTCGCTGAACTCACTAGGTTTTTTAAGAGCAAATGCGTCATAATTGTATTGTATATATAGTATAGAAAGTTTCTCAAAAGCGAGGAATATTATTTCGTAATAGAAACCTTAATAGTTTACAATAGCTTATAATCTTATATAAGATTCAAATTGGACTATTAATGGCTCCGTGTTTGGTCTTCGCTCCCTAACATCCTCTGGAATTATTAGATTCTATACAAAGAGCTACTCACTTAATTACGGACCCAGAAACTAGTTTATTAAAGAAGAGTTGGTGACTTGAGTTTATTCCAAGAATAACTTTATGAGAAGTATTCGATAGATGTAGCCAGCTTGATATCTCCCAGAATAGTACACGCTAAGATTACACGTTGCGCTAATATATTTTTTAATCCTCTTTCCACTCTTTTTTATTAAAAGCAACTTATCCAGTTGCGATGAAAAACCTAGATCTGTGTTTCTAACTAAGTACAACCGGCAGCGATTCAAGATCAACGTGATTTGCTATTTTCTTCTTATAGCTTTTAAAGAGATTTAGAAATTTTCGTGCAGCACTTCGGTAATGCTTACAAAAAAAAGTCTGAGTACTAAGGGTAAGAAGTCAGATCAGTTTTTTTTCAAAGTTTAGAAGATATTCTTTATTATGCTCTTAAACGCACTTAACCCCTATAGATCCCTTCACTAATTCAATTAGTTCTACATCTCTAAAGCTCTGTTCGCTGTCTTTTAAGATACCTCCAAATAAGTGAGGACATACTAATATGCATACTAGGTCAAGTAATTTATAACGGGATTAAGTAACATGACATGACATGACAAATTTTTTGATCTGTGAGGACAATTTTATCGCGACAAATATTTAAATGAATTTATTCTTAATTCGAAGAATACTATTATATATTAATAAAAGGAGATATTACTAGCAACGATTTCTTTACTTATTTAAAACTAAAACTTGACGCAGTTGTAGAAATTAGGGGTTGAGTTTAAATTCCAACCCTACACGGCTGGCTTATTTATACGTAATACATGAAACCGAAATATTTTACTGGAACGCCACCGACCAACACTTTCGGTATAGGAGTAAACACAGAGCCTGAAAATTGAATCTACTATTTAAATTTCCCCTATCTATAATGAAATCTTGATTGAGGAAGGCAAATATAGTTCGCGTCCGCAATAAAAATCTGACGTTGCAAAAGCCCAGATATGAAAACTCGGTTCTCTCTCGCTCTGGCTGGATCGCTTAAAATCTCAACGATTTTCTTTGTGAAAATATTGCGGCATCTCCTTTCTATTTAAATTACATTATTCAACTGAAAACTTATATTTTAATTTATAAAAATATTTCAAAGGTTATTTCCCGGTAATATCAGAATGTGTATAGCACAATTCTTTTAATCACATTTTTAAATATTTTTAGCTACGAAAATCTTGGAATTATAATACTAACCTATTCAAGTTAGAATAGTTCAAATGTATAGAATTATTCTTATGTCGACAAAGCTCGCGCAATGAAGTAATCGTTAAATTTTCATTTCTTATACAAAAGTTATCTCTATAACCTATCTCTCCATTATAACAATTAAAACAGCGCAGAGAATCACAAATCAACGGATAAGAAAGTAGCCATAATCACTAGGAAGTCACTACACTAGATAAGAAACTAGCGCTGTGAAACTTCAAGCAGATGCAGCAGATCACTATTATTTTTTATTTATTTTTTCAAAGTGTTTCTTTTTCACAAACTCACTACAATAGTTATGAATCATTATATATACGGGGCAGAACTTTAGTTTTGACAGCAGGTAATATAAAGAAAACTTTTTAGTAGAATGCTTGCTTCCTTAAAATCTTTACCTTCAAATCATATACACAGTGGTACCTAGAACTGTTTAAAATTTTTCACTTATAGTTTCTCAGAAACCTAGTTTGCGCCCACAGTTGCTACATTAAGAAAAATATTTTTTAAACTGTTTCAGGTTTCTGATAAAATGTGTCAGATGTGCAAATTATAATTTTAAATAACCGGTCAAGTACAAGTTGAACTTGCACAATTAGTGTTCCGTACGTTGATTGCTTTTAAAATAAAAATTTTTGTTACGGTGGTATAAAATGATCAGTGACTTCACAAAACACACCCCAAAGAAGTTTTCAACAAAGTTTGTTTCCAATCTTTACTAAAAACTGATGACCTTAAAATTTTTGTTTTTTTTTATATACCAAATAAATTATTAAAGGTAATGCACTCGTGACAATTTTTGTTCAATCTACACCCCGTGGAGAATATTCCAGAATTTTTTCAAAATTTTTTTTGATCAGCACTTTTCGAGAGGGACAGCGATTTTTCGCGACTTTTTAAAAATAATACAAAGAAAAGTTAGTCCAAGTAATACATTATATGTATATTTTTTACTCGTGTTTTCATAAGCTTTCATGTGATACCACACTCGATGACATAGTAAAAAAAATTTTTTTTCACTTCCGATTTCACCCCCCAAAACTAACCCCTTAGGTCAAAATTTAACTTTCAAAACTACACGGCTCTGATGAGGCCAACAATTCCTATATTATTACCAAATTTCAACTTTCTATGACAAATAGTTTCGGAGAAAATCTTGTGTGACAGACGGACAGACAGACAGACAGACAGACAGACAGACACCCAAGTCATCTTATAAGTGTTCCGTACGGAACACTAAAAATCTAACAGGACAAAATCGAAAATAGTAAAGGTAGAATTTACAAAAATATTTAAAACTACCGTTTTAGAAGAAGCATAGTTTTGAATAAATTAGTTTTGACAATGGAAAATGAAATTTTAACATTTTGTGCCTTCTAATTTCTCATCATCAATCCAGTTTTTTTATAGCATTCTTCACCTTCCGGTTCCCAGTTTCCATTCTGTTCCCAATCTCCAGGTCTTAGATTTCTCTCTGACATTGCCCTCTGAACACCTCCAAACTATGACACTCTTGGTCTCACTTTTTTCTTCATTTCGCTGGGTACTCACTTTAAAACTATTTTTGTTATTCGATGTTCTCCAATTCTTTTCACGTATCCGTACAATACAAGTTGACGTTTTTGAATTTGGTAGTTGTAAAATAATGGTGGTTTTTACTTTCATTATATCCTTTATTCTTTTATTCCTAACTCTATCCACTTCTGACACTCTAGCCGATCTTCGCCAGTAATCTATTTCGAGTGCCATTAGTTTCTGTTCCAATAGTTTCGTCAATTGACACGTTTCACAACCGTAAACACGATGCTCCTAAATACTGCATTATAAATGATATTAATTCGAGACCTTTCTAATTTTGTCTGATAATATTTTTTTTAACTTACCATATACTCAACTTGTAATTTTTTTTCATGTCAATATTGATTTTTCCTAACGCAACAACTTTTCATCAAAACTAAATTTCTGGAAAACTATAAGAAAAAGTTTAAAAACTTTTTAGAGTACCCGAAATAAAATAGGATAGAACTGAAGTTCTCTTTAAATTGAAATAGTTGTAGTCTTTGGAAAAAAAATTAAATAGTAATGAAATACAGCTCCAGATTGTAAATATAAATTGAGGATGATAGTGGTATCTAACCGTAAATCATATATTAAAAAATCTTCATCCACTGAAATATGGTTAAAGTAGGAGATCTACCTAGCTTACAGAATATATTAACTTATATGCAAAGAAAAGACAATTATTGACAAGGAAAGCGGCTTAAAGTAACACATCAGTTAACTTTACCAAGTAGAAAATATTTTTTAAACACTTAAAATAAATAAATTAGATTACAATTTCGATTATAACTAGTGAATATTTACTGGAAATGGAACAATAATGCTGGTATATTTTGAAGCAAACATTTAATATTAAGGCGAAAAAATGATAAAAGACGATAGTTATTAGAAAATACACATTATTATGTAACATATGGTAATAATATAATAATAATATTTGGAATAAAATATCAAAATATTAGTAATAATCAGACATAAGATAAATATGTAATGCGAGTTAATATAATATATAGATAAAACAGCTCTTTGAAAAATCATCGGTTTTCTTCTCCGTAAATTTCTGGAATTGTTGGCTTTGGTTTTTGCTTCCTAATTGCTCGGATTAGGCGAATTTGTATTGTAAATATTCACCACAAGTATCAGTAAGAAGATAAACGGAATTTAGGTTAGGGAAATATATTTAAGAAGTTTCATATTACTGACAACATGTCTTTTTTTAATTTCTATGTCAATTGTGAAACTACCATTTTAATTCCCAAACTAAAAACAAAACGAACTTTAAAACGAGTACAAAATATTATTTGTATATATATATATATATATATATATATATATATATATATATATATATATATATATATATATATATATATATATATATATATATATATATATATATATATATATATATATATATATATATATATATATATATATATATATATAATAAAACACAACGTCTCTCTGTCTGTCTGTTTTCTTTTTAATTCATAAATCCATACGTATGTTCTCTGGCCAGGTTTTAGTATATATTTTGTTAGGTTAGGTAATATAAGAAATAAGCAGTAACGATAATAGTAAATCAAGTTGGAGAAAAGTTTGCCGGCAGCGCAGTCTCTTGTAAAAAAACCTACGCAATATTTATGTAGTCCACGCGAGCGGAGCCGCGGACATAGCTAGTGTTCTATAACATATACCGTGATGAATGTTCATAGCATATTAAAGCGTACAAATAATTTAAGCTATTTTAAGGTAACCAGAGGTCTTTTAAGATGACGAGGACTACATGAATTGTGGACCATCCATAAACTGGACTAAACAATAGTTAGCATAACAATAAAAACTTGAAATTATTCGTAGGATTGATTGAAGATGAATTGGGAACTCCATAATCAACTATCGACAATATTTGGCTGAGAATTCAGGCCTTCGTAATTTGTTTCCTACAAGTTGACCAAACTGTCTCAACATTCAGTTGTTGTAAGGCAGTTTTTGACTGCCTTAGATTACTCGCTGTATTCACCTGCTTTCGAACATTAGACTTCTATCCCTTCACGTGGCTTCATTTTTGGATAAACGACGATTAAGGATACGATACAACGATTCAATACATTTACCGAAAACCGACAGAGTGTATATTTACGTCTAAGTTTTTACTTATATCCATTTTTATAAAATGTTATTCACTATGTTGAGCTTTATGATTTTTGGCAAGATGACCACTATATCAAAGATCCAAAGCGATGCAAACATAGGAGCAGTTCGTTGGTCGAATTTGAGCAGAAGAGGTATTGTGGAGTGTAAAGCTTTCTAATTCGAAATAATGCAGTATATATTCATGACCAAAATTAATGCCCAGCAAATTGAATGGCGATGCTAAAGAAATGGAGCATCCCGACATAACTATGCCGAATTCACACACGTTAACTTTTTTAGAAAAATGTGCCACCTGGATTTTTGTAGCGTGAAATTTCACTTGGTTACTGGTACCCTAAGATAGAATTTCTTCCAGGTCTTAGTTAAGTTGAAGGACTTTCTACTACCTGAGGATATTTGCATGAGCAGCCAATATTCGAACTTTCAAAGTGGATGAAGAAATAAGCGTATTGTCATCTGTAAAGCTGTAGACTGGATTCTAGTTCCTTTTTAGCAGATCGCTAATATAAATGAGAAGGAGACTAGGAGGCAGTGTAAGGCCTTGGGGTATACCGGCGTTTATAGTGGTATAGGTATTAAAAAGAGATCCGTTGACCGCCACTCGTAAAGAACGCTCTTTATGGAAATATGAGAGCTATAAACAAAACTTTTTATATATACGAGATGCATATACCAAAAGTATGTTCACCAAAGACAAGGTTGATTCAAACAAGATTAAAAAAGCTATCAGACAACTTAAAAAGTTGAAAATATTGGCAAGTCCGAAGGATACAGAAGGAAAAAAAGTGGAATATAGTACAAGATAAGTCGTAATAATTGTAACAAGAAGTATGTTTGGCAAAAAGGAAGGTTAACTCAGAGAAGATTAAAAGATCATTTAGCTCATTTTAGGTACGGTAGTCAGAGAAATCAAGTATTGTCGATCAAGCCCTTAAATACAAGTAGTTACATTAGATAATTGAAGTTTAATTTAAAGGTATTTGATAGGAAATTGCTAGACACATACGAAAGTATAGATATTATAAAACGTAAAAATAGTCTAAATAAGGAACAACCTTATAGTTCTCTGTACTGTATACTCGACTGGAACTAAACCTTCATCAGTGAGTTTCTCTCGAGTAAGTCACAATTTTAGTATAAATATTGTAGTTTTTAATCATAGATTTAGTAAGTCATCACTTCTAATGGTGCTCATATGATTAGCGAAACGCACGTCGAATGCAAAAATAAAGTGTTTGGTTTGGTACTGATAACTGTTGTGTAGTACTTTCATTGACAATATTTTACCAGTAAAGCACCAAAGAAACAGGGCACTGCAGGATTCTTCTGATATGATATGTTAATGTCATTTGCCCTGTTATTGAAAACAGTCAATTGGCAATAGTTAACATCTTTGAACTTAGTTTGAACTGTAAATTCACATTTTTGGCACTTCGTCTGTTATGTACTTCAACTTTTTATTATACCTCTCGTTGGTATACAGTAAAATACTTGAATTAAATTACCCCAAAGCAAGGGAATTAAACTGCCATCAGCACTATATCTACACGTATTTCCATATTTTCAACAACAAAAGAAACGAATTATGGTATGTAAATTCAAGGACTCTCCGGCCTAATCTCACAGGGAGAGAAACTATTTGCATGATATATTCGAAAATTCAATTTCAAATGATTTATTTTACTTTATGATTGTTTTATTATCTAGTCCGTGATTTTATTGTTCAAAATATAAAGTGAATACTTAATGTATGGTATTTAATATTAATTTAGTGATAACACAATACTGTGTATTTTTCAATAAAATTTGGGAATGTCTCTCGATATTTTTAAATTTTGAAAATTCTATGTAAATATTTATTAGTAAAAATAAAATAGCAAATCCACCAAAAGAATAAAACTATTTAGTATGCTAAAACAGCTTGTTTTTAGGATTTCAGTTCAGGGGTGAAAATCTAGGTCGCAGACAAATTAAACATATAAATACAAGCATATCATCATGAAAATTAGGGAATTGTAGAAACTTAGAGAAAATACTTTTCTTTTAATACATTTCTTAATAATTTATTAATAACCTCAACATTTTATATAAATTTGGGGATCAACATCAGTCGTATTATAAAGACTTTTAAACAAATTAGAAAATAGTTATTAAATTTATTCATCAGTTGCTATTCTTAAAACTAAATAAAAGTGTACGTCGAGATTTAATAGATTAGAATTGTGTAGTTTAATTTACTTTCTAATAAATACAAAAACGGTTAAATTGAAATTTTCTAAGAGTAAGTCGTAAAAATAGTACCCGGAAATTAACAATAATAATGATTAAAACTAACTAACGAAAAATTTCATGCCGAAGTTGTTACAATTACAAAACAACTTAACATAAAAGTTTTCTTAACAAGCCAGTTTTTAAAAATACAAAATTATAAATAACCAATTATCATAAATTCAAGTTCATTCATTTTACGCCAATTATAATAATTGAGTGACTTTATCCATGCCGAATATAGAATAAACTAATTGTAAAATTTTAAAATAATATAATTAAGACTAATAACACAAAGATGCAATATCATAGATAATTGAGAAAATTTTCGCCAGGAATAACATTAAGATGCTCCTTAAACTACGCTCAAAGAAATCATCTAACTAGCAGGGAAATTTCTCAAAAAAAATTGCTTTTGTCGTATTTCTAATTATTTTATACTTATTGCTCTTTATATGAAAAGGAAAATGAGTGTGACAATGTGACGTTCGTATACGTTGAAGCAGATTCAAATTACTTTTTTGTTTTTCAGCAATAAAATTATATCTACTACGTGTAACATATAAATATCTATTACGAATGTAAGAATTACTTTTAATACATAACTATAATTTATACATTATGTAGGTAGGCCAATGGTTTGTTAAATTATTACATAATATTTTTTATTACTTACTTAATCTATATGGACATCTTAAACCGTCGTTTATAATTAAACCCAAAAACATCAGGTTTTTCTCCTATAAATATGAAATATCTGCTACTATACATACATACATACATACATATATATATATATATATATATATATATATATATATATATGTATATATATATATATATATTTATATATAAATATATATATATATATATATATATATATATATATATATATATATATATATATATACCAGATGTACAAGTATGAAATGCGGATTTCAGACAACAGATGGTGCACCAATGCAGTTTATGCTATAAAGATTTGACACCACACCAATTTGTTGTGTCATCAACAAGTGTCAGACGCGCACGAGTAATAAATTGGAAAAGTGTGTGCCTAGTGTTGTATTGTTGTGTTCAATATGTCGAAATTTATATTCGCGGACAGCATTAATTTTTTGTTTTCATTTGAAGACAACTGCTGTTGAATCATACGGATAACGGTGAACATGCTCCATCGTAAGATACGTGTAAACGATGATTTCGACGATTAAAATGTGGTGACTTCGATGTTGCAGACGAGGAATGTGGAAAACCGCCAAAAAATACGAAGATGTGGAATTGCAAGCATTGTTGGACGAAGATTATTCGCAAACACAAAAACAACTCGCCGAGCAATTGGGCGTTAGTCAACAAGTTTTTTCCAGTCGACAACGAGAGATGGGAAAGATTCAGAAGCCGGTAGATGGGTACCACATGAGTTGAACGACAGGCAAATTGAAAAGCGCAAAAACACGTGTAACATTTTGTTCAGAAAAACCAGTTCGCGACACGTTGGAAGCACTCAGCTGGGAAGTTCTACGTCATGCGGCTTACTCACCAGACTTGGCTCCTTCCGATTACCACTTATTTGCATTGATGGGTCAGGCACTTGCTGAGTAGCGCTTTGATTCGTACGAAGATATGAAAAAATGGCTCGATGAATGGTTCGCAGCAAAAGGGAAGATTTTTACTGGGTGGTATTCACTAATTGCCCGAAAGATGGAAAAAATGTATAACATACTTTGAATAAAGCACTTTTTATCATTCTTCCGAATTTAACAGGTTTTTTTAGAAAAAAAATCCACATTTCATACTTGTACACTTGGTTGCTCAAAATGTCTTCCGTTAATAGCGAGGCAATGACTCAACCTGTCATAAACAGCCTGAACAGAGTTATCTTATTCAGTAGTGTATCTATTAAGGTACGTTAGATCAGAGAAACCAACCACTGCCGCACATGCGCTTATTAACAATTTATATATATATATATATATATATATATATATATATATATATATATATATATATATATATATATATATATAAATTTAAGGTTAATGTAAAATATTAACAACATGAAATGTAAAAATAGTCTCAATAAAGGCAAAGATGTAGAAAATGTAGCTATTGCTACAGAAAAACGATCACGTGGAACAAAATGTCGTCACAAGACAAAGCCGACTGGCCGCTGCCGGTACGTTTAAATGTACATCATATTTCTCCCAGTTATCTATAATATATATAAAATGCAACGTCTCTCTGTCTATCTGTCTGTCTGTCTGTCTGTCTATCTGTCTGTCCGTCCGTGCGTTAGTGCACTTATCACTGGAGAACCACTTATCCGATCTACATACTTTTTTTTTTTGAAACATACCTATATTCTCTGGCCAGGCTATATCTTATTACGATAGGTAGCATAAGGAGTGAGTAGTGACGTAAAATACTGAATGAAGTCGGAAAAAAGTTTGTCGCTAGCGCATTTCTTTGCAATACACAGCCTAAACCAATAAATATAGAGCAATATTATGTAGCAGAGAATATCTATAATCTATAATTTATAATACATATAAAATGCAATGTCTCTCTGTCTGTCTGTCTGTTCATTAGTGCGTTTATCACGCGAGAACCAATTATCCGATTTACCTGTTTTTTTTTTTTTAAATTCATACATGTATTCTATGGCCAGGTTATATAATAATAATAATCTATATCTATAATACATATAAAATGCAACGTCTCTCTGTCTGTCTGTCTGTCAGTTAGTGCGTTTATCCCTCGAGAACCACTTATCCGATTTACGTGATATTTTAAATTGATACATATGTTCTCTGACCAGGTTATAGATATATATTTTATTACATCTATAATATATATATAAAATGCAACGTATCTCTGTCTGTCTGTCTGTCCGTTAGTGCGCTTATCAGTGGAGAACCACTTATCCGATTTACGTACTTTTTTTTTTAAAAACATACATATGTTCTCTGGCCAGGTTATAGGCTATATTTTATTACTATAGGTAGCATACGGAATGAGCAGTGACGATAATAGTGAATGAAGTGGGAAAAAAGTTTGCCTCTAGCGCGTTCTCTTGCAATACACAGTCTAAACCATTAAATATGGGACAATATTATGTAGCAGAGAATATCTATAATCTATAATATATAAAATGTCTTTCTGTCTGTCTGTCCATTAATGCGTTTATCACGCGAGAACCACTTATCCGATTTACGTGTCTCTTTTCAAATTCGTACATATATTCTTTGGCCAGGTTACAAAATAATAATAATCTATATCTATAATATATACAAAATGCAACGTCTCTCTGTCCGTCTTTCTGTCTGTCCGTCCATTAGTGCGCTTATCACTGGAGAACCACTTATCCGATTTACGTGCTTTTTTTTTAAAACATACATATGTTCTCTGGCCAGGTTATAAACTATATTTTTATTACGTTAGGTAACATGAGGAATAAGCAGTGACGATAATAGTGAATGAAATCGGAAAAAAAAAAAAAAGTTTGCCGCTAGCGCGTTCTCTTACAATACACTGCCTAAACCACTAAATATGGAACAATATCATGTAGCAAAGGATATCTATAATATATATAAAATGCAACGTCTCTCTGTCTGTCCGTTTGTGAGCTTATCACTGGAGGACCACTTATCCGATTTACGTGCTTTTTTTTCAAACATGCTAAATCATTAAATATGGAACAATATCATGGAGCAAAGAATATCTATAATATATATAAACTGCAACGTCTCTCTGTCTGTCTGTAAGGTTAGTGCGCTTATCACTGGAGAACCACTTATCCGATTTACGTGCTTTTTTTTTAAACATACGTATGTTCTCGGGCCAGGTTATAGGATATATTTTATTACGTTAGGTGACATAAGGAATAAGCAGTGACGATAATAGTGAATCAAGTCGGAGAAAAGTTTGCCACTAGCGCGTTCTCTGGCAATACACTGCCTAAAGCATTAAATATGGAACAATATCATGTAGCAAAGAATATAATATATATAAAATGTAACGTCTCTCTGTCTGTCTATCTGAACCACTTATCCGATTTACTTGTTTTTATAAATTTATATATATGTTCTATATAATTCGATATAAGCCTAGATAATGAGAGATAAGGTGAGATAATGGGAGATAAGGAGAAAAAATGGGAGATAAGTCGAGATAAGCCTCGATAATTGGAGATAAGGTGAGATAATGGGGGTTAGGAAAAAATAATGGGAGATAAGGAGAAATAATGGGAGATGAGCAGAAATAAGTCTAGATAATGGGAGTTATGGTGAGATAAAGGGAGATAAGGAGAAATAATGGGAGATAAGGAGATATTTTGCTAGATAAGTCGAGATAAGCCTAGATAATGGGGAATAAGGTGAAATAATGGGAGATAAGGAGAAATAATGGGACATATGGAGAAATAATGGGAGATGACCAAAGATAAGCCTAGATAATGGAAATTATGTAGAGATAATGGGAGATAAGGAGAAATATTTGGAGATAGGAAGAAATAATGGGAGATATTTTATTACGTTGGGTAACATAAGGAATAAGCAGTGACGATAGTAGTGAATCAAGTCCACGCGAGCTGAGCCGCGGGCCCGGCTAGTTGTTATATATAATACAACTTCTATTTGTATGGAATCTCTGAGAAACTCGACGGAGCACATTTTAACGTGTAGGCGGTAGCCACTCGGCCTCATTTTGCCGCGACGTTTTATTCCACGTGTTTATTTTTTTATGTAGCGAGAGTTAGATTTTCCATTTATTTCTATATTCTTTCCAGTCCTCTGCGGGGGTTACTTGACAGGAGCTAAACAATTGTCTGTGATTAAAAGATAACGCTTGAATAAATTACAATATAAATCTACTTTTCAACCTTAGGTTTAGGTTTCCTGATGATGCTAACATGAAAGCGAATCCAAAAATAAAGCATTTAGTGCAGTGATGATAACTGTTATGAAGGGTTCTTGTTCTAAAGATTCCAAAATCCCAACGTAATAATAGATGAATTCTTTAATTTTAGTTCGTCAAATAAAAACAAAATATTAAAGGAATAGAAGGAGTTCACAAAATTAATTTAGCTGTCTTTGTTGACCTTTTATCACTTCTTTTTTAACTCATATTAGTAACAAGTCCATTCTCAATTGTTATTTTTCTATTCACTAGAAGCAGTCTCAATTAATCCCATCTCCGAGATTAACAGTAAATCTGATAATTGGTGTTAACGTTATATTACCATATTTCCTGCCTTTTCTGAAGTACTTGAAATGGTAAAGACCGATAGAATTCTTTTTAGGTTCTTATAATATTTTACCAACAAAACAGTCCAGCTTTGGAGCAAACTTTTGTTGCAAATATGGTCTAGTTTGCATAACCAATGATCTCCTAAAACAGCTGGTGCAAATAGTATTATTTGATATACGTAACGCTTTCTATATATTAAACCATTAAATTCGTTCTTTTATAGATTTTAGTGACAGGGCTCAAAATTGTATACTTTTCCTCGACAAGTTTTGTATAATGCGCAGTTTTCAGAGGTTTTAAAAGTTCGTGTCGTAGAGCCACAAAATAATATTTTAGACCTTCTGCTCTATGCGATATTTATTTCTAGCTTTTACAACCTGACCTAAAATTTATACGAATGGCTTCTGACTAGTTGCTTAAAGTTAATCTTATATTACAGTACAGGTTAAATTTAGTGGTTTATTGAAAAAATCACGTTTAATAATTTTGTTGTTAATTATATAAATGTAGATTGTTATACTTTTGGATGTTAAATATGCACATTCTTCCTTCCTTCCTTTACGGGATTGCTATCAAAACGTACATATATTTTTCACCAATTTGGTTTCAAAATTAAAAAAAAGTGTAATATTTGAACAATTTTTTGAATTTTTAATATAGATAACCTTTTCTCTGGAGAAACGAAAGGAGAGGTTTTTGTTAGGAACCTATTCTGATGGCACTAATAATTCTTATAAAACAGACTTTGAACATATTTTTGAATTATTGCGCAACGCAAAATGTTTTCAAAAAACATCTGGACCTTGATTCATCTTAAAGTATTCGTTAGAAATTAAATTTTGTTTTATTAGTGTCAAAATGAAAATGTTGCTCAAATTCTAATTAGCTTCAAAATTTCAACAAGGACCTGTGAACATTCTGCAGATTTATTATTATTTTACACAATTTTCGTTAACAAATATTTAAAACTTTTAAATTCTGAGACATATTTCAATTTTTACATAAAAATGTAGAAAATATAACTACTGGTATTTTATACGTTCATATATTTTTAAAAAAATGTTTTATTTGTAAATCTTTTTGCAAAACAACATCAGCTGTAGCTGTGACTTAACTTGGATCATGGTCTAAATGTGTTTCGTGACATTGTTTTTACCTCAGAGTTTTAAAGGCCTGTTTGTAAGCTATAGTCAACATGAAAGCAGTAGTAACGTCTGAATAAACAAAGGACGGAAATAATAAGAGTTTTATTTCATTTTCACCTAAATATTTTTCAAATAAATAAATGGAAACCTGGATAATATTGTTTTGGATTCAAATAAAATATGTATTAAATATATTTGGCAAAATGGGCTCTCATATAAGCTGCTCGTGCAACATAATTTACCACCATACATAGTGACACTACTGCCTTCTTATATCAGCAGAAATAAATTTAAATTAAGGGTGGAAATCTACCTATCTACCTTAAGAAAGATTAAATCGGGTGCACCGCAGGGCTCGGTGTTGGCACTAAAACTGTATAATCTCTTTGTGACCGATTTTTCAACTTATCCTTTAACAAAATTTGCAGACGATGCGCTCGTCTACGCGCATTCTTTCTGTGCAGTAGCAAGGGCGCACGACTGTAACCATTTAAGAAAAATAACCCCATGGCTACAGAAATGGAAAATAAAACTCAACGAGAATAAATGCTAAGGTATAGTTCTAACAAAAAAATTTACCAATATTAATATAAATGAACCTATTAAAATCAATGACACCCCAGTACCATTCAGAAGCCGTCTGAAATACTATACTGCAAAAGGCCTTCGTTGCCATGCAGAATTTATATGCATTACTTCAACCAAATTCATGTCTTGGTTTTCAGAATAAATTGTTTTTATATAAATAAATTAGGCCTATGCTGATATATGCTATAGTAGCTTGGTGCGCACCACGGTGTACTAGAATAGACGAGCTGACATAACAAACACACAAAAAATAAGCGACTACATAACTGAAATATTTTACAGATACAAGACACAAATTTCAACACTAACTCACGGCATGACAGCAACGCGAGAAGCTAACATTCCGTCACACAAACCTCTATACTTTAAATTACCAATTTATTCTGAAAATCTGGACCAATAAAATGAAAAACCAGTCCATTTTACACGCTCAAACAAAAAATTGCACAATCGTCATTAGAGGAATTTGGCGCGTCGTAGGATGCATGCAGGCCACCAATGAGCGCTGACGCCTGACCTGTGATGCGACTACATTCTGAAGCGTATTCTGGACTGGTAAAAAATGCATACAGAAGCAACGAAGGTCACATTAAACAGTTCACCCAAAGAAATATTAATAAACTAGCTACAATCCCTAGTTAATTTAGGATTATTATTATTAATATTATTAGTATTAGATTAAATCAAAAAGTGCAAACTACATCAATAAAATGCAGCAAAAAGTGTGGAAAAATAAAATAAACCAATTTGGTGTAAATATGTACATAGAATTGTAAATATATATGAAACGTAATTTAGCAATAAGAAAATAAAATGTAAATATGTATAAACACATCAGCAAAAGAGCGAATGAGAAGAATAAATAAATGACAAGAATGCATGAGAGGGAGAGAATGAGAAAGAAAGAGACTAGAATAAGCAAAGAAACAAACAAAATAACAAGTCCTTTGGGCATTTTCGTACCTGCCTAAAGTCAGATTTTTTAGTAATATTTTTCTCTGTAAAAACAAATATGCCATACGCTCAAACACAAACAAAAAATAACAAATAATTGTCTCAAACATAAAATCAAATTGCAGCATCGTCATTAGAAGGAAACACGAATGACGTTACAAGCCTAAGAAAAACGGTACAAGGATAACCAAAATGGCAGAACAACGGCCAGCCGTAAGGCACTTTTCAACAATTGACTATATTAATAGTATATTGTAATTGTAAGTAACTTAAATATATATCTAAGTACTATAAATTTAATCCTGTGTAACAAAGAGATTTTGAATTGGATTGATTTGATATATACATACCTGTAGTTATGTGAGAAACCACTTAAAATGTTAAAATTAATATTTAGTTTTAATGTTGTCTTAATTCACATGACAGGTTTGAAAAAGTAGATGTTGATGGTAGAATATTGAAAATCTTTTGGCGATATTTTCATTATCTCTAAATGCTCCAATACTAAAAATTGCCTAATACCTCAATAGAATAACTGAACCCTTCATTTGTAATAGGTGAAAGATCCTGTAACCAAAATCTTTTGGCTTATGGTTAGAGACCGAGTACTAGAAGAAATTACGGTTGCGTCATATACGTCCGCGAATGCTGAATTTATCTGTTTTTAGTTCGGAGAGTATTTGCAGTTGAAGTTTACAAGACATGTGGTATTTATGTAGAACAAAAAAATGCCCTGTCGCCAAGTCGGGCAAGAATTTAAATTCTAACCAGAGCTATTCGCTCTGCCAAAATAGATAATATAATTAATAACTGAATAACTAGTTCTAATTTAATAGGCCTATTGTCAATATCGTAATGCCATGTTGTATGATAAATTGCAAGGGAACATTTACTAAAGTGTATTTCCTCACTCATGTGTACTCAATTTTTTTTTCTCGATAGTTACTCTGGTAAACTGCAAGCTCATTTCTTGGATATATGTTTTGATATACAGCTTAATCATTTGACAAATTCGTTAATTAGATATTTTGTTTATATAACTATTGAAAAGAAAGAATAAAGGTTAAAAGGCGATGCAGTATAATAAACACCAAATATAAACTATTGTACCGCAGATTACCAATTTACTTCGAGTGTTCATAACTGCAACACATACAAAATAAATTTAACCAATTTACAAATATCTACACAAAAAAAAATGTTATACGTACAGGAATATCTCAGCTCGCCTGTCGTGTCCCGAAAGCACGAGACAGACGACGCAGAGTGGGCAATAAGTGGAAACCCTAATTTTCGAAACACTTTTAAAAATTATTATTATTAATTTTTATTGCAGGTTAAATCCCAAATTTTCCTACCTCGACGAACTTTTTTCCAACAGACATCACAGAAGAATAAAAATGGCCCCCATAGTAGTCCGAACCAGAGATCACTACTTACAAGCGAGTTTTGAATGGAAGTGTTCCTTAGAGATAGTGAACTCTAAATTTCGTTTTTCAATGGTTTTTATCCTTCAAGGAACTCATCAAAATTGAGCAATCATGCGACGAACATGAGTACATTATCGTATATATTTTATTACCTGTATTAGCTTCCATGAAAATGCAAGTATTGTGATAGTTTTTGTTTTCCTTTCCTTTCCTTAAATAGTAGGTACCAAGAGATTTGATTTCCCGCAAAGAATGTCAAGCACTTTTCTATATAAGCATTCCCATGCAAAAATAAACTACAAATAACACATATACATATATAAATTTCCAACAAATTATGTTCAGGTTTTTTGTTAGGTGAACGGTTTAGCCGCAAGAGCATTTTGAAATTTAGTGAATTTCAGACATAGCGTGAATCCAAGAGTACTCCCTGCGATATCCTTATTTAAAACAGTTTGATTAGTTGGTATTTAGTAAAATTATTAACCTTCATTTTTGACCAGAAAATAGAACTCCGGGTGAGAAATGAGAAACTTGCTCTTGGCTTAGCACTAGCCCCGAAACTCCACTAAATTTCAAAGCGCTCGAGCAGCTAAATCATTTGTTTGATAAAGAAATATAGAAAATTTAATGCAGTTAATTTCTATATAAAAATACTTTTCTCGAAAAGGGCTCAGTTTTCAAGTTATGGTATAAGCGAGACACTGGAAAAGGAGCTTTTTTTTTTGGCAATTTTTTGCATTTTATTTAAAACGCACGACACTAAAATAGTTCGATTAACCATAAATATACCCAAAGAAATGCTTTGGAATTGGAATTACAAATAAGTAACTGATATTATTAATGTATTTTAGGAGTTTTTTTTTTCATTTTTCGGCTGTTTTGCCCTACTGTGCGACGTGAGGAATTTCAATACATGTAAATACTAATATAAACATACGAGTATCAATAAGATTAATAAGTGGTCTGCAATAATCATATAAATTGAACAATTCAATAAGGTAAAATGTAGGTTTAAGTTTAAACATAATTTATGGTAAATTGTTAATAAATTGTTAAGTGTTAAACAGATTCTAAATTAAATAAATAGCGAAGTGCAGTGTACAGTGCAAATAAATAGTAAACCAAAATACCTTTAATAATAATAAGTCTAATAAAAAATAAATAAAATAATAACAATAAATAATAAAATAAAATAAAATTAGTAATAATATAAAACAAAATATCTGTAGCATGATAATATACAATGTAAATAATGTAAACAACAAAATTAGTGACTAGTTGTACATAGGAATTAGAGAGAGAGAGAGAGAAAGGGAAAGGGATTAATGCGAACGATTGAATGAAAGAGATTATAGTATAGATTAGCCAATAATAAAGTCAAATCAACTGATTAGACTTTGTACCTAATAAAATCAAACTGAGTTTTTTGTATAATTTTTCCCAGTACAAACAAATAAATAAAACATCATCAAAAACGAATATAAAATTAACGTACTCTTTTTCAAACAAACGAATATATAAAAATCATTAAAGATACGTTCGGAAATCATTAGAGAAATCGAATAAACAATAGGTAGCCTTACCAAAAATGGCCGAACATCAAGCCTGCCGAAAGGCTAAAAGCTACAAATGAATATGCATGTAATTGAATTTGGTATTTGCAATACACTCATTTAGTAGTAAGCCTATTATTGTACTGATTTATGAATAATAAAGAATTATTTAAATTTGAGTACAATTAACTTTGAATATAATAAATAAATATTTTATTCCAGTTTCTCTAAACTTTCTACAATACTCTGCAGTTACCGAAAAACCTAAAAATTTCTAGTAGAGTATGAATAAAACGGAATGGATATAGACGTGGAATAAAAATAATCATATTAAAGGAAATAAACTGAATCAAAAAATTACGTTTTACCAGTGTTGACGATCATAGAGGATGGATAGTGTTTAAAAAAATATTTCTACACTATTAATTCGTGTTATTTTTAAAATTACATATTAAAAATAAAATATCTTTACTATTTAGAGTGTCGTTCGATAAAATACCGAGTATTGTTGGTAATTTCCGCATCTTTGTTTTTTTCCACTACATAGGCTAATATCCGACGATATCGAACGTTTAATGGAACACGTTTAAGACAGGATAATTCTTTTGCAAAACTAGTCGCCTAATATATCAAACTAAAGTTTGGAATTAACAACGCAGTTGAAAATGAACACGAATTATAAATACAATCAAAATAAGTGTGCGTGCATGCTTATTCTTTTATTCCTAATAGACCCCGTCAGGGCACTAGAGTTAGACTTATACGGATGGTCTCTTTTTTTAACGCTTTTTAGTGCCGACAATCACTAATAGTAATATAACTCAATTTTATAAGTACAACTAACATGTTTTAATCCGAACTTTAGTCCTACCATATATACTTAAAAAAATTAGCATTTTACAAAATATAACAAAAAATAAGTTAAAAATTACTTAATCAATATTATTTTTAGGAAGTATAAAGAAAAGATGTTTATATTTTTTGTTTTTTTCCAGTGTAAATCAAATTAAAGATTTACCTTAGTACTGTCAGTCGTTTGTTTTCTGCAAGCAGCAAGTTGCTTTTTGTATTTTTCTTGTGCTATATTTATTACGTTTTATTACCACAAATCAATAAATAACAGTTCTATTTTGACTCTCCCAAGTTGACACGAAATTGAGACCAAACTGTTTATTTTTAATTATTGTATAGGTCAACGTTCATTACAAACATCAGTAATTGCTTTAAATAATAAAATGTTGTCACTTCAATTATATATGAAGATATTACCTAATATTTTCTTAAAAAAAGATTTTTCAGTTATATTTCCTAAAATATTTTGTTCTAAAAATATAAAAAAAACACTCGAAGTACAAGAATTTGTGGAATAATGAAAGAGTTATTTTTGTTTTATATATTTTTGTTCAACTTCGGTCCTGAACAATTAGAAAATTTCGTTTACCACAATTTTTTTTATAAAAGCTTACGCTTTTGTTTTAAAAAATTGCTTCTTATTAGCCTTAATGGAGGTAAATTATAATAATAAGGAATTCTAGTACAATTTTTCAAGTATTACCATTTCAAATTTATTTTTTTGTGAATATTAATTTTAACATTAATTAATCTTTTCGTAAAATGCATGAATTAAAAACAAATAGGGCAGATTGGTGGTTTGTTAACCAGAAAGTCTAAATATGGGTGCAACTTTACACTATTTTACTAGGTGAGAACTGGTACTAAAATCGTGGGAAATAAAGATTAAATCTCAGAGAAAAGGGTTTAAGAAAAGTTTTCAGAAGTTTTAATTTAAACTTGGCTTATATTAGCGAGACTAGCTATACAGGTCAGTAGAATGTTGGTAACTATTTTATTTGCAAGAACATAAAATTTACTACTTACACGAATTATATTTACAAGCAAATAAAATTCACTACAATTACAAATTATAAGTCATTTTATTTATATAACCCATACATAAAATAAAACCTTAACAGAAGCTATGTTTGGTTTTTTGTTTCGTTTTTATGAGAAATGTAATATAAAAATAATAACTTTGTTATTTAAAGTAGTTTTTAGTTTTTCAACTACATTAATTATACATATGTGTACCTAGTTCCACCAAGGAATATATTTGATGGTCCATAAAAAGGAAACTCAAGTAGTAGATGTGGTGGGTTCTTGGGCAGTTCGATGGCATCTAGTCCATATTATGCTAACAAAAAAGGAAATTTTGGTTCCTATGTAAGAAAAAATGAGAATGAAAAAAAGTATTACTCCACTACTACTACGGCAGTGCCAAGCCCAGCCTGATGTGTATTAATGCGTGAAATTTGTTGAGGCAGAAAAAAAATCACCTTTCCGAAACAAAAATATATATATATATATATATATATATATATATATATATATATATATATATATATATATATGCATATATATATATATATACATATATATATATATATATATATATATATATATATATATATATATATATATATATGCATATATATATATATATATATATATATATATATATATATATATATATATATATATATATATATATATATATATATATATATATATATATATATATATATATATATATATATATATATACATATATATATATATGTACATATATATATATATATATATATATATATATATATATATATATGTATATATATATATATATATATATATATATATATATATATATATATATATATGCATATATACATATATATATATATATATATATATATATATATATATATATATATATATATATATATATATATATATATATATATGTATATATATATATATATATATATATATATATATATATATATATATATATATATATATATATATATATATATATGTACATATATATATACATATATATATATATATATATATATATATATATATATATATATATATATATATATATATATATATATATATATATATATATATATATATATATATATATATATACATATATATATATATATATATATATATATATATATGTATATATATATATATATATATATATATATATATATATATATATATATATATATACATATATGCATATATATATATATATATATATATATATATATATATATATATACATATATGCATATATATATATATATATATATATATATATATATATATATATATATATATATATATATATATATATATGCATATATATATATATATATATATATATATATATATATATATGTATATATATATATATATGTATATATATATATATATATATATATATATATATATATATATATATATATATATATATATATATATACATATATATATATATATATATATATATATATATATATATATATATATATATATATTTATATATATGTATGTATATATATATATATATATATATATATATATATATATATATATATATATATATATATATATATGTATATATGTATGTATAAAGTTTAAAATGAGACAATTTTGTTTTTTTTTTTCAGTTTGCCGTTTTCTATTGTAACATGTTGCAGGAAATATACATATTCGGGTTTGTTTCCCCTCTTTTATACGATCTTGTGGTGCAATATCTGTAACTCTACCAATAATGAATACCTCAGAGGACCAATTCGGATGGTATTGTTTATCAAAAATTCCCCTTGTTTTTGAAATACATACACATGAACTTGAAACATTAATTTTACGTCACTTAATTTAATTTTGTTATATGCTATAGCAGTGGTTTCCAAACTTTTTTAATCGATTCCCCTTTCCCATTCGCCATATTGGATAAATAAAACAAAAAAAAAGGGTTTGAAAAAATATATTTTAAGACTTAACAGTGATATTTTTTATAAAGTTATTAATGATTAATGTGATTATAAGTTATTAATGATTAATGTGATGACTGAGTTTGCATCTGCTTAACAAGTGTTATAATTCTTGGTTGAGTTTTTGTCAAGGCCAATCTCATGTCATCTTGAACATCCAGCTTATTCCAGGCTTTTGTTTTAATCTGCAGAAGAATTGAAAATCTACTTTCGCAGAGGTAAGTAGAAACAAATGGCACTAATATTCGAAAAGAAAGCATGGAAACTTTAGGATACGAATGACGCATAGCACACCAAAATTGAGGTAACGATTTTTCCTGAAATAAATCACGCGCTGAGGAGTCATTTCGGAGCTACAAGAATTAATCCTGCACCTCATCGAGAATGTCGGTAACATCCAAAGATACATGAAATGGGTTTATACTCGTACTAATGCAGCTTCTGGTTCAGATAACTCAAATAACGTTGTATTTCAGATTCAAGGGCTTGAAAATGGTTATTAATTTCTTCTCTTAGATTATCTACAATTTTTTTTTTATGGGTCTAGCACACATGCTACAGGGAAGTCCCTAAAGCGCTACAGGAGCGACACGTGTGCGGAGAAAGCGATTCACGTTGTTCTTGAATCGCTGTAGATTGTACTCGGTGGGAAACACAGTCCTGGGCAAATTATTCCAAAGGGATGATGTTCTCCATATAAAAGACTGCTTGAAAAGCGTTGTACGAGGAGTAACAAGCTGAACCTCATACGGATGTGAAGAATTAGCGCGACGTGTACTTCTAACATGCACCGCTCTGGGAGGAATTAAGCGGGCCACATCCTTCGAACACTATCCATGAAAGTACCTGTAGAGAGGCTCAAGTCGCCAACCGTTCTTCGATGTTCCAGCGAATCAAGGCCGACGGTCAGTTCCGGGTCTCCAATCAGACGAACAGCTCTTCTCTGAATAGAATCCAACAAATGCAGTGTATGTTTGGGAGCGGAGCTCCAAACATGGAAGTAGTATTCCATAGTTGGTCGAATTTGAGTTTTGTAAAGAATTAAAAGTTGTTGTGGAGTGTAAAGCTTTCTGGTTCGAAATAATATTCCCAACTTTTGAGAAGCTCTCCTTGCTTTGCTTGCAACATGTTCATGCCAGGACATATTTGCTCCCAAATTAACGCCCAACAAATTGAGTGACGATGTTAGAGGAATGGAGTGCCCCGACATAACTATGTCGGGTTCAGCAACGTTAACCTTTTAGAAAAAACTGCCGCCTGGGTTTTTGTAGCGTTAAATTCCACTTGGTTACTGTCACCCCAAGATAAAATTTCTTCCAGGTCTTTGTTAAATTGAATGACTTCCTGCTGTCTGCGGATATTCGTCTGAGTAGCCAATGTCCGAGCGTTCAAAGTGAATGAAGAGATAAGTGTACTGTCATCTGCAAAGCTGTAGATTGGATTATCGATCTTTTCCAGCAGATCGTTAATGTAAATGAGAAAGAGAGTAGGAGACAGTATGGAGCCTTGGGGTACACCGGTTTTGATAGTGAAGGTGTTAGAAAGAAATCCGTCGACTGCCACTCGTAAAGAACGCTCTCTGAGGAAACATGAGAGCCACAAACAGAACTTTTCCGACATACCATAAGAACGTAGCTTAGCCAACAGCCCATCGTGCCAAACACGGTCGAATGCCTTGGATATGTCAAGAGCAATCGCGCGAGATTCTCCAAAGTGTTCAATTGCATTGTTCCAAACATGTGTTACATAAGTCAGAAGATCTCCTGTTGATCTATTTTTACGAAAGCCATATTGGTGATCGCTAATAATGTTGAATCCTTCAAAATATTTTAGAAGATGCTGATTGATAGCCTTTTCCATGACTTTCGATATTATTGAAAGCAGTGCGATTGGTCGGTAGTTATTTGGCAAGGTCTTCTTGCCTTTTTTAGTTATCGGCTGAACTGTAGCACATTTCCAGCAGGAAGGAAATATTCCCTTTCTGTAGGATAGGTTAAAAAGTCTACAGAAAACTGGTGTTAGTTCCCTCGCACAGATTTTAAGAACTATGGCAGGTATTATGTCAGCGCCAGAAGCCTTTTTGGTGTCTAGCTTCATCAGAATACGCTTTATGATACGCTGTCTGAAGACAACATCGGGCATCCTTGACTGCACTATGGGAATAGTTGGTGGTGTTTTTCCTTGGAAATCGACAGTAGAATGTAAAGCAAAGAGTTCAGCCAACAAGTTCGCTTTCTCAACAGGTGTCGTTGCAATAGAATTATCTGTCCGTGTGAGTGGTGGTATGGTGGATTTGGTAAAATTTTGACTAACTGCCTTAGCCACCGACCAAAAGGACCTTGAATTGCCGGGACAGGCGAGAAGTTTGTTTCTAATCCGTTGATTGTGTACCTCCTTGGTTTCGTCGATAATTTCTTTGCATCTGTTCCTGGCACGAACAAATGTGTTACGATTTATAGTGTTAGGATTTTCGCGCCATTGTCGGTATGCAAGATGTTTAGAAGCAACAGCTTCTTTGCATTTTCGGTCAAACCAAGGCTTGCCGTTGGAAGGGCATTTCTTCGAAAAAGGGATGTAAGCCTCCATACCGGCCAAAATAACATCGGAAACCTCCCTGGCGCAGTCAGATGGGTCGTCGGATCGAAAACAAACGTCTAACCAAGGGAAAGTTCGAAAATATTCCATGAGATCTTCCTATTTAGCAGACTTGTAGTGCCAAATCTTGCGCGGTTAAGGCGCCTCTCTGTCATTGATTGGTAGAATACTTGATGTCGAAAGTAGTTTATGGTCGGAAGAACCTAACGGCGGATTAACGCTGACTGTGTATATCTCCGGATTCCCATCTCCGATTCTTTAGTCTTGGTGCAGTGTAAAGTTTCTAAGATTTACTTTACGTCGCCAGTTTTGCAGCTTTAATACGAACGCCTGAATATTATCTCTGATGTGAATAATGTGTGTTTCCGTACCCTGCAGTTTCAAATTTAGCTTGTTTAGCTGATCTAAGATATCAGACAAATGAGCTACTCTTTATATCCAGGTCTCATCATTAAAGTGTGTCATAAACTCATGTTCTCCTTTCATTTCTAAGAACTGTTTTTTATTTCGTTTTTCAATTCAAAGACTCAGCCAACTTTCGATAATCAACGAACAGCAGTGTAGAAAATAAGAACTTCGTGATCAGAATTCATGTTTTTGCATAGTTCCTCGAACAGACGAGTATAGAGAGCACTAGATGTTATCTATCCGACAATTGTCACCAAAGAGTTGAGCACTTCTTACATAGGCTTTGGAAGAGTCTTGGCGGCAAGGGCAAATCGATGAATCATGCAGTGCAGTCTCTTTGCTTGAGGTGCAAGCTCTTTAACTTTTGACTCAAAGCCCGACCTCGATCCAAGCATGACTGGTGGTCCATCGGTACATACTCCACACAATTTTTTCCATTCTAAGTCATTAACTTCCAAGAATGAACTTATCATCTTCATGACGTCTTCACCTTTCGTAGTAGTTTTTAGTGCTTTACAAAACACAAACTCTTCTTTGATGTCTGAAATGCGTCTCTGAATTGTGTTATTGGACAAGGATGTATTATGCTTTTTAATCTCACTCGCTTTTCCAAGAATTAGTTTAACCGACTTTAATAAACAGGGTTTGATAATGGTTCCTGCAATTGTATGGGGTTTTATATTTTTTGCAATTTCTAGAGCAATTTCATATGATGTCTGAACTACTTGTTTTTTTAAGGCAGCCTCATGTCGTTTAAAAAAATTTTGTTTCTAAGTGTTCGGAATGCTTTGTTTCTAAGTGACGATTGCGCTTTGAAGGTTTCATAGTTTCAGCCCTAAGAAGAGCAATGCATAAAACACATGGTGGCTTCTCTATGCCGTTATTGATTACGTTGAAAATACAAATTTTAAATAATTCTCCAAAAATTTTGAATCAACATTATTTAATGATTTTTGCTTACTAAAACGCTAAATAATACAAGAGTCTGTTGTTAGGCATGCCTATCGAAGACGAATTGTGATGGGCTATCCTAGTATTTACCGTTTTTCGGATCAAACAAATCACTAACTAACAACCAACTATTCATATACAAACGACAAAAGAACACTGTTACGATTTAACACTAGGTAACAAGTTTACTGAGAGCGACAATATGTCTGAAGACTTATAATTATATTCAAAAGTTTAAACTCGCGGCTGAATAACTGAAGATTGTCCTCTACGGCGCGACAATTAAGAATACTTTCCCAATTATTCTCAGCTCGGCTGTCCGTCTCGAAACTTCTCTCTTTTACACGTTTCTTCGAGAGGCAACAGAGTGTCGCGATCGCTGCGGACTACCTGACTAGCTTGCCCTAGTCGGATTTCGCCAGGTATAAGGAGAGGTGCGTGCGCCAGCCGTCCACTGTTGCATATCGCCTGGGTTGCCCAATAAATAAATTATTAACATTTCAACACCTTTAAATTTTAAAATTTAATAATGGTTTTTAAAATTGATAACCGGCGACCCTCCAAAAGAGCCAAGGCAACCAACGTGCTATAGCGATCGAATGTCCTTCGTTGTTGGTTGAAATGTCAACTAATTTTGTAGTTCTGTGTTGAGTGTGATTGTAATTATGTACTATTTTATTTATTATTCCTATCTATTTATAATCGCTGTGAACATTAAATTCGTTCCACATCCAGTTTTCATTATCCTATTCATTCTCTCTATAATAGATGCCTTTTTTCGCTATATACGTGATAATAGTTGAAATTTTTCGCAACTTTTTCAAATTCCTCGTTAAGGAATTCTTTACCCATATCAGTTTGTACATTTTATGGAGTTTGAATTCTAAATACCTTTTCCATATTTTGACTCATCTCAACAGCAGATTTTAAAGGAGATACTCAGAAACAAATTTTGGAAAACAATTAATTACAATAAGTAAGTAATATTCATTGTTAACTTTGCCATAAGAAATCATTTCTCCTAAATCCGCTGGAAGGCGATCATTTAAGGATTAAATTATACCTTCACATTTAAAAATTTAGTCTTGTTGGTTTTTAATCTCTTCATCAAGTTCTCGCTTTTTTTCTATTATAAATTGTATCATTTTATTCTATAATTTACGCTTCTTTCAGTTCTTTAATTGTTGAGTTATTTTCGTTACTGTGTCCGGTATTACCGGCTTGTTGGTATGCCAGCAACAAATGTAACCTATTTACCAATTCATTGAGATTATCTCAATGTATATAGCCTATTTGCTTTGTAATAACTTCTTGATATAGACCCTTTATATTAATAAATGATGCAATTAAAATTTTATACTTATTTAGCTTGCTACCATCATCTTGTCTGTTGGACCGAAGGTAACGACATTGAGCATTTGTTTTAAATATAATTTTCCTATAATTTTTTTTATGTTCTTTCTTAAACCTCGTGGGTACCTTATTAAATAATAATTCGTACACCCCGATGTTTCTTTACACAGTTTGTTTTTAATAACAATATCATTTCCGTCAATTTGCATTTGAAGATCACCAACAAAAACTTTTCCGGTTCCGTTTCGAATCGAACTCCGTATTTTTGCGATCAAATTTGTTCACTATCTCGATAGGTAGGCTATAATATTGATCGAAGTAATCTGTAAATGATTTTTCAGTTAAATTCTTAAATTAGGAATCGGCGGCAATATCAGTCCGCTCATTGTCATATTTAATAATTGATTCAAGAATGGATGGTTTTTTCATACTTGGTTCGGGATTTTCTTCTTCTTCTTATTTTTGTCGCCTTATATTCTCGGCAGGTATTTATGGTGATGGTGGTACTGATAGTGATTTCTGGAAGTTTTCAGTCATATCGACTTTGGATAATACCTCCAATATTTGGATTTTTATAGCATTGTTACTGTTGTTTAATTCTTGCTGAATATTTTGTAGATGTTTGATTATAGGTGAAAACAGTTGTCCTTGTGCAATTTCTCTGTTTTAATATACTAAATTTTATTTTAACATTTTTATGTTTTCAAATTAACTTTATTTTTTTAGAATCCTTCTTGTAAACTAATATGCATAGTTTATTAATTCTTCACCATTGAACAAGTTTGATCCGCTTTTAAACAGATTTGATCTGCTTCTGATCTGGTTTAATCTGCTGATGAACAGATTTGACCAGCTTAAGAAGGGATCATTTAATTTAATATATATTGTTCAAATACTTTTCAGAAGTACAGAAATCGATAAGGTTTAATCCAACAATAAGAATAAGAACATACATATCAGTTCCCACGTAATCGTTAAAAATATGTTTTAAATTTAATTCCTCTTGTTTAAACAAAATAATTACATTGGCATTAACTGGTATAAGGTGTTTAGAATTTTTTGTATATGTTTCAATGAGATAAAACTATTGAACATTATTGTGTCGGCCCATACTGACTAACATGAATTACATCTTGATTATATTACATGCTACATCAACAAATATAAACATTGAATTTGGTCTTGCTTCAGATGAATGCACAATATTTTCACTATCATTAGATGCATAATAACTTATTTCTCTAATAGGTTTTAATAGCTCATTTACATATTGATAGTTCGGCTAAGTTAAAAAAGGTGAATATACGCGGTTTTAAAACCTTAATGCATTTTCGTGTTCAATCAGCGAGATCATAACATTTGTTTTTCCAAAATTTGATGGCCCTACATGGATGCACCGTATTGTAGATGAGAATAAGTAACCATATTTTCCGAACATGATAGAATGTTTAAAATTATTGTTTTCCACACTAAAACTGTTTTTATGTTTAATAAATTTCATTTTTATTTTTTAGTAGTAATCTACAGTGAGAGTTGGAACAATATGAATAAAATGAAGATGTGACTATAATTTAATTTATAGCCAGTGATTACATGTAAACGACAACCTGAAATTCTATTCTGTGGGCCGGTGATAAATACTACAATAAACAAATTACCTTTTGAATTATATTTACCTGGTTTTAATCTTTGTGGACCTGATATAAAGCGTTTATTACGCGATGATCGTAGAATATCATGAATTCGACAAAAGTTATCGAATTCACGATATGTGTATAAAATGTGAACCAATGTGGTTACCAATAGAAGAGTAAACACAAAATATTTGTATATTGTATATTTTTAACTTGACTGTAATAAATCACATATTACATATTTTTAACAGTCAAATTGGCTGAAACTTTGATATGATATAGTTCTTGACCTTGTAAACAAAAGTTACAGAAGTAATAGTACACGAAACAGCTCGACCGCTGGTGCCAAAAGTAACTTGGTCCCGTAATCATACATGTTATACGAGGATGGATTGAAAAGTTAGCGGCCTCACCAAAAAATAATTATAATATTTTTATTATAGTATCCTCAATAAGTTCATACTTTCTTTGGTTGTCGCAGTGTAAAATTTTGTTGCTGTAGAATTTGGGGTTTTTAGGATAGAACGAGTTTAGTGAGACCAAGTGCAGCGTTTTTAGAAAAATGGAAAAAATTGAACAACATGTACCTCTTTAAAAAAAGATTAACACCAAAGAAAATCCACGATTATATGAAAATAATACTAGGGGAATCTGCTCCGTCATATACCACTGTGAAAAAATGGGTTGCAGAATTTAATCGTTGACGAGAGAGCATTGAAGATAATCCTCGCTCCGGCTGTCCCATGTCGTCTACGACTGAAGAAAACATCGGCAAAGTGTGTGATCTCATATTGAAAGACCGTAAATTGACTATCAGGGAGATTGCAGACACTATAGACATCTCGTTTGAAGGAACACAAAACATCATTGCCAACGAACTTGGATTTTCTAAGGTTTCCGCTAGGTGGGTCCCCAGATTGTTTTCAGTTGAACAAGAACGAATTCGGCTCACGATTTCTTGCGACTGCTTGGAGATGTTTGATGCTAATCCGCAAGATTTTCTTAACAGGTTTGTGATAATGGACGAAACCTGGAATCACCGCTATACTCCAGAGTCAAAACAACGATCCAAGTAGTGGAAAAAAAATCTGGTGAACCGACCCCAAAGAAACGAAGGCAATTCTGTCAGCTGGAAAAGTGATAACATCAGTTTTTTGGGATGCTAAAGGTATTATTATGGTGAACTACCTTCCGAAAGGTGAAACAATAAATTCGACTTACTATTGCCCCCTTTTGCGTCGTTTACATCAAGAAATTAAAAAAAAGCCCAGGATTACTGAGAAAGAAAGTTTTGTTCCATCAGGACCACGCTCACGTTCATACGTCTGTTGAGTCTATGGCTCAAATTCGTGATTCTGGTTTCGAATTGCTGCCCCACCCGACTTATTCTCGTGATTTGGCACCTTTGGAATTTCATCTGTTTTCAAACTAAAAAAAAAACACCTCAGTGGCCAGAAATTTTCATAAAATGAAGAAGTTGAAGCTTCAGTTAATCAGTATTTTAAAGACCTTGAGGAATCTTTTTTGATATAGGTGTAGAAGCTTTGGGAAGCAGGTGGAAGAAGTGCATAGAGCTAGGTGGAGATTACGTCAAAAAATAAAAATATTTTTGTACGTTTCTTATTTTGTTTTCTTGACTAGGCCGTTAACTTTTCAATCCATCCTCGTAGCAAGGTTTTAGCAGATTAATATAATAATTACTTTAGATACCAATGTTGACAGTCTATAACAGAAACAGCCTAATAGATTTCTTGCACCAATCATAACTTTTAGTCAACAAGTTAAAAACTAAATTATACAAAAGTTTCGACCTATTTTTTGGCCCCATACTCCCTCTATGCGAAAATTTAACGGCCCGTAGAATTAAAACGGCTCGGTTGCTTTTTTATGTCGATGGTAATCGTATTTAGTATACATAAAAATCTGTTGGGGATAATTCTCATTTAGAATTGTTAGATTGTGTTTTAATTAGGCAATGTGACAAGGAAATCTTTTTGTAGATTCTTGGAGCCATATTAATGGCTGCAGATCATGTAGTTCGCTGAACACGATACGTTTAATGAAGTAGTTAAGTGAATCATATGTATTTCAATATGACGCTCTAAATTCCACAAACACAAGTAAGAGACGGCTGCTTGAAAAATTTACTGTCAAAGAACTGATATAAACTGAATGAACGAAAAAATAAATTGCCGGTTTTCAAAATTTTATTTTCAAGTATATAACAGTGTTTCGGTGTTGGCGTAGAAAGCATTGGTTCTCTAATGGTTGGCTGATTTTCCGTAAACTTATCTAACGGTCACATCTTGAAAGTACTCTTTAGATTCATCTGGTAATGAGTTCACCGAGCACGATATTTTAGGCTGCCGATTATCTCTCATAAATATTCACTAAAAAAGAAACTAGACAAGAATGAGAAATAAAACAAATGCTTCAAACCGAAGGAGAAAATATTAACATTATTAGTGTATTGTTTAATAGAGAAAGCAGAGTCATAAAGAGGGAGGTAATGTGCACGCTTACTGAGTTATGGATCGAACTAATAATCGTACGACAGATGGTGAAGTGTACGACAACTGACGGCAATAGACAGTAACGCTAACGGCTGACGGTAAAGGGTAATTCGCAAGGGCGAACGGTGATGCTAACTGAAAACGGTCAGATAGCCGATGTAATTTTTACCAGGCCTAACACAATTTCTATACGGGCCAAAAACCAAGCTACTGAGTTACTAAACAGGCAGCATAAAGTCGGGTGGACGTCTTGGTTGACGCGGAAGTCGCTATTTTCGTGATCCTTGATATGGTTCCTGATTTGGTCTTTGATTTAGTCCCTAGTCTGGTCCTTGGTCTCGTTTTGGTTGCTGACAATGGGCAAGTCGACTGATTTCAACCAAATTGAAATCTACCATTTTTATATATGCTGCACTAGAAGTAGAAGCAGTGAAGAGATACCCACTTACGCTAGCGAAACTATGCGTATCGTTAAGATGAAAAGTAGAAAAATGAAAAGTGATTCTTTTGATTTTCTCACAATTAAACTTTCAGAAGGATTGGGAGCTGCTAGATTGGAGCTACACCTTAAAACAAAAGAGAATATGTTGTAATATTCAATCAGTAAATTAGAACCAACAGACATGCTGTCCAAAATAAAATTATGTCACTAATCATCGGCCATTGTTACTTGAAAAAACATTTACAGAAAATGATTATCCAGAATGGTCCCACGACATGTAGACTATATGGTGGAGAGGGAAAAAAACATTTATGTCCATCCTATATGAATGTACGCTTTTAATTCGGAACAGACGTAAACTGTTCGGGGATCTACATCATGTCGATAAATTGACACATGAAAGGTGCAGAAGGAAGCTAACTTTTCCAAAGACGATGCTCATGTATCCAAGAGAGAGGAGTACAATAAGCCAAGAAGCTACGGTCACAAACGCCTCCCTCTCCTACAACCAACCAACTTCGTTATTTACTTTTAAATCCTATGTATATATACAAATAAATAAATAAATATATATATATATATATATATATATATATATATATATATATATATATATATATATATATATATATATATATATATATATATATATATATATATATATATATATATATATATATATATATATATATATATATATATATATATATATATATATATATATATATATATATATATATATATATATATATATATATATATATATATATATATATATATATATATATATATATATATGTATATGTATATATATATATATATATATATATATATATATATATATATACATACATATATATATATATATATATATATATATATATATATATATATATATATATATATATATATATAGTAAGAACAACGGAAAACGGACGAAAGTCCATGTCTCAGAGAGACAAGAGAACAAAATTTTCGGTAATTAAGCCAGTACTGACGACTAATAATGGTAACAAATAACGTCTACCTAGTAGGTCGCACTTCATCGGATGGCTGACTCGCTTCAGCCATTTGCCAGAGCGGTTAGCAGGCTGCCAACTTTTCACCAGAGGTAACGCGAACGTTCAAGGGATCCCCTCTAAGGCATATGTGATTTAAAGTAAGAACAACTGAAAACGGACAAAAGTCCGTATCTCAGCAGTCTGCTCACTGTTCACTTATTTGTCGAATCCATCCCGAGACGCGTTTCGCCGTACCATGGCTCATTAGTCGGGCTAGGATCGACAAACAAGAGAACAGAATTTTCGGTACTTAAGCCAGTACTGACGGCCAATAATGCTAATATTTAACGCCTACCTATATATATATATATATATATATATATATATATATATATATATATATATATATATATATATTTTATATGTATATATATATATATATATATATATATATATATATATATATATATATATATATATATATATATATAAATCTATATATATATATATATATATATATATATATATATATATATATATATATATATATACTAGTATCGTGTTGAATATATACTCTGACATATTTGTTTTTTAATTTGTTTTAGGTGATCGCACCCTATTTTGTATAATTAATTAAGTTATAATTACAATAAATAATTTTAAAGGTGGTTGAGGTTTTTAGTGTTTCATTGTATGGAGAAGAGATGTACTTTTGAACTGGATGTAAGTTAGGCCCTAAGCTTTCAAAATTTTAGCGTATGTGGTTTTTTTCATAAACAGGCTTCGCTTCCCAGAGCGTTATTTGGCAGTTTGTCGAAAAGCTAGAAATTTAAATCCCTTCTCTAAGCAACTCTGTTTTATGTTGCTTAAAAAGCCCTTGGTATTCATATGCTCCCCTGCTCGTTCAATTTGGCTCTGCCATCAGTAAAAAATCGTACATGTACAGTACACACTCGCACAATTATAAAGCACAATGTGGTAATAGAAGCGGTAATCTGCTCTCCACTTACTGGCATGGAGTACTAAGTTATAAATAAAAAATTTATATCCTTTTATTTTGTCCTGCATTTTATAACTAATTGGAGTAGCAGTGGCTTAAAAATTTCGAAAAACTGACAGTTAATTTTTAGTTAAAAGTTATATTTACATTTTGCAAACATGAGCAACTCAATAGATTCAATAATTAGGCTCCGTGTTTATACCTATGATGAAAGTGTTGGTCCTCCGCCGGCGTTTCAGTTCAATGTTTTGCTTTCATGTATTGCGTATAAATAAACCAGCCGCATGGGGTTGAATTCTATCCTCAACGGTTAGTTACTCTAGCAAAGCCATAATAGCGTTTAGAGTGGCAATGTATAAACATAGGATCTTTATTGGGCTCTATCATGTTTATTATCTCTAGCTAAAAAAAGAATAATAATCTTAATATCCTACCAAAAACAGACACGTAAAAATAATTAGTTCATCCTGCCTAAGATAAATCTAACAGAGTAATATCTTTTAGTGATTTTATAAAAATATTTTCATTATATTAAGAAATATTAATACTTACCAAGCAACTCCCAGTCTACTAAATACTTTTTGAGAGTTATGATAGAGAGAAATACGTATTCGAGGTCGAAACAGTTATTAAGTAAAATACATTCAGTCATTCTCAAACATGTAACAAATAAAAAAAGGTTTTATAAATTCATGTCAAACAAAACAACGTACATCAAATAAAAAACACTGCTTAAAAGTGGAAGTTGTTTATTTTAAAAATTCCTCAAATATTATTAGCTCACAATCTATTTCAGGAACCTTAGGTATATATATATATATATATATATATATATATATATATATATATATATATATATATATATATATATATATAGTGTGCCCCATATGTATGGGATAATGATTCCACAGCATTTATTAATCAGTGTTTTAAAAAAATGTTTAAATAAAAGTTTTAGGGTGTTATACGGCGCACATGCTGACATTGACTCTAAAATGTTTTGAACTGTCAGTTCGAAGAAATTACGCCATCATGATTTTTTTTTTAAATAGAAAGCCCTATATAATATTTTATTTTTAAGTCCTACTAAAAATTCTAGATATTATTTGTCTAACATACCATATGTCTAAATTGAACTGTTTTCGAATTACTTTCATTTGAAATAAAAAAAGACAAAAAAAATGTTAATAAAGACTCTAGGTTTATTTTTAAGGTAACAATTGCTCAAAATGTCTACCGTTAACAGCGAGGCAATGACCCAATCTGTCATAAACAGCCTCAACAGAGATTTGCAGAGAATCCGGGGTGATCTGTGCTACTTCATATTGAATTCTTTCTTGTAAATCTTCTACAGTTTCAGGGCGAATTCGGTAAACTTTGGTTTTCAAATGACCCCCAAAAAAAAAAATCGAGTGGCGTAAGGCCGTGACTCGTTGCAGGCCATTTTACAGCACCTCTTCTGCTTATATATTGATTAGGAAAAATCGAATCCAAAAATCTACGAACATTGATTTCATAGTGAGGAGGTGCTCCGTCCTGTTGATACCACAGATTCCTGTTAGGGGTATCCAAATTGTTTTCATCGGAAAAAAGACCTGCATAAGTTGGAATAACAAAAGATAAACGTGTGAGTAGGGATTTGTGGACGTCATATCATTGGTCATTTTTTTATCTATGGAAATCTTACAGGATAGCGGTATTTACGGTTACTCTAAGAGCAAGTTATTCCAACCTGTTCAGGTCTTTTTCCCGATGGAAATAATTTGGATACCCCTAACAGGAATTTGTGGTATCAACAGGACGGAGCACCTCCTCACTATGAAATCAATATTCGTATGTAGTATATCTAGAATTTTAGTAGGACCAAAAATAAACTAATATATAGGGCATCCTATTTTAAAACATGGCACAATTTCTTCGAATTGCCAGTGCAAAACATTTTATTGTCAACGTCAGCATATGCGCCGTATAATACCCTATAACTTTTATTTAGACATTTTTTTGATACACTAATTAACGAATGCTGTGGAATCATTATTCGAAACATATGGGGTACCCTGTATAAATACATATATATATATATATATATATATATATATATATATATATATATATATATATATATATATACATATATACATATATACATATATACATATATACATATATACATATATATATATATATATATATATATATATATATATATATATATATATATATATATATATATATATATATATATATTATATATATAGAGTTACTGGAAAGCCGAGCTAGAGAATCGGTTCAGTTCCATGAGGCCTTCCGGAAACCTTCTGCGACGGTTATTAACAATGTGGTTTATAATCTGTCAAACTTCACCACAATCGCAGCTTGGGTGTGCCAGTATCTTCCATCTATGCAGCATGCTATTACTTCTGCCGAGCTCGGTTCGGAATCTATTCACTTGGCATGAAATTTTACGTGAAAGCTCAAAACCAAATAGAGAGATTTGGTTTGAGAAAGCAGTAGTCTGAGAGAGATTTGGTATGCCTTGATTGACTTGGATAATGGTATTCCACCTTTTCTCGCCATCGATTAGTTTTTGAAGGTTTTGATAGAGCCAAATAGGTTGTCTTAATTTTGGTCGCGTGCGGGGAAGATTTTGTATGTCCAGCTGGATTACAAGGATGGTAAGGTAAATAATTTTTTATGATTTTGACTTAATTTAAGGTATTTCTTATGAGAAGACAGAGAGAGCAATCAAATAATTTGGCTAACAGGATATAATAAATGTGGCAACGTAGCTTCTCGCTTGCTTCCCGCTGCACGTAAACACGTGTTATTTATAATAACCTTGATACATTTACATGATATACAATAGAAATTACGTATAATTAATTAAAACGATACTTTGGTTTATTTATTAAAAATATATCAATTATTAAGTATTGATAACTGAACAAATGCGCGTGCGATACACGCGTTTATTCTAGTATATTTTAAGAGAAAGTCCGATCAACAATGCTGTATTCTTCAAGCTACGTTGCCACAACGAAAATTCACTTTATAAAATACATCAAAAAGCAATATTTATTTTTGATATTTTTGCAACAACTAGGAGGTAAACTGGCTTAATATTTTAACAAACAGAAGCAAAGTATTTTTTTTATGTATATATGTTTTTTGTGACTTTTTAATTTTTATTGCACATACGACAACAAAAATTGTAGAAAACGCATGCTTTTAATCGAAGAAAAACTGTGGATCTTTTGCTCGTTAAATATCTGAAACTTTTACAATTAATTATGGCAATATGGCGTGGTAAACCATCTTTATATTGAAGCAGCGGATGCATGAGGAGAAAACCTTTTATTTCTCAAAATTTCAAGCAAAACTACTTTTTACAATTACTTGTAAGAAATACGTTAAGAGCCTATCGTGAACCCTCTAACCATGTTTAGGCTTTTAAGTCTATTCCTGCCCTATTTAAAATACTTTATTAGCAACTGAGTATAAGCGCGTTTACATTAAAATGTGGGAAGTCCAAGACAACACCACCATGCTGCTTATCATTGACTAAAGTAGTACGTGACATATTTCAGCTCATTTGAAGTTCGTCGGCTAGTTTTAAACGACGATGATATTCATTGGCTCTCAAAATAAGCACGGTAACAGAAGATGTTCAGAAACCATGTCGCAAAATATATTAATACTCGAAAGTCACATACATCAGTACCACCGGATGTGAAAGCAGACGATTCCTGTTTGAACCAGCAACATCGCGAAGAGGGAGGGGTATTATCAGAATTGGTCTCTGTTATGTAGGTGTCAGCAGTTTTTGACTTAATTTGACTTTTATTTTGATAGTTACCGTCAGCACTAAGAGTCCCATATAAGAAAGTTTTTTTAAAAAAAGGTCTCTGTAACACCATGAAATTTTAGACAATAGAATGACGCGATGGCGAGGATATGAGATGATTCTCCGTATACCAACAGTATATAGATTTCGTAGCTGTAATAATGAAATGGGGTTGTTACCGTTATACCGTTTAGAGATTCTTAGATCATGTTGAGCAGCGGCTATCTCTGTTCCACGACATCATGTTAATTAAATCGTCTATGGCAGCTTCGGTACCTCTTATTCCCAAAATTCAAATTTTTTTATATTCAAATGTTCCTTTATTATTTTATTTAAATGCAATTCTTTCTGATTTACAAACTTTTTGTATATAGTTAATACAATACATAATTCATGTATAAACATCTTCTAGTAGAAACTTTCGATCGGCGTGTTATTCTCCCTGTTTGTGGTAAATCTTAATTTTCAGTGGTTATCTGTAACGATTGTAATTGTTCTGTTTTTTGAGTAAGGTTTGTGTGTCTTGTTTAAGTTTATATTTATACATATTAATAATCGATTCCGTTTGGAAAAATTATCTCAAAAAATCTAACTTTATGTGTTTAGCCTTTTATTTCCACCTGTACTTTCTTAGATTAGAAGTGTCGGCCGATTTACTTTCGGTAGCGCAGAGTTGTGTGAATAAAGTTAAGTGAGTCATATTCTAGTTCAGTCTTTAATAAACGACCAACCCGTGTTATCCATTGTCTATGACCAGTAAAAGTACTGTTTTTGCCCTATATGGCTTTCTGGGTGTTAATTACGGTATTTTTATACCGGGTAGTAGTAACGTACATATCACTAACGTACCATGGAACTTTGGTGGAGTTGATTAGACGGGAAGAAATCATAGTTATTGGTACTAGACGATGTCAAATTCAATATCTAGCCAACGATTGCATGATACATCTGCACAGACATATTTTCCGAGATTAGAGCAGTAAAGTGCTCGTGTGAATTTTTATTGATTACTTGATCTATTTTTTCCTCAAACCGGTAGCATACAGTTCAATAGCCAATAATTTACCTGTAAAACAACATCTGTCTGATGTTAACTTCTATATTACAAAGATAAAAATTTTTGTTTTCTTTTAACAGCTACCTAAATCTACGAATCATTTAAAAAAACTGAATACACGGTTTTCATTTTCTTACTATTTTGAAAATATAACTTAAAGCTTCTAATATATATGTCACAATTTGACAATTACAACAATTTTTTTTAAATATGTTTATGATTTAATAATATTATATTTTGTTATTACAACCTCAAAACAAGTAAATATACTTTCAATAGCCTTCTTCTTGATATTTTTAAAAAAGGATCAGCTTACCTTTATTTACTCTAGTTATCCTAAATGGACAGACCTGGAATAGGAGTATTGGAGGTATACTTAAGGAGAAGGGAAAATCCTGGAAAGAAGCAGTGAAAATGGCAGATGGAAGAACTTTATATGTGGAAATTAAGTGAGAAAAAAAGGAGAATGTATAACTGCCCTACACCATACGGTAGAAGGGATATACGATTATATATAAATATATATATATATATATATATATATATATATATATATATATATATATATATACATAAATATATATATATATATATATATGTATATATATATATAGATCGAACGTAAATTTGCTTCTGTAGCCACCTTCAAACTATTTTATTCGATTTAATTCAAAACCGTGGTCAATGTGTGGCACGGTGTAGAAAATTATATAGTAATACATTTCAGTTGCCATACGATACGAGCGTGCAAGCACTATATTCCGCAATCTCAAACGCTGTTTATTTTCCCATAAACTTATTAAATTTCTAAGTTAATTTATGCAGAACGAAAGCAGCGAAATTGGAAATTAGAATTCCAGAGTAACGAAGAATAATGTTCATCATTGTGAAAATTTGCCGGCCCGACTAAACGGGTTACGGCGTACGATAAATCAATTTGAAAACTGGGGAATTGTATATTTAACGAATTAAGTTAAAACTCTTAGTCCTTATTAATTATCTTGTTCGTGATCATTTATTTGCATCGTTTATTATTATCATGTTACTCATCGGTAATTAATTTTAAGATAAATAATAACCATGCTGGTAATATTATAACAATGACAGTTATTTCTTCAACGAATATTTAAAAACCTTGAAGTAGGAAGGTAAAGACACAACAAACAATAACAACAAATTTAACGGTATGTTACAAAATTGTAATAAAATATTTTGGAGTAAAGAAGTATGTTTTAAAATGGTTAAATATTCACACGTGTTCAGTGAGTGACCGATTAATAAAAGCCAGTGTGCAATTGCCTTGAGGTTGTGGACATTTTTTGGAATAAACTCGACTGTAGGATAAATTAGTGATTATACGACTCCTCTAAGGGTTAAAATTTTATTCGTTTGGGTATATTTTGATGCTTTTATTTTCAAACGTGACCACGACAATGCTGCATGAGCGCACAGAGCTTACGCCATGCAACAATACTGTTTGGCAACTCTTTCCCACCCCCTTTACTTTCGGAGGCCGGAGCTGAGGGGAAAAGTGCAAAGTTATGGATGAAATTTTAAGGAAGAAGTTTGAAGTAGGTAATTAAGACGAAAAATACCTTATCAACATTTTTTAATCTCACCAACATAACAGGTAATCAAAATGTAAAATATATAAATTGTACTTATTTTGAAACATTTTTACTGTTTATCATATTTTGTAAATACGTGCTATTTTTTGTAAACAATATCCTTTTAAGACATAAGAATTTACAAAAATATTTTGAAAATACTTTCCCCATCTAATACAGTGTTAAAAGTAATTTTTCATATACTTTTGCTGGCAATTCTGAGATTAGTAACAGTTTCCTTCCCTGTCTTATAGGCATCTCAAAGGGACCACCCATTTACAAGGAGTTAAAGGAAGTGCTTATGAATTCCTGAATTGCTAAAAAATCTTAATGTATTGGTCGTTGCCAACTTAAGCTACATATACCTGAAAAAGTAGCAAATTCCCTGAACTCCTCACTCAGATACCAGAGACGGCATCAAATTAAATTTTAACGTAAATTTTCATGATAAAAATTTTCACTTGAGGGTCTCCATTGATTTCAGCTCTAGACATAACTAGCAAGCTTTGAAGGTTTACAGTACACCTTAACAGTACACCTCTAGTATCTGAGTAAGGAGTCTATGGGATTTACTGTTTTTGATGAAAATTTGTCTGCGTAAGAGTATTGCTCTAGTCATTGCGGCTACTCATGGAAATGATGAATTACAAAAGAAAGGTTACACAACAACTTAGGGACATTCCAGATATGCATATGAGTTTGGTTACCTAGAGATTCAATATGACTTCCCTCAACGCGTAAAAAGAAGGCTAATAGAGATGAGAGAGATGATTATTCAGCACCGCGGTAAATTTTTACTTGCATCAGAGTTGTAAGTGAACATGTAAAAGTGCGTTAAGCTTACGAAAGATTATAACAAAACAGCAAAACAACAGGTAGAGTTTCTCTAAGATCTTTTTGTAAATAATCGGAAAAAAATATGGCAAATTATAAAATTTGGATACAATCACTGACTATCCTAAGCATATATTCATTGCACTAAAATCCCCTAATCCTTAGCTACTATAGTTGCACTTAGGTACTTAAGGGACAACTTTGGATATTCAGATAGGCAGGGGACCTATTACATGCATGAATACTCACCAAAAGCATCAATTTAAAAGTTTGAATTCAAAAAATTACATGTTAAAGTACATTACTTGTTCATACAATAATCGATATTAAAAATTTACATTTATTGTTGTTTACAATTATATTTGTTGTATGTATCAAGTTATTTATGGGTATATCTAGATTAGGACGGTATAAGAAAAAGGAAAAATGGCGAAAAATTAAAAGAAGTAGAAAATGTTTTGAAGTTTTATTTTAAAAGATAGAGTTATAAAGCGGCAGTTAAGACAATTTAGCTAAGATTTTGTGTGATAGAAACGTTAGATGTTGTGATTGTCAAGATATGTTTTGAACAATATTTTTTATAGAGAATAAAAATGTCCTTTAAGGGTCTTCTATCTTAGATACGTTTAGGTCAACCAACCTTCTTTATTGCATTATTAGGTGTGTAAAAATAGTCTAACCGAACTACATACATACATATACATAGGCAATATTCTAGATACTTCTAGATAGAAGAATATACCTGTTTCAATGCTAAGCCATTTCTATTTTTTTGGAGATAAAGAAGAAATCAAATATCGCCACTAATCCTTAAGAATAAAAAAAAGCATTAGTTATTAATATTTGCATATGTATATATATATATATATATATATATATATATATATATATATATATATATATATATATATATATATTCCAATATTTTAGATACTTCTAGATACAACAATATATCTGTTTCAATGTACTAAATCATTTTTATTTTTTTCGGGATAAAGAAGAAATAATAATAAACAACCGTTTTTCTTAACTCAGCTTTGAAAAAAATATGTTTCTTCTTCAGGGCTTTCGAATATTAAGAATCACATGTAGGATTTTTGAAAGTTCAGGAGAGAACTCCTTGCTCTAAAAATGTATTTACTAATTTCCACTTTCTAATTATTTTTTTCAGGGAATGTTACCGAAATGCTAAATAAATGTGCTTAAGCATGGAGTAAACTAAACACTGCACAAACATACAGCGGCTGACTACACCCTTCCAGGCGCGGAGAGCGTATTGACATTTGAGATTTCCGCTTGTTTTGATGTTTGGTTGCGGAGGTGCATGTTTGTTAATTTTGCTTTAACCAAAATATATTTTTACTATTTTACAGAACGTACATTTAAAGCAAAATTATCTGACAACTATAGAGAGTTTCAGGGGAGTTACAGTTAAAGATACATTTTAAAATATATATGCACGTCGATGTCAAAGCGTTATAACAAATAGGAATAAATGTACAAGGTATGTAATAACCTGTGTGTATAACAGACTATCTATAGACTTGTTTGCCAGCAAGAACACAAAGTACGGGGGGTAATTTTTAATAAGTTCTCTTTGGCAAATAATCGAAATAATAATTAAAACCTGTTTGCCATTTTTTTAGTGTTCCGTACGGAACACTTATAAGATCACTTTGGTGTCTGTCCGTCTATCACACGGAACACTAATTGCACAAGTCCGACTTGGACTTGGCCAGCTTTTATCTATCAGGTTGTAGGGTTGCTTCTTTTAGGCCGCTGCGCTGTAGAGAATTTTACTGCAAATTTTTAATATCATGTTAGTGTCGTTGGTGAAAAAAGGGCATATTATTGTGTTTGTAGTTGTTATAAAATTGCTAACACTATAGTGAAAGTATATTGCTCATTAAGCCACTAAACTCCAACGGGTCGGCGTCGAAAATGCCAAGTAAGATACTAGGAATGTCACAAATGAACCTATCCAAATTAATACTCCTTTCTTCATAAATATATATATATATATATATATATATATATATATATATATATATATATATATATATATATATATATATATATTTTATATTTATGTATATATAAATATTCAAAAAAAATTTTGAAGAGCGATTGTTTTTCTGTTAATTCTAGATAAGGGTACAAAATTTCTTTGTTTAACTCAATCTGTTAATTTTTGTCACTTTTCTAATGTTTAGTGAACTTCAATAAAAAAAAAAACTAATCCTATTCTTAGTAGCAAATGATGCTAATAATGATTTTTAGTGAAAACAAAAATGACAAAAGAAAATTCTCTTCCATTTGAGTCAGAATTGATCCAGCTTCATAAAATGAGGCAATAAATTAAATCAAATTCACTTTTTCAATACCAAACTGGCATTAAGATAGAAATAAATTAAACGTCATCGCTCTGATTTAGACATTTAATGATAATTAAGAGTTAAATTTACTTAATGTTCTTTGTTTACTGTGGCTTAAAGAACTGCTTAGTGTTAGACTACATATGTATATATTATGATGTGTGCCGATACTAACTTGTGTTTATTATAAATAATATTGATTGCATTTTTCAGGTGGATATTAAATAATATAAGTTTTATGGAAAAAAGAGCTTAAATAATAAACTAGATACATAACTAGCCTTGGCAATATATTTTTTTTCTTCTCATTTCAATATAAATAGATTTTTTCATCATTATTAAGGCAAAAGGTTATAGTTGAATTTTAAACAGTAAATCTGTAGTAAAACGTTCCCTAAACTTTTGGAAGACATGGTATATTACGACACTACCAGCATCATGAGTCTGCCTATATTTTAGAAATTAAAAAAGCATCACAAGCTGACAGTTAACATAACTAAATTACTGGTTGTATGTACAATAATTATATCAACAGGACTGTAAACTTAATGAGAATTCATTTTTGTTTCAACTTAATTAGTTCACATCCTTTTGATGTTATGTATTCAGCAATAAATAATAATGACTGAATGAAATGGACTATAATTTTGAATCAGTGTCATTAATAAATTTCTTAATATGGATTTTATTCGATGCGAAATATCTAAAAGGTATCGCCAAGTAGGTACTAACATTAGTACTATTGACTTGGTCAATCTGTCAAATTTTTACTCTTAACCTTACGATGCTTTTCAAATATCTTGCATGATATAACTTGTACTATAATATCTAAATGTAAATCAGTCATAATATTGTTAACATATTATATATTTTCGGAATCCAGACGGTCTAGTTAAAAAGTCTCTTTTAAACAATAGGTTTTCTCCAGTCAAAAAAATGGCGTCATTGCTTCCTAATATCTAATCCGTCTTTTTAAAATAATTCTCGTTATATATTTTAGATAAAACTAAAAAATTTAGTATTCACAATTTTTTCTATACATATCGTATAATGTAAAATATAGGAACCAATCTTTTTCATTAGCCTTGAAACATTTATAATTTAAAACTCTGGACCGTCTAACATATACGCAGTATTCACAGATAAAAATTATAAGAGATCACTGTTTAATCATCTTTTTCTTAAAGTGTTTCTATCGGATATAGGAATTTGCTTATAACCGCTCGGAACAGGTTTTTCAACTATGAAATCCTACGTCGGTCAATACTTCTTTTCCGCTTTATCTTCGCCCACATTATCAATTTTAGTAGATTATATTTCGCTGACTATCTCATATTTCTTGTTCATCTTTGCTTTATGGTTTGTCATTTCATCGGTCCAAGGTATGCGCTACATTCTGCGGTAACACCAGGTCTCAAAAACTTATAATTCATCAAGCTGGTTCTTTTTCAGTGTCCAAGCCTCCACCATATACAGGGAAACGTAGAACGGAAGTATTGACAACCTAAGCCCAATGCTAACATCTTGACAACATAACAATTTCTTTAGCAACACAAACAATATTCTAGCGATTTCTCTTCTTGTTGGTATTTCCAAAGTTTGATGTCCAGTGTGTTTCATCTAGACTCCAAGGTAATTGTATGTTGGAAGTTTTTCTATCACGATATTTGCAATAGTTAAATTTATATTATTTTGTGGAAATTATTTTAACTTTGTCACTGATTAATGCGAATATTCAATTGGATGGACTAATTAATATCGAGTTGTAGGAACTCAACACAGCCCTTGCGTATTAGGTACTATATTCATTTTCTCAACAATTGGGTTCCTTATAATTCTTTTAGAATTAACTGATACGTGTTTATTGCAAAACACACAGAAGTAAAACGCTAGATGAGATTTTTTACTACATTAAGCAAAGCTCTTCAAAGAAGTTGCTTCGGTTGGCCTTTAAAACAATATTTTACTGAGACCAAGAAATTTTATTTGTTCTTAAAGAAAAAATGTCGTTTATGTAGTTCCTTTGTAATTTTCTTTTCTTAAATAAATACAAATATTTAGCTTTACCTTGAATAAGTTGGTAACTGAAAATTTATTACGATTGTTTACTTACGGTTAGAAAAATAATTTTCCGTCTGAGTTACGTAGTGGTTTGAGTACATTCCTGAAACAAAATTAAATGAGTTAAGATAATTTAAAAAATGGTTAAAGTTATTTATCCAATATTTTCCTTGCAAACACGTTGATCTAAAATAAGTACTCAAGTAAAGAATAAGTAAATTACCACTTTGTCCTGAAACGATATCAATTAAGAACTATAATTTTCATCCATACTCCAAGTAGTATAACATAATCTCGTTAGAGAGTTACCAACTGATTGGCAGGTCGACAGTCACATAGATAGACTGACGAAAATAAGAAAAGGAGAAAAGCAAAAATTTCGAAGGGTAATTTTCTCACGAATACAAAGCTTCCCGTTAGCAAGAAAAGTAAATACAATAATTTCTCTGTTGTGCTATAAGTATGTTAATGCGAACTTAACCGTTTGTATTTCTAAAACTCGTTCTATATTCATCTCAACATTTTTTTAAGTTACTTTGTAAACAGATCTTAATCGCTTCTATATACAACTTCCTTTAAAACCGGAATTAATGGAAAAATGGAAATAGAAGTATATTACGATATATACACTCTTCACGTTATCCCTTTTACCCCATATATATTTTAATATAACAAATTTATTTTTTAGCCAATCAAAAATCAGGAAAAATTATCATAATACAGTACAATTATCCCTACCCTTTTCACCCTCTTTCCATGTTAACAGTAAAAATATTGAAAAAAATAAAATGTAATATGTCGATTTCTTGATTCCAATGTTAAGTTGGGAATGTGGAATCTTTGGCACAATGACACTACTTAGTATATCTCACTACTACACCAAACACTTTATTTTTGCACTCGACACGCGTTTCGCTAACCATGTTAGCTTCATCAGGAGCGATGATTGACATAGCTCCTAATGAAGCTAATATGGTTAGCGAAACGTGCGTCGAGTGCAAAAATAAAGTGTTTGGTGTAGTGGTGATATATACAGAGTTCTCCCATGTTGTCTGTCTTGAGCTTGTCTCATCCAATCAATGCCTACCAAATGCATAATATCATCTCTCCAACGAGTTTGTGGTCTTCCGACAGGTCTTCTGTGTCTTCACGGTTTCCATTCCACCAAATCTCTTGGTCCACCGATTGTCTGTCATGCGGGCCCCATGTCCTTCCCCTTTCCATCTTAACCTGCAAACCCACTCGATTACGTCTGATACTTTTAATCTTGTTCCTATTTCTCCATTTCTTATGGGAACTCTTTCTTTTATGCTGCTATTCAGGGCCCACGTTTCTGTATCATATGTCAGCACTGTCAGTGCTGATCGTACACTTTAGCCCTGATGATATTAGATAGATGTGAGTTAAATAATTTTAGCAACATATATATATATATATATATATATATATATATATATATATATATATATATATATATATATATTTATTTATTTATTTATTTAAATATAGTACCTAATGAGGGAAAGAAGCCTATTTTTTCAGTTTTTTTCTTGAGGTAATAAATAAAAATATTCAAGGCTTTCGGTGTAGAGGAATTGAAAATTATATTTTTTTGTATTTATGGGTGTACAGTTGAAATAGACAGATTTCTAATCACGTTGTATGTTAACACATTTTCATAATAGGCATATTAAAGCTCTATTAATGTCTCATAGATACAAGAATTGCATTTCTAATTTATTCGAATAATACTTCGAAACTTTTAGAGAACACTCTTAACAACAATCTTAACCATCCATTTTTAAGATATTTTGAAAAAACATGCTTACGAGAGGCAAAAAATTACCAACGACTTTTTCTGTCAAAACAATTTTATTTATTTTTTTTTACAAGGAGTTGGTTTTTCTATGCGTTGGTGGTTAAAGTGACGATAATCGGCCATTATACTACATCTTAACACAAAATGTGGATAGAATCCTGAGAAATTTTATATAGTCCTTTTTCATAATGCTTTTTCCAATAACAATAATAATAATACCTATAATTTTCGATTAAGCCTAAAATACAGAGAAAATTTATTATTTCAGAAATATCCTTTATATTGACCCTAATAAAAATTTTATATCAGAAATAATCAGAATATTCAAAGCTGTAAGTTGTCTATATACTCTATATAAATAGATGGAGCTTAAATAGCTAAGTGATATTAATCAATATACAGCCATTAGCAACAATGATTAAGTTATTTTGTTGTTTGTTTAGTATGGTCATACTTTCAGGTTAGTGACATTCTCGCCAATGTAAGAATGTGGTGTCGTTTTTTCAAGAAAGGTGAACGAATGATCTGATCGAAAATGTGGAGGAAAATTTGTGAAAACCATTACTTACCTGTGTTATAATTATCTATAATATTCCCTGATTTTTTAGCGATTTCCGATTAACTGGAAAGGAGGGCTACCATCTTACTGACGGCAGGACTTTCTGACGAGGCAATGAAGAAACTAATGAAACATTATGACAAATATATTACAGTTGAAGGAAACTATGAAGAAAAAAATAAATAAATCTAGTTGTATAGTAATGTAAGTAATAAAGATTTCCATATTGTTATATTTTATTAGGGTTTCGTACAGAACACTTATAAGATCACTTCGATGCCTGTCCGTCTGTTCATCTGTCACACCCGATTTTCTTCGAAACTATTTGATATAGAAATTTGAAATTTTTTAAACCTTCACCGACGAGTAATGATTTTCAAGTCCGTTTTGAATTTTTTGTCTATATACTCTATATAAATAGGTGGAGCTTAAGTAGCTCAGTGATATTATTCAATATACAGCCGTTAGCAACAATGATTAAGTTATTTTGTTGTTTGTTAAGTATGGTCGTCCTTTCAGGCTATAATGAATCTCGCAAATGTAGAAATGTAGTTTCGTTTTTTCAAGAAAGGTGAACGAATGATCTGATCGAAAATGTGGACGGAAATTTGTGAAAACCATTACTTAACTGTGTTATAATTATCTATAATATTCTCTGATTTTTTAGCGATTTCCGATTAACTGAAAAGGAGGGTCAGTCAGTTAATCGGAAAAGTCAGTCAGAGGTTCAGAAAGTCCTGCCGGCCATCTTACCGATGGCCGGCAGGACTTTCTGAAGGGGCAATGAAGAAACTAGTAAAATGTTATGACACATATATTACAGATGAAGGCAACTATGAAGAAAAATAATAAATATGGTATTTTTGTATTTTTATATTTTATTGGTGTTCCGTACGGAAACCTTATAAGATCACTTCGGTGTCTTTCCGTCTGTCCGTCTGTCCGTCTGTCCGTCTGTCCGTCTGTCACACCCGATTTTCTTTGATATAGAAAATTGAAATTTGGTACTAATATAGGAATTGTTGGCCTCATCAGAACCGTATAGTTTTGAAAGTTAAATTTTGACTTAAGGGGTTAGTTTTGAGGAGTGAAATCAGGATAAAAAAAATACTAAGTCATCGAGTGGGGTATCAAATAAAAGCTTGTAAAAACACGAGTTCAAAAATATATAATGTAATACTTGCGCACATTTTTCTTTGTATAATTTTTAAAAAATCGCGAAAAATCGCTGTCCCTCCCCTTTATCTCGAAAGGAACTGATTAAAAAATTTTGAAAAAATTCTGGAATATTCTCTACAGGGTGCAGATTGGACAAAAATTGTTATGAGTGCATTATATTTAATAATTTGTCTGGTATATAAAAAAAAACAAAAATTTCATCAGTTTTCAGTAAAGATAGGAAACAACCTTTGTTGAAAACTCATTTGGGGTGTGTTTTGTGAAGTCACTGATCATTTTATACCTCCGTAACAAAATTTTTTATTTCCAAAGCAATCAACGTACGGAACAGTATTTTGCGCAAGTTCAACTAGCACTTAACCGGTTTTTTTTTATTTTAAAACAAACACTACTTTAAAAATACACCTAATATTTTAAATCGAAAACAAATAAATAAATTTTAAAGTTCTAGTTTAATAAAAATTTTCTTTTCGATAATGATTCCTAATTTCTCTGTTAAAATTCGGTCAATTGAAAAACATTAGGTATTTTTGTTTGTCAACTAAAGTAAATATTTTAGTGTAGGTACCTTTTGAAGTTTGCACGATTAGTTGCAGGTGCACAAACAACATTTTACTCGTAAATAGGGTTTTCCATGTTCCCACACTGTAAATTTGTTTTCCTTATAGATGGGTTTGGCCTTAGTAAATAATGAAAAGCATACAAACATGACCCCAATTTATATTGGTGATTCTTTTGTGTTGACTTCTTCACAATACAAACATGTTAAAAGTACAGAAAGTGGATTTTTTCTTTGGATTGTTTTTTTAAAGCTTTGTTTGAGTATCACGAAAAATGTGTAGTCTTTTCTTGTAGCCCGTTATGTTTGCTTTTTCTCTTTTTTATTCCACAAGATTGTTAAATGCCTTTATATTTTTTAAACACTGGGGAAATGTACATTCTCGAGATAAATAAGAGTATTATTTTTAGAAACATTGACTAATTTAAAAATAACAAGGCATTAACGTTACTATGGTCGGTTAAAGTTAAAAACGAAATTCTTAAAAAAAAAAACATAAATATTACAAAGTGTTTTAAAAAATGGAAACTTCAGCGGTATTGATTTTTAAACACCGTTCATAATCTACACAAAACAATATAAATTTTTTAAAATATTTAAGACTATCCGATTTATGTTTTTGTGAAATACTTATTTGCTATTGGCGTATGTTTACTTTATACAATAATACCTCGAATCTGGTTTATTTGCGTATATTTAAATGCATTTTTATATAAAAATAAATGCAAAAATTCTGTGCATGTTACTCTACCGAACCGTTGTCCTGCTCCAAAATTTTGTCCGATTTTCTTTATCATATAAATAAAATTGTCTATAGGATTTTGTAGGTTTAATGTTTAAAGTGGGAAAACTATAATTTTACACACTACACTAAAACAAAACCTTATTAACTCATGCTTCGATTTTGACGCATATCTATAGTAAGACTAAAAAATAAAATGTTTTTTTTTCTCTCGTCCAGCAGTGGATTAGTCTTTACTCTAGGATAAGGCACTCCACAATATATATATATATATATATATATATATATATATATATATATATATATATATATATATGTATATATATAAATATATATACATATATATATATATATATATATATATATATATATATATATATATATATATATATATATAAATATATATATATATATATATATATATATATATATATATATATATATATATATATTATATATATTTATATATATATATATATATATATATATATATATATATATATATATATATATATATATATATATATATATATATATATATATATATATATTTATATATATTTATAATATAAATATAATTATGATATACAATTATTTTTATAGCATATGATCCACTACTGAACAAGAATGGAATACAGTTGATTAGCTCTTCATAAGCCGCTGACCAACTTTGTTAGTATGTTAAGAGAAAATTGTCCCATTTTCTTAATACGAGTATTAGAGATGCATATTTTGTAGGTGAAAATATTCTTATTAGCAGAACTCCTTTCTTTAACATCAGTATCTTAATTACCAATTAGGTTCAAGCGATAAAAAGTACGGTGAATATTGCAGCGAAGCAACAACAAACAATCTAATTTACCAAAACAAATCAGAAGCAAATATATTTCCTTGCAACTTTTCTGTCAATATAGTAATGAACGAGATTTACTGTTTGTTGACTCTCATTCGTCTGATGAACTACCATGGCGAATGTTAATATTTTTTATTTAGAAATAAATAGCTGGAAGCGATACGAGACTAATTAATGTGTGAGAATGGAAAAATAAACATATAAATCTACTGAAGCAACATGTCACTTACAAGCATTGAGTGAGCTCCATAGTAATGCAATAGAAATATTAATTTTTTCTTAGTTAAAACTTTTTTTGAATAATCTTTTGTAGTCAAACAACAAGTTTGTCACATAAACTAATCTGTCAAAAAAACAAATGAATACGCAGTTTGAGAATTATTTTTCAGAATTATGGCACACCATATGTAAGTTTAATATGTTCTTTTAAAGCTGTCTACTTTTCCAGTTATCATTTTAAATTAAGATAATATTTTTTAAAATAAGATAATATTTAGTAATATTGGGAGGCATTTACCAGTCGAAAAATTTTATTGTGAAAATTATATTATGAAATATAGAGCTGCATTTAAATTATATACAAAATAGTAAAAAAAACTGTACAGTAACGACTCGGTATTAAGAACAAAAATTATATGATATATAGTAAATGTTTTTGGATGGAGAACCGCTTGAAAACAACAAACACATGGGAAGGTCAATATTAGTTTCAATACTAAAAAAGATTCAAGCAGTTTGTGAATTCGTAGCGAGATTACAGCGAATCGCTAAAAATAAAATCATAGGTACGGAAACTATTCGAATAATTTTGAAAAAAGACCTAGGCAAAACAAACGTTTGTACAAAATATTTTTTACTAACTTTAAATAAAGATCAAAAGTTATTGAGAGAGCTACGTTCCAGTTAAATGGTATGAATATCTAAAAACAACTTTAACTTCTTAAAATCAAGTGTAACCAGACATGTTGCTTACAATATGGTACACAAGCATCCCAGTGCACAACGAAACTTCAAATCATAACAACAGGTCAAAAAAAAACCCGTTTCATCAAAAATCAAAACAATATTATTTGTTTTTATTCAAGTAAATTTGATACAAGTCATCAAACATAATAACTAGTATTATTTAAAAATATATAATCAATAAGTACTGAAAGTCTCATGAGTAAAATTTATCACCTTTAACCTGAATATCGTAACCCTGATTCAGATAACTGGTGTTTGTGACATATTAATACACCAGCCACACTTCCCTCACTGTTTTGTTTTTATTTTGAAATTTTATTCTTTCCTCACTTATTACTAATCTTTCGAGAGCAAATTTTCTGATAATCTAAGTTGGATACCTGTTGTAGAAAAATGAAGTGAACTTTTCGAAAATAGAAGAAAATAGTAGCTCTAAAATTTTTGTCAAATTTGGCAACATTTATTACTATTGTTAGTTGTTCTATATCTGTTCCATTAGATGCCTAGGGCGACAGCATGTTTTAATTAACAGTCAGAAATTGAATGTCAAACACATAGTTGCCATTGACTTTTGTGTTAAGCTTGGTAAAAAGCATACGATAATGAAGATCTCGTGTTCAAATGTAGAGGCAGATTAAACCTTTTAAAAATGACCATGAGACGGGTGAAGATGAATTGGGGAACTGAAATCAACCGTGCACTCGGAAGAAATTAACAAGGATGTTGTGTTTCTGAACAAAAATTGGGTTTGTGAGTTAGATTCATTTCTGTTTTCATTTGATTTAGCATACTGTGACGTCTAACTCTTCGCTACTTATTTGTCGAAAAAAATAGCAATTCATTATAAAATATATTTGAATGCATGTGATCAGGACCTTAAATAAATCTTAAAAATTGATACGTGTGGCAGCTCCATAGTATAATTCCAGATTATCGTACCCAGGATCTCTGATTTGATGCCTGGCAGATCAGTATATTTAGTTATTTAAATTAATTCATCAAGCTTCACACCACGTCATATTGCAAGGCAACAGACATCGACAAACTTTCAAAAAGCCGGAATTGCTGTAACAAGGCATGTTGTTAGTAGGAGGTTACTGGGACGGGACTAGACTGACAAAGGCTGACGGTTTTTCGCATTAGGGGGATCGCATATCAGCAGTTGGACTTGATGATAACTGACCCAGACAGAACACTGCAATGGCATATTTATGGTTGCAGATCTCAAGTCAGACTGGAAGGGTCGAGAGCCATCACCGACCAATATACTTCGTTTCAATGCGACACAGAAGTTCATAGATGAATTGATATCAGACCGTAAAAAAGTACGCTGGAATATTACTATCTCGTTCGATCGTGTAATTCAAATCTCGCGTTAAACTGTAGGTTAATCTGACTTTACTTAGACGATCTTAGCAAGGATTTCGCTGATCTGTTTGCTTGGCTAAAGGCCTTCCCACTACACACTCATACTGTTACTGCTACTATTACTAGATAATTAATTGTCTTCACCAATTTAATTGGATATAATGACAAAAAATAATACAATTTTCAAACTCATCGACTCACTCCAGGAAATTGGAAAGAACGTATCAAACAATATATTCAAAGTAATCCCTCTAACCTCATTGACCCCATACACCTTCGAACAATTGAACTTATTGAAAAAATAACACAATTTTTAAATCCCTAGACTTCAAGAATCCTGAAAATTATGTATTTAATACGCGAATCTACCTTATTTTACTCATTAAAAATAAAAGCCAATTCAAAATAGATTAGCTATTTACTCAGTACTTTCCTTGCTTTATAAAATAAACAATTTAAGGTAGATATTGACTAAATGACATAAAAGAATTATATTGCAATTTAAAAAAAAATAATAATAATAAAGTGATTTATTTTGTACTTTCCTGGCAATATGTCGTTCTGAAATTGACCCCAAGTTTGACATTCTGGTACTAAAAATACCTTAATCTAAACACTATATGCATGCATATAATAAGGTAGATACGCAGCAACTTCCTCTTTTACCTCCTTAATCCCTTGCATGTCTGACTAATTGGATATAATGATAAAAAATAATACAATTTTCAAACTCATCGACTCCATGAAATCTGAAAGAACGTATCAAATAATATATTCAAAGTAATCCCTCTAACCTCATTAAACCCTTACACCTTCGAACAATCGAACTGATTGAAAACCCATCTCCTACCTTATTAACTCCATATACGTTCAATCAATTGAAGATGCTAAATAAAATAACAATTTTTAGAATTCCGAACTTCAATAACTGAACTTGTAACCGATATATTCGAAGCAATCCTTCTAACCCCCTTTCGCCACTAACACCTTACAGGTTCGATCAACTGAAAATAGCGAAAAAATATCGCAACATTTAAGTTTACAGACTGAAAAAAATTAAGCCATGATATATAAGATTCAACTTCTCTCACCCCCCAACTCCTGCTTCATTAACCCCTTAGAGATTCGATCATAACTAATTTAATATAATTAAAAAAAAACTCAAGAACCTTAAATTGCAAGAAAAGATAGAAGGGTAGGAAAACGATACATTTAAAGCAAACCCTTCTAACCACCTTCCCTACCTCATTAAGCCGTTACCCGTCGGATCAATTAAAAATAGTGAAAAAATAATACAATATTCAATTTCACTGACTACAAAAAGCCTAAAAAAGAGTTAAACCACGATATATAAGAACAACCTCTCTCACCACCTCTCCTGCCTCATTAGCTTCTTATAGATTTGGTCACAGATAATTTAAAATAATGAAAAAATAACTCAATTTTCACAGTTGTTGCTCCAAGAACCCTAAAAGGAAAGTGTAACTCGATATATTCGAAGCGATTTCTATATAACACTTTCCCACATCATTAGCTCGTTATATGTATCATAATAGATAATTTAAATCAATAAAAAAATAACACGATATATCGAATTCTCGACTTCAAGAATCCTGTATGACTTATTCGAGACAACCCCTCTATTAGCCTTCCCATCTCTTTAAACCATTATATGTTTAACTAGAAATTATTAAGTTAAAAATATGTTCATTATAAGAACCGAAATAAAAAAAAAAAATTCTAATAAAAACTGAGAAAATAATAAATAAAATTTTTCATTCTTTTTCATCCCCTTACTCTTCTTCCATATTTCCGAAAAACTCTAGGTTCCATCCATACTTGAAGTATGGCATGCCGCAACAACTCTTGAAAGAAATTACTGGTTTTAAATTGGACACACATTTAGTAAAGTGAGAAAACAACGTAATGTGTACCAAAATTAAAATCGATATCCAACAGACCGACAGACTGATAGAAATTGGAGACTATATTTTTCATGATCTAGGGACGCTGAAACGTGAAGAAAGGAAAGGTGATATTTTCACTAATACAATACTGTCCGTTAGCAAGGGAAGTGAAATGCAAAATATTGGTAATATTTCTTTTTTAAAATTACCTTGTTTAACACTTCTCAGCGTACTTCAGTTGCACACCGAAATAATAAAAAAAGGAAAAAAAATCAGATACCTGGATTAAATAAAATAGAAGGAGAACGTATAGCATAATATATTAGAAGCTACCCTCTGGACAACAAAGAAAAAATTTTACAATATTGTAAAAAAATCTATTAAATTTATGCACGCTACCAGACTTACTCCGTTTCTCTAAAATTATGGCTCAAAAATAGGCTGTTTTCTCACTTTACTAAATGTCATTTCACTCGGGTGTTGTTGCGTCAAAAGACAAACACACACAGACTGATAGACCGATGATGTTTTTCGTGTTCTGGGGACTCTAAAATATAAATAAAGTAAGAAACCTCGGAAAGGGATTTGTTTACAAAAACATATTTCATTAGCAACGAAAGTAAAAATATAAAAAAGAAAATCGTTCTTTGAAATTAGGTTTTGAAAGCAAAATCCAAATGGATAAAGGATATTTCTTAACTAAGTTGGGAATGTGGAATCTTTGGCACAATGATACTACTCAGTATATATCACCACTACACAATCATCGCTCCTGATGAAGCTAACATGGTTAGCGGAACGCGAGTCGAGTGCAAAAATAAAGTGTTTGGTGTAGTGGTGATATATACTGAGTAGATATTTCTTAAAACAATATCCTACTAAACATATTTTTATAATAGAAATAAGAAAAAATACCAGAAGAGTGTCAAAGGGTCCGTGGTTCTATCCGAAACTAACATTTTCGGTTTAACAGGATCAACAATTCTTCTTCCTCATCTTCGTTATGTTAGGCACTCATGCTTAATTTCCTTTAATGTATCGTCGCGACAGGTCGTCGTTGTTCCATCTGTTTCGGGGGCGTTCTATACTCTTTCGGTCCACCGGTGATTTAATTCGAGCTATTTTCATTAATCGTCATTCAGATATTCTGTTTATGTGTTAGTTCCATTCCTTTTTTCTGTTTCTTCTCCAAGTGTTAATATTCTTTACTTCATATACGCGTTTTATGTTGTCATTTATTTCTCTATTCCAAAGTGTTCTTCCTGCAATTCTTCTTAATGTTTTCATTTCACTTGTTTGTAAGTATCTCTGAGTTTTACATGTTTCTGGCCTTGTCTCTGCTATGTAGGTCATAACTGGTCCAACTCCAGATTTATATATACGAGATTTTACTTCTGTTCTCAAGTATTTATTTTTCCCAATAGTGTCATTCAAGCATCCTGCTATTCTATTGACTTTAACTATTTGTTCTTTTATTTCTTCTTCTATGTTGTTGTTATATGATAATTTAATTCCTCAATATTTAATTTTCATCGCCTGCTCTATTATCTGACTATCGATTTCCAGCTTGCTCCTAATTGGTTCTTTGGAGATAACTACTGATTTGGTTTTTTCAGCAGATATTTTCATAATAAATTTCTTCGCTGTTGTATTAAACTGATATAATAATCTCTGCAAGTCATCTTCATTCTCAGCCACTAGGACAGTATCGTCGGCATAACACAATATTTGTATCTCTTTATTGCCCATTTTATAGCCTTTTTTTGTTTTTACCTGTTTAATTATTTTATCTAATATAATGTTAAACAGTAGGGGATTCAGTGAGTCTCCTTGTCTAATACCAGTTGTTATACCTATGGGTTCAGTTAACTCTGAATTTACTCTTGCTTCTATTTTATTTCTTTTGTAAATGTTCTCAATTAGTTTTATTATACTCAATCGAATATTCTTGTCATAAAGTGTGTGTACTACGTCTTGCAGCTGTACTCTAGCAAATGCTTTTACCAAATTTATAAAGCATAAGAACGCTGGTCTGTTATACTCAATTGATTTTTCAGTAATTTGTCTGATTACAAATACTGCGTCGTTATAGGATCTTCTGCTCCTGAATATTTGTTGTTGTTCTGAAAGTTGTATAAGTGAAGTTATTTTATTGGTAACAATTTTTGTCGTTGTGCACAAGAGGTTAATTCCTCGATAATTATTCGGATCGGTTTTTTCTCCTTTTTTAAAAAGTGGTATCATTATGTTTGTTCTCCATTCTTCTGGTATTTGCGATCTCTGTATTATTTTCTCTATGAGCTTTGTCAATTCTTTAGTCGGTTTCACTCCTCCGTTCTTTAATAGTTCATTTTTTATTTCGTCCTTAAACGCTAATTTTCGGGTTTCTAATTTTTTGGGAGCTTCTTTCACTTGTTTATCATCTATTTCTGATGTTTCGTGGATTACTATTTCTGGTGTTTCGGGTGACAAATTTCCTGTTGTACTATACAATTGTTTTACATAATTTATCCATGTATCTTTTTCGATGTACCTTACTTCTATTAATTCTTTCATTTTCTTTCGATGTCCACGTATCTTTCTATAAATCTCCCTTTCCATACCATAAGAGTCATGTTTTAATAGGATCAACAATTCGAGAATTTAAATTGTCAAAGTTATTTAAATGTAACACAATTATGATATTCATGGGCTTGAAAAAATTCTTATTTACCGTGGAAAGCACAGCGATATTATCAGCATTAAAGCAATATAGTACGAATTACAACTTCAGCGACCTCATAATCATGAATTCCCAAATAAGTGTCATATAGAGTGCGAAATCAGACAAAGTGATACGATTTCCCAAAAGCTTTTTACGGATATGTTAGCGTACACATTTAAACAACTTAATTGGGATAGCCAGGGAGTAAATATAGACGGGGAATACGAAACCATCTACGATTCGCCCGTTGCATCGTTGTGATCACTAACAGCCTAGATGATGTCTAAAGGTTGTTAGAAGAATTAAAATAAGTATCGACAGATATTGGCTTAGACATTAACTTAGAGAAGACCAAGTTCGTGACAAATACAGTCACCATTAATAAAAAAAAAATCGAGAAAAAGAACATGGAACAAACATATGCCTACAAATACCTGGGGCATGAAATAAAAATCGGCAGGGATTATCAAACATGCGAAAGTAGTAGCCCAGTGGATTAGGATAGATTTTAAAATTAGTACAACTACAAATTAAAAGAATGCCACGTGCGTGTTTTTTTAATTCCAAAGTAATATATATATCTGTTTAACATAGGGTACAAAATAACTTATGACTCCCTGACTATTTTTATTTTAAAACCAACTGATTCTGCATATGTGAGAACGAGAAAATAAGCACATATTTCTACTGTTCTTTCTCCATTTCATATTTGCAATAAAGAAATGTTACTACGTCAACATAAAACTTTATTTATTGCCTTAAAAATGTATGAGACTAGTCAGGTGCGGAGTTTTATAAGTTTTTTGTTGTATATTCTTTAAATTTATTATTTTTACGTTTCACATTTTTCTTTCTTTTCGTTTTTTCCGTCGTGTAATGTTATTGGCGGCAACTCCTAAAGTTAAAGGTTTTTTGATTGTCATGTTAATAACTTAAATGAAAGAATAACTAATAACGATTGCATATATTTTTTTTTTTGTTATTAAAATTTAACTAATGGTATTATTGGTGAAATGCAACACTATTAAAATGATCACCTCGACTTTGTTTGACACGGCTGATCTAACTGGAAAATACTTTTATAAAAAATCGAGCTGTTTGTCAGTAGTAGCACAAACAACGTATTTTCAATAATTGAACAGTTCCATGTCGCGCAATCTTCCTGGGACCAAATTTTATTCAGATGAAAATTTTGCTTCTTCTCCTTCTTGTGTCTACCTGTTTTTCTCCTCTTAAGCCTCTTCTGATGTTGATGTCCAACATTCTTGCCATCGTTTCGGTGGTCTTCCTTGTGTTCATTTACGCATTAGTTTGTTAGCTTTTGCACCCTTGGCTAGTTTAGTGTTGTCCATTCTATCTACGTGTTTATTCTATTCCTTTCTTCTTTGTCGTACTACTTTCGTTACGTCTCGTATTTTACTCATTTCTCTTAGGTCTCTCTTTCAATTCTGTCGTAGAGTGTCTTTCCATGAATCTTCATTTCTGCTGTTCTCATCATTTCCATGGTTTTTGAGGTATTCGCTCTAGTTTCCGTCGCGTATGTCAGGGTTGACCTTATGACTGTCTTATATATTCTTGTTTTACTTTCGTTATTGAGGTATTTCTTTTTTCCTAGATAATTAAATTTCATGACCTCTATAATTTTTCCATCGATTTCAACCTTATATCTTATGGATTCGTAGACTATTACTATACTTTGTGTTTTTTCTGTGTTGATTACCATGTTGAAGCGTTTAGCTTCCTGGTTGAAGGTATGAAATAGCTTTTGTAGGTTGTTCTCAGAGTCGGCGATGAGTACAGCGTCGTCCACCTAGCATATAACATGAAAGTAAATGTTTCCCATTGCATATCCTGTTTCTTTGGGAAGTTGTTGTATGATTCTATCCATAATCATATTAAAAAGAAATGGTCTCAGTGAATCTCTTTGTCTTAAATCGTCGTTGATGTTTATTTATGCGCTTGTCGTATATCCTACTTTAACTGCTGTTTTACAGTGTTTGTTCATTTCGTGTAATATTTGTATTATCCTTTGATTTACTTGGTGTTCTTTGATTGTTTCTATTATATCTGTGATGCGTACTCTATCGAATGCTTTTGTCATATATACTGATTTATTAAACTCTAGTGACTTCTCATTTATTTGTTTTAGGATAAATATAGCATCGATAGTGGATCTCTTTTTCTAATATTTTTTGTCATTATTTCCAAGATAAGTTTCGTGAGTGCTTTCAAGGTGCTTTTTAGGAGAGTTATTCCACGATAGTTTTCGGGGGATGCTTTCTGTCCCTTTTTGAATATAGGAATCGTTATGTTATTCTTCCATTCTTTTGGTATCGTTTTCTGTTCTATAATGCTTTTGAAAAGAACGCTTATTTCTTTGAATAATTGTTGTCCCCCATATTTAAGCATTTCGTTGAGTATGCTGTCAGGTTCGGGACTTTTTCGATTTTTAAATTGTTTCAAAAGATCAATAACTTCATCGTCTGTTATTTCTATTGTCGTTTCTTCCTCTTCTTCAAATGTTTGTGATTCTCTACTTTCTACTCCTTTGTATAGGCTTTGGGAGTATGTTGTCCATTTTTCTACTGTAATTTTGTTCGTTTGTATAGTATCCTTCACTTTCTGTTTGTTTCTTCTTAACATTCCCCATATTTTCTTTTGGCTTCCATACCCTCCATTCCCTTAGTGAATCTTTCCCAATATTCTTCTTTTATTCTTTTTTACTTTTGTGTTTGGTATTTTATGTTCGCTTGTATATTTGTTCCAGTTTTCTTGTGTTTTGTTGTCTAGGTATTGCATGTATGCCTTTTTTTCTTTGACATATTTCTCTTATTTCTGCGGAGAACCATGGTATTTTATTGACCTTGTTAATATTCACTCGCCTTTTCCTGTAGCTTCGTTAGCTGCATTAAGAATATTGTGTTGTAACGTTGTCCGCTGTTGATCTATTTGTTGTTCTTTATTAATTAGACATAGTTTTATTTTTCTCTTAAGCGGTTTTCAAATAATTGTTTTGTGCTCTTATTTCCCAGCGATTCGATGTTATACTTATCCATATAATGTGCTCTTGTTTTTATACAGTAGTTGGGTATATTCAGTCGTATTTTACCTATCACCAGTTTATGATCGGTTCCCACGTTGGCTTCATTGAGAATTTTCACGTCCTACATTATCTTAGGATGAACGGCCCTATTTGTTATTATGTAATGTATGAATGACTGTTTCGCGAATTTTAAAAGCATTAAATATAAGTCGTGGCTTTATAAGGCATAATATTGACCGTAATTTGTTTCTCTATCCGATGACACCACTAGCGTGCAATCTACACTAGACAAATATCAGTGTGAGTGTTTAAAAGTTCCTATTTATGGTCAAAAACTTACAGCATCCTCGGTCCACACTTCTATTACTCACAATTTTCTATTATATGATTAGTTAATATGCTCTAGATACTGCAACTTCCGTATCCTGATAGTAATCAATATTTCTTTTTCTTTTTTCACTCTCTTTATTACCTCAATATTGGTTATTCTGTCTACTCACGATATTCTTAATAATTTTCTCTATAGCTATATATAAACGCCTGTCTTCTTGAAGTGCCATATCCGATAGGGTCGTAGACAACCGTCTCGTCTCTGTCTGTCATTGGTGCCTTTTTAAGTATTTCCACAGACAAAGAGGACCTACAATTTAATTCCTGCTCCGAACGGCCAAAGTGGGAAGACTTTACTAGGAATGATCCTATAATTTGTTTGCCGAGAGAGGCGACCGTCACCGTCAAATTATATTTTATTATTTATTTATTTTAATATTATGTTCCGAGCCGAAATACGAACTGGCGTAGAAAGCAGAATGTCTGTATCTTTATGATTTATCCTCCTCTCAGAGTCCATGCTGGTATTCTACAGAGTAGACAAAAAAGATATAAAATCTCTTCAAATACAATCTTACACTTTTGCTAAGAACACGACTACAGAACATTCTTTTCGTTTTCATAAAGTTACTGCTTGCTTCCTCCATTTCTATTTTTATTTCTTCACGAAAATCGTTATTTGGGTTATTGATTGCCCCTAAGTAATAATTTTTTTCTACTCTCTAAATAACTTTAACAACTAACCTCTTATCCCGTGCTATATTATATGTCAGTACGTAGTTGTGCTGATATTCAGAGCAAGCTTAAATCCTTCCCTTGCCTGCTTGGTTAACGAGGATTTGACAGTCTGTCTGCTAGAAGAACTGTATCCTCCTCATATGGGATATTGTTATTGGTTTAACATTTATCTTAATATTCATTATTCCCGTTATTGAATGCTTTTTTAGTGTTCCGTACGGAACACTTATAAGATCACTTCGGTGTCTGTCTGTCTGTCCGTCTGTCTGTCCGTCCATCTGTCTATCTGTCCGTCTGTCTATCGGTCTGTCACATCCGATTTTCTCTGAAACTATTTGATGTTGAAAGTTGAAATTTGGTACTAATATAGAAATTGATGGCCTCATCAGAGCCGTGTAGTTTTGAAAGCTAAATTTTGACGGCGTTAGTTTTGGGGGGTGAAATCGGAAGGGAAAAAAAAATTTTACTGGGTCATCGAGTGGGGTGTCAAATGAAAGCTTGTAAAAATATATCTAATGACTTACAGGCGCACACTTTTCTTTGTATTATTTTTAAAAAAGATCGCGAAAAATCGTTGTCCCCCCCCTCTATCTCGAAAAGTACTGATCCAAAAATTTTGAAAAAATTCTGAAATATTTTCCACGGGGTGTAGATTGAAGGAAAATTTTCACGAGTGCATTATCTTTAATAATTTATCTGGTATATAAAAAAACCAAAATTTCAAGGTCATCAGTTTTCGGTAAAGATCGGAAACAAACTTTATTGAAAATTCATTTGAGGTGTGTTTTGAAGTCACTGATCATTTTATATCTCCGTAACAAAAATTTTTATTCCAGAAGCAATCAACATACGGAACACTAATTGCACAAGTTCAACTTGCACGTGACCGGTTTTTAGTATTGCTTTAGGGTAAACACTAGAGAAAGCGAGTGATGTTACATATCCCTGTCTTACGTCTTTTTTGGTTTCAATCTCATCTTAAGATATTTTTAACTCATATGAGAGCTTTTTGATTACAGTAAAGATTTATTTCTTCAAGAGTCTTAACAGTTGACTGAAGCAAACTTTGTTGCTTTATTATAATCGATAAAACAAGCAGATCTATCCTGGATAACATTTCTTATATCTTTGCGACAGAACATTGAATGTTTCTTGAATTATTATATCCTAAGACTATATTACGCTGATCCTGAGGTGGTTCAACAAATGAAAGAAATAATTACCGAAAAATGAAGTTTGTTTAATTTTGGTAGTTATGTATTTCTATATTTATATATGTATGTGGCACTGTCTAGAAACTGTCACTGTGAAACGCGTCTGATAAAAATTCCTTTATCAATCCGTGGCACGTAATTGCAGAGCCCTTGATAGAGGATAGATGTTTTTAATATTGAGTTGAAAACAACTATAGATACACCTTGTTGCATCTTACTATCAATAAGGTTCTGTTTAGTTGTGACATTAGCTGATTAGATACTTTAGGACAATCTACATTTAAAATTAAGTGAAACGTATCAGCGTCACATTAATTGTTGCCAACCTACCTAAACCTAAAAACACTTTTAATTCAAATTATTTAATTAAATAACGTGCATACTTTTCCACATTCTTGATATAACTTATATGCTGGTGAAATATACAGTAATTTGTACATTTTCGCCTGTAGTTTAAACGATCCTGTTTCATACTGAAAGAGGTTTAGTAAAAGTACTCGTAAGTATGCGGATTAAATATATAGATATATATTTATATAAAAAAATCAAACCTTGCGTTCTTAGTTGAATTACCTGAATTATGATTTTATAATAATATATGTGTATATTTTTTTAAATGGTTTCTGATTTGTTGCTTAAATATCAATGGTCTTTTAATTAGCAATTTAATTTGCTTTTTTCTTAGTTTTTTCCTATTTTTACTTCTATGTTATATTAATTGTTACAATATGTAGAGTAGTATAATTAAAATCTGGATGACTAAATTTCTATATTGAAACTACTATGTTTCAGCTTATTACCCTTTTTTTAGATTTACAGACACCAATTTCGGTGGCTGCGATTAATTTTGTTTTAAGTATAAAAGTTGTGATTATCAAATATAATTAATTAATTATGCGATTTTATTAGGTATTACGTGAACGTAATTTTCACTACCGTTTTTTTTTTAGTTTTCAGTTTATGAGCGACTCGACTTCGGAATTATAAAATTAATGGTCCCCTCACGAAGACAGGACAGCCGCCATAGCTGACCAGTTTACTAGAAGTTACTTACTCGTATTCTAATGAGTCGGCTTAAAAATACATACCAATGAAAGACAATGTTCCTTAACGTCTTTTATTTATTTAATAATTTTTTTATAAGAATAGCATAGCACAATAGCAGGAAAATCCCAAAATTCTCATACAAGTATATATATATATATATATATATATATATATATATATATATATATATATATATATATATATATAAGACGTAGGCTGAAAAGTTCTTGGTTTGACACACAGATGTTGCCTTTCTCAATAAATCCATATGATTTTTAGGAAGTGCCAACCTTCAAACTATGCTTGTCAAAATTTCATGACATTTCGACGATTAGTTTAAAAGTTACAGCGGTTTTAGTGATGCTACTTTTGATATTTTCAAAACAATGGAAAAAATCCAATTTCGTGTGTTAATTAAACTGTTTTTTGATAGGTAAAAATACCGTTCAAGCAAAGCAACGGCTTGATAAGTGTTACGGGGACTCTGCCTCTGAAAAGTTAGTCATCATTTACTGGTATGTTGAATTTAAACGCGGTCGTACAGACACAAATGATGTTGAACGCTCTGGACGCCCAAATGAGGTGGTTACACCGGAAAAAATAAAAAATTCACAAAATCGTTTTAGATGACCGTAAAGTGAAATTCCGTGAGATAGCTGACACCCCAATGATATCAAAAGAAGGTATTGGCTATATCCTGCATGAACATTTGGGAATGAAAAAGCTCTGTTCGAAGTAGCTGCCGCCTTTGCTCAGAGTGGACCAAAAACAACTACGTGGTGATTCTGAGCGCTGTTTGGACCTATTTAAGCGCAATAGAAAGGATTTTTTTCATGCGATATGTGAAAACGGATGAAACATGGATCCACCACTACACACCGGAATCACATCGACAATCAGCTGAATGGACAGCAGCTAATGAAAGCAGCCCGAAGCGACCAAAGACACAACAGCCGGCTGGGGTGGTTTTTGCCTCTGTATTTTGGGATGCGCAAGAAATAATTTTTATACACTATACTGAGAAGGGAAAAACCATCAATAGCGAATTATTGGTGCATTTGACGGCAGAAATCACAAAGAACGGCCCCAAATGAACAAGAAAAAAGTGCTCTTTCATCAAGACAATGCACCGTGTCACAAGTAAATGGTTACGATAGCAAAATTTCATGAATTGAAGTTCGAATTGCTTCCTCAACCACTGTATTCTACAAATTTGGCCCCCAGCGCCTATTATCTATTCGCAGACCTCAAAAAATGCTCGCGGGAAAGAGATTTGGCTCCAATGAAGAAGTTATCTCCGAAACTGAGACCTATTTTGAAGGTAAAGACAAGAACTTCTACAAGAAAAATATAGAGATATTAGAAAAGCGTTGGACTGATTGTATCGCTCTTGAAAAAGACTATATTGATGAATAAAGTCGAATTTTGCAAAAAAAAAAATGTGGTTTAGGTAGCTAGACAAAAAACTTTTTAGCCTACGTGTTATATATATATATATATATATATGTATATATACATATATATATATATATATATATATATATATATATATATATATAAAATAAATATATATATATATATATATATATATATATATATATATATATATATATATATATATATATATATATATATAATATATATATATATATATATATATATATATATATATATATATATATATATATATATATATATATATATATATATATATTATATATATACATATATATATATATATATATATATATATATATATATATATATATATATATATATATATATATATATATATATATATATATATATATATATATATATATATATATATATATATATATATATATATATATATATATATATATATATATATATATATATATATATATATATATATATATATATATATATAAAATATATATATATATATATATATATATATATATATATATATATATATATATATATATATATATATATATATATATATATATATATATATATATATATATATATATATATATATATATATATATATATATATATATATATATATATATATATATATATATATATATATATGTATTGTTACGTATGTAAAAATGTTGCCCCAAGCTTGGGCGTAATTTTGTAACTTTTGAAAAAATGTCCTCAGTTTGAGGCATCTTTTTTTGTACCCTGTGAGAAGTTGTTTGTCCCACGCTTGGGCGTAATTTTGTAGCCTGTGAAAAGGTGTTTAATTGCGCCCCACGTACACTGCGTCATTTTTGTAACCTTTGAATATTGGACGCCCCAAGCTTGAGCACAATTTTCTTGCAGCCCCGCTTTAATTTCTGCTAATGAATTGAGTGGATCCTGATTTTTAAAAGAACTAAAGAAATTAAACAAACACTAGCTCAGTATTCCTTGGTAGAGAAATATGGGTAAGAGATAATTGTCTTACGTCTTTTTTGGAATTCATTTCTATTTTTTAAAAGGCTTTAGTTGTACGAAATTTTGGGCACCATCCATTTTAAAATAGAAAGGATCTAACTTCAGCTAAAAAAATGGAAAAATGCTGAAGGGTTTTATGGGTATTACTAAAAAGAATTAGTCTAGTACAACTTATCCTGAAAAGAAAAATAAATATTCAGTGAGACACTAGCTTTAATCAAAAAAGAAAATTTATTCATGTTTTTAAAATGAAAAGTTCTAACCTTTACAGTTTTACCTAACAAATTCTAGCCTAACTAGTAGTTGTTACATTAAAATTTTAGACTGTTGTAACCCCCGAAGACGAGAAATCGTGCTTTACACTTCACTTTTTAGTCTGTTTTACATTGCAGTTAAGGCGCTACTCTCGAATAAGTCTATTGAAGGGAGTTTTGTTGACTTACTGTTTTTTATTCCTGCCGTGATCGACTACGCCCGATTTCACACTTTTTCTTAACAAACACTTAGAAAGCCCACTACGGCTTTTAGTTAAGACACTGGTGCTTTTATGTTGGTTGTTCTGATGAAAATTAGCCTATTTCGGCTAGATGGAAAATAGCCTCTCGGCTAGACGGTACTGCCTGGCTGCGGCTAGATGGAAAACAGCCCGGCAGCGGCTTGATGGTACTGCCTGGTTGCGGCTAGATGGAAAACAACCTCGATTTACGGTCTGCGGAGCCTTAAATAATCGTGCGACTTTTGCCAGTAATATCACGACGCTCCAATCAAAACTGCCGATCAAACATTCCACCAATCGCGGCGTAGCGAGAGGTTCGGTCAGGAACCCGCACCACCGTATATACCGAACGTCCTGGAACTTCTGTTTAATATACCGTTCGATACAAAAATGAAAATAAGTACAATTTGAAATGGAAAAATCAGTAACATTACATGGTCTTAAAATCTAGGAAAAAATGAATGTTACATTTACCCCCTTCCAAAAAGAAATAGACTACACTAGTCTATTAAACTTAGGCTACTTATGAAAAGGTACAAAGGGGTACACTATCACTTAATACTAAGGTCAGAACTTAAAACAAAAGTACAAACTTCGGACCTTACTACTAGACTTAATTCCATTAAGCACTAATATTAAGTACAATGAAAACTAAATAAAAATCTTTGCATGTACACAAGAATCTTATAACTAGACTTAACTTAATTAAGCACTAAGGTTGAGTACATCAAAAAGTAAATAAAAATCCTTGCATGAACATAGGAAATACCTTTCCAAAATAACAATCGCGGTCTTCTTATATAAAAGAATCAGCTCTGTTATTGTTACCAAAACAAAAAAATATAACTTTGTCTAGACTCTTGTCTAAATCAAAAAAGTGAACTGAAATAAAATATGAACACCCCCCTTAAAATCTTTTAAGGATTGTCTGAAAATTTTCTATTTCAGCAAAAGAAATTTATAAAAATTCTTAAATAAAGAAAAATAAAAAAACTGATTCTAGTGCAAACACTTACACTAAAAAGAAAAAGTCTTGTCAGACCATTTAGCACAAGGCTAAGAAAAAAAAATATCTGGATAAATATCCAGACAAACGCTCGGGAAAAATCGCCATCCATGCTCTAGCTCATCGCTAAGAGAACATTCTAAGTCTAGTATTACTACTAGTCGCACTCGGAAAATAATCGCCCTCTATTGCGCAATGTCGACGTCCTAAGACATCTAGACATGCTAAAATCGCTAGGGAAAACTCTACATCGCGCAATGTCGACGTCCTGAGACATCCAGACATGCAAAAATCGCCAGGGAACACGTCAGCTTATCGCCAACTAAACACTCTGGTGTATCGCCAGAAAAAAACCTCGGCTCCTCGCCAAGAAAACATTCTGGTATATCGCCAGAAAAAACCTCGGCTCCTCGCCAAGAAAACACTCTGTAAGTAGTCCTCGACTACACAAAGTCTGCGTTCTAAAAGAACAATCTCGCCTTTAACATAGTGAGCAGCTATAAAAGCTAACAATATCACTATAAGCACAGTGAATAGCTACAAAAGCTAAAATTCACCCTAAACACAGTGAATAGCCATAAAAGCTAAAATTCACCAAACTGAATGATCCTGCTTCAAAAAGCAATGTTCACTAAGAACAGAATGATTAGTCCGCGCGCAACTAACATTCAAGGAAACATTCCTAACATAACTATATGAGACAGCTAGCCTCTAAATAGGACCTCCCTAAAGTCATAATCCTATATATAGGAGTCCATAAGCAAAACGACCCAAAATCACACATTTTGAGCACATGCCCTCAGGCAACCAACATACACTGAAATATATACAGAAATATATACAGAAATATATACAGACATATATACAGACATATATACAGGAGTTCAAATCCCAAACCTTTGGTTATGACAACTCCATACTGAGCTTGGAGAAAGCTCTTAGCAAAAGCTAATCAAATCTTCAGCACATCGCACCAAAGTGACAAATCTGCCTAGAAACATGAGCCAGAAAAAACGCCCTCCGTCATTCTTCAGGGTGGCTACACCGAGATATAAAATTTAACCAGCATTGCGCTTCTCCAAGTTGCATGAAGAACCCTCGTGTACTGGTCTCGCCCTAGAACAACAACGAAAAACATTCAATCCATCCCACATAACAGGAGACAAACACCTCACCACGATATACTGAATGGTGGAGACAATTAAATACAGAATTGGTGACCCTGGTGTCCACCAACAAAAGGGAGTAGATTATAGCATCCACTAAACTAAAACGGTGTCTACCACACCACCATAAGTCAAAAAAATTTAATCAATAGGGTGTTCCGAAACACACTACTGCCAACAGCCTGTCACCACTAATAGGCTAATTGGAGCTGAGGTCGACTACAGTAGCTAGGCTCTCCTTTGGCTCAAATAGAAATAGCCATTGGGTAACAAAACCTCTAAAGGTCCCAAAGGTTAAACGTGCGCCCCCCATAGACTACCCTTCCAATCAGTCTGTTCCTCAGGAAGACTAACTCCCTGCCAAACGTCGTAACGGCATCTGTTAGCACCCGGTGCATCACAGCCTGTAAAAACAAATAACTCATGGGATACAACCTAAAAGGTTTACAAGGTTGACTTAACCAAGCTTCTAACGAAATTTTAAAAAAAACGAAAATGAGCTTAAAAAGCTACATGAAGCAAAAATTTCTCAAATTTTTGGTGGCGACGCAACAAAACTTTTGAAGACGACAAGAGCTTTTCCAGCTTAATCAGAAACAAGAAGAAAACATCGTTGACAGCTAAAATATTCGATCATGGTGTTAATCGTCTCCCTAGACAATAGCCTCTAGAAGAAACTGCTACAGGTATCAGGCATAACCGTTTTCTGTCAGCCCAAACTTCTAGATTACCTCTTGGAAATCTAAAAATTCGGTTAGGAATCTTCCTTCACTGCGCTTAGCCTCTCTTGACAAGGTTCTCATCTCGGTATCAGATTTTGATCATTTCTTTGTGAAACTACTGTCTTACTCTGCTCTCATCGCTTGTAAATGATCAGCCTTTAGTTCTCCTGCAGAACTTCAATTTTCTATCAATCTGATAGTAGACCGAAAAAACTCAACATACGCCTATGAGTCCATGCAAAAAAATTTTAAAAAAATTAGTGACTCAAAGGTAACGTTTAAACGGCACTGAAAAAAAAATATACCCTCAGTTTGTCAATTCAGAAGAAGATCTAAATCAAAATAATCCAAGTCTTAGACTTACTGGATAAACCAAAATCAATTTACTCTTAATTGCATCCAAAATATACCATTAAGGTAATAAAAATACACCCACTCGGGTAACAAACTTTGAAATTTCTCTTAAAAATTTTGACTCTACATCACACTACACGAGCTACATCTTGCGCTTGTCCTAACTCAAGATCACCTTGGATTGCCTCTAATCAAAATTTCGCTTCCAAGTGTCAAGAACTGGATATTATTTGGGGTCATAAGCAAATCAAATCCCGCGACCACCGACATACCAGTCTTATGATATATCCTGAGTGTGACTCCTTCGCAAGCTCGCAAAACTGAGCCGATGCTAAACATCAACCACAATCAACCTAAGTTTGGGATATGGCCAATACCCAAAACCTTAGCATTAAACAATAAAAGTAAGCTATTCTCTGCTCAACTTTTATAACAGTCAAAAAAAACGAGGTTGTCACCTCTACAGAGCAACATCAAAAAAAGTAAAGTAAAGCAATTAAGATAATGTAAATATAAATTATTCTTCTTCTGACAAACCTTCATTAGGGTTAGGTCCGTTGAATGGTTTTAAGTCTTTAATATGCCATCGTCCTATTTTAGTCCCATCCAAATTAACTAAACCATAAACTAAATCTGAAATTTTTTCTCTAATCACGCAATGCACATACTTAGGTACCAACTTAGATGTGAATTTATCTGCTGCACTGGAAAGAATTTTATTTTTTCGCCAAACGTGATCACCTATATTAAAGGCAAAATCCCTTTTTCTAAGGTTGTAAGACTTACTGTTCCGTTCATAAGCCTTATGTATCCTACTACGCACGTCAGTGAAAATATCCTTTAAACCCTTTAAATTTTCGGCGTACGCACCCCTGTTACCCGGAATTATTTCGCTGTCAACATTGACATCCAAATCTAAGTTTTTATAATATGATCCAGATAGAGGTATATGTCTGCCGTAAACTAAGAAAGACGGTGTAAAACCGGTTACTTCGTGTCTTGCGGTGTACACGGGATTAAAACGGATGTTAAAACTATATGTCTCACTTAAGCTCTTAAGACACTCAGAAGTAAACTGAGTACCGTTATCGCATATCGAAAGCGATGAAACTCCGTGGATTAGAAAAATATCGTTTTCTAAAATTTTCAAAAAGCATTCGGCTTTAGAGCTTTTCAAAGGAAATAACACGGTATACTTTGTTAACCAGCAAGAAATTACGAAAAGTCATTTATTTCCTTGTTTTGAACGTGGAAATGGACCTACTAGATCAGCTGCTATGACTTGAAAAGGGTAATTGACCGTTTTCTCTTTTCCCATCAGTCCCATAGGTAGTGTATTTGGAGATTTCTGCGCTCCACATACTTCACAAGTCCTCACAAACTTTAAGATAACAAAACGCCTTTTTGGCCACTATGAATTAAATTAAACGTATGTTGTCTCAACCTAATCGCCCAACGCGCTAGTTTGCCACTAGGGTTTTTAATAGAATTAAGCCACAATAAACTATAATGATCTGTTATGACCGTGAAAGGAACACCTTCGATGTAAGGTCGAAACTTTTCGATGTTAAAGAGTACGGCTAAACATTCTTTTTCAACAACCGAATAGTTACGTTCAGCCTTTGATAAAGTTCTACTGGCATACGCTATCACTCTTTCCTCACCATTGATTTTCTGTGTTAGGACGCCCCTAAACCGGTATTAGAAGCATCACTAGAAATATAAAACTGTTGGGAAAAATCTGGTTGGGATAAAATTGGAGCTGAAACCAATAGCTCTTTAATCTTTATAAAAGATCTTTCTGCTGCGTTTGTCCAATCTATCGATTGTCCTTTTTTTTTTCTTTCAAAAGATCATTAATAGGCGACAACAGGGTAGAAAAATTCTCGATAAAACGTCTGTACCATGAACACATTCCTACGAAGCGCTTAACTTCCATAGTATTAGTAGGTCTCGCATAATTAACCATGCTTGCTACTTTATCCGGATCGGTACGTAAGGAATTTGAGCCTACAATATAGCCTAAAAACTTTAGAGAAGTTTTGAAAAAATCGCATTTGCTCAAATTTATCGTCAGTCCGGCCTCTTTCAATTTATTTTTTACTTCCTTAAGTAAGCGAATATGCGATTCGAAGTCTTCCGATGTTACTAAAATATCATCTAGATAGGTAAAAATATGTGGCTCATATTTCGGACCAAATATAGCGTCTACTAAACGTTGCTGAGTTTGAGCAGCGTTCTTTAGACCAAACGGCATAGTGACGAACTGAAATAGACCTCGGCCTACTACTGCAAAAGCGGTCTTTTCCTTAGAGGATTTGTCTAAAGGAATTTGCCAGAAAGCCTTTCTAAGATCTATCGAAGATACATACTTAGCATTCCTGAGTGATGTCAAGATTCTGTCGATGTTCGGTAAGGGATAGTTATCAAATTTGCTGACCTCGTTGAGCTTTCTTCCGTCAAAGCATAGACGATTTCACTCCGAGTTTTCAACATTTCGTCTAACTCCTTATTCAATACTTTTGACAAGTTCGGAGACATGGCGATGGGCCTTGTCTTTACAGGACTGGCATCAGCCGTATTTATAGACATGGTGATTTTATTCGTTCGGCCTAACCTATCTTTACTACTTATTTCATTGAAAGAGCTTATTACTTTTTCTGCTTTTAAGCGTTCCGTCCGCGAGAGATCATCTAGGGTACATAGACGCGAGAAAAGGTTTTCAAAAGAACTTTCTGAATAACAATCTTTAAAACTTGTTTGAGAATTGTCTTCTAGGGACTGTGGATACCACGAATTATTTTTAAAATTTACTAGAATTCCGAATTTTTGTGCGAAATCACATCCTAAAACCAAAGTATGTGATAGAGAAGGTACTACTAGAGCAGAGATTACTAAACAATGACCATTGCAGACTAGCGGCAACTCAACCGTACCTAAAACTTTTAGACGGCTGCCATCTGCAGTGGTAACACCTCTATTTTTGACATGGCATATTTTAATACTTAAACTACTTAAAATTTTAATACCATTCTGACCTATAACGGAGGCATTTGCACCAGAGTCAAGTAAAGCCGAGAAATGGGCACCTAATAGATTTATCTTGATATGCGGTCTGTTATCTAAATATTTATGCACGAATAAAGGAGACATGTGACCATTTGGAGAAGCAGGAGTTTTAACTCGAGAAGGAGAATTTTTATTAGACTTAAAAAAAATCAGAAACTTTTTGTAACTATTTAGTCCTACCTGATCTATTGGAATATTTCTTTACTTAAGATCCTCGTTAGAATCTTTTCTTTTATCCGCGACCGGACGTTCTGAGAAAGTACGACGGATTTTCAGTTCATAGTCTAACTCATATTCCAGTAAGTGATTGACTTTAAAATTGAAGGCTTCCATGATAAATGAATAAAATTTAAAAGAACTGTTTTAAAAAAATCGTAAAAATATTTCTCCTGTGCTCCCAATAGTCTAAATAAAAAATACGTAAAGGCACTTAAAATATGTAAACTTCTTTATCAAACATTTAAAAAATCTTCGACAATTTCAAAAAAAATTTCTAAGTATTGCCTTCTATTAAAATTCTTTTACTAATATCTTAAGAATTTCCTATAAAAAATCTCCAAATATCGTTTCGTCTATCAGCAAAGTATTTTTAATATTCATGCAAAATATAGGTGAGAAAAAAGAACAGTTTTTTGTTCGGTTTACCGTAAAATAAATCTACTGCAAAAAATTAAAGTAAACCAGCACATCTGCTAATCTGAACTATAAAGCTAGCTGTTAAGAAAAAAGTAGGAATCTCTTATCTTAGAGTCGACAACAAAATTCAAATATCTATATCAGATAAATTGAAATAAAAAAAAAATTCCACAAATTTCCTGCTTTTGTCTTACTGCTATAGTGTAGTTTCTTTTAATAAATATTATGAAATAAAATTATCTGCAAAGTTAGAGCTTTTATTTTGTTCGAAAGCTAGTACACTGAACCCTTTTTTAAAAAATAAAATTCCAAAAGCCCCACGTTGGGCGCCATTTTGTTACGTATGTAAAAATGTTGCCCCAAGCTTGGGCGTAATTTTGTAACTTTTGAAAAAATGTCCTCAGTTTGAGGCATCTTTTTTTGTACCCTGTGAGAAGTTGTTTGTCCCACGCTTGGGCGTAATTTTGTAGCCTGTGAAAAGGTGTTTAATTGCGCCCCACGTACACTGCGTCATTTTTGTAACCTTTGAATATTGGACGCCCCAAGCTTGAGCACAATTTTCTTGCAGCCCCGCTTTAATTTCTGCTAATGAATTGAGTGGATCCTGATTTTTAAAAGAACTAAAGAAATTAAACAAACACTAGCTCAGTTTTCCTTGGTAGAGAAATATGGGTAAGAGATAATTGTCTTACGTCTTTTTTGGAATTCATTTCTATTTTTTAAAAGGCTTTAGTTGTACGAAATTTTGGGCACCATCCATTTTAAAATAGAAAGGATCTAACTTCAGCTAAAAAAATGGAAAAATGCTGAAGGGTTTTATGGGTATTACTAAAAAGAATTAGTCTAGTACAACTTATCCTGAAAAGAAAAATAAATATTCAGTGAGACACTAGCTTTAATCAAAAAAGAAAATTTATTCATGTTTTTAAAATGAAAAGTTCTAACCTTTACAGTTTTACCTAACAAATTCTAGCCTAACTAGTAGTTGTTACATTAAAATTTTAGACTATTGTAACCCCCGAAGACGAGAAATCGTGCTTTACACTTCACTTTTTAGTCTGTTTTACATTGCAGTTAAGGCGCTACTCTCGAATAAGTCTATTGAAGGGAGTTTTGTTGACTTACTGTTTTTTATTCCTGCCGTGATCGACTACGCCCGATTTCACACTTTTTCTTAACAAACACTTAGAAAGCCCACTACGGCTTTTAGTTAAGACACTGGTGCTTTTATGTTGGTTGTTCTGATGAAAATTAGCCTACTTCGGCTAGATGGAAAATAGCCTCTCGGCTAGACGGTACTGCCTGGCTGCGGCTAGATGGAAAACAGCCCGGCAGCGGCTTGATGGTACTGCCTGGTTGCGGCTAGATGGAAAACAACCTCGATTTACGGTCTGCGGAGCCTTAAATAATCGTGCGACTTTTGCCAGTAATATCACGACGCTCCAATCAAAACTGCCGATCAAACATTCCACCAATCGCGGCGTAGCGAGAGGTTCGGTCAGGAACCCGCACCACCGTATATACCGAACGTCCTGGAACTTCTGTTTAATATACCGCTCGATACAAAAATGAAAATAAGTACAATTTGAAATGGAAAAATCAGTAACATTACATGGTCTTAAAATCTAGGAAAAAAATGAATGTTACAGTATATATATATACATATATATATATATATATATATATATATATATATATATATATATATATATATATATATATATATATATGTATGTATATATGTATATATATATATAAATATATATATATATATATATATATATATATATATATATATATATATATATATATATATATATATATATATGTATATATGTATATATATATATATATATATATATATATATATATATATATATATATATATATATATATATATATATATATATATATATATATATATATATATATATATATATATATATATATATATATATATATATATATATATATATATATATCTGTAAATATATATATATATATATATATATATATATATATATGTATATATATATATATATATATATATATATATATATATATATATATATATATGTATATAAGTAGTGTATTAATACGGCTACCACATTAATGGCCAATCACAGCCCAGCATTTGGGCGTGGCTCTACGTCATAGAAAATTTGGACCAATGAGAGCGTTGTATGAAGTGGCAACATTGTGTGTGTGTTAGGTGTGGCAACACTGTGTGACCGTTGACAGATGTGAAGTTTGCGCGCGCGCGCGCATCTGTCAAGGGGCTGTGCGATGTTGCCATGTGTAATGGTTCCAGGGAGGGCTGCAGGAGGGGGTTCCAGGAGGCCGGCCGGGGGGCCCCGCTTACAGTATCCTGCTGTGGGAACTGGTACCCCATTTGGGGGCATGGGAGAGGGGCTCAGGGAGCCCTATCGGTGTCCTACATGTGGGAATTGGTACCCCAATTGGTTGTGTTTGTTGTTACATGTGCAGGTGTATGGGGTTCAGGGGGCCCACGGAGCCATCAGTCACATGCACCAGCGCATATGACAAGAACAACATGGAGCCCTACCTGTAGGAACTGGGGCCCCATTTGGGTGCATGGGATGGGGGTGCAGGGAGCCCTATCGGTGTCCTACATGTGGGAATTGGTACCCCATTTGGTTGTGTTTGTTGTTACATGTGCAGGTGTATGGGGCTCAGGGGGCCCACGGAGCCATCAGTCACATGCACCAGCGCATATTTTTTTTTTTTTTTTTTTTTTTATGGGTCTAGCACACGTGCTGCAGGGAAGTCCCTAAAGCGCTCCAGGAGCGGCACGAGTGCGGAAAAAAAGCGATTCACGCTGTTCTTGAATCGCTGTAAATTGTACTCGGTGGGAAACACAGCGCTGGGCAAATTATTCCAAATGGATGACGTTCTCCATATAAAAGACTGCTTGAAAAGCGTTGTACGCGGAATAACAAGCTGAACCTCATACGGATGTGAAGCACCAGCGCGACGTGTATTTCTAACATGCACCGCTTTGGGAGGAATTAAGCGGGCTACATCCTTCGAACACTTTCCATGAAAATACTTGTAGAACAGACTCAAGTCGCCAACCGTTCTTCGATGTTCCAGCGAATCAAGGCCGCCGGTCAATTCCGGGTCCCCAATCAGACGGACCGCTCTTCTCTGAACAGAATCCAACAAATGCAGTGTATGTTTGGGAGCGGAGCCCCAAACATGGGAGCAGTATTCCATAGTTGGTCGAATTTGGGCTTTGTAAAGAATTAACAGTTGCTGTGGGGTGTAAAGCTTTCTGGTTCTAAATAATATTCCCAACTTTTGAGAAGCTCTCCTTGCTATGCCTGCAACATGTTCATGCCAAGACATATTTGCTCCCAAACTAACGCCCAACAAATTGAGCGACGATGCTAGGGGAATGGAGTGCCCCGACATAACTATGTCGGGTTCAGCAACGTTAACTTTTTTAGAAAAAACTGCCGCTTGGGTTTTTGTAGCGTTAAACTCCACTTGGTTACTGTCACCCCAAGATAGAATTTCTTCCAGGTCCCTGTTAAGTTGAACGACCTCCTGCTGTCTGCGGATATTCGCCTGAGCAGCCGATGTCCGAGCGTTCAAGGTGAATGAAGAGACAAGCGTACTGTCATCTGCAAAGCTATAGATTGGATTCCCGGTCTTTTCCAGCAGATCGTTAATGTAAATGAGAAAGAGAGTAGGAGACAGTATGGAGCCCTGGGGCACACCGGCGTTGATAGTGAGGGTGTTAGAAAGAAATCCGTCGACCGCCACTCGTAAAGAACGCTCTCTGAGGAAACATGAGAGCCACAAACAGAACCTTTCAGACATACCATAAGAGCGTAACTTAGCCAACAGTCCATCGTGCCAAACACGGTCGAATGCCTTGGATATGTCAAGAGCAACCGCTCGAGATTCTCCAAAGTGTTCAATTGCGTTGTTCCAAACATGCGTTACATAAGTCAGAAGATCTCCTGTTGATCTATGTTTACGAAAACCATATTGGTGATCGCTAATAATATTGAATCGTTCAAGATATTTTAGAAGATGCTCATTGATAACCTTTTCCATGACTTTCGATATTATTGAAAGCAGTGCAACTGGTCGGTAGTTATTTGGCAAGGTCTTCTTACCTTTTTTAGGTATCGGCTGAACCGTGGCACATTTCCAGCAGGACGGAAATATTCCTTTTCTGTAGGATAGGTTAAAAAGTCTACAGAAAACTGGTGTTAGTTCCCTTGCACAGTTTTTGAGAACTATGGCAGGTATTCCGTCAGTGCCAGAAGCCTTCTTGGTGTCTAGCTTCATGAGAATACGCTTTATGATACGCTGTCTGAAGACAACATCGGACATCCTTGACTGCAATATGGGAATAGTAGCATATGACAAGAACAACATGGAGCCCTACCTGTAGGAACTGGTACCCCATTTGGGTGCATGGGAGAGGGGCTCAGGGAGCCCTATCGGTGTCCTACATGTAGGAATTGGTACCCCAATTGGTTGTGTTTGTTGTTACATGCGCAGGTGTATGGGGCTCAGGGGGCCCACGGAGCCACCAGTCACATGCACCAGCGTATATGACAAGAACAACATGGAGCCCTACCTGTAGGAACTGGAGCCCCATTTTGTGATTAATTGGTTAAATTGCAGTCATAATGGTGAACGTAAAATAAAAAATTTCAGTATATAGGGGTTAGATTTGCAGCATGTGTAAACCTAACCTATATACTGAAATATTAATTTTACGTCACGTTCAAATAATCTAAGTGAAGGAAAGTAAAAGATGCATACACAAATTTTCAATAAAAACATATATTTATTTTAAAAATAAAATAATGTTGTTACAAACTTATTTAAATGAAAGAGCGAGTAAAAATTTTATATGAATTTAAAGTAGATAATCATCATCAGAGTCGCTCTCGTAGGGATCTTTAAAACGTCTCTTCACTTCATAGGGATGGTTAGCATGTAGTTTCTCGAGACAGTGATCCTGTTCATATACTTCAAATAAGACTTCAGAAAAAACAACTCTGGCACCAAAACTCCATGTTGTGATAATAAAGTATAGGTAACTGTAGTTTATCGCATATAGCATGATAATGATCGTTTATAATATTAAAGTTTTTAGTACATTGTTTAAAATTATTATAACATTTCTTACATATCCTAATATTAAAGTCCTTAACTAAATATACATTAACCCATATACAATATGTCATTACATCGAAGTGATCTAACCAATCTGTAGTTGTAAGTACTGCATTTCTGGAAGCCATAGTAAAAGTCTTACTTAAATGCATGAAACCTAAATAAGTATTACATGTCTGTTCATAATCATGCTTAGCAATTCTGTTAATATATGCCCATCTCGTAGTCGGATATAGAGGTAAAATTTTCAAAATTAAAACCCATGGTAACTGAGGAGGTGAAGAAACGACTAATTTGGATAAATTCGCAACAAAATTACAAATGCTAATAATACAAATCTGCTTTAGAGGGTACGCATTATTGGATGGTGACACCGGGGATGACATCTGCAAAAGAAAAAACCTATTTACTTAATTTTGTAATGACCAAATGGTAGAGTGTCAAAGGAATTTGGTAATAGATGACGTTTATCATCGTGGGGGTTCAAAGCTATCTTAATTTGCTCTATGCTGAAAATGTTGTGTGAATAGGAGCGTATGGTCCTTTGAGTGACACGAGACTGTATTCCACCTTTCAAGCAATCGAAATAATCTCGGAAAGTTAATTTATTTTTGACTATATCATATTTAATACCTTTAGCACGTTTAGAAACTCGTCCGCCCTGAATTTTAAAAGCATACATTTTGGACCTTAAACCGACAAAATGTGTAATGATGCTACCATTGACTTCATCTTTCTGTAGGCCTAATACCTTTTTGTTTACTCTCGGTATATTATAAACATTATCTACAGGGTAGTCAGAAGTATCGAAAAAATTCAAATTTGGTTTAATGATTTCTTTAAACACATCGTCACATTTGAGATCATAAATAAAGCTATCTGTATCAGTATATAATAATTTACAATTTGATAAACCCATTTTTGGTATCATAAATCCATAATGGAAATTAAACATAGTTAGTTTGGATATATCCAGGATAGACATACCAATATACAGTGGTTTGTTAAACATCAATTCAGATTTATGTAATTCTATTGTCATTATATTTTCATCCAGGATAGTTCGACTATGGAAACGATGACTTGCAATCAGATTTTTCGCCCCGTACCGACCTGACCAATTTCGGACAATTCGGACAGTTCGGTGCTTCCTAATATTTTCACAACTTTTTCCAAATATCGCGTTATTGTACAATTTAAAGTTGTTTTTACCGAAGGTAGTGGTAGCCTGGGTTCTTAATCGATTATTTAGTTCAATATATGGTTTAAGCCACCGACATTGTTTAAATTTCAAGACTTTATGAATTTTTGTTAACTTTAATCCCGATTCTAAAGCTTGTTTTAGGTTACGGTAATGTAAAATATAATTTTGTTTGGAGTGAAGAGTGCTTAATAATTTCGGTAATTTTGATCCGGGGTGGTACACGATGTTCAGGACAGAACGGAAAATCTTTGTGCAAATCATGCAAACTCTCTGGATATGTCAAATCAACTTGCAGAATGTAGCCTACAGGGGAATCGTCTGGTACTGACATCACATCAATGTTAAAATCGCACCATTCGAAACCTCCATATGGTAACGGCTCCGTCATCGCCTTTCCGTACAAATTATTTGCATCTAAATAAAGTACATAATTTGACTGCTTGGATGGATCATAATCTGTGGTGTATTTATTATTGGCTTCAGCATATCGATTAACGCATACAGAAAGTCCTCCGCGAATACCCTGTTCGATAAACATTATTTGATCTATATCCCGTAATAGCTCTAACTTACATCGACAGTAGAAGAGCATGGCGTCCCCACGAGTATCCAGGTATTGAATGATACCATGCAGGATCTAGTTTATGTGATTTAATAGAATTATCGCGAAAAGTTTCGAACACATCAGCCAAACCCAAAATATCGGTTTTTAAATATAAATCTGAATATTGCCCTAAATTTTGAATTTTGAATGCATTCCATACCTTTTGAGCATGCTTATAATTTTCCTCAGATATGTTAGTACAATCTAATTTATTAAAAAACTAATCAATGGAAGGGAGCACCTCCTCACTCAATTTCTCCAAATTATCAATATAGTCATACGGAAACACACCCTTCCTAGTTAATAAGTTAAATGATTCATCACATAAATCAGGAAATTCCAATCGTAGAATCTTAAAATCATCTTTGGCTAGGGTAGAAGTTAGAGTATCAAGTGACGCCCCCATAAATCGCAACGAATCAATAAATCTGAATTTTATTCTGTTTTCATGATGATACGTAAATGAAATGAACCTTTCCTTGTTGACTGGTAGAACAGTTACATTACCACGTTTAGCAAGCTCTTTAATCAAAAAATGACTGTCGTAGCCTGAGAGGTTATGGAATACAACGGGTACCATAAATTGTTTTTTGAAATTTAAATTGCAAGCCTGGTGGGCGAAACCCCTGAAGCACCCTGTAAAATGATCATGATCGTGTACGATAACATCCTTCGATTCAAATCGAAGCTCGCATATGTGACAGTGTGTAGCATCTTCTGCAGAATCAATAACCATAGGTGTTATATTTTTTAAGCGCCTATAAATCGAACTAGATAACTGGGTCATTTCATTAATGAACCATTCAACACAATTGGTGCCGCGATAACTCTTGAAATGGGAAACGGAGTCGTCGTACGTACATTTCAAATAAAAACCATCACTGAAAGCTTCGTGTCGTTGGTACTTCTGAATATTTCCACTTGATAACTCATTTAAAGGAATTAACTGACATTCAAAGTCAGCATATATGATAAAAGGGCATTTTTGTTTATAAATAAAATTTTAAATTCAATAAATTCATACTTTGGAAACGTTACTTTGTATTCATTAAACTTAGCACAGAGAACTTCGTGCTCGGTTAATTTGTTTTCAGAAAAAAAATAATTTAGACAACGATCACAAAAAAATAATTTTTTCTTTTGTTTCCCAAGTTGTGATTTTAATAGTCGCGATAAGTGTTTAATCCAGCAATAATGATATTTGATGTTTATATCTTCGATATCTTCGATATCAATATCCTGAGGTGTGTCAAAGTCATTTAATTTTGGAAAATATTTATCTTGAACCAAAAGCAAATTGACATGTCTAGGTAATTTATTTTTGGTTAATCGAGCCGGAACCACATTGAAAAAAGAAGATCTCTTAGTTTCTATCAGTTCTAAAGCATAAACATTTACCGAAATATTATTATTTTTTTCGAATTTAGGAATTTGGTCTAATGTCATAGGTGATGGTAAATTTTCAATGTTTAGTACTGTTCTGTAATATGGATATGAAGAAGTTAGGTTATAATTATTGTGAGCTGGGAATAATGCGCTAACAATTGCCCAAAAGAAACAGGCATGATCATTGTTCTTAATATTGATACAGGCCTTTTTCCGTTCTATTTCGTTAGGTAGTTTAATGTAAGATGATCCGTTCCCTATTTCAAATTTATTAATATTAATTTCAAGGTAAATTATTTGCTGTAAAGCGAAACCGCTCTGGCATTCTTGAAATTCAGACAATTTATTAAGAACTTTATCATAAACATGCTCAAAGAACCATTGCTCTAAATCCACCCCCAAATCGATAATGGCATTCCTTGTATTAAAATATTTTAAATTAATAATGTCAGATTCGATACCTTTTTTAATAAACTCCCCACAAAAAGTCGTATTAACTTTTATAGTTGAAAAAATCCTCAAGATAGCTTTTATTTTCTTTCGAAATAAAATAAATGCATCGTTTAAAAATAAATTTATATCTTTGTGAACTAAATTAACGATAACTCCGGACTTAACACGACCCTTGAAACAAGATATAATATTATTCCACACTACTCTATTTTTGATATCGGAATTTCTGTTAGTACACAAAGTATGCTTAATTAATGTTTTTAACGATTTTAAATGTTGAATTGTAGTTTGCAGTCTGCGACGCAAATCTAAAGAAATATTTTTACGGTGAATAGCTCTGTGACAAGAAATTAACCTCCTCTGTATCCGATTACACCAAACGGTAACATCCCGATCTGAAAAATTATCAAATAATACTTTTTTAAGATTTTGAAATGAAGTAATGAGAATATTAGCTTTCGTTATGGCTTCCATAATAACAGTAATTTACAAATATAGGGTTAGACTCACCTCTTAATATTACTGCGATAGTTCAATCTTGAACAGCGTGATTGGATTCCGTTTTCCAACGTCCTTTGTACCCAGGAAAACTACGGAGTATTTACTGCAAACAAATTCGACTAGGTTTGGTCTAATGATATCAGTAACTCGTTTTGGTAAAAACACAACTTTTTCCCCCAAATCCAACAAGATGGACTTGCCAAAACGGGTGTCGGTCTCCTTCGCGCTGAGGATTGGATGGGGTTGGTTAATTGGAAGGTCCTTTAGACTCACCACCGGCTTCTGCTCTGCAACACAGACGGAATTGATTATTGATAGATCCATCTAAAATATAATAAGAACTAATCAGTCAATGTTATTTTATGGGTCTAGCACACGTGCTGCAGGGAAGTCCCTAAAGCGCTCCAGGAGCGGCACGAGTGCGGAAAAAAAGCGATTCACGTTGTTCTTGAATCGCTGTAAATTGTACTCGGGGGAAACACAGCGCGGGGCAAATTATTCCAAAGGGATGACGTTCTCCATATAAAAGATTGCTTGAAAAGCGTTGTACGCGGAGTAACAAGCTGAACCTCATACGGATGCGAAGCACCAGCGCGACGTGTATTTCTAACATGCACCGCTTTGGGAGGAATTAAGCGGGCTACATCCTTCGAATACTTTCCATGAAAATACTTGTAGAACAGACTCAAGTCGCCAACCGTTCTTCGATGTTCTAGCGAATCAAGGCCGACGGTCAATTCCGGAACGCCCTAATCAGACGGACCGCTCTTCTCTGAACAGAATCCAACAAATGCAGTGTATGTTTGGGAGCGGAGCCCCAAACGTGGGAGCAGTATTCCATAGTTGATCGAATTTGGGGCTTTGTAAAGAAATAACAGTTGCTGTGGGGTGTAAAGCTTTCTGGTTCTAAATAATATTCCCAACTTTTGAGAAGCTCTCCTTGCTATGCCTGCAACATGTTCATGCCAAGACATATTTGCCTCCAAACTAACGCCCAACAAATTGAGTGACGATGCTGGGGGGATGGAGTGCCCCGACATAACTATGTCGGTTTAGCAACGTTAACTTTTTTAGAAAAAACTGCCGCTTGGGTTTTTGTAGCGTTAAATTTCACTTGGTTACTGTCACCCCAAGATAGAATTTCTTCCAGGTCTTTGTTAAGTTAAACGACCTCCTGCTGTCTGCGGATATTCGCCTGGGCAGCCGATGTCCGAGCGTTCAAATAAAAAACTATGCAAGCAGAAATGATTAATGATAGATCCAATCTAAAATATATTAATAACAAAAATAAATAATCAGACATTGACATTTCTCTCTTTACTTTAAATAAAACTGTTACTTACATTTTCGAATTTTCAGTAGACCACACGCAAAAGAACGTCACGGCTCACGCAGTCTTACAAATACAGTGCGAGAGTTGGTAATTAAATAATATCACTTCAAGTGTAATGTGTATAAATATAGTTATGTTTACGTCACATAAACCATAAAACACACTGTACGTAGTGGTCTTGCGGGAATGCATAATGTAATCGTATGCAAATAGTTGACCTCACGTACAGGAAATGTATTTGCTGATAATGCTTATTTTGAATCATAATATAGTCTATTAGTTTAAACATGTTTAAAAATAAAAATACATATATATAATTTTTATTAATTGAAATATTCAAAATTACGATTGTGTTTTGCTTGTATCCTTCTGGCTGACTGCTGTTGCTGTGTGAACCGGTTATATATTAGCACATTTTAAATGTTATTATCACAGAGTAAACGTCGTAAACGCGGAAAAGGGCATAATAAAGCTGTTGAACAAGAGCTCGGTAAGAAAGGATCAGGTCTATTTATGCGAAAAAACAAATGTGGTTATCTCTATTTAAAGCAAAACCAAAAAAAAAAAACTACCAATAAAGCTACCCAAAAGGGCATTATTGAAATAGAATTACAGAAATATGCGAAGAGACTTAAAATACCCCATTTTAGAGGAGTATTTATGCGAGATACTCTAAGAAGTCAAGTGTGAAAACCAAAATAAAATAAGAGAATACTATTCAATGTGTAGACATAAAGACATAGACGCAGCGTACCTGTGTCAGACTTATTCAAAGATACCAAAACAACTTATAAGGGATAACTGTAACATCATAGTGCTATTCAGACAAGATGAAATAAACCTGAAACATTCTTATGAAGAACATTGTTCTCCAGATATGCCATACAATCAATTTAAAAACCTATGCTCTGAATGCTGGCGTGAACCTTATGGGTGCTTTGTAATCGTAAAGGATTTTGATGTGAAAAACGGCCGCTATCGTAAAGGATTTGATGAATATATAAGTATATAACAATATAATGCCATTCATTTGACATGATGACCTCATTAGATTCGCATATTACTAAAAAAATCAACGAACTATCGCGTAATATTCGGAAAAAAAAAATATCGCGCTCTCAAACTGAATCGAAGTGAAGAAAATGTAGAACTAAACAGAATATTTAAACCTATTACCGAACCTTTAAAAAAACACATTGCTAGACAAAAGCCGAAAAAAGGGCGTTGATGATGATAATGACGACGATAATGACGATAAGAAAACAACGTTGCCAACGTTGTCAACGTTGCCAACGTTGTCAACGTTGCCAACGAAGAAGGAAGAAGTTATTCTAAAGAAAAAAGAGGATAGTCCAAAGTACGTAGCTGCTGCACAACCAAATTGGCGAAGTCGTTCCGAAGTATCGTTTTTACCGACCGAATCAATCGGTGAGTTTGATACTACTACCGCAGATGACGATGATGATTCCATATTTACACCTGAAACGTCTGCCGCAGAACAAGTTAGTCCTACAGTCTATGAGGAATACTTGAACGACTATCCTATATTGGCACGCTCCTACATCGATAGATATATAAGAGATGTGGATAAGAATAAGTTTGATACGACGTATGGTATAACTCACGATCATTTAACAAATAAGTGGTTACTTGGTAAGGACGAATTAGACTTTGATCGTCAAAAAGACCAATTTACCATTAAAGGTAGAACCTTTAAAGGGACAAGAGGACTATATGAATTGCTCTTTATGAAGGATCCTCACAACTATACGTTAGAAGATTCAAAACATTACAGGAAAATACTAGAATTAACGAATGTGCATAAGACTGGGTTTAATTCAACAGGTAAACTGAGAAGTTCTAAAAATCCCAAGTATACATCAATAATTAAACCAACAATCGATAGGAACAGACTCAGGGCACATACACATACTGGAGCCGCGTTGCACTATAATGACAATCCTATAGAATATGTCTATTGGGATGACATTAATGAATTGGTTGACAGGCTAAGACTGCTTATAGCATCCCAGCGAGCTGGTAATACTTCACATAGTAACGAAATAGAGTCCATAATCAGCGAACTCAAGGAGACTGGTATTATATATTAACCTGTGTTTACCCATAATCTTTTCAGTTCATAATGACGCTCAATAAATTTGGCACCTCTTCAGCTAAGCATTCCACACGCTCAGAGTCCAGTTCTATAGCGGTAAATGGATTGCAGTATACAATCGCTGGAGATGTTGATATGGAAAATAAGAAAATTACTAATGTTAAGGCACCTACTTTAAACCATGATGTTGTTAATAAGGAATACCTAGACACTGAAATTTCACAGTTCAACATCAAAGTCCAAAATATTAAAGACGAACTTACTAAGATAGAGCAAAAACTCAATGAGCGGTTTTTTTATACAAATCATAAGATTACCAAGCTAATTAAGAGTAATGGTGAGCAACTTGCTAACATTAATCAAAAAACTGAAAAACTAAAGAAGGATATTGACGCATATAAAGAAGTACATAATGACACTATAGAACTTCATATAACGAATTTAATGTCACGTATAGAAAAGCTGGAAAGAATAATTGACCCACGCATATTCAAGTCACTTGCTGCGTATGAAACATCGCAAAATATTGCAACGACAACGAACAAAACGTAAATAATGCGTAAACAACAAAAACAGACATCAAAGGAAAAACTTCAGCTTGTAAACGAACTGCATAAGCCAATTAAAAGAAATTTTAGGCGACGTAGGACCATCATTAAAGGATTAGACGAGTACTGGCAAATGGATCTTGCGCAGATGGACATGTACGCGAAATCAAACAGAAATTTCAAATACATTTTGGTTGTTATTGACTGTTTTTCAAAGTTTGTTTGGGCTAGACCGCTAAAATCCAAACATGCGTCCGAAACGACTAATGCGTTCAGTTCCATATTACAAGAAGGGAGGCATCCTAAGAATTTATCCTCAGATAGGGGGTTAGAATTCCATAATGAAAAGTTCAAGGCTTTAATGAAGAAGCACAACATAAACCATTATAGTACCTTCAGTGAAATGAAGGCTTCAATAGCTGAACGGGTTATTCGAACAATTAAGGAACGGCTGTTCAAGTACTTTACAGCTCACGGAACATACAAGTGGATTGATATACTACCACAAATAGTTGATGATTATAATAATACGAAACATCGTACTATTAAAATGAAACCCGTAAATGTTACCAAGGAGAATGAAAGTCGACTCCTAAAATCGGCATATAATTTTATTAAACTCGCTGTAGAACGCAAATATAAATTAGGAGATGTCGTTCGCATCAGTAAGGCTAAGCATATCTTTGCCAAAGGATATACGCCTAATTGGACCACGGAATTATTTAAAATTATCAAAGTTAGGATTACAAATCCCACAACCTATCTCTTGGAGGACATGAATGGAAGACCTATAAGTGGAACTTTCTATGAACAAGAACTACAACGCACAACGCAACCTGATATATATTTAGTCGAAAAGGTTTTACGTCAAAAGGGTGATAAAGTTTACGTAAAGTGGCTCGGTCTAGACAAGTGTCATAACAGTTGGATTTCCAAAGATAATGCATATTAAGTTAAGCACTAGTTTAATGGGCAGTCCACCATCACCATGAGATCATATTTATGTAGCGGATGTTGGAGGGTAACGAAATCTGCTTCGCCAATACCACTGCAACTAAACATAAGAGGTCGAACACCATGTATCCTTGAACTAAAAATGAAAATAATGGACTTTTGTCCAAAATGCATCTGCATAACTATCTGAGGAATAGTGGGGGAGGGGTGAATATCTACATGATTCTAACAAGTCAGTTCAAGTTTGAAATTTGTGTGAATAAGATGTGTAATAGCAGCGACACCACCAGTATCAGTAATGAAGTTTATAATCCTCTCACGTCATCATCAAGTTATGATTTAGCCATTGAAGAGGAAAAAACCTTTTTATTAAACACATCATTTAAGACATACCATCTTTCAATAGATTGCGGTATAAGTGCCGCTCGAGACTTTACTCCTGCTGTACGTTTAAGCGCTAACAAACAACAACTTACATTAAACTCTAACGAATGGCATGAATTGCTAGCCATTTTAGAGGACCTCCTTGAAAATGAATTCTGCACCAGTTCAAATGAAGAATGCACACCTCGAAATATTTGGCCTGATATCTCAGTTTCAATACACACAGTACTCAGTGAAAAAACTGTTTGTCTAACGAAGAAGGAAGTGTTAATATTTATGCATGAAATTGATCTATGTGAACTCATCCAATTCAAATATTTACTTGCTTGCAGAATATCCATGTTAAGTACCCTCAATTTTGGTGTATATTATTATAGGGTATTAGAAAATTTCAGTAAACATGATAGTCGTAATATGGCTTTAGTGGACATGATTAAATTTTTATATAACGCGCATAGTAGTGTAAATAATTATATTTTATTGGAATGTTTCTTATACAATAAGGAAAAGATGTTAAATGACTATAATAAATATAAATATATAACATTTTGAATATTCATGTGTGTTTTATTTATAAACATTGAAAATTTACCATCACCTATGACATTAGACCAAATTCCTAAATTCGAAAAAAAAAAAATAATAATATTTCGGGTAAATGTTTATGCTTTAGAAACTGATAGAAACTAAGGGATCTTCTTCTTTCAATGTGGTTCCGGCTCGGTTAACCAAAAATAAGTTACCTAGACATGTCAATTTGCTTTTGGTTCAAGATAAATACTTTCCAAAATTAAATGACTTTGATATCGAAGATATCAACATCAAATATCATTATTGCTGGATTAAACATTTATCGCGACTATTGAAATCACAACTTACTAAACATAAAGATAAATTATTTTTTGTGATCGTTGCCTAAATTATTTTTTTTTCTGAAAACAAATTAACCGAGCACGAAGTTCAATGAATACAAAGTAACGTTTCCAAAGTATAAATTTATTGAATTTAAAAATTTTATTTATAAATAAAAATGCCCTTTTATCATATATGCTGACTTTGAATGTCAGTTAATTCCTTTAAATGAGTCATCAGGTGGAAATACTGAGAAGTACCAACGACACGAAGCTTTCAGTGCTGGTTTTTATTTGAAATGTACGTACGATGACTCCGTTTCCCATTTCAAGAGTTATCGCGGCACCAATTGTGTTGAATGGTTCATTAATGAAATGACCCAGTTATCTAGTTCGATTTATAGGCGCTTAAAAAATATAACACCTATGGTTATTGATTCTGCAGAAGATGCTACACACTGTCACATATGCGAGCTTCGATTTGAATCGAAGGATGTTATCGTACACGATCATGATCATTTTACAGGGTGCTTCAGGGGTTTCGCCCACCAGGCTTGCAATTTAAATTTCAAAAAACAATTTATGGTACCCGTTGTATTCCATAACCTCTCAGGCTACGACAGTCATTTTTTGATTAAAGAGCTTGCTAAACGTGGTAATGTAACTGTTCTACCAGTCAACAAGGAAAGGTTCATTTCATTTACGTATCATCATGAAAACAGAATAAAATTCAGATTTATTGATTCGTTGCGATTTATGGGGGCGTCACTTGATACTCTAACTTCTACCCTAGCCAAAGATGATTTTAAGATTCTACGATTGGAATTTCCTGATTTATGTGATGAATCATTTAACTTATTAACTAGGAAGGGTGTGTGTTTCCGTATGACTATATTGATAATTTGGAGAAATTGAGTGAGGAGGTGCTCCCTTCCATTGATTAGTTTTTTAATAAATTAGATTGTACTAACATATCTGAGGAAAATTATAAGCATGCTCAAAAGGTATGGAATGCATTCAAAATTCAAAATTTAGGGCAATATTCAGATTTATATTTAAAAAAACCGATATTTTGGGTTTGGCTGATGTGTTCGAAACTTTTCGCGATAATTCTATTAAATCACATAAACTAGATCCTGCATGGTATCATTCAATACCTGGATACTCGTGGGACGCCATGCTCTTCTACTGTCGATGTAAGTTAGAGCTATTACGGGATATAGATCAAATAATGTTTATCGAACAGGGTATTCGCGGAGGACTTTTTGTATGCGTTAATCGATATGCTGAAGCCAATAATAAATACACCACAGATTATGATCCATCCAAGCAGTCAAATTATGTACTTTATTTAGATGCAAATAATTTGTACGGAAAGGCGATGACGGAGCCGTTACCATATGGAGGTTTCGAATGGTGCGATTTTAACATTGATGTGATGTCAGTACCAGACGATTCCCCTGTAGGCTACATTCTGCAAGTTGATTTGACATATCCAGAGAGTTTGCATGATTTGCACAAAGATTTTCCGTTCTGTCCTGAACATCGTGTACCACCCGGATCAAAATTACCGAAATTATTAAGCACTCTTCACTCCAAACAAAATTATATTTTACATTACCGTAACCTAAAACAAGCTTTAGAATCGGGATTAAAGTTAACAAAAATTCATAAAGTCTTGAAATTTAAACAATGTCGGTGGCTTAAACCATATATTGAACTAAATAATCGATTAAGAACCCAGGCTACCACTACCTTCGGTAAAAAACAACTTTAAATTGTACAATAACGCGATATTTGGAAAAAGTTGTGAAAATATTAGGAAGCACCGAACTGTCCGAATTGTCCGAAATTGGTCAGGTCGGTACGGGGCGAAAAATCTGATTGCAAGTCATCGTTTCCATAGTCGAACTATCCTGGATGAAAATATAATGACAATAGAATTACATAAATCTGAATTGATGTTTAACAAACCACTGTATATTGGTATGTCTATCCTGGATATATCCAAACTAACTATGTTTAATTTCCATTATGGATTTATGATACCAAAAATGGGTTTATCAAATTGTAAATTATTATATACTGATACAGATAGCTTTATTTATGATCTCAAATGTGACGATGTGTTTAAAGAAATCATTAAACCAAATTTGAATTTTTTCGATACTTCTGACTACCCTGTAGATAATGTTTATAATATACCGAGAGTAAACAAAAAGGTATTAGGCCTACAGAAAGATGAAGTCAATGGTAGCATCATTACACATTTTGTCGGTTTAAGGTCCAAAATGTATGCTTTTAAAATTCAGGGCGGACGAGTTTCTAAACGTGCTAAAGGTATTAAATATGATATAGTCAAAAATAAATTAACTTTCCGAGATTATTTCGATTGCTTGAAAGGTGGAATACAGTCTCGTGTCACTCAAAGGACCATACGCTCCTATTCACACAACATTTTCAGCATAGAGCAAACTAAGATAGCTTTGAACCCCCACG
>CM032446.1:174093091-174098091 GCA_019049505.1 Pachyrhynchus sulphureomaculatus
AACATAATTACTTCATTTCGTGTACAGGATTCATTACTCATAATATCTTAAAAATTTTACCCGAAACTGAAATGAAAACTAATAGTAACTAATGACAGTTTTGTTTTATTTTAAGGTAAATTATGAAGATGTCTAAGAATTTAAATCTCAAAAATATGTTTTACATTATATTATAATCTATTCATATATTTTCTAGAAATTTTGCTTTAATAAATTTCCCTATGCCTCATGATATGTGCTATTTATTTCCGTCTCCCTTTCTCTTAGTTTTCAATGAGGTAAGTCGTTCCTTGCTGTTTATTCTAATCATAACATTAAAAATCATTTTGAATGAAGAATTAAATAATATATTAAAATTCGTATATTATGAATACCATTAATTATGTAAGTTATTTCACTTAACCTTGGGTAACATTTGATTACAATGGAAACTTTAAAGAATTTCTCTATTACATTTTTAACGGTGTTGGTTTATTATTATAAATATTAAAAACTGAAGATAATATGTTCGGAGATAAGAGCTATTTATACACCTCATTCAAAATAGACGATTTTATTGTTATTTTAGAAAAACTAATCAGAATTAATAAAAGGCGTTGCATTTCTTTCAAAGGCAATTTAAATAAGAAGATATGAATTTTAAAAACACCTCAAAACAATATCGTGCCAAAACCACAAAACGTAACTGTTCTAAATCTGCAAGGCAGCAATTTATAAAATTTCTGAGCTGGTAAAATTAAGCCCATATTACGTCAGATATTACAGGAACTTCTTACAAATCACGCAATCCAGTAATTACTTTGTTAATCAATTTTAATTATGTACTAATGGCATGATCCAAAGTGCCTTTATTTCTGTTCTCCAGTTGGTTCGTAATTGCTTCCTTAAAACATGAATTAAAAATGTGCCAAAATTTACTTTTAAAATACTTTTAAGTGTGTTTGTATTTAATTTTAATACAGATAATTAACTATATAGAATGTTTTAAGGTTAAGTAGGTATAACCTGAAACCATGAAATTTAAAAAGCTTCTGGAATACAGAAGGCAGTAAAAGATTTTCATCATTTATACCAGTTAAAAGTACTTGATAAAGAACAGTCGGTCATATAAATATGATTTTTATTTTAGCTGGTCTTTCTCAATGAAGATGTTCCAAAAGTTGCTTTAATAACAATTAATGATAGGTGGGATAGATATTTTTGATAATGTATAACAATGCGTATTTTCGGTGTGGTAATTTGTTTGTTCTGTTACTATTTAATGATTTGGCATAAGTAACTTGGAACATGTTATAATAACGTCAAAGGAACCATTACAGATCTTAACGCAATATAAATTTAAAAAAAAAAATTAAATCAAATCTATAAAATGTGATAAAAATTATTATTTTACTCTCGCAAAGAAATGTAAGCAATATGTATACTTAATACTCAAATATATATGTATGTATATACTTAATACTCAAAATATAATATGTAAACACAAAAATAAGAAAAATACTGAATTCGGGAAAAGTCGCGCTTGATTATTAACATATAATTGTACTACAGCAACATCTTTTGAGAAAGCCCTATTGTTAGCTGAACTCTTTGTTCCACACTCTACTATTGATTTCCAGGAAAAAATAACACCCAATATTTGCGATGTGTCATAAGAAGTATTTTATTAAGACCAGAAACCAGAAAAACATCTGGTGCTAATGGAATATCTGCCACAGTAATAAAACATGCGCGAGCAAACTAAAACCATTTTTTTTTTCAACTTATAGAAAAGAAAAATTTCCTTTCTACTGGAAATGCGCTAGGGTTCGGTCGATATACAAAAAGGTTAAAAGATCTTGCCAGACATCTACAAACTAGTGGTATTGCTTTCAATAATTTCGAAGGTTATAGAAAAGGCTATTAATCGGTCTTTTAAAATATATGTAAGAATTCAATGTATTCACTACCATCAATATGGCTTAAGTAAGTAAAAATCAACAGAGGATCTTCTAACTTATGTGACATGGAGCAACGTTGAATATTTTAGAGCATTTGTAGCAGTTTTACTTGATATATCAAAGCCATTCGACCATGTTTGGCTTTACAGATTATGGACTAAATCATGCTTTAATAATTTATCTGAAAGTTCCTATTTATGTAGTTGTTGGTGTTGCATCTCTCGAATACATTCACTATCAACGCCCATGTGTCGCAAAGCTACATACCGTCTCCTGCTCTTCGTTTTAAGGTTTTCTAATTATAATTTCACTGAAGATAGTACCCTTGTTATTTCTCTAAACTTGAAAACTCGAACATCAGCTACCCATTACAATATCTGCACATACAAGGAAGTTGTTCAAATTATCAAAGCCCTGGAAGAAGTATTGTATTAGGGTGACAGTAACCAGAAAACAATTTAACTCGAACCCAGGCAGTAGTTTTTAGTACGGAACACTTATAAGATGACTTCGGCGTCTGTCCGTCTGTCTGTCCGTCTGAATGTCCGCCTGTCTGTCCGTCTGTCTGTCCGTCTGTCTGTCCGTCTGTCTGTCACACCCGGTTTTCTCCGAAAACTATTTCTAATAGAAAGTTGAAATTTGGTAATAATATAGGAATTAATGGCCTCATCAGAGCCATGTAGTTTTGAAAGTTAAATTTTGACTTAAGGGGTTAGTTTTGGGGGGTGAAATAGGAAGTGAAAAAAAAAAAAATTTTTTTTTACTAGGTCATCGAGTGTGGTGAAAGCTTGTGAAAACACGAGTAAAATATATATATATATATATATATATATATATATATATATATATATATATATATATAATGTAAAAATCTCTGTCCACCTGCCTTATCTCGAAAAGTACTTATCAAAAAATTTTGAAAAACTCTGAAAAATTCTCCACGGGGTGTAGATTGAATGAAAATTGTCACGAGTGCATTATCTTTAATAATTAATCTGGTATACAAAAAAAATAAAAAAATTAAAGGTTATCAGTTTTCAGTAAAGATTGGAAACAAACTTTGTTAAAAACTCATTTGGGGTGTGTTTTGTGAAGTCACTGATCATTTTATTCCTCCGTAACAAAAGTTTTTATTTTAAAAGCAACCAACGCCAACGTACGGAACACTAATTGCGCAAATTCAACTTGCACTTGACTAGTTATTTCTAAACATGAGACGTTATAGTATTCGATATAGTTTTTCATTCTTTTAACATTATCGCTCAACATGATGGGAGTTTACTTAGGTATAAATACACAAAAAGCACAAATTTAACCAAGGATAGAATACTGCTATCATAATTGAGGCCTTACTCCAAAATATAAGATGCATTTGTTCAATTGGGCTATTCACCTGATTGGAGACCCAGAGCTCACCAGCAATCTTGATTCTGTAGAATATCGAAGAGAAGTTGCTGACTTGCATCTACTTTATAATTAATCTCGTTGGAAGTTTTCGATAGATGTAGGCCGTTCAATTCATTTAGGAATGGTGAATGCTAGGAGTACATGTCGTTGATCATACCACCCTTAACAAGAATTCTTTTCCACGAATAACCATATCCCTTTGTTATAGATTGCCCGGGACTGTGTTTCTCACCGAGTACAATTTGCAGCGATTCAAAAGCAGCGTGAGTTGCTTTGCCGTCTACGGGTTGCTCCTATTTTTCTTCCTGTTGCATAACAGGTTCACTATTTGAAATGGAATTTGATTATTTTGAAATCAAATATTCTAGGTACTTTAGGTCATCCCCTAAACTATTTTTTTTGTTTTCAATTTTGGTGTACATAAAAGGCTCAGCTCCAAATTTTTTAGTTTAAAAAGATGAAACAAGTCATTTTTTGCAAACTAAAAGTATTTTATTGTTTTTTATTACTTTCGTCCAAATTGTAAAGGTCTTATGCGATTCTTGACGGCCACTTTTTTTTTAAACGGCATTCTAGCTCTTACAGTAGCAAAAACTACCCAAAAAGTAGTATGTCATGTACCATGGAAATTATCTCTAACTTACATGTAGGTACCCACGATCCAGAAAAATTACAATTTTAAAGACAAACTTAAGTTGGTTTGTTTTTTACTTTGCGGGGAGCCTTTAATTATGTTTTACAAATAAATGCTATCTCCAGTACCACGAAAAACTTTTAGCAATAATCTAAAGGAAATCCATGTGTCACTCGTCGGTAAGTATTTTTTGTGTGCGGACATTATAAAGTGGGTCATTTTTTAATATTTAACTCCATTTTAAACGCAGTTATCAATAATTTGAATAAAATTCAGTAATATTGTAAAAATTTTATTTTGCTTTATTTACAAAAATGTTTCCTAGAGTGCACCAGTTTAATTGCCCAATTAGTATATTCTTGGACAATCTTACATAGAACTTTACTGCATAGAGCCTCATTTACAATTACTCGTTGATTTGTAATAACAGAGTTTCCTGAAGTACTTTATCTAATCAATTTTTTTATGCAAATTTACATATAATGTTTATTTTTTTTTTGATTTTACAAGGTTTTTCGTTATCCTTATGTGTTCAAAAATTGTTAGAACTAGTTGAAACGCAAAATTTTAATTTAGAAGATAGTTTATTTGGTCAACAGTGTAAAATATCGACAAATTAACTTTATTTTTATTATACGATTCAATTTAACGAATCAACGATTCATTTTGTTAATAAAATTTAAATAATTATCAACATACGAAACCTAATTTATACTTCAGTGACATAATAATTGCACTTTAATATTAAAAATTTATACTTTATAATAAAATATACCAACAATATTTATTTAAATAACCAATTTGTATTTTCAGGAATACTTATTAATATGTTTGTATTTAATTTGCAAAAGACTACAAGTCAATATATCAAAGCACAAATCACAAAAGTAATTTTGGTTACGAAAGAAAATTTCAAAGCATATAGGGGCAAACATGTGTTTCGATTGGAACTAATAAAAAAATTTTGTCGGCAGTTATATAGTTATATAATTGGTATTCTTAAATATAGGTTTTGCTCT
>CM032446.1:174103091-174143985 GCA_019049505.1 Pachyrhynchus sulphureomaculatus
CACATGAATTATTTTTTTTAGATAAGGTCTTCTGGACTTATTGCGTTGATTTACATTTCATATCAATTTAAAGAATGGATAAAAGGGGTGACAGTATCAGTAGACTTGTCGTGACAAAAATGCAAAAAATTTATTGTTAATGTTTTTTTCAGATCCGCTAATACGATGCAAAGCAAAAGAAATAGCCGAGTCTCTGGAACATTCTACATTCAGTGCTTCTTCTAGTTGGCTTAATAAATTTACAATCCGCCAGAACATAAGTTTTAAAGCGATTTCATCATTCTGGGAAAAATGCCCTTCTTTAATTAAGATATATTCACCGAGCGACATCTATAATTCCAATGAGACAGGTCTGAATTTTAGGGCTCTACCCAACAAAACGCTAACATTAAAAAAAAAATGTGTTAGTGGTAAATATCACAAAGAGAGGTTTACAGTTTTGCATTGTGCAAATAGGAGGGAGAAAAAGAAAAACTCTTAGTCATTAGTAAGGCAGCTAAACCTAGAGCATTTAAAAATATTAACATGAACCACCTGCCTGTAAATTGGAAATATAAGAAAGCTTGGATGACAGTAGAAATTATGACAGAGTGGTTGCAAGATCTTGATTGGAAAATGAAAAAGATACAATTTGTTATTTTTAGACAATGCAGGATGTCATCCAAAGGACGTCCGCTTAAAAAATATAAAAATCTTGTTTCTGCCCCCTAACTGTATATCAGCTTGTCAACCACTTGACCAGGGAATTATAAAAAATTTCGAAATTTATTACCGTAGTCTAATACTAAAACACCTTGTAGTAAACATTGAAACTGCTGCTACAACTTTTGAGTTAATTGAGGAAATTACGCCACTGGATGCAGTTTACTTTCCAAAAACCGCTTGGGAATAAGTAACCAAGGAAACAGTTAAAAATTGCTTCCGTAGAGCGGGATTTAAGCATGAAAATATGCAAAGTGAATACTAGTTAACTGAGACTGTTACATCTCATCCAGAAGATGACTTACCACTTAATGTACTTGTAGATATCCTCAAAAATAAGAATTTGTTGGAGTTGACTTATAGCGAAAACCTTAATGATTTTTTGAACATAGATAAAAATTTGTATGTTAAAAATCCAGATTCAGAACAAGAAATTAAAAATTCAGTTGAAATACAAGGACTTTCAGAAAATTCTGATGTCGATGAGGTTCCAGTACCAACAGACACTATCCCAAATTATAGTGAATCTATTACCCTAACCAAGCAGCTTAAAAGTTTTGCCGGAGATCACGGAGGTGCAGAGTCTTTAGAGCTTCTTTCCAAATTAGAAATACGATTTGTGGGCGCCATTTTAAAGAAAATGAGGAGACAAACAACAATATATGAATTTTTGCGTCATTAAAGCGATCTTTCATTTCATATGTATAACTCTATCCTATTATATTTTATATGTATCTGAAGGTAACAAATCTTTGTTTTTTCCTTAAGTTTTAAGTTTTTTGTTTATTTTTAAAATATGTATACGTTTTGAATGTCCCAAATTCTTTAATTACTGTTTTCATTAAAAAAACGATTTTTTTTGTATTTCGTTTAAGTGGAAACCCCTCTTGAACGGACACTTTCGGTCGGTCCCATTGGTGTCCTCCCAAGAGAGATTTCACTATATATATATATATATATATATATATATATATATATATATATATATATATATATATATATATATATATTATTATTATTATTAAAATACATTAACAAGTCCTCTAATATATTTTGGATTATATGGAATTGAAATCTATTTTGTCGTATTCTGTACACAAGTAAAAATGGTGAAATTATGAATATTTAATCTAAATTTATGTCTGTTTATTAGCTTCTTTATTAAGTTGTCACCATAACCATTCATTCCTTTTACTTCTGAAGCTGACTTCATTCAACAAGAAAGTGACTAAGTTAAGTAAGTATATATGGTATGTTTCTAAGGATTCATTTCATTGTAAATAAAGCACGCTTTACACTTAGTCACTTTCTTGTTGAATGAAGTCAGTTTCAGAATTAAAAGGTATATAGCTAGAATGAATGGTTATGGCGACAACTTAATAAAGAAGCTAATAAACAGACATAAATTTAGATTAAATATTCATAACTTCACCTTTTTTACTTGTGTGCAGAATACGATAAAATAGATTTCAATTCCATATAATCCAAGATATATTAGAGGACTTATTAATGCATTTAATAATGGCGGGATCACGTTAATCTATGTCATTAGACAACTTTAAAAATATCTTAGGAAATCTCAAGGATAAAACTCACGAACAAAATAGAGGGGAAATTTATTAAATAAGTTGTAGTGATTGTAACCAGAAGTACGTCTGGTAAACAAGGGTAGATTCGAACAAAATTTAGGTTAACCAATTTCAAAATTGTCCCGATTTAGTCTATGGCATGTCTAAAATTGAATACATCCAAAACTCTGTGTCATATATCACTAATGGAAAAAAAACTATATGTATTTTCGAGAATATATAAAAATTATGTTGTGACGTGTAAATTAATTTGAACAATTGTTTTGTTTTTTAATAGAAACAATATCCATGGCAGTTTACAAGTTATTTTTATAAAAAGCTCATCGCAATCTCAAATGGTGGTACAAAAATGAAGTACTACAACCACTTCTGATTTAAACCGATTTCAATTAAACTTGGTACTGGGCTTGTTCAGGTTAAGAATTTAATTCAACTTCGTTCATCCAAAATAGCTACTTCTAACAGAAGATTAAAAGAATATGGACCTTCATCAAGTAAAAGCGTATCAAGAAATATATAGGAATAAACCAATTATAATATAAGGAACTTAATTTTTTTCACAGTTTGATCTTTGAGTACAGATACTTTTCAGAATTGTATATAAGGAATATATGTAAATCAGATTAATAAAATACGGTGATCTAAAATTTTTTAATATTGTATGTTTTAAATTTAAAATATCAATTAGAAATTATAATCTGAATATACTAAGAAATTTTGTCTTAACTCTCCGTTCTTAAATTACAGTTTAGGGAGTCCGAGTGTTTTCGTTGTAAATAATTTCTAACATGTTCAGAGTAACGAGTTGCTTATTTGTCTTAATAAGGAGTCCTTTTTATAGACAAAATAGCAGCGACAAAACAAAAACAATGATTTTAAGTTACCTTCTCTTAACTACCTGTGGGTCAAAAAATCTTAACTATAACGGATTTACATATTAAATAAATTTCCATTTAAGGAAATTATATTGTTTTATTAGTAGAATTTCCTAACCATATTGCATTTTTAAAATAAAGCAAAATTCGTTTTTATAATTAAATTTTATGATATAATTAAAGAATTTTTTAACCAAAGGAAACCAATAACATTATTAATAAATAATGCATATTTTATCTAACACATAATATTTGCTTCTGAGTTTAGATATATGAATTATTTTCTTTATTTTTAAATTAATTTAACCCATATTATCTTCAATATTTGCTTCGTAATATTCATTAACATTTTTTTACGATGTCATAAACAATTGGTATATTGTAATAATTTAGAATACTGAATAAATAAATGAATTCAGAAAGTAAAATTGTATAGTGAACTAAAAAAAGTCTTGTGTTTTTTTAAAACCAGCTGGATTAAATTTATTTTGAACAAGTCATTTTAATTTTTCAGTCTCTAATACCTAGGGAATCAAGGAAAAACTAAAGCTTTATAAAGTAATTCGAAAACCATATATCTCCAGATAGACGTTAAGTCTATTAATGTTTGGATAATGTAATGTAATTCTGTTCCTAATTTGTTTTTTACTATAAAGTCCGAAATAAGCACAACGTAAAACTACTTTAGTAGTTTTTTGCCTGCCGGCTTTTCCCGGAACTCTGGTAATTAAAAACCTATTTATCTTATACTCTTATTTATTACGAACTAATATTATGGAACTACTCGGAAAAGTTGTAAAAACAGCAATAACTGATAATAAACGACTCTAATACTTATAGTGAAAAAATGGGAATTAATATATAATAAACATATTAATATAATGATTGGAATTGGAAATTCCGAAAACTTAAAACAATAATTCTCTAATAATTCACATTTTATTGATAATGCTTTAGATATCTTAATCTACTGACTATTTTGATATTCCAATCAACAAACGATAGTGAAAAAAATTTGTAATGACTAGATTTGCTTTAACAATTTTTAAAAATTGTATTTGTATGTGAGTAAGCTGACAAAATCAAAGATTAAAAATGGTGAGATAGCAAAACTAAAATATAATAATAGTCTTTTTTGTGGCTAATTTATTTAAAATCTATTTATCTGGTGAAAAACTGTCATTAAATTTTTTTTGCTTGAATTTTTTTGGTGCTATATTTAATTAAGAATGAAATGAAATAACGAAAAGATAAAACAATTTTCAGATTCTCTAATTCCTGTCATATTACTTCCCTTGCAATGACACGCAAAAATGGAAAATACAAAATATATAAAAAAAATTTTCTACTTTCAACTAAATGCTGTTGCGCTATATTATTCAACAACTTCCAAACAAATCTGTACAGTTAAATGCAACAATGTCAGTATTGGATATTCAGTCAGAATTTTGTAGAATATTTGTTTTGTCTGACAAATAATGACGCCAATTTATGAAAAAATTACCATTACAAATTTTTGCTCATTGTATATTGTATATTTATATTTACTATAATTTCAAAAAATGGCATTTATAGTTTAACCTAACTTGAAATTTTGTTTAAATTTTAGGGTTAAATCATGTAAATTAAATAAATTGTAATTTTTTTACGGCTCTGTATGCCAAAAAATGATTAAGAATAAAAAAAAAATTACTTAAGATGTCAAAAGTAACATAAAAGTAGGATAAACACCATAGAATTACTAATTCAAAATTAATAAAAAAATCACATACCCAGTTCATCTAAATGTAGTGATGGTCCAGTAATTTGTTGAGCAGTAGCGTTAGTCAATCGCAGAGGGTTAAATAAGAAGCGTAGGCGGAAAACTATCCTCTTCCTGTTTTTTATGATCCCCTTTTTTCAGGTAAAAAATGCACATGTGCTGTCCAGCATATCTAGTGTCCCAAGTGGGCTGCAGCTCGTGTACTTGCGATTAGTAGAAAAAACTGAAAAAACCCATTTATTTATTGCTTTATGGTCAGCCCATACATATATAATCTTAATTAGTTTATTTTGAGTTTTTCTCAGATTTCCTCGTCGATCAAATATCTGGCATCAACATGGAACACCTGGAAATCCATAATTTTATGATGGTCGACTATTGGAAAAAAAAGAAAACACCCGACGTCCAGTAGTCGACGGGCCTATGATGACTACTAGAATTACTCATAAAATCGACCCCAGCAGTCGAACGCTCATAAAACATGCAGCTCTCGAAGAACTGACGAAATTCCGAGTTGTGTGTATGTGTATGTTCTATGGCGTTGGTGAAAACCAAATAGCCAGCTTCTCAAAATTCCGAGTTCTATTAACATTTTCTGTACTTGCGCCTTGCCTTGGGGTAAAATAATAGTTTTCCAACGTTTCACATTCAGTTTCATTGAACATCCCAAGCGCGTCGACTGTACGCCACAAGTACCAAAAATGTAGCTTTACCGCCTCTTTTCGACCGGCCCAATCTCTTTAAATTTTCCTTCTCGGTCCATCGATAAGGGCCCTGAAACTGTTTCTGGATTAAAGTTGGAAAGTTCAACCATTACTTGAATACACCATCACGGATTATGCGATAAAAAGTTTTTCCAACTGATCTAAAACATAAGTGGTCGACTATTGAGTGGTGGTCGACCACTGGTGCACATCTCTATACCAAGATTTTTGAAATTTAAGAAAATAATCATTTCGCCTTAATTTCCAAACAGAATTTTTAACATTATACAATCATTCTTACTATATCTTACAAAATTACGGGATTAAGCATAAAAATTCAGTTTCTTCTAAATTTACAAAACATTTTACTACTTTTAGTGTATCAGTTAAATATAATCAATAAGTTATGTTAATTTGTTTTTCCCTGTACATTTCCTTGTTATTTACGATAATACCTAAAAGAGATTTAAAAAAAAGGTGTAAAATTAATTTAAAAATGGAATGTTTAAAATTCCAGTAATTTTGTCAAATTGTTTACAAATTACTGGCAATACATATTTATAAAAAACAGGGCAACCACGTTCTCCTTCGCTAAAATATTTACAACCTTCGGTCTTATACTTTGCGAGTCTTCCCCATCCATTAAGGCATGATTCATGACTATTCACTCTGGACCCAAACTGAGAATAGTTGATTAGTTCTTCGCATTAGATTATATGAATTTGGGTGAATTACAGTGGAAAAGTGCTGTTTCATTGAGGGCGATTTAGGCTATATAGGCTGTATGTAAAACTGATTGAAATTTATCAACTTATTCAATTTCTTAGGTTTTACCTCTTATATTTCACCAGTCTTCCCATGGATAAAACTCAACCTTTAATATATATATATATATATATATATATATATATATATATATATATATATATATATATATATATATATATATATATATATATATATATATATATAAATAAATATATATATATATATATATATATATATATATATATACATATATATATATATATATATATATATATATATATATATATATATATATATATATATATATTTTGGGTCATTCATTCTCAACAGCACCTCCACCTTTTCCAAAATTGGAAAAGGCATATAAAGTTGCGGATGGTTTCAAATTAAAGTTTCATGTATATGTTTTGAAAGTCTCAGTAGCAGAAATAAAAATTTTAAGATAGCAGCGAAGAACGGCATTGATAGTTGTAAAATTAACTTAAAAATCCTATGTAATTCGCAAACATAATGCGATTTCTTATTAAGACTTTCTGTATAAGCGATTCGATCATGATATTCCTATGTATTTTTCGTCACTGACATCGGACCTGAGGTCAAAATTACCCAATCTCGTTAGGATTCATCCCTAACCTCAAAAAACACGTAGAAAATGTCTAAAATCTCTTTAAATTAGCAAAGTAAAGATGGTAACTCCATATACCTATGTTTTTGTGACGCTGAATCCGAAAGCGATGCTAGAAGAATTCCATCACTTGCGGATTTGTCCCTAACCTCAAAAGTGATCATAATATCTTTGAAGTAGCGAAGTAAAGACGGAACTTTGCTTACCTTTGCTTTAAATGTAATATAATCAATCATAGCCTAACGAGGATAGGAAATAATATAGAAATTTAATTTTTAAATAAAGAATGTTAATTTTCAAATATAAAATATTGATTTTCAATACGAAATATTGGTTTCCAAACATAAGATTTCTATTTGACGAACTGTAAATATAACATAACCTAACATATGTACCTATATGAGGATAAAAAATAATCTAATATGTTATTTCCTAAATCAAAGTTTCCACACCACAAACTCTAAACCTAACAAAACCTATTATAGCCTAATGAGAATAGGAAAGAATTTAATATAATTTTGTTAAGTACTTTACTCTTCAAGAGACCTCAAAAAAATCATAGCAATCACCAATCTTAAACTCTATAATTACCTAATTAATCTACGTTCGATTCATCATTTGAAATCATACCTAATAGAATGTAATGTAGGTTGATTAGATTCGGAAACTAATATTTTGTATTATTTTCTAGCTTCATAAGCTTTTGTTAAGTAAGGTTCGATTATGTAAGGTTATCTTGGGTTTAAAGTTCGTCTTGTAGAGATCTAAAATTTCCTATCCTCATTAGGCTATGCTTGATTATATTATATTTAGCGCAAAGGTAAGCAAACTTTCCGCCTTTAGTTTGCTATTTCAAAGATATTAGGGCTATTTTTTAGATGTTTTCTAAGGTTAGGGGCAAATCCTGACGCGATGGGTTTATTCTAATATCGGTTTTGGATTTAGCGTCACAAAGACATGGGTATATGGAATTTCCATCTTTACTTGGCTAATTTCATGATATTTTTCCCATTTTTTACGTATTTTTCGAGGTTAGTTACGAATTCTCACGAGATTGGGTAATTTTGACTTCAGATTCGGTTTCAGCGTGAAAAAATACATATGAATATCATGATTGAATTGTAAAGAAAATCTTAGTTAGAAATCGCATCATGTTTGCGAATTACGTAGGAATTTTACAACTATCAATGCCGTTCCTCGCCGCCATCTTAAAATTTTTATTTCTACCACTGAGAATTCGAAAGTAGATATATGAAGCTTTAATTTGAAGCCATCCGTAACTTTAGATGTCTTTTCTAATTTTAGAGGAAGTGGGATATCCAGTTGAGAAAGAATGAGGGTTGTTTACATATTGTTGTTGTTAACGTACTTTATTGTAAATGGCGATCTATTTCAATCGAATATAACGAAAGTGAAGATGTTAGAGCAGCCTTGGAGCTTTTGTAACATCAAAATATTATAACAATATAGACAGAATGAAGAACATTGCGATGCATGATAATATTACAGATGTTTCTGAACAGACGAGAATCTTCTATAACATGACAAACAATTTTACCTGTCATTTACGATATGAAAACAGGAGCAGTGAGTTTTTTTTTCCCAAGATGGTGAATTCTCAACGGACGCGACATTGTTGATGACTCTGTGTTACTCAAACTTCTTACAACCAGTGATGAAACGTGAGTGTACGGTTATGGTACTAAAATGAAGGCTTCGAAGCTTGTTGATGAACATGGACCGTTGTTAAGTTTCTCCTACTATTTTTTCGAATAAAATGGAGTCGCCTATTATGGAGTCTTACGACAAGGTCGTACGGTCAACAGATAACATAACTCATAAGTTTAAGATGTTCAAAAAACAACAATCACAAATGTGGGCCAAAGTCTTGAACGCTCCACTGATAATTTATAATTATTCAGCCAAAAATAACTCTATTATGATGCCACAGCCTCCGTATTCTGCTGACATAGCACACTACTACTTTTTCTATTTCTCACTGATTAAGAGAATATTAAAAGGATGAGTGAACTTAAGGTTTTACCACAAAATGATTTCCACAAATATTCTGAAAATTAAAAGAAACTCTGGCATATAAGTACGTCGCACCTTTAGGGAACTATATCAATATAGAACAATAAATAAATTATTTGTGATACAAATTACAATTCTCAAATTATTTTTTGATCACAACATATATATATATATATATATATATATATATATATATATATATATATATATATATATAGAGAGAGAGAGAGAGAGAGAGAGAGAGAGAGAGAGACAGCCTTTCATACAGTTTTGTTTAACGGGTAGTTATATCCAACCTGGTTTTTCCATATAATTCCAGGATTTTATTTCTACTCTTTTATGTTACGATGAACTAACAGTAATACGAAATTTAGCACGGAGATATAGTAGATACTAAAATAACACAATAGCCTGGTTTTTATTTACACAGGTTATTTAGAAAACGACATTTAATAGTCTAAACAGAACAACAGCATTGGGTGGTATTACAGATTGAGTTTTCCAAAAAGCTTCATAAAAGACAACCAGATGATTCCCAATTTAGAAATTCCAAAAAAATATTAACTGAATACTAATATAAGTATATTATTTGCGAATAATGAATGTATATCTAAAAGACATAATATCTTTATATAGACCAGGTCATACAAACTTTATTAACGAAAAAAATTACAGAATTAGCCTACATAGACGAGGAGGTAAATCTTCTCCTAGGAGAACTACAGTATTTTAAGAGTTGCAGCAGGATTAATAGCAAAAAATACTTTATAAATATTAATATATTTATCTTCAGAGGGAAATATTTGTCGTAATTAAAAAAAAAAATTGGGATTATATAGATAAAAAACCATTTTTCTCAGTTTTTAAATGGAATATTTGGTGAAATTTATTTAATTAAATAGGAGCTTAATTAAACATTATAGCTGAAAACGATATAACTGTAAGGATTCGGTCCATATAAGATTAAGGGGTTACATATACCTCGAATTTTCAAAAATCAGACTTTTTTAATCATTATTATTCTCTATACTTCTAAGAATTATTCAAAAAAAAATTGTTAAGAAAATTCCTTTTCCATTACAAAGTTATTGCTTTCAATGTGTCCTGGTGTCAAATTGGGACCGATACCTGTCTCGTTTAGAATTTCTATTGTCAACCGGTTTTTTTGACAATAAAGTTTACCAAGTTGCAAGAGAAAGAAGACATACACTACGAAGCTGGAATGGGAGACTAGCCGTAAGTTTACATTTTATCTATGTGAAACTTTAAACAAATTTTTCTCAAAACTAGGTTTTTAGACACTCTCTGCAATATTACTCAGTAAATTTTTAATATATTTTAGTTTTTTTAATTATTTCAATAAACAATTTTCTATAAATAATTTAACAACATTTTTTGGTCGAAAATTGCATGCTAAAGTTTGAAACACCGTATAGTGTATTTATTTGGAGTTGACAGCAGAATACTCTCATTGTAGATGCAACTACATGTTGGGGTGTGCCCAAAAAAAAAGAGATTTCTTATCCATTTTACTAGATTTTGCTACCTGGTTTGAATTATTTTTAAGGGTTCAACCTATTTTAGGCAGAAAACCTCTACTATATAATAGAGTCATAAAATGTAAATAAGGGTTCATCAGTAGCACAGCTGTCCGAGTGTAATCTGCTTTTAAGGTTTAATAAATAAAATTATCTTAAAAATAAAGTTATAGAAACATAAGATTTATTACCAAAATTTTTTTAATTTCTAGATTTATGTATATATACAAATTCACAATTCACGAAATATATATATATATATATATATATATATATATATATATATATATATATATATATATATATATATGCTTCTTATTTCTTCATTTGTTATTCTCTCGATACGTGTCACTCTACGACATCTTCTCCAATACTCCATCTCTACCGCGTTAATGTCAAATTTATTTCTTTTGTTGATCGACCATGTTTCTGACCCGTATGTCATTATGCTTTGTATTATTGATTTGTATATGCGTGTTTTGTTTCTCTTTGTAATGTGCTTGTCCCACAGGATCGAATTTAATTGTCTTATGCATGTCCGCGTTTGTCCTAATCTAGCTTTAATCTCTTCTTCTGATGTTGCGTCTTTTGAAATAAAGGTTCCTAAATATTTAAATCTATCGGTTCCTTTGATTATTGTTTCGTTATCGACTTCTAGATTCTTCACGTTTCCCTCCTTTGTTGTTAGATATACCGTTTTATCAAAGTTTATTGCCAATCCTGCTTTAGTGTATTATTCTTTCAGTTTTTTTTTATGGGTCTAGCACACGTGCTGCAGGAAAGTCCCTAAAGCGCTCCAGGAGCGGCACGAGTGCGGAAAAAGCGATTCACGTTGTTCTTGAATCGCTGTAAATTGTACTCGGTGGGAAACACAGCGTTGGGCAGATTATTCCAAAGGGATGACGTTCTCCATATAAAAGATTGCTTGAAAAGCGTTGTACGCGGAGTAACAAGCTGAACCTCATACGGATACGAAGCACCAGCGCGACGTGTATTTCTAACATGCACCGCTTTGGGAGGAATTAAGCGGGCTACATCCTTCGAACACTTTCCATGAAAATACTTGTAGAACAGACTCAAGTCGCCAACCGTTCTTCGATGTTCCAGCGAATCAAGACCGCCGGTCAATTCCGGGTCCCCAATCAGACGGACCGCTCTTCTCTGAACAGAATCCAACAAATGCAGTGTATGTTTGGGAGCGGAGCCCCAAACGTGGGAGCAGTATTCCATAGTTGGTCGAATTTGGGCTTTGTAAAGAATTAACAGTTGCTGTGGGGTCTAAAGCTTTCTGGTTCTAAATAATATTCCCAACTTTTGAGAAGCTATCCTTGCTATGCCTGCAACATGTTCATGCCAAGACATATTTGCTCCCAAACTAACGCCCAACAAATTGAGCGACGATGCTAGGGGAATGGAAACATGAGAGCCACAAACAGAACCTTTCAGATATACCATAAGAGCGTAGCTTAGCCAAGACTCCATCGTGCCAAACACGGTCGAATGCCTGGATATGTCAAGAGCAACCGCTCGAGATTCTCCAAAGTGTTCAATTGCGTTGTTCCAAACATGTGTTACATAAGTCAGAAGATCTCCTGTTGATCTATGTTTACGAAAACCATATTGGTGATCGCTAATAATATTGAATCGTTCAAGATATTTTAGAAGATGCTCACTGATAACCTTTTCCATGACTTTCGATATTATTGAAAGCAGTGCAACTGGTCGGTAGTTATTTGGCAAGGTCTTCTTACCTTTTTTAGATATCGGCTGAACCGTGGCACATTTCCAGCAGGACGGAAATATTCCCTTTCTGTAGGATAGGTTAAAAAGTCTACAGAAAACTGGTGTTAGTTCCCTTGCACAGTTTTTGAGAACTATGGCAGGTATTCCGTCAGCGCCAGAAGCCTTCTTGGTGTCTAGCTTCATTAAAATACGCTTTATGATGCGCTGTCTGTAGACAACATCGGGCATCCTTGACTGCAATATGGGAATAGTAGGTGGTGTTTTTCCTTGGAAATCGACAGTAGAATGTGAAGCAAAGAGTTCAGCCAACAAGTTCGCTCTCTCAGCAGGTGTGGTTGCAATGGAATTATCTGGCCGTGTGAGTGGTGGTATGGTGGATTTGGTAAAATTTTGACTAACTGCCTTAGCGACTGCCCAAAAGGACCTGGAATTGTTGGGACAAGCGAGAAGTTTGTTTCTAATTCGTTGATTGTGTGCCTCCTTGGTTTCGTCGATAATTCCCTTGCATCTGTTCCGGGCATGAACAAAGATGTTACGATTTACAGTGTTAGGATTTTCACGCCATTGTCGGTAGGCAATATGTTTAGAAACAAGAGCTTCTTTGCATTTTCGGTCAAACCAAGGCTTGCCGTTGGAGGAGCATTTTTTCGAAAAAGGGATGTGAGCTTCCATACCAGCCAAAATAACATCGGAGACCTCCCTGGCGCAGTCAGATGGGTTATCGGATCGAAAACAAATGTCCATCCAAGGGAAAGTTCGAAAGTATTCCATGAGATCTTCCCATTTAGCAGATTTGTAGTGCCAAATCTTGCGCGGCCTAGGCGCCTCTCTGTCACTGATTGGCAGGATGATGTCGAAAGCAGTTTATGGTCGGAAGAACCTAACGGCGGATTTACGGTGACCGTGTATATCTCCGGATTGGTGGTTAAAAACAGATCAAGAAGACTGGCGAACAACCCGTCTCGATCAGGGATCCGTGTTGGTTCGTCAATAAGCTGAGTTAAGCCATAACTGATTGAGAATGATTCAGCTTCACGACCTTGTTCGTCGGTAGTATTTGAATATTTAAGCCAGTTGATATTGTGGACATTAAAGTCGCCCAGGATGGCAATTTCGGCACTTGGATAGTTACTTTGTAAATGATCGATGGTGTCTGCAAGAGAAGCGAAAAGTGTTCGAAAATTGGTATCACTTGGTGGTTGATACAGGATACAGATGAACCTTGTGGTTTGTTGAGTCGTTATTTTTAACCACATAACATCAAAGTTTGGGGGCTCCAAAGCTTCTTCTCGTTGACCAGAGAGGTCGCTTCTGACAAAAAGACAGATTCCAAAGTTACGCCTAAATCGGGAATAGAAGTCGTACCCAGGATAAAGATAGTTGACCGTGCTGGTCAATGGACTGACCTTGGTTTCACATAGAGCGAGTACATGAGGTTTATTTGATTGCAGGTGTTGATGCACTGAATTTATGTTCGAGTTTATACCTCGTATGTTGCAAAAATCTATCTTAAAATTATGATGTCTGCAAGTCGACGCCTCCGAACCAGCCCCCACCCGGAGATCCGAACGGGGGGCCATTCTGCCTCTGGAACTTCTTGCATCCAGGCGCCTCATCATGCTCTTTTTCTTTGCCTTCTTTGGCTTTGATCCAGGGGGTGTTATTATTGGGTAGTTTGGGTTCTGACCAGATTCTTTTCCAATGATCTGTGAGTTCTTGTTTGTTTGGTGGTTCGGTCACTGCTGTCTGTTTGCTGTGCATAGTTTTTTTTCGGTAGAACTGTGCTTGGCTTCTTCGGATTGTTGGTATCTTTGCCTCTCGTTTGGTTCTTTGTATCCACGGAGTCTTTTTGGCATATTGGATAGTTTTTTTGTTTCAGAGTATCCAGGATTTCTGGCAGTGTTCTATTGGGAGACCGGGACTTGATCTTGGTTATACTCTGTGTGACTCGTTTGGACACGTTCCCGTTGATAAACTGGGTAAGGTGTCCTAGATATCTCCTGATGTTGTTGATTTTGTTTTCTATTCTTATTTGCCGTTTGAATTTTGGTTTTGTGCTGTTAGGATTTCTTTGTCGTTGCGTCTTACCATATAACTGAGGTCTTCCTCATCTTGCGCTATGATAACTTGGTCGTCTGCGAAACTTAGAGTATATAAGTAATCTTCTCGTATTGGGACTCCCATTCCACTACATTTTTGCTTCAATTTTTTTAATGTTTGTTCGAGGTATATTTTGAATAGTGTTGGGGATGTAGAGCATCCTTGTAATAGGCCTTTTGATGTTTGGATTCTCTTCCCTATTTTATGTCCTATTTTTATGTTCACTGTGTTGTTTTCGTAGAGAGCTTTTACTGCGTATATTAGTTCTTTGTCAATGCCTATTTCTTTTATTGCGTTCCATAATCTTTGTCTTGGTACTGAGTCATAGGCCTTTCTTATGTCTATGAAGGCTAGATGAACTTCTCTATTCTTTGCCTGTTTTTTTTTCCATTGTTTGTTTTATAGTGTATATGTGGTCTATACATGATTTTCCGGCCGTACAGCCTGCTTGGTTTTCTCCAATTTTGCCTTTTATATTTTCCTCCATGATATTTTTAATAATTTTTCCATACAAACGTCCCATACTCCACATTATGCTTAGGCTACTATAGTTTGTTCATTTTCTGCGGTCTCCCTTTTTAAATATAAATACTATATAAGCTTTTAACCATTCCTCTGGTATTTTTTTCTCCATTTATCGCTCTGTGGAACATGATTCTCAGCATTCGATGTAATATATTAGGCCCGTACTTAATCATTTCATTTACCACACCGCCAGGCCCTGCAGATTTATTATTTTTTTGTCTTCTTTACTTCTTCATCTTCATCTTCTATCTCTTTTATTTCCTTATTCTGTTCTTCTTCAGGGTTCTCTTCTTGGAATTCTTGTCTGTCTTCTGTTAGCAGCTTCTTATAATATTCTTCCCACTCGCTTTCTGGGATATACTCTTCGTTTACGTCTTCTCTCTATTGTTAGTCCTTAATATATAAGTACTATAATTACAATCAAAAACAATCATCATCTTCAAAATCTGAAGACTCGACTTCTCTTACATTGATAATTAAGGGTTCTATTTTCACAGTTTCTTCGATGTATTCGTGAAGTTTCCACATTTTATTTTCTTCTTCTATAACATGTCGAATGGCATTTTTCCAATTATCCCCTTTGATCCTCTCTATTCCGGCGAGTAATAGTTGCCTTACATCTTGAAGTTTGAACGTGGTGTTTTCCCTTGCAACGAAACCTTTCATTTGTGACCAAATTAGCTCTATGGGTTTTAATTCGCAGTAATAAGGAGGTAATCTAAACACTCATATTCCATTGCTATCTCATCGACTGCATATTTCTTGCACTGTGCCTTATTTTGTTTCGCATTTTTGACAAGTTTCCGCTTTCATGGTAACATACCTTCTTTATGTTTGAGATTTTTGTCTTTTATCCATTGAAAAATCTCCGCTTTCTTCCATGAATTTGTCGGGAGTCGTTCTAATAATCGAGAATGATATAGGACATTGTCTAATACTATAACTGATTCTGATGGTATACATTCAATCATTTGTTGGAAGTACCCTTCAAAAACATCGGCCGTCATCTCCTCATGGTAAACTTTAGTTGACTTTGATTCGAACTCCAAAAGCCACCGTCGAGAAATCGGTTTTCACTGTCAATATGTGCTATAATTAGCCTGGCACTCTTAACGTTTTTGTCAATCCAGATTTTTTTCAGTGTGTTACTCATTAACTCAAGTCTCATCTCTCTCGGCTCGAAATTTTCTGATTGCTCGTAGATATTCTCTTCTCCAATCAATTATTTCTGTTTTATCGATAAAAACAGATTTTCTATTGTATTTTTCTCAACGAAAATGCAGGTTATGAAGGATTTTCCATAATTTTCATTTTTTAAAATCTGGTAAGTCCTCGTTTTCTCTGATCTCTTGCAAAACTTTATGTATTGTAGGTATTTCTTTCTTAATAAAAAAAATAGTGTACTTTTCTTCTTATTGCGTTTTTAAAGTCTTCATTGACCTCTAAGGGCTTCTTTCTTTTGTGATTCTGAAGTTCGTTGCAAGGACTGCGTTTTTTTCTTTTAGAAATCTATAAATAGTTGCTGATCCAAGTCCCGTCATGTTGGCACAGGTTTCCACAATTTCCCGAACTTGGCTTGTTAGCTCTTGATGCACTAGGGCATCGTGGACGTTAAGTATCATTCTTTTTTCTAGCAAGGAAAAGGCAGATTTATAGACTCCGCGAAGTTTGCTTATTTTTATACTTACACAAAATAATTTTACTGCATACTTAAGTACTTAGGCACCTACCTACCGATAAGTACTTTGGTAACTACTAAAATCTCAAATAATTTTATTGTATATATTATCATTAAGCTTTATAACACTATAGATTTCTAGTTCCTAAGGATTGTTAATTGTGCTCGTTTAGGCCTTTATCATATAAATAAGATTTTTATTTTCATTATTTGCTCAATAAAATAAACTTTGAAATGCGCTGATTTATATAGCTTATTGTAAAGTTTAGAAGGCATTTAATAAAATATTTTCTAGAAAAGGGATTCAATGTTGTATAGATATAGAAAATAACGGTGATAAAAAGTAAAAATGCAAATAATTGGTAGAGTAATTGTAGACCCTTATGGTTTTTGACATTTTTAAGTTTATAATCCATGTTGTATGCTATTAATTTCAAACAAACGGACTTTAAATTTTTTATTTTTGAAAAAAAAACCCTTAGACAATTTTTCACTATTACGTTATTTTACAAGTTTAATTTTTATTTTTGCAAATTGGATTATTTTTTTGTGAAGTTATCCTGCAGACAAGGAGGTGCCATTGTTTTCATCGGTGGTCCATTTAACCCCTATAAAAATAATGTTAACATTTAAAACATATTTAAAAAATATTTTTTTCTTATAATTTAAAATACAATAAAAATTGTGGCCATCGCCATTCTTTTGTATTATTCACTTAATAACCTTTAAGACATTTTTTTAAAATACACATTCTTCTTGCAGCGTACCAGTGTATGTAACCTCTTAAAATTGGATAGGAGGTTCGGGAAAAAAAATATTTTCGAAAAAGTTTGTAATGTATGGGGACAGCATCAGGAGCATAGATGTTTATAATAAAAAGTTTAATTTCCTAGATTTAAAGATATCAAACAAAATGAATAAACACGATTTTGAAATCTTCCATGAACCAACATATATAACTATACACGCTAATTCTAACCACACGTTCACACATAAAATCTCGGCTTATAATAGTTTCATCCATAGACTAATGAATACACCATTAACGGAAGAAAATTTTCAGAAAGAATTAAATATTATAAAACAAATTAGTATAAACAATAGATACAGGAGCGATTTCGTAAATAATATTTTAATGAAAAAACAATTTAAAAAAGCAATTGAACTGGTGTACCCGTAAAAATATCTAAACAAAGAAAAATTTCATACACTCACTTATACCGGAAAATTAACTAATAAAATTCAAAATTTTTTCCATAGAAATCATCTAAATATCGCTTTCCGTACAAATAACACATTATCTCGACATATTAAAAATAATAAAAGTAAAACAAAAAAAGAAAATAAATCGGGGGTTTACGAATTATGCTGTGGCACTTGCAATAAAACGTATATAAGACAAACAGGCAGACCTTTTTATAAAAGAATAAACGAACATAAACAAAGCTTTAGAATGAAAAATAACAAATCTCATTACGCTAAATATTTAACAGAGGAAAATCATACATTCAATGAAGATTTCAAAATTTTGCATAGCGGAAAGAAAGGAAAATTACTGAATTGTTTAGAACAGGTAGAAATTAATCAGAAAAAATCCTCAGGTCTGTTACTCAACGTTCAATTAGATGGGGGAGGGTCTCCTTTATTGAACTTGTTCTAGGTATTATGGTAAATATTGTTAATGAATTTAGTACTTGTAATTAGGTAAACTATGTATTCTGAAACTTTGTTAGTTAATTTACATCGTGCTCCAGAAGAAGACACAGTGTGTCGAAACAATTGTCAGCAATAATAAACATAAGTGGTGATCTTAAATATTTGTTTAAATTTTTATTCCTAGATAATAAAAAGTGTTGGCACGCTTCCCATAACGTCTCTTACTTAAAGGTTACAACTCATCCAGGTTAGTGCAGTTACAACGTAACACCATTTATAAACTATTTGCAGTGCTGAAGCAAAATTATTTCGAAAATCCATCAATATTTTCACTTTACTTCTATGACCCGCATCAGTTTTAGACTAATTAGATTATTTCACGTTAAACCATTTGAACAGCAGAATGCGCTTTATACAATATCGGCATTTAAATATTAAATTTACACACACTTATTATATCAATAGCCGAGGGAAAATTTGATTTAACAGACAAGGCGTAATTTAATTTTAATTTTAAATCTTAATTAGTATATCATGTAATTGGTGTTTCCATACATTTTTAAATAAAACGTAACCCGATTTATCCCTTATGTAAATACAGATTTATAATGTAAGTGCGGGAATACACTAAACCATATAGTAAGCTTTCAATTTTAAAATTGAGGTTTGTATTTACTAGATTTTAATAAAACAAATTAATTAATTTGAATACTGTTTTATTACAATGTTTATTTCGGACATCTTCAATCTCAATTTTTTATATATGCCCTACAGAAGCCTGTACCAGTCATTCTAGATTGCGCGTTGGTTTTGAATCGTGATAGGTGATATTTAGTGAAAAACATACTATTGGACAGCTGATTTCATAGGAATGAAGTTTTCTATATAAGAAAGATCTCGGAGAAGGTCAAATGAAGGGTGACAGACTGAACCTCATATGCATCAGTTTTCTTTTATGAGCATAGCATATTGCCGCAGGAAAATCCCTAAGACACTACAGCAGCAGCGTGCGGAAAAAGTGGTTCAAGCTGTGTTTTGTACTCAGTGGAAAACATAGTCCTAAGCAAATCATTGCAAAGGAATGAAGTTCTCCCTCCCTCTTGAAAACAGTTGTACGAGGAGTAATAAGCTAAACTTCGTACGGGTGTGAAGTACTAGCGCTACGTATATGCCTAGCTTACACCACTCTAGGAGGAATTAAGTATGCTATATGCATTGAACACTTTACATGAAAATACTTGTAGAATAAACTTAAGCAGGCAATCGTTCTTCGATATTCCGAGAAATAGCCGATGTTCGAAAATGAATGAAATAATAAGCGAACTGTCATCTGCAAAGCTGTAGACTGGATTTCTGGTCCTTTGCAGCAGATCATTAATGTAAATGCAAAAAAGAGTACAAGACAGTATGGAGGCTTGTGGCACACCGGCGTTGATAATAAAGGTATTAGAAAGAAATGAGTCGACTGCTAATCGTAAAGAGCGCTCTCTGAGGAAACAAACAAAACTTTTCAGACATACCCTAATGGCGTAATTTAGCCAAAAATTCGTCATGCCACACAACACGATCGAATGCCTTTGATTTATCAAGTACATCCGCTCGAGATTCTCCAAAGTATTCAATTGCGTTGTTCCAAACATTCCTCATCCCTCTCACCTCCTCTACTATCTCAAAAACCCCTTACACGTTTGACCCTAAAGAAGAAACACGACTTGATACGAGATATCTCCCCAAACTTCCTCCCCTACCCCCGTTCTCTAATAAATTATAAATAATTAAAAACAATAAAAAATAACATAATTTTTATAGTCTTGAACTTTAAAATCCCTAAAAAAGTCATATAATACCATATGTATACGAAGCATCCCTTCCAACTCCCTCCTCTACCACTTTATTTTCCAATATTTTTGACCCTAGGTAATTGAAAATAATGAAAAAAAATAAATACACAGTTTTCAGTTTACACAATTTTAACAGCACTAATTAAGTCGATATATACGAAGTAACCCTCTAACACACTTCTCCATCTCTTCACTGTAGCGGACAAAAACCCAAAAAAAATATCATTATGTTATTGGAAATTTATAAGTTTCCGCCTTTTTCATCGTTTAAAAACTATATAATACTATATATGTGTAACAAGTTGGAAATCGATATCACATTTCGCTCGGAAGTTATCGTACAAACAGACAGACAGAGAGACCGAGGGGAAAAGGGGACTACTATATTTTTCATTGTCTAGGTAACTTGAAACGTAAAAGAGTGCAAAAATCTCGCATTGCGATTTTTTTCAGAAATACAATACTCCCCTTTAGCAAGATAAGAAAAAAGTAAAGTAGCACGCTTGTAGTCTCTAAATACCTATATTTTTTTTAAAATTAAATATAGATGGATGCCGAATATTTAAACACGTTCTATTAGTTAACTAACTAATAATTTTTGAAATCCATAGTATTTTTAAATTTAGTAACACACAAGGTAATGATATTTTCTTTTAACTACAACTTAATTATATGAATTAACAACCAACTTAAAACAGAGTAGCTTATCCATACAGTAGAGTGATCAGGTTACTTCCTGTTATATTTAAAAGTTCAAAAATTGTTCTACTTTTGTTAATGTTCTGGCCTCGGTATTATTTATTAGCTAAAATATAATTGTTAAATTACGTAATTTTTTACAAGCCCTGGCGAGGAAGCAGAGACTTAATAAAAATTGTTAAAAATATTAAAAATTCTATCTAAATCATAATCACAAAAACAACTGTACAGTTTAAATACACATTCTGCTGTTCATTATAAAATATTTAATTAAACCTATTTTGTTATTGATTATATATTATTAAAATTATATTATATTTCAATTAATATTTTAATTTAGTCCTGAATAAAACGGTATTAATAAATACCTTTAAATTAAGTCAAAAATATATGATAAATTATAATAAATTAATTTAGATCTTTTTACAAACTTCAAACAAAATAATGGTTTATAGCAAGAAGATTACAGATTTGTACATATAAGCTTAATTTAATTAGGAGATTTTTACTTAGCAAGAAATTTGCGATTGTAAAATTACATACATACATAGTAGTTCATTAGTGCATCAAATTAATTCATTAATTTCGCAAACCCTTAATAAAAATGCAGCTTTGCGTCGTAATTGGGACGATTTGTTTCAGAAGTTTAAGAATTTAAACATTATCTAATAAATAATTAAATATGTTACGGACAAAGTAAATAATCTGGGAGTTATTCATAATACGCTAAAACTAGGAAATTTATTTGATGTTAAGATTGCTTGACACTTTGGATAATTTGCAGGATGTTATTATATATTTACGTGAACTAACTTGAATAAACCACTACCAAACGGACTTAGATTGACAAACCATTTAATTCTAAACAAAACTACGCACGAACTTTCCCGATATTAGATAAAAATTGATTTTATTACAAACAGAGCCTGAACGAATTAAATTATTTTATTACAAATAAAGCAACGCCTGAACCAAAATTTTGCAATTCAATATTCCACCAAAGTGGGTATTATGCCAATAAATAGACTAGGTTCTTACCTATTTAATTATTAACTCTAATTAAAAATCTTACATGCTATAACATAATTGACTCTATAACGCGAGAAATAAATATTATGGTGATTTGCCATTTATTTCTTATTGATTTATTTTAAGTTACCTTCATATCTAAATTTACTTTAAGTATTAAATAATGTACGTGTCTTTTGAATTTTCTTATTATGATAATAAAAGAGTTCTATAACAAGAAACTATCTGAACGAATATAAAGCATTATAGGTAATGTCCAATAAAACAAGAACAAAAAATAAAGTACAATTCCCACTATTTATAATCAAGTATTTCAAAAATATTACGGGCTATTATAAACTCATCAACCTATGAACAATTATTTCTTCAATTAATGACCGGAAGAGAAAATTATCTGCTGAAATATTGTTTAGTCAGTTTCTCTCGAGTGCGTTTGTGTTCCGATGTTAGCAAGTGTGGCACCCATCTTGTGACTAGCTTTCTCAGACCCAAAATATTAGTTAAGATCTCATGTACTGATTTATATAAGATGCCTATAGCCTCGGCTAAATTATCCACGGTCAACCGATGGTCTTCCATTACCATATCTTGTACTTGCACAACAGTTTCTTCAGTTGTCGCAGGTTTTGAATGTCCTGAACGTGGATCATCATTGACGCTTATATGACTACGTTTAAACTCTAGAGTCCAAATATAAATAGTTGAAAATGAAGGAGCAGTCTTCTTTAATACTTTCGCTAACTTTGCATGGATTTCAGTTGCCGATAACCCTTCGAAAACAAAGAATTTTATCACTGCATGATATTCGGTTTTTTCCATTTGTTAAAAAATACTCAAACACGTCTACTTTAACCAACTGATAAACAATGAACGACTTGACAGATCGACTTGATATTAGGGTCTGTTCTTATGACAGAAAAAGCTTCAAAATGGTGTTTAATATTCAGTTCAACTCATGATATTATATTTCTTATTAAAATTTTTTTAATTTTATATAAAAAAAATCCATAAAGTAACTTACCATATATTTTTCTTGCAAAACAAAGTTCTAAAATGAATTGGACTTTCTTACTGTAAAAAATAACGTAACTTAGACACTACAAGTACATTGGGACCTTGAAACACTTGACACAATGGTACCGTAGAACAGTTATCACTACTACACCAAACACTTTATTTTTGAACTCAATGCGGTAACTATGTTAGCATCATCAGGAGCGATAATGAATGACACTGACATGATTAACGAAACGCGCGACCACTGCAAAAATAATGTGTTTGGTGTAATAGTGTGTAGCTTACGTTACAAGTCCATATTTTAAATAATAGTTACATCGTAGAAAGATACTAATGACATAAAGAAGTCGGAAACAGGAAGAACTTCAGAAATGTTTACTTCTGAAATTTAATATTTTCACATATGTATATATATTTCTAAAAAAACTAAAAGTTTTCCAAAATAACCCAATTTTTTGGATTCTTCGACTTAAAAAATCTTAATAAGGACGTATTACAGAATGTATATTAAGTAACTTGTCTAACTTTTTATCCTATCTCATTAACACCATATCTATCAAACGGAATAAAAATATTTAGATTCCTTCATCTCAAATAAAAGGACGTATAATGCTATATACATGAAGCAATGCTCTAACCACTGCTCCTATCTTATTAACCCCTTTCAAGTTTGACCTCAAAATAACACTATTTTCAAATTCGTTGACTCGAAGCAACTCCTCTTCGTCTCTTTCTTAACTCAATAATTCCTTACATTTATGATTATAAATAATTGAAAATAGTGAAAAAATAATACAATGTTCAGAATTCTTAACTACAAAAACCTTGAAAAGAACGTGTAATATGATATATGCCAAGGGCCCTCTCTAACCCCTTCAGGTCATTACCTCATTAAATGTTTAATAATAAATAACTGAAAATAATGAGAAAATAACAGAATTCTCTGAAGTTTTTACTCCAAGAACTACGACAAGGGTTTTCATAATATATAATCCCCTCTAACACCCTGCCTATCACGTTGACCCATTATATGTTTGACTCTAAATTTTTATATCTAAAATTTGTTCATTATATCGACAAATTGATAAGAAAATGAACAAAATTTATCTACCCCCTTAACCTTTAGTAAGATTACCCAAAAACTATAGGTTTCTAAGTTTCTTCTTTCGTTCGGGACATATCGTGTCAGCAGACTAAGAGGTGAAGAGGATGACAATCTGACAGACTGAGGGAAGAGAGTGAATAAGTTTTTCGTGATCTAGGGACCCAGAAATATAAAGAGATAACATTTCAGGGTTTGATATTTTCACAAATACAATCCTTCCCTTAAAAAAGCGAAGTAAAAACTATTGCCGAATATTTATGTCTTGATAAATTCATATTGGTAATATTCCCTACAATCTAGTTATTAATAACCTAAATAAATATTTAGCAACCATGAACAACTATACAAATTTAAATTTAGAAAGTCTTTTAGAAATCTTAAAATTTGTATTCGATAGTAAATATTTTCAATTGAATCAAATATAATATATAAAAATATTTGGAATTCTGTTAGGTACTAAGCTTTCCCCAGTTATTACTCAATACGTGCCGAAGAACCAGTTAAGAGAACAAACACCAAAATTTAGATGTAATGTGTCATTTGTAAAGAAAATATGTTGAGAACATTCAAACTTTAGTTTCAGATGATAAAATTGATGAAATTCTTAGTTTTAAATAGTTATCATCAGTTTATATGGTTTACCGTTAAAAAGGAGAATGGTAATATACTTGTTTTACATACTCAACTACTTCTACCAATAAACAAAATGATATTAGATTGGTACATAAAACTAACAAGTTCAAAAAGATACATGAACTGCCACTACCATCATACAATTAAAGTATAAATAAATTTAGCATTAGGTACCCGCACCAAGAAAATTTCTTATTCATCACTATTTGGCAATAATTAAAAGAAATTTTAAATAAATTATTTTACAATACACACACACATACAATATATATATATATATATATATATATATATATATATATATATATATATATATATATATGTATATATATATATATATATATATATATATATATATATATATATATATATATATATATATCTCAAAAAATCAGTTCTTTAATAAAACAAACTTCTTTTATTATTATTTTGCTTATATTAAAACAATGGCTATAAAATTACCAAAACGTTTCAAATTTGGCTTATGTTACTTTAATAAACATAGCTACAAAATATACAAAACTTTTAGAAGATTAGAAGGTTTACTGAACTGAAAGATAAAATAACAATCGTTAACCAAACCCAATGTTATTTAGAGTATTCCTTCCTCTAAATGTATGGTAATAGCAATTATATGGATTAAACTTTCTTTAAAAGGAATATAATATATATATATATATATATATATATATATATATATATATATATATATATATATATATATATATATATATATATATATACATAACATATATATATATATATATATATATATATATATATATATATACATACATATATATACATACATATATATATATATATATATATATACTATAATTGAATATATATATACTAAATTGAATATATATGAGACTAAGTCTCACCGTTGGCCTTAGACCGAAATGTATTGGTCGGTTCGCTTATTTTCGAGGAATGAAAATTACACCAATTTTTGAAAATGCTCTAAACTAAGGGCAAAACGTCAAATTAAAATATTTTTAATAATAGGCTCAAATGTGATGTTAAACGAACCTCTACTTATGATAAGAATAAAAGATTTCAGTGATTCCAATTACACTAAAAGACTATTTTTGGAATACAAAATATATTCTAAATCAAATACCATAATAAAAAAAAAAAATTCATGGTATTAGTGGCATCTATCCTACTAGTAATATGTTGGCATATACCAGTCATAATATTTCAGATGATAGTACTATCAAAAATATTTGAAAATTCGTTGCAAATGCCCTCTTATTAGTAACCTATTATTACATTGTGATGTTTATTGTGTTAATTTATTTTCTGTTTGCCATATCCAAAATCAAAAATGTTTTATTAATTTTATTTTATAGATACTTATTTATTCGATTATGTGTATATTTATATAATCTTTATATTTAGGTATTCATATATCTATAATCTATAATACATTTCTTTGTCTGTCTGTCCGTTAGTGCGCTTATCACTCGAGAACCACTTATTCGATTTACGTGCTCTTTATTTAAATCATACATATGTTCTCTGTCCGTTACGTTAGATAACATAAGGAATAAGCAGTGACGATAAGAGATAATAATAATAATGTAGGAAAAAGTTTGCCGCTAGCGCGTTCTCTTGCAATACGCTGCCTTAACCATTAAATATGAAACAATATCATGTAGCAAAAAGTATAATATATATAAAATGCAACGTCTCTCTGTCTGTCTGTCTGTCTGTCCGTTAGTGCGCTTATCCTTCGAGAACCACTTATTCGATTTACATGTTTTTTTTTTTAAATTCATATATTTGTTCTCTGGCCAGGTTATCTATAATCTTCTATAATATATATAAAATGCAACGTCTCTCCGCCTGTCTGTATGTCTGCTTGTCCGTTAATGCGCTTATCATTCGAGAGAGCCGATTTACGTGTAATTAATTCATATATTTGTTCTCTGGCCAGGTTACCTATAATCTTCTAAAATATATATAGAATGCAACGTCTCTTTGTCTGTCTGTCTGTCCGTTAATGCGCTTATCACTCGAGAACCACTTGTCCGATTTACGTGCTTTTTTTTAAAACATACATATGTTCCCTGGTCAGGTTATAGGATATATTTTATTACGTTAGGTAACGTAAGGAATAAATAGTGACGATAATAGCGAATCAAGTCACTGCCTAAATCTTTAAATATGGAACAATATCATGTAGGAAAAAATATAATATATGTAAAATGCAACGTCTCTCTGTCTGTCTGTCCGTTAATGCGCTGATCACTCGAAAATCACTTATCCGGTTTATGTGTTTTTTTTTAGATTTATACATATGTTCTCTGGCTAGGTTATAGGATATATTTTATTACGTAATTAGGTAATATAAGAAATAAGCAGTGACGATAATAATGAATTAAGTCGAGGAAAAGTTTGCCGCAAGCGCACTCTCTTGCAATACGCAGCCTAAATCGTTAAATATGGAACAATATCATGTAACAAAGAACACAATATATATAATATGCAACACCTCTCTGTCTGTCTGTCAGTTAGTGCGTTTATCATTCGAGAACCACTTATCCGATTTACGTGTTTTTTTTTTAAATTTATTCATATGTTCTCTGGCCAGGTTATATAAAAATAATAATAATAATCTATTTAATGTGTGCTTATAATTCGAGAACCACTTATCCGATTTACGTGTGTTTTTTTTTAAATTTTTGACTTAATATTTATCAAAAAAATTCTATAATATAAATGAAAACACAACGACTCTCGGCCTGTCTGTCTGTCGGTCCGTTAGTGCGCTTAGCACTCAAGAACCACTTATCCGATTTACGTGTATTTTTCTAAAATACATATGTCCTCTGGCCAGGTTATAAGGATAGGTAGCATAAGGAATAAGCACTGACGATAATAATGAAGCGTCCACGCGAGCGGAACCGCGTATTAATAGATGGTTGCACTCGTTTTTCATCTATATTAATATTTTTCTTTTTATAACTATCAAAGAATATTTGTCAATATCAGTGTCATTTATAAAATATCTAAAATATATAAACATATTCAAAAGTACCCTAATCTACAGCAGCAAGAAATTGATTTTTTAATCCGAATATAAATACGTTATAAAAAGAATGTCATATTTATTGCAGACTTGAAAATGGAGTTAATAAATTAAATAATAAAGCCCATTAGCTGCAAAGGCACATTTTTATCTAGACCGAACTCTCTAATATTCTTTGATTTTGCTGAAATATATATATATATATATATATATATATATATTATATATATATATATATATATATATATATATATATATATATATATATATATATATATATATATATATATATAAATATATATATATATATATATATATATATACAGTCCCTGGCCAAATTATTAGACGCACTGTATTTTTTTTTTAGTAATTTTATGTTTCTTAAGAGTTTTTATGCAATAATGGTATATTTAAACTACAATATTATTGATTTTTATTTAAAAGAATTGTTGTAGACTACATATTTGTATTTATTTTTAACATATGGCAACACTGTGTTGACAAAGTGATACATGAACGTAAATAAGTACAAACCTGTATCAGTCGCGATCGGAATCGAGTCAGGTACGGACGTGTTTCTGTGGCTTTATGGACTGTGATTGTTTGTTTAACAGTTTTATACTACTCAGTTATTAGTTTATTTTGTATGCAGTGTTTTAAAAAAGTAATTGGACTATTTTCATTATGGGTAGAAAAGGCGATCTTTCACCACGTAAAAAAGCTGAAGTGAAGGCCCTTGTGATTGCGAAAACATTTACAAAACGAGAAATATCACGAAGATTGGAGGTTTCTGAAGCTAGTGTACGACGCATAAAAAAGAAAATTGAGTCAGGGAAGGAATTAAGGCCCGAAAAGAAAGAAAAGATGCGGTAGAAAACCAATTTTCACTCCACGGTCAGAGAGATGTTTGAAGAAAATTTGTGTAGAAAACAGATTTGCTACCACAAAGGTAATAAAATCACAACTCCAGGATGCTAGCGTAAATGCTTCTGAGCGCACTGTTCGAAGAAAATTGAAAGAATTAGATTTTAAGGCCTGTCGCCCCCACCAGGAAGCCCAAGTTAACAGCTGCAATGAAAGCAAAGCGCCTGAAGTGGGCCAAACAATGGCAAGACAAAGATGTGGACTTCTGGAGATCGGTAAGATACAGCAATTTAATCAATAATTGATACATTATTATCATTTTCAGTTAAATAAATCAAATAAACATGGAAGTTTATATATTTTTCCTATTTTTGACAGGTCTGCTTCAGTGACGAAAGCACATTCGAAATTTTGCAGAATAAAGCTCAGTATGTGCGTCGTCGTCATGGAGAAAAGTTTCATCCTGATTGTGTCGTCCCGACGGTTAAACATCCCACCAAAGTGATGATTTGGTCAGTCATCAGCGGCAAGGGCACTGAACGTCTGTACGTCGTCAAAGGAATAATGAGGCAAGATCAGTACAAAGAAGTATTACAAAATCGGTTGATTCCGCAGCTCAGAGAATGGTTTCCAAATGGGGGGAACCATTCACTTTCATGCAAGATGGAGCTCCCTGCCACACTGCTCGGTCTGTTAATGCTTTTTTGGCAAAAAAAAAATATCCCTCTGTTGGATTGGCCCTGATATGAACCCCATTGAAAATGTGTGGGAGCTGATGAAAAGAGAAGTGGCTAAAGATGTGATTACCAACAAAACCCAGCTCCTAGAAAAGATTATTCATGTGTGGAATCATCATCCTCAAATGCAGGAGACAGTACAATCTTGCACTGATAGCATGCCGCGCAGAATTAAAGCTTTGATAGCGGCTAAAGGTGGCTCAACTAAATATTGACTTTTACTAACATTAATTTCACTTTTCTTTAAAACTTAATAAACTTATGCTTTTTCTAAAATTAATGCTGTTTTATTATGTCAAATAAATAGGTAATTGATTGGATAATATAAAAAATAAAAAACAAATCAATTTAAAATAATAAAACGGTACAATATCACTCGGTAATTAATATTTTACATGAAATCTTGCAGTGCGTCTAATAATTTGACCAGGGACTGTATATATAATATATATATATATATATATATATATATATATATATATATATATATATATATATAATATTTTACTATTCAGTATATATCACCACTACACCAAACTCTTTATTTTTGCACTCAGCGCGCGTTTCGCTAACCATATTAGCTTCATCAGGAGCGATGATGAAGCTAACATGGTTAGCGAAGCGCGCGCGTCGAGTGCAAAAATAAAGGTGATATATACTGAGTAGTATTATTCTGCCAAAGATTCCACATTCCGAACATAGTATATATATTTACGTACATATGAACATAAAGATATATATGGTATATATATATATATATATATATATATATATATATATATATATATATATATATATATATATATATATATATATATATATATATGGGAGTTGAGTTTCGAATCGCGAAGTGTGTACATGTAAATCGAACGCCCGGCAATAGTCAACTCGTTCAACGAGCATTATTACGGTAGTGTTTTGATCTATTTAATTATTTTGTCGATTGCTAACGAGAGGACTAGAAACAAAGCAGAGTGTCGTGTTAGAATTAAGACAATAAGAAAAAAATTTGGAGGTTTATGAGAATAATTCTGTGAAGTTGTATAAAGCTAATGAAACGATAAGCGACGACCTTGATCGTTTTACTGTTTACGGTGATAAGAAATATAAACAACAGTTTTTTTCTTTTTCTCCCGTGTTTGAAAATAGAATATACGAGGAACACACGTAAAGTTTTTATATCAGAAAGAACAATGGACAACGATGATTATACCTCAAGAGACTCGAAAAGCGGAAGAGTCGAAGAAAAAGAAGAGCCAATGGGATTATTCAAGAAGAGTAAAAAGCTGATACGAACACCACAGAAAGAGAAAAATGAAAGAATAGATAAGAGAGACAATTTGATAGAAATAATCAGAGGACTAATGTTAGATATAAAGAATATAAAACAAGATCAGAAAAGATACCCAACCGGAACTAAGAAAGGAGAATGAAGTATTGAAAGGGGAAAATAAGATAATTAGAGAAACATGAGAAGTATGGATTTGAAGATGAGTAGACTGGAACAAGACAACGTAAGGAATAATATTGTAATATCGGGAATGAAATTTGGAGCAAATAGCCAACCAGATCTAAAAATGGGCGTAGAACATTTTATGGAGAGGAGGATGGACACAAAGTACAGATTAAAGATGTGATGACAATACAAAATATACAAGATAGAACTTGGAAACACGGGAGATAAGGAAGCTGTAATGAAAAATAAAAACAAACTGAGAAATCTAAAAGAGAGAGTTTACATAAACAACGATTTAACAAAAGATGAACGGGAAATTTAAAAGAAATTTAAACATATAGCAGAGAACGAGAGAAAGAATGAAAAAAGGTGGAAATAGGATATCAAAAAATCGTAATCGAAGGAAGAGAATATATATGAGACATTGAGGAAGAAAAACTGAAAGAACAAACAAAGAATACTACGACCATCAAGTCAAAAAAGGAGAGAGATAGGTAGATTGACGACGACCCTGGCAAAGATAACGGATACGAAAGAGAAGTTTAGGTAAATGAATACAAATAAGAAGATAATCGAAGAAATAAATAGGAAGAAAAAATGGGAAATAATTATCGAGTTATTAGATTAAAAACACGCAATAATAGGGGTATAAACTGAAAAGAGGATGAACTGATAGAAGAACAACAAATGCACTATGTAGGAATTACTGAAACAGAAAGGAAAGAAATGAATGCAAAAAAATTAGAAGGAAAGGCATACAAAAATCAACATAGAGACATAATACCAGAACAACATGCAGAACTCACACACAACAGAAGAAACTAATACAGAAAAAAACAAGAGAGGCAATCGGCAATTTAAACAGGATGGAAGGATATAGAAGGAAATATAGAAAAGACAGATATAAAATAACTCAACTTCACAGGCATTAGGCTCTTAACAAAAGGGGTAGAAAAGCATAAGGATTAAGTAACTAAGTATCTATATATATATATATATATATATATATATATATATATATATATATATATAAATATAAAAATATGTACATTTAAGTACATCGACTAGAATTTCTTCGGTTAGTACCAAAAATATGGTGTTCTTGACTTTACCTTAGTTACTATAAAAAATGATAACAATACAAATAGAGAGAACAGGTTTCATTTTATATTTAATTTGATTGTTATTCTTGATCTAACTTTTAACTTCGTAGTTATAAAGTTATTTTGATAAACGATATTTCAGCACGTTTAAGAATTAAGGAGTAAAAAGTTACTTTCTGTAACAAGCATCAAACTTATAGCTAGTTTTAAAAACGACACAAATTTCTTTGTGCAGAAAATTCATCGGTGATTGAATGACTTGACTCCTTACCCTCGCATTTGTAAAATATTTATATAAAATGGTTAAGACTCAGTAGTAAACAACAAAGTTAGAACTAGTTATAGAAAATAAACTTTTTATACCTGGATCCTAATTTCGCAGAATGTTGCCACGTGGAAACCTTTTCTTCTGAGTTCTATTATAGAAAACCTTCTTAATTTTTACCCTTCAGTTTGGAATTTATCAAAGGAAAGTAATATTTAATGAATTCAGCAGCAACAAATTTAAGCATATTTTCAAGAAAAATACGTGTTTTTTCCAATGCATTTTACATGCCTTTTTAGGAATTTTCTTCTATATATTTTAGAATGTTTAAATTGAAAGAATATAAAATCATTAAAAGTAAGCAATAATGAACGAAATGAGTAATCAGAAATCATATCTGGTTTTCATTGAGTCCACAAAGCCGCATTTACTGAATTTCATACGTTTGAACCCGTAACGCGTACATGTTACAGGGGAGATAACATTGACCGATCAGAACGGCTATGAGTGTTTTAAAATCTATACCGTAAACCTAAATCACTTTTTGGTAAAGATAACTGAATATATTAACACAAATAATATAAAACAAAATTGATTGATTCTATCGAATTTATTGTATACTCTAAAAATAATCGACCAAAAATTTATTGAAGTCAAGATTGCGAGACATTTTCTCTTTAAACTCCTAAATTTTAATATAAATTTACTTAGAAAGAATTTACTTAAAAAATTATAAAGTCCTAGTGAAGAAGCATGTGACCAATAATGTATTCTTTACTTTTTTATATGTAATAGGAGTGACTATTCATCAAAAATTGTTTTTTTTGGCATAGTGTTCAGTATCATATAAATAAAGGAGGGCAATGGCAAACCACCTATAGTATTATGCCTAGTAAAGCCCTCCTACTTTGGCTGTTCAGAACCGATATTAAACTGTAGGTCTCTTTTGTCTGTGGAACACTTAAAAAGGTACCAACCACAGGCAAAGACAGGGTCGCTTATGTCCGTATCGGATATGGCACTTCAAGAAGAGGTGCTCTTTTCATATATAAATGATAAATTTACTGAAATGTATGTAATTAGCAAAATCTTATTTTCATAAGATCAGTGCCACAAAACGCATAATTTCTCCTAAATTTTCTTAATCAGCTTTACAATTATTATTAAACCAAGTAATCTCACCTTGTTTATGGCTCCATTGACGTAATTCTTTATCAGCCGATAATTAGTTTTTGTATATTTTTACTTAATTACTAAAATTTTGAAGTTTGCCACTTTTTCTTTCAACAAATTTATGTGGGTTTTTCTCCACAATCATAATAACAATATTTTTTTTTTAATATTTAAGTCCATACAGTTTCAAAATACACATATTTCTTGTATTGCAAGATTACTACACGTTGATGTTTCGGTAGCTAATTTGGTGCCATTATTAAAAATATTGATTAACTTTTTTTTATTGCTATAAACAACTTTAAGTAATTTTTATTTTCTATTGTTAACACTATCACTAGTTTTAATAATATTGTCAGATTAGGTGCCGAAATTTCAAGTTTTCATTTTTCTTTAATCCAAATTTTCAAAAATCTAATTTTTTTGTTTATGTCTAATTAAATATTTAAGCTATATTTTTATTATTACTCTAGTTGCAATAAACCATAAATCTCTTAAAGAGACGTAAATTTATCACAAATATAACAAATCCTATTTATTAAACAATTAAATACTAGAGGATTTTTTGCAGAAGTAAAAACAAGAATTTAAATTAATATATTTAGTGGAGGAAACTGTGTCTGTACGTTGACTATTTTTTCACGAGCAGCCAAACGAATCTTGATGGAATTTGATTACAGTATGTGTCCACAAATATAGGGAACTATTTTTACAGTGTAGATTTAAAAAATTTCGTCACCAATACAAAAAGTTTACTTATGTAAATGATATGGCATAAAGAAGACCGAAATTTTTCGACTGTAAATTTTTATATATAAGTTCTATAGTCAAAACTTAGCCAAATATACACAAGCTAGGATTATAATACTGTATTGTGTGTGACAATATAGGATAGTATGTGAATGTAATCGAGTGTAGAAATGCGATACTAAATGGATTTCAAAATTATTTTTCGTGCATGCAGTCCATACTTGCAGGAAAAATGCTGATTTGAAAAATTTCCATTAAGTGGATCATTTACTGTGTAGATATTTTAAAAAAAAAAACGATCTTTATTATAAAGCATAAGAATGGTAACGTTATGAGAGAAAGATATGCCAACGAAAACAATCTTTCATGGCAATATATATATAAGTAAATAAACTTTCTAGAAGTCATTGAATATTATATCTGTTTAAATCAACAATCTAACTAATATAGATTTGACTTCTTTTAACAGAAAAAAATAATAGAAGAAGTAAAATTTACCTACAATGTCCCTAAGACATTACTTAGGCAGTGTAATGGAAAGAAATTCTTAAGCAATTTTCATGATATGAACAGGTATTACCCCTATTATATACCATTTTGAAATCATTAATTGTTGTCATAGCCTATATTTTATTTCTGAAGACGTGCTTCCACAAATTTAGTTAAACGATTGTTACTCTATAGAACTTTTCAAGAAGCAACAAACAAACAACTTTAAAGTAAATTTTCGTGTTCAAGTTTCAAACTTAACTATAAATTATATGTCAACAAGAAGAGGCGGTATGTTATTGGTGTGTAAAATACTTAAATAGAACTAATCATCTTATAAACATGTTTAATCATGTTATGTTGCCATTATACAACAAAGTATGTATAGTAAAATATTACTGACTTTGTTACTATAATTCGTAATAATATTGAATTAAGATAACTTAATTTATTAGAGAAAACTGGTCAAATATTAAAAAAAAAATCTCTTTTCTAATATCAAATTCCAAGTAGATATATGCTAATTAAGCATATAACTAAGCAACTAAGTGTTTTCCTGTTAATGACAATACAAAAAAGAAATAAAATCGTTCAACATTACAGTTTTTACGCCAATCTACGATTTCATACCCTAGTAAATGTTGAGGTTATCATCCGTTCTACTAATGAACATTATTTTTGTTTTGTTGTTGTTTACTTCCAATCCGCAGCTTTTATTGATCCTTGTCAGTCTTTTGCATAATGACTTCTAATTTACATTCATTGCAGATATAATCAAGGTGTCATATGCATAGCGCAAGTTCTGTATGCGTTTTTCTCCAACGGCGATACCACCATTCGAGTTATTGGAAACTTCACGCATTATGTATTCCATACAAATGTTAAACAGTAGTAAATTTTGATATTATATTCTCTTCTTTTCTCTATCAGTTGACCATCATTCAAGATTAGCTCTCGTGTTTCCTTTCCTGGTATAAATCCTTTTTGTCCTTCTGATGTTTTTAGCAATAGATAAGACTTGAGAAGCTCATTCAGTATGGTTAGAAAAACCTTGTTAGCGTAAGAGATTAAGGATACAGTTCTATAGTTGGTACATTTTGTGGGGAAGCCCTTTTTGTATATCGGTATGAATATTGACGCTCTCTATTCCCAAGGTCATTCGCTGGTATTCCACATCAAACTACATATGTCATGTAGTAAATCGACCCTATTCTCCCCCATAGCTTTAAGGACTTCGACTGTATGGTATCTGGGCCTGGTGCCTTTCGATGGTTGAGTTTTGCAATGGTATTTTCTACTTCTGATCTCAGAATACTAGGTTACGATGGTTTAAACTTGAAGGAGGGGCATGGATCAGGGTCAGAAAAGCCTCAATGTGATTCTTCGCAGTATTCTTCCCAAACCTTTGAAATTCCATTTTGGTCCCTCACAATCTCACCATCCTCATTTTCAATCGCTTGTGTCTTAATATTTTATTTTCTTATAAAATTTGTGTGGTTCATTCTAAGCTGTTCGACTTCACTGCATATACTGTTCATATAGGTGTTTTTTGTCTCTTTTGCAGAGATTTGTAATTAAATAATTTGTGTTTATATATATATATATATATATATATATATATATATATATATATATATATATATATATATATATATATATATATATATATACTTAAAACATGGAAAAGCCCAAACGGAATAACAGCTAATATAATATCTAACAATAGTCACAAAATATTACATACACAGGTTTTAAACACAAGGATGGAACGAAGAAAAATGATGAATCAAAAGATGAAAATGATAGATAAACACAATTTAAACACAAGAAAAATGAGTATACACATAAACTCAAAGAACATGAAATCAAAGAGGATAATTCATCCCTTAACGAAATGAACAGAAAAATCGTTCACCATAGAGTTAGAATAGAAAAAAGTAGCTCTCAGGAGAAATATCAAAGAGGAAAAGCTCTCCAAAGAAACGGTCAAACTAATACAAAAACGAAAATCCATGAAACAAGACACGGCATGTAAAAATAAGTTAAAAACTGTGAATAACGAGGAAATGTATTAGAAGAGATGGAAGAAACTATAACAGTGAGAAAATTGAAGAAACTCTGGTGAACAATAAGGGTATAAAACTTGAAAGACAACTACAAATAACAAAATGAGTAGATAAGAACAACCAAATAATATCTCAAACGAATGGACTACGAATGAATAACTAGAGATTCTACAAGGACCTTTATGAGAGTAAAGTTGAACTACCACCAGACAAAAGCAAGTCAGTTCGAATACGAGTAATGAATGAAGGATCTAAAGATATTCCCACATCACTAAGTACAAAATACAAGATTCTTTAAATCAAATGGCAAGAGGAAGAGCAGCAGGTGAAGACGGCGTACTTGTTGAAATGTTGCAACAGGGCGGAGAGGCCATATTACGAATACTAGCTAGATTGTATAATAAGTGTCTCTATATTTGTGATGCACCTCGAGACGGGGATAATTCTGTGGTGGTCTTACCATTCAAAAAAGGAGATAAGTCTAAATTAACCAACTATAGACCAATCAGCCTACTATCCGTAAGTACAAGTTATTTATGAAATAATAACTTGAGAGACTTACAAAGAAATTAGACGGTTATCAACCTAGAGAACAAGCCAGATTTAGTACACTGGATCACTTCGAAGTATTAAGAACGTAGAGAAGTCAACCGAGTGTAATTTTAAGATTTGGGTGGCCTTTGTAGATTACGAGAAAGCGTTTTGACTTCCTTGAAATCTGGGCAACATTAAATAGACTAAGCAACTGTAGAATTGACAGCAGATACTCGCAGTTTATTCGAAATATATATAAAAATGTAACATTTCACATAGTATTGAAAGAAAACACCAATAAAATAGAAATAAAAAAGGGGTACGTCAAGGGGACAAATTATTTACGCTGGCGCTAGAAAATCTTCTCAAACAACTTCCATAGACAAGTAAGGGTATAAATACAGGAGAAGAGCATTTAGATATAAGCACAACATCATTTGCGATTGGCGGATGATATTGTGCTTATATCTAACAACAAAGAAGAATTGGAAGGAATGCTAAACGAACTTAAAAACAGATTGGTCTGAAGATAAACATCGTTAAAACTATGTTCATAACAAATGACGACTGTGATAGAAAAGTAGAACATTGAAAACGTGAAAATCACAAGAACGGATTCATACGTATATTTTGGACAAAAAATAGTAATATCCAAGGAAAACTTGAAAGTAGAGAATATCATTGGCTTGGTCAGTATTTGACAGATTGCATCTTCTTTTCCAATATGCCAAATACACTAAAAGTGAACACATTTAATCAATGCGTTTTACCAGTACTAACATACGGAACGAAAACGTGGGCTTTGAATAAATCGCCTACAAGTAGCTCAGTAGCTCAACGAGCGAGAGAAAGAAGGATGTTGGGAATATCGTTGAGGGATAGGCTGACTAATGAGGAAATTCGAGGAAGGTCCAAGATAACTAATGCAGCTGAGGGGGTATGCAGGTTAGAGTGCAGATGGGCGGATCATATCGCAAGTTTCTCTGATAAATCGATGAATCCATAAGGTAATCAACTGGGGGCCCTAGAATAAGAAAAGAACTAGAGGACGCCCGCAAACCCGATAGTCCGACGACATCAAAAGACTAGTGGGATACAACTGGATAAACAAGGCCTGAATCCGAAGACGATGGACGTACTTAGGGGAAGCTTAGGTCCGACGATGGACTGCATAACTGATGATGATAATTACAGAAATATATAACATTTGATACTTGTTTTTAGTTGTACCTGATATATAAGGCATTCAAAGTTATTGAACTGAATACTAACTTTTTGAGTGGCTTGCCGAATTTATTATTTTCTATAAAGTATATGAAAAAATTTATTTTACTAATAAACTTTTTCTGAAGATTCGCTCGATTCGAAACTCAACTCCTATATATTTAATAGATATATATAATTATATGATATATATATATATATATATATATATATATATATATATATAATATATATATATAATATATATATAATATTTTATTTATATATAATATATACATATTATATATATATATAATAAATATATATATAGCGCCAAAATTCAGCACGCGGAACACATTTGTTTTGCCTCTGGGGTAATTTCCTGAGTTTCCAACAAATTTTATAACATCGCAATTGCGAAAAATGGTGCTTATAGTTTGTTCAGTTTTGATCCATACTATTAATTTTTTCTACCAAATGTATGTATTACTTACTGCCTCGTCTATTGGCTCTTCCTGTTGATGCAGATGTGCATGTTTCTTACAATAATTTAGGCCTTAAAAGTAATATGTCTTGATAAAAGAAACAAATATATCGGTTTCGAAAGCTCGACAAGTTTTTTTTTTTTTTTTTATTGGTCTAGCACACGTGCTGCAGGGACATCCCTAAAGCGCTCCAGGAGCGGCACGAGTGCGGAAAAAAGCGATTCACGTTCTTCTTGAATCGCTGTAAATTGTACTCGGCTGGAGAAAACACAGCGCTGGGCAAATTATTCCAAAAAGATGACGTTTCTCCATATAAAAGATTGCTTGAAAAAAGCGTTTACGCGGAGTAACAAGCTGAACCCTCATACGGATGCGAAGCACCAGCGCGACGTGTATTTCTAACATGCACCGCCTTTGGAGGAATTAAGCGGGCTACATTCTTCGAACACTTTCCATGAAAATACTTGTAGAACAGACTCAAAGTCGCCAACCGTTTCTTCGATGTTCCATCGAATCAAGGCCGCCGGTCAATTCCCGGGTCCCCAGATCAGACGGACCGCTCTTCTCTGAACAGAATCCAACAAATGCAGCGTATGTTTTTGGGAGCGGAGCCCCAAACGTGGGAGCAGTATTCCATAGTTGGTCGAATTTGGGCTTTGTAAAGAATTTAACAGTTTGCTGTGGGGGTGTAAAGCTTTCTGGTTCTAAATAATATTCCCAACTTTTGAGAGAAGCTCTCCTTGCTATGCCTGCAACATGTTCATGCCAAGACATATTTGCTCCCAAACTAACGCCCAACGAATTGAGCGACGATGTTAAAAAACAGTTTTTTTCGCATGCCATGTATTTGGACCTATAGTTGAATCGCATATCAATTTGATATTCCGGAAGCATTGATATTCCGGAAGCAGAAGTAAACAAATAAGACCTCTAATTGGCCACCTATGACTGCATTCCCAATAATTAGCTCCTTCTGACTTACTAGTCAGTCGCGACTACTTACTTAATAATAATTCGCGACAGTAATTTTGTATTAACTTCTTATTGATATATATAATAGTCTTTATATGAAATATATATATATATTTATATAATATATATATAATATAATATATATATATTAAATTATACTTAAGCTAAATTATTTATAAAACATGCCAACATAACACTGCATCAAAAGCGAAGAGCCAATACACGATGCAGTAAGAACATATTTATCATTTGGAAATAAAAAAATTAATAGTATGTTCAAAACTGGTAACAACGTTATAAGCACCGATTTTCAATTGCGATGTTATAAAATTTGTGGTGAAACCAAGGAAATTCCCAGAGTGCGTCAACAAATTGTGTTCCGCGTGCTGAATTTGGCGCTACTACTATATATACATATATATATATCAGTAAAATATATATAAGTATATATATAATATTATAGAATAATTATATAGCAGTATATTATTTATTATTGATATAATATTAGATAAATATATAAGAGAATAATAGATATATTAATTATATATAGATATATAATATATATAGTTAACATATAATGATATTATTAATATTATATATTAATATTATATAGATAATATATTATAATATTATATATATATAGAGATATAATCTATTTTATATATATATATAATATAATAGAATTTTGAAGTTTACTGAAAACGAGGCAAATGCTTGTCAGAAAAAAATAACAGTCGTTATGTTTTCGAGAGAGCTCACTTCAAAATAGTTATTATTACAATTCAACGAAACTGTATACAATATGTTATATATTCTGTAATTATCATCAACTTTATCACATCGGTCGAACCCTAACTTCCCTAAATTTACGTCCATCTCTTTCATTTACCTTTATTCCTCATTTTATCCCCTATCTTTTATCATGAGCTGAGAGAGAGATATCATTTCGCGTCCTCTACTCTTTTCTTATTCTAGCCCCTCAGTAAACGCTTCTCTAACTAAAAGAAGCCACACATGACTTAAAATTATACTCTTACTCTAACTTCTTAATACTTAATGTTCCATGTACAATTTCTGTTGTTCTCTATTATGAACCGTCTATTTCTTTTAAGTCTCTCTCAATTATTATTTCAT
>CM032446.1:174144085-174455168 GCA_019049505.1 Pachyrhynchus sulphureomaculatus
TATATATATATATATATATTGTCCAGCGGCGGAATTAAATCCTTCCTTTGTTATCGGAGGCCGATGCCGGCAGCAAAAGATTTATTTTCGCCGTATGCTGACTTTTTAGTTCAAGTTAGTAGAGAGTTGGGTATATCGTATTATTTTTGTCAATGGCGTCTTTCTTTTTTTATTCCTTATTTTGTTTATTGATATTTTTACCTTTTATAGTTGTATTTTTTCTCGATTTGGCTAGTGATGATTCACTCAACATATTTTTCTAAGGACTTCATGTAATTTCCACAGTTTTTTGTAGTATGGACATAAAGATTTAAAATTTTTTTTTAGAACTTTAGCGTTAAATCCTGAAGTAGACGGTTCATTATTTAAATGTGACAAACTGTTCGGAGACATCAGGGTACTGAGCAGTTTGCTTATTTTCATTATTGATAATAATTCAAGCGTCTTGTAAAATCGATGTGCTTTCATTACTTAGGTTTTTTTTGAAAGAAAGAGGATTTATATTTTCAACTGCTTTAAGCAAAGGTTTCGAAAAGGCGTTTTTGTCCAAGGGCCAAACTCCAGCCGCTTCCGTTCACAATGGTGCCAATGATAGCAGCTCTTTGGTAAGCTTCTGGAAATAAGTTTGACACTTGACATTGCGTTAATTGACGAACTGAATTTGCATTGAACCGTTTTGAATATAATAACTACCCTTAGGTTTAAAAAAAGGGGGTCCAGTTCCTGAATCCGGTGAATAGTAAGGCCTAACAGGTGTAATATTATTATACCATTAGCTTTTGCTATGCTCAATGCTTCTAGGTTCTTCGAATGCGTTGTATTTCCATCCAACAGAAGTAATAATTTGTGGGTTGGCTTTACTACGCTTATAAACTGTTTCATCCATTCTACAAAAAAGTTTGAGTTGAGCGATCTGTGAAATGGTGACAACACTCTCATTCCTCACTTCAGGATTTTGTCGCTGTATTTCGAATGTAAGCATTGGTGGCACGAACTGCCCAGCCCTATTACGTAATATTATTAATATAAGGAAAAATACTAAAGGTAAAAAAAAAATCTTTTCGAGTAGGAACATTTTCCTGAAAACCTAATCAAATTGAAGTGTCCATGCTATTATCAAGCTTTTGTGATATCCTGGTAAAAACCCTGTAGAGTAATGCAAAAGTAAAAGCTGTAAAAATGAACTCTACAAAATTAGCCTATTTTCTATAGAAATAGCGTTTCGGTTCTAAAAAAAAAAACATTAAAATTTACTAACTAATAGCGAGTATAGATATATCATTAAATACAATTAAATATTTGATTTAATTTAATAAAATAATTTGTCTGCCATTGTTTTACTTAATCTTAAGCTGTGGTATTTTCAACTAGTAGTAGATACTGATAGATAAACGTCATTTTATAATAAAGGCATTATTTAATAAATAAGGAAATGATTCATTTATGGCGTATTAATATTGCAAACAAACAATAATCGTTAAATAAACTATAAATATACGGTTATTATTAGGAATAGGGGAAACACTAAATTGTCTGATGTTGGTATGAACTCTTCTTTGAGGAGACACCACGCCAATGTGAAGTTTTCTTTGTGTAATTTCTTAGTTCTTAAACATGTTACCACTAGCAGTAGTATAAATATTGGACATATACGATTGTTCATGTTCCAAAGACGGTCATTTTTTTTGAAAATAGCTACTTCGAAAGATGAAAAACAAATTCAATTTCTCCATGGATATCTTTCAGTATGATTAGAAAAGAATAATTTTTATAGTCTATTATCAAGGAAAAATATTGCTCACATGAATTATTTAAAAAAAGATTAGTAAAAACCTTCTAAACGCAATACTAAACAAGAAGGTTTTCTAAATCACAAAATGATTTTCCAGCTCGACACTTTATTGTTCTTTATTTATTTTCCCTTGGAGCAATCAAAACACTTTCTTATTAAAGCACTTTTACGGTCTGAGTTTATGTTGCCGCTTTACGAGCGTTCTTATTTCCAAACTCATCTAGTTTCCACTATCATAACAAAAGTTTTTATACCATTCTAAACCACCTTGTTTTTTTTTATATCTTATATTTAAGTATTGGTATTTAGAACAAAATGTGCTAATAACCGGTTTCTTAACGCTCTCAGACCTTTTTGATAAGTAGTATCTGCCAGGGTTATGTTAAACATTATTTCGGTTTCGGTCAGCTGAATATTGTTATTGAAACTGCCTATAAGCTGTTTGCATATCGTCAGACTTTTCGTTGTTTAAAGACCGAACACAGATTTTTAGGATAACATTATTTTAATCATAATGTGCAAATATTTAATTAGAAGAAATATTTTTTATTTTTATTTATAAAAATATATTCAAAAAGAATTCCGTTCACTTTTTCAGATATGACAGATCATATCTTAGTACAAGTTAAACTCATAGAATGCGTTATCTCAAGTGTCCCGATGTTAGCAAATGCGACACTTATCTTGTGAATAGCTTTCTCATATCCAAAACATTAGTTAAGATCTCATGTTCTGAGCCATGTGAGGTACCTATAGCCTCAGCTAGGATATCCATGGTTAATCGACGGTTTTTCATTACCATATCTTGTACTTGCACAATAGTTTCTTCAGTTGTTGCAGTTTTTGGACTTCCTGAACGTTGATCGTCATTTGAGCTTATACGACACGTTTAAACTTTCGAGTTCATCTATGAACAGTTGGAAATGAAGAAGCAGACTCCTTTAACACTTTCATTAACTTTGTATGGATTTCAGTTGCCGATTAACTTTCCATAACAAAGAATTTGACCACTGCACGATGTTCGTCATTTTTTCGTTTTAAAAAATACTCAAACACATTTTTAACCAGCTGATAAACACTGAATGACTGACAGATCGACTTGAAATTTAGGGTGTGTTCATCCGACAGAAAAAGCTTCAAAATTGTGTTCAATAATTGGTTCAAGTGATGCTCCATAGATGTCGCTTTCAAAACTTATTGACTAGCCTGTATATATACGTAGACACACACACACACACACTATATATATATATATATATATATATATATATATATATATATATATATATATATATATATATATATACAAACCAGCGCATTTTTTTTTTAATTTTTAAAATTCTTCTGCAAATTACTGTAATAATTATTTCTTTTCCATAATTAAACATAAAATAATAATATTAAAATAATACTGTGAGGATTTTAATTTGCTATTTTAAATATGTTCCTTATAACATTATATTTTCCTGTACAATTGGATGTTATATTTTACATTACATTTAATTAAATTAATAAGTTAAATTACATGTTCTTGAGATAAAATATAGAAATTCTATTTAAAATATTATTCCAAGCTAAATAGGTTTTACGTTTACTTATATTAATACAAATATATCTTTTCATACCAATCCTAATTTATTCAAGTTTCGCTAAAATTAACCACATTTATATCGTGTGATATCAGAAAAATTTGGTAAAGTAAGTTAATGGCGAGAAACTAAAGTTATATTCTAATGTTTCGCCTCTGAGTGTCCTAGTCCAGATAATTATTCCGAAAAAATATCAGTTTAATCTGTTCGCAGGTAGAGCAGTTACCCAGTATATTACTATGTTTCTATACAGGGTGCCTCATATGTATGGAATAATGATTCCACAGACTTTATTAATCAGTGGAAAGCCCCTATATATTATATTATTTTTGAGTCCTACTAAAAATTCTAGATATTATTTGTCTAACATACCATATGTCTAAATTGAACTGTTCTGGAATTATTGATATTTGAAATTAAGGAGATCAAATTAAAAAAAATAATTAAGTTGGCTTGTGTCAAAAAATTATTTATTCACGAAAACGTTTATTGCTGCATCTTGTGAACAGAAACTGAAAAAATCGCTTTGTTAATGATGGTTGGTTACACAGACCATAGGAGAACACAACAGAAAGTGGGTGATCTTTTTAACGCAGAATATCCGAATCGAGAACCTATTACCCAATCCGTAGTTAGTAAAACATTAAAACGATTTAGACAATCAAAATCATTCTAAATCTGGACCTCCAAAAGTTAAAACAAGCGATGATGTTAGATGTTTTGATGAACAAATCAATAATGATCCTAACCTAATTCATAATATTGTTTTTTCTGACGATGCCACATTTTGTCTTAACGGAATAGTTAACAGGCATAACTGCCGGTACTGGTCTACTGAGATTCTCCACTGGATAATCGACAGTCATTCTCAAAGACCATAAAAGACAAACCTATGGGCAGGGATTTGTGAACGTTATATCATTGGTCCCTTTTTTATCGATAGAAATCTTACAGGACAGTGGTATTTACAGTTATTCCAAGAGCAAGTTATTCCAACTAGTGCAGGTTTTTTTCCTGATGAAAATAATTTGAATACCCCTAAGAGGAATCTGTGGTATCAACAGGACGGAGCTCCTTCTCACTATGAAATCAATGTTCGTAGATATTTGGATGCGATATTTCCTAATCGATGGATAGGCAGAGGAGGTGCTGTAGAATGGCCTGCGAAGAATCCCGACCTTAAGAGGTCATTTGAAAATCAAAGTTTGCCGAAGTCGACCTGAAACTGTAGAAGATTTACAACAAGGAATTCAATATGAAGTAGCACACACCCCGGATTCTCTGCAACACTTTGTTCAGACTGTTTATGACAGATTGGGTCATTGCCTCGCTGTTAACGGAAGACATTTTGAGCAATTGTTATCTTAAAAGTAAACCTAGAGTATTTAATAATAGTTTTTTCGTCTTTTTTTATTTTAAATTTCAAATGACAATTATTCCAAAACAATTCAGTTTAGACATATGGTATGTTAGACAAATAATATCTAGAATTTTTAGTAGGACTCTATATAATATACAGGGCTTTCCATTTAAAAAAAAAAATCAAGATGGCGTAATTTCTTCGAACTGACACTTCGAAATATTTTATTGTCAACGTCAGCATGTGCGCCATATAATATCCTTTAACTTTTATTTAAACACTTTTTGATACACTGATTAGTAAATGCTGTGGAATCATTATTCCATACATCTGGGGCACCCTGTATATCGTACAGGCAGTACATATTTACTAATTTATTAGGACGATTTATTAATCTTATATTAATAAAAATCCGATACCCAACTAAATCCTTAGGTTTTCTTTACATTCTTAAACTTTCTTTTCTTTGTCTCTGTGGAACAATTTCTGAGTACTTTCCGGTTAAAGAGGAAACCCAAGAATATAACGCAATTAGTTAAAAATTGAAAAAATAATACTACATTATATTATTATGCACTTTTAGGTAAAGTATGATATTTGTTTACGCGGCTGCCATTCACTCAGAAAATTAGGACACTATTCTGTGACATATCCTTATCTTTATAAAAATAGCCAATATTACATCTTTGTTAAATAATCTATTATTATTTCTTCCCTATATAGAACAGCAAGACAATATTTTTTCTATCCTTTCAGACCCTTACTTTTAATTTGTCTAAGACGGTTCAACCCATTTATTTATGTTGTCTTAAACACCCCTAAATCATAAATTTTTATGAGGGTTCCCTAGTGTGAAACGCATACGTTAGGTATACACGTGACTAGCACGGAAAATGCCAACCTACATATCTTAGAGGGGTTTGCCTGTTACTGATTGCTTGTCTGAATAAAACCTTTTTGTCAGTTTTTTTTTAGAATGTTTAGTGAAGGATATGATTCAGGTTAGGTAAAGAAAAGAAAATATATATTTTGATAGAAAAAATAGTTGGAGAAATGGTAAATTAAGGTGTTTAAGGCAGATAGAAAAACATATACTTAACCGAATGTCAATGGTTTTTATTTATTCAGCCAAATATCTAGCAGTAAAATTTAAATCTCAAATATAAATAGATAAGTATTAGAATGCGTCAAGTCAAGACTATATAACTGTCACGTGATCGACTGCACGCACAGGAAATATAAATAAATAACAGCGAACGCAATAGCGTGACACAATTTTTTGCATTACCGTAGTTCTTGAGGGGGCTAGGCCAGTAATATAGGCAAAAATGTAGTGCATGAAATCAATTTTGTGATATAAGCTTTCACGCCTAATAAATGATCTTTACTTTGATATAATCATACTGCGATAATAGTTTTTACGTAGAATAGAATAGAGCAACTAAAACGTAATTCAGCCTCGCAGCATTACTAAGTAATAATATGAGATATATCTAATGTAAAAGAGCAAATAAAGTTACTGTTTTAACAGCTTTTATTTAGTAGTGTATGTTATGTACAGGATGGTAAAAATTGGACACTTTTAAAGGTAAATCCCTTTATCTAAAGGAGATAGACGAAAACTGATGTCGATGTCTGAAGTTCAATTTTTGTGATAAACTCAATGATGAAAACCGCACATCGATATCTAGTAATGTTTCAGATATACAGAGTGTTTTGCAAAAATCTGCATTTTGGAAAAATGTTTTTAATTCTTTTCCTATTGACAATTTTTCATTTCTGTAAAAACATTCTCAAAGCACTTTTTCACGTGAATTTCAACAGTGTAAGTTACATTTTTTTACAACTAATATTTTAATAGTTATTGACGCAAAAATATATTTTTTAAAAATATAGCACACTTTATATTTTGCTTAAATCTACTTTAAAATATAAAGGTTTTCAGTTTTTACGCGAGTTCTAAAAGTACATTGCACATCCAACAATACCAATTGTTTACCGATAGTAGTCAAATCGTAAAAAAAAAATTGCCAGAAGTAATTCTAAGAGTCATAACTACAATGAAATTTACTAAATGCTATACTACTTTAAACTATGTAGAAAATAAAACAAAACGACAATAAAACAATTTATTTCGAGTAGAGCAGACTAAAACGAAACAATTTTCTATAAGAGATGTTCGAAATGTCGACCAGTTTCATTTACACACATAGGCGGCACCTTTTCTGGACACTTTTTACCGAGTTGATTAGTTCAAGAGGAGTGAGAGCTGCAAAACTTCTAACTCTTGTCTGGTATTTGTCGGCAATTTAAAAATTAGGTCTTTCAATCTTCCCCAGAGATAGAAGTCCATGGGTGTTAAATCCGGTGACCTTGCCGGCCAACTGTTGATCTTGGTTGGTTATCCAGTTATTGTCGAAATTGGCCAATAAAAAATTACTGATAACTGCAGCGTTATGAGGGGGTGCCCCATTGTGTTGAAAAAATATATTTCTAAGGTCCATTGACGGCAGTTCATTAACAAGGGGTTCTATCTGCTGTCTTAAAATTTCTAAATGTCTCTGAAAGGTGAGTGTTCCTTCGTAAATAAATGCACCTATAACCATGCCTCTTAAAATTCCTGCCCACACATTAAATCCAAATCTGCCTTGATTTCTTTACTCCACAACTAAATGAGGATTTTCTTCTGCCCACGTATAAGAATTGTAACTGTTAAAATACCTGCATTGCTTACATAAACTTCGTCTGTCCAAATGCAATTTAATGAAAAATTCGGAACATAGTTACAATTCTCCAGAAACCATTGGCAAAAATCCATACGTCGTTCAAAATCTCCGTCTCTAAGGTGATGAACTTTTCTTGTCCTATATGGCCTGAATTTGTGCTTCTTCAAAATACGACTTACGTTAGTTCTTGGTAGTCCAGTGGATTCTTTTAACTGTCGGGTTGAAGTGTTGGGATTATTTCCGATAGTTCCTAAAACTACTATTTCTGTTTGATGCATAATTTTTGGGTCGTTTCTTTTCAAACTGGCCACTATTAACTAGGTTATGTTGCAATCGAGCAAATATATCCTTGAAGGGTTGACGCCTCTCTGGATACCGTTCGTGGTACAAATTACTTGCCGCTTCCGAATTTTCTCCGGTTTGTATGAAACAAACTACCATATCCCATTTTTCGTAATTTTCAAACTTCATTGCGAGTTATTTGACAATTCAATAACTGATCCTGAAGTAGAATTTGACAACTACGAGTAAACAATTGAATTAAACCATATGGCCGCTCCGTCCAAAACCTACTTCACAAAATGTGCATTTAAAACTAGCGTAAAAACTGAAAACCTTTATATATTGAAATAGATTTAAGCAAAATATAAAGTGTGCTATATTTTTAGAATGGTAATTTAAAGCTCTATTCAGACAAGGAAAAATATATAGGGTATCCCATTTAAAAATATATTTTTGCGTTAATAACTATTAAAATATTAGTTGTAAAAAAATGTAACTTACACTGTTGAAATCCACATGAAAAAGTGCTTTAAGAATGTTTTTACAGAAATCAAAAATATTCAATAGGAAAATAATTACAAACATTTTTCCAAAATGCAGATTTTTGAAAAACACCGTGTATATCTGAAACGGTACTATATATCGATATGCGGTTTTCACCATTGAGTTTATCATAAAAATTGAGCCTCAGACACCAACATCAGTTTTCGTCTATCTCCTTTAGATAAAGGGGTTTACCTTTAAAAGTGTCCAATTTGGACCACCCTGTACAGCAGGTATTTTTCCAAAAGAACGGAAAGTGAAAAAAGTTAGTCATATGTTGAGAGGTTGAATAAGTAAATACACTGTCATTAGTGTTATCTTTCAAAACGATCAAATTAGTTTTAAAATTATGTATTCCTTCATAAACATATGTGTTAGTATTGACAAGTACAAGTAGTATGGCAAATTAAAAAATACTGATTGATTATTTTCAACAGTAGATAATTTGATATCGTAAGTACTGATATTCTGCTGAAGAAGATTCATAATATGGGTTTAAATAATGTTATTATAACCCTTATTAAGTTGAATATTATAAAAATATGTACGAGAACAATCAGGTACGCAGTATCTATCAGCGTTAGTAAATTTCTCACCAAGATTACCTGCGCCCTTAATACAACAGGTAAATTCCACACTAACCTTATAAGGGTGCTTAAATTTTACAGGTAATTTCCACACCAAGCAAATATAATTATGCTTTATTCATCTAAATAAAATTGGACGGATTTCTTTTAAATAATTTTTTATTGAAAATTTTAGATATTTGCAAAATATATATGTTTTTATTTCATAGTACAATAATATTGATAAAACATGAAGTTTTTGCTAAATACATAAAATACAATTGAACAAATTTCCTTACATATGCTAGATAATGCTACAAACCTATACATATCTATTTATATATTTACAAAACAGGTTGAGAAAAATAGGAGACACATTTTAAAAAAATGGAAACGATTAATATTTCCTAATTGTCTTAGTTCATAAAGATTTTTTAAATGTTTTAATTTTTGATTATTATGATTATTACTTATTTTAGACTCGTCGACACTTTGTATTTTTATATATACGTTAATCTGAAATTGTTTCAGCCTATCGATAAAAGTATACAGAGACGGATGTGTAGAATAAAAAGAATTATTTAGATGGGAACAAGAGTTAGTCGTTCGAGTTAAAGATGGACTCGATTCTGCCAATATTTCAACTGGAAAATCGGCTCCTTCCTCTATATACGTTTCTAGTAGGTAATCACAAAATTTATTTAAACGTTCATTCTCAGGTTTTATAGAATATAAATCGTATGCAAAACTGTCACCTAATTCTTCGGGTGATAAATAGGATAAGTCGAAACAATCCTTTAACCAACGACCAATTTCAAATTTTCGTAGCAATATTCTTTAGCTAGACCTAGATTCTGTATCTTGCGAAGCCAAGATTGGTGTAAATGACATCTAACATACATCTTAACACTTTAGCATTTGGCCAAACTTCAGATACTGCCTTATGAATAGATTTTTCGAAGTCAATAGTAATTTTCTCTGGATTGAAATACAGTGTATCTGTTGAATAAATCTTACGTTTTAATAATGTGAAGAGGTTTTTGTATGTTTCAGCTCTCTTATCACGCAATAATAATGGAATATAATGACCGTTTGCAAAACCATGCACTGTAAATAACTGTGTAAAATATTTAGTGCAGTATGAAAAGGTGCAGTCCATATATTGGATATTTTACACAACATATTGATATTTGTAGTGCAAAAAAAAACAATAATGCCACTTTCGAGTTCAATGATATATAGAAAATTCTCACCCTTGCTAGTCTTGATTTCAGATGTCTCTAAAATACTATGCACCTCCTCAGCACTTCTTGGATTACGTCCTGGCAAAAAATTTTCGTCTATGGTTATAAATGTTTTTTCTAATATATTCGACATCTTTTTCCGTTACTGTTTCGGGCAGCGTGTTTTGTAGTTCTTGTCGGATAATTTTAGATGGCCTTTCACTCATATGCTCTCCGGCTTTTCTTTTGCAGGAATTACTAATTCTTTGCCGATTCAGCTTCTTGGTGTCGGCTTCGTGTGTATGGAGTCCTTCACTTCTGGTAACTAAATTCTCGGGCCCAACGGTGAAGACTTTTGATTTGCAATCTTTTTTTTGAACATCTCCAAAATGTTTCTCCACATTTTAGCACCTTTTGTCGAAAGTAAATGTAGTAATTCACACATAACATGTCCTTTCCTCGATTACTTTTTATTAACTTTGCTTCCATATTAGCAACACTTTAAAAAATATACGCACAACCAATTAATAATCACAAATTAATAATATGTACTAAACCGATATGTAGAAGGGTTTAATAATGATTTAATTGGGCAGGCCGGTGTGTACCACCACCCACTTATCAACCCTCATCCTCTACCTGAAAGTACTCGGTGTGGAATTTACTTCTGCAATTACAATCCCTTAAATATGTCTAGGTCATAAACGGATTAGTGGTGTGGAAATTACCTGCGCCCGTATCTATAGGCTATGTATTGGGCCAAACCTTAGGGACGAATATTGTACTTTTGATGATGACACTGTTCTATTATAAAGTAAAGACAGTGAACGAGAACTCATGAGCTTATGAAAGCTGATTTAAGACGATACATCGATTATCTCTAGCGACATCCTTAGAACACGTAGACTGAAAAGTTTTTGGTTTACCTATTTAAAACATTTTTTTTTTTGCAAAATTCGACTTTACTCATCAATCCTTCCTTCTTCCAAGAGCGATATAATCAGTCCAACGCTTTCCTAACATTTCCATACCATTCTTGTAGAAAGATTTGCCTTTGCCTTCAAAATAGGCCTCAGTTTCCTCCATAACTTTTTCATTGGAGTTAAATCTCTTTTCCGCTAGCACTTTTTTGAGGTCTTCGAATAGATAATAATTACTGGAGGCCAATTCTGGAGAATTTATGCAATTTTGTCATCGTAACCATTGACTGGTGACACGGTGCATTGTCTTGATGAAAGAACACTTTTTCTGGTTCATTTGGGGCCGTTTCTTTGCGATTTCTGCCTTCAAATGCACCAATAACTTTATATAATATTCGCTATTGATGGTTTTCCCTTCTCAGCATAGTCGATGAAAATTATTCCATGCACATTCCAAAATACAGGGGCCAAAACCTTTCCAGCCGACTGTTGTGTCTTTGGTCGTTTCGGGCGGCTTTCACCGGCTGCTGTCTACTCAGCTGACAGCCGATGTGATTCCAGTGTATAGTGGTGGATCCGTGTTTCATCCATTGTCACATATCGCATTAAAAAATTCTTTTTATTGCACTTAAACAGGTCCAAACAACGTTCAAAATTATCAACACTTTGTTGTTTTTGATCCACTATTAACAAACGCGGTACCCAGAATGGTACCCGAACAGAGCTTTCTCATGCCTTTTGATATCTTTAGGATGTCAGCTATCTCACGCAATTTCACTTTACGGTTATCCAAAACAATTTTGTGGATTTTTTTGATGTTTTCTGGTGTAATTACTTCATTTGACCGTCCAGAACATTGTGTCTGTACGACCGCATTTAAATTCAGCATACCAGTAAACGATAAGTGATTTTCCAGAGGCAGAGTCCCCGTAACACTTATTAAGCCATTGCTTTATTTGAACAGTATTTTTTTTCCATTCAAAAACAGTGTTTAATCAACACACGAAATCCGATTTTTTCTATTGTTTTGAAAATATTAAAAGTAGCGTCATTAAAACCACTGTAACTTGTAAACTAATAGTCGAAATATCATGAAATTTTGATACTTATCGTTTGAAGGTTGATACTTCCTAAAAATCATAGGGATTTTTTGAAAAGGGCGACATCTATGTGTGAGACCAAAAATTTTTCATGCTACGTGTTATGTTGATTTGATTTTGTCGCTTTACTTGTGTCGCTAGAGTCAACTGAAGTAACACATTAAATTATGTTGTGTTTATTTTGTCGACATAATTGTATCACTAGAGTGGATAATTCCAACTAAGAAAAGGTTATTTGAAAAAAACCTTAAGGTGGGCAATATTACGAATGAAGCCTGTCCACTATGAAAAGAGAAATCGTTATAATTGAAAAACGCGCTTTTATAATATTTAATTTCACGTATTTTTATGATACAATGTCGTGGTCCACATAAATATTGTATTTTTTTAAAAAAAGTAACTAGGTAAAAATATGTTAATAGATAAAAAGGAATTTTAAATATTTTGGTAAATTCGCCATATATTTATTGATGGTACCTTAGTAGGGATTAGCATATTTGAAAGCTGAATATTTTCTTGAAAAATAGTCCCCTCTGAGACCCAACGATGACATATCAAGCACTGAAACTCATCGCAATGCCCTCTCAAGCTACACGAGTATACGAGGCTGGTTTGAAAAGTCCGTGCAAAGTCCGAGAGATGGCACCACCGGCGCGTCATGTTTAGTTAGTAGAATCTCTTGAATGAACGCACACCAAGTTTCAGCCATATTGGTCTATTTCTTTGTGTTTGGCATTCGTGTGAATCAAGGAAGTCGAGTGATTTTCAAGAAATGGACGAAAAAAGAATTTCGTGTGGTGATTAAACATTACTTTATGAAAGGCAAAACGCCTCAGGAGACTAAAGAGAAGCTTGATAAACATTTATGGTGACTCTGCACCTTCGATTAGAACAGTTTATAAGTGGTTTCAAAATTTTCGGACTGGCCATATGGGCACAAGTGACGCTGAACGTTCTGGACGGCCTGTGGAGGTTACGACTCCAGAAATCATTGATCAAATCCATGATATGGTGATGAATGACAGAAGAGTTAAGGTGCGTGGGATTGCTGGGGCTGTGGGCATCTCGACTGAACGGGTACATAATATTTTGCATAAACATTTGGACATGAGAAAGCTATCCGCAAGATGGGTGCCGCGATTGCTCACGCTTGACCAAAAACGGAATCGTGTGAAGAGTTGCAAGGATGGTTTGCAGCTGTTCCAGAAGAATCCGGAGAACTTTAAGCGTCGTTTCGTCACTGTGGATGAAAAACATGGATACATTACTATACTCCTGAGACCAAACAACAATCTAAACAATGGGTTACCAAGGGGGAATCTGCACCAAAAAAGGCGAAGACCGTTCCTTCGGCCGGAAAGGTTATGGCGACTGTCTTTTGGGATTCGCAAGGGATAATCCTCATCGACTATCTGGAAAAGGGTTAAAACTATTACAGGTGAATATTATTCATCGTTATTGGACCGTTTGAAAACCGAGCTGCAAGAAAAACGCCCGCGATTGGCCCACAAGAAAGTCCTTTTCCATGACGACAACGCACCAGCACACACCTCAGCAGTTGTGGTCGCAAAATTAATGGAAATAGGATTCCAACTCGTTTCACATCCCCCCTATTCTCCAGACTTGGCTCCCTCGGACTAGTATTTGTTCCCCAGTTTGAAGAAATGGCTGGCGGGACAAAGATGTTATTCAAACGATGAGGTGATTGCAGATACTAATGGATATTTTGCAGACTTGGACAAATCCTATTATTCGGAAGAGATCAACAAACTAGAACATTGTTGGACGAAGTGTATAAGCATAAAAGCAGACTATGTCGAAAAATAAAAAGGTTTACCCAAACACATAAGTAGTTTTTATTTTTGCACGGACTTTTCAAACCAGCCTCGTAATCACTAGAGTGGAAATTCCAACTAAGAAGAGGTTATTTGAAAAAACCTTAAGGTGGGTAATATTACGGATGAAGCCTGTCCACTATGAAAAGAGAAGTTGTATAATTGAAAAACGCGCTTTTATAATATTTAATTTCACGTATTTTTATGATACAATGTCGTGGCCCACATAAATATTGTATTTTTTAAAAAAAAAGTAACTAGGTAAAAATATGTTAATAGATGAAAAGGAATTTTAAATATTTTGGTAAATTCGCCATATATTTATTGATGGTACCTTGGTAGGGATTAGCATATTTGAAAGCTGAATATTTTCTTGAAAAATAGTCCCCTCTGAGACCCAACGATGACATATCAAGCACTGAAACTCATCGCAATGCCCTCTCAAGCTACACGAGTATACTTATGATTTCTGAGATCACTATTGTGTTAGAGAAAAAAATTACTCAAAAAGTTTGCGTTTCACACTTTAGAGTTCAAAAATATAAACAATATGATTTAAAGTTTGCTGCTTAATACATATGCCTGTCTGTTATCGTGCAATATGAAGAATATGAAAACAAAAGTAAAATAAAAATATCTCTATGAATCGCCAAAAGTAAAAAATCATGTCTAGTCGGTCAAAAGGTTACAAACCTGAAGAAGAAGGTTCTCTCTAATCAATGTCTCCACAGTCTGCCTTAAAATATCATAATAAATGATTAAGCAAGTATGAAGAAAACTTAATGAAAATTAAAGTTTTAGACCCTTTAATATTCAACTTCATTATTCTCAAAGTTTTGACGTGGAACGTTTAACATATAATACAGAAACCTTTAATATAAACACAATACGGCAGATATTTAAACTCATAACTATTATAAACAGGACGTCAATTTACTAATTGCCAAAGGAACGCGGTAAAAGGCTCGGCTGAAACAATAGCTCTTTGTTTGATTAAGTTTAGAAATTTATAGGCGATTATTTCTGTAAGCGCTTTCCTAATATTCCGAAGCACAGGTATAACAAAGCAATCGATATTGTTGTCCCCGAGTTATTAGAGCACAAGCCATGACTTTTACAATATCGAGTTAGCACGTTGTTTCAGACCATTCTCTAAAAGTCCTTTATTGAATGAATGGAAACGGGTCGGTTTGTAATTAGTAAAGTCTTTTCATTTATCTTTTTTCTTCTGCAGTTGTATGTACATTTTGTAGTACTGTTCATGAACCTTTGTCGTATTAGTATATTATCTTCTCTTTGTGCTCTATTATTACTTCGTACCTACTTGACACTTACATACGGCTTATAAAGAAACAAAATTATACACGGTACTTCTACTTTTTCCCATTTCTATAGGCTCGATTGTCTGTTGATCGACCACATCACGGCCCGACTTTAACGTCATCTAACGCGTCTTTCTGATTGGCAGATGGAGGATTAAGGGAGGATTAAGGTCAATCCAGCTAAGACCCAAGCCGTAATCTTTCAAAAATACCTTCGTAGAGTCCCTCCCCAACTCTCTCTGAATGGAACTAGGCTCAGATGGGCCAACAGCATCAGATATCTGGGCTTTCTATACGACAAGCGGCTCGTGTAGAAGGACCAAGTGCCAATGGCCGCGCGTAAGGCAAGCCAGCTCCTAGGAAAGCTGTACCCGCTCCTGAATCGTCGGAGTAAATTATCAACTAATAACAAGTTAATTTACAAATCGATCATCAGGGCCGGGCTTACGTATGGCTGTCAGACCTGGTGCCAGATGTCTAAAGCACATCGAGCCAAAGTCCAGACAGTCCAAAATAAAGCCCTCCGTATTATAGCAAGAGCACTCTGGATTGCCCGCAACAACCAGTTGCACAGGGAGTTTGAAATACCCACAGTAAAAGAATTCACACAGCAAACCCCAACTTCATTTCCTTGAGAAAGAGACAGCGCACCCCAATCCTGAGATAGCTAACGCCTTCAGAGACAACGCAAATATTGGCAATCGTTACTTACGACTCACAGACTACAAATAGATTAATATTGACTCGACTAACAAGAAGGATTTACTTAGCATAAGGACACGGCCCTAGGCAGTTGGGCGACCCCTATCTAAAAAACAAATAAACATGTAAGTATCACACACCACTAATGTAACGCAACACTCCCGAAATATCCGGGAACTTAGGTTTAGTTTTAGTTTTTAGTTAGATTTAGTTAGATTAAGGTAGCTTAGATATATTTAGTTGAATTAACCCTAAGTTAAGCACATATAAACCTAAACTAAGAAAAAACCGCGTTTATGTAAAAGGGGCAAAGAGTCACAGACCCAACTTACAAGGAGTTTTAGTAGATATGCCAGACACTCAGGCTAGAAAGCACCACATAACTGGAATACTCTGGGGTACTCATAAGGTGACGCAGACTGCTCCAAAATCCATAAGGCGGATTTCTCCCTTTAAAAAAAATGTCTGTTTAACTTCATCTAGTTTAAAATCGAAGTGTTGCTGCTCCAACATTTTCCTCCTATTAGTAACTATTGAGATTCTAACCATGTCTTCTTCTGCCATTCTGCCACTATTTGTTCCATTTTATTTTCTTGTTTAACATCTAGGAAGTTAAATTATCTATTTTTTTATATCTGTCTAAAGTTATTACTCCTCTCTCTATCTACTGGGGTCTTTCTCACTGTCCTGCTTACTATTTTAATTTGTATAGCTTGGAATATTTTAATTTCGTTTTTGATGTTTTAGGCTAGTTATTAGCTCTATTCTTTAGTGTATATCTAATTATAGGCTTGTAAATTTAAGATTTCGTTTTAAACCATGTCCCGACATGGTTATGTCGGGGCACTCCATTCCCCTAACATCGTCGCTCAATTTATTGGGCGTTGATTTGGGAGCAAATATGTCCTGGGATGAACATGTTGCAGGCATGGCAAGGAGAGCTTCTTAAAAGCTGGGAATACTATTTCGAACCAGAAAACTTTACACTCCACAACAACTGTTAATTCTTTACGAAGCTCAAATTCGATCAACTATGGAATACTGCTCCCATGTTTGGGGCTCTGCTCCCAAACATACACTGCATTTGTTGGATTCTGTTCAGAGAAGAGCTGTTCGTCTGATTGGAGACCCGGAACTGACCGGCGGCCTTGATTCGCTGGAACATCGAAGAACGGTTGGCGACTTGAGTCTGTTCTACAAGTATTTTCATGGAAAGTGTTCGAAGGATGTAGCCCGCTTAATTCCTCCCAAAGCGGTGCATGTTAGAAATACACGTCGCGGTGGTGCTTCACATCCGTATGAGGTTCAGCTTGTTACTCCGCGTACAACGCTTTTCAAGCAGTCTTTTATATGGAGAACATCATCCCTTTGGAAGAATTTGTCCAGCGCTGTGTTTCCCACCGAGTGCAATTTACAGCGATTCAAGAGCAACGTGAATCGCTTTTACAGCACGCGTGCCGCCCCTGGAGTGCTTTAGGGACTTCCCTGCAGCACGTATCCTAGACCCATAAAAAAAAACGTCTCATCATATTACATTGCTAAAATTCGTTGCTGCTTTTGTCACTTTTGCTGCATATTCTCTTACTTACTTACTGTTAGGATCATTTAAAAATCGATATATCTATGTCGAAATGTTTAAACTTTATGTCTTGCTGCATAATTTTGTAGTTGTCAACAAGCTTATATTTGATAGGTAATTTTTTCTCAATTTTGATTTGCTTTTCGAATTAGATCACATTATTATATCATACATGTATACTTACCATGCAGCGTGGGATGTCCTATATTATCTTAATTTGTAAAGAATTGATGAGTTACCCAAGCTGGAGTATTTTCGGATGGATACCAAACCAATTATGAGAAACAACAGATGCTACATTTACCAGAAAATTTCCATTTATATCACAAGACATCTACAAACCAACATAACTGACAACTTTATTATTCATCCCACGGATATGACCAGAAAATTTATTTTTGTAACTGAATTTTCAGTGTCTGCTGAGAGAAATACAATTGGTAGTCATTGTTGGATTGTAGGGGGATTTAAGACTTAACATTTCGAGAAAACTTGAAAAAGTTACCAGCTTGCTATATATCAACTGCGTTACTTACAATGAAGCTGCTTTGTTTTCCCAGATTCGATAATCAGCAGCCAAACAGGCATGAGTCTTCATTAACTGGTCATACTTCACTAGGCTGTGAATATTGCATATACAGAATGCATCGCGTCAAACTTTTCCTTTGTGAACAATAATATTACCCAAAGCGCATTTTTTAGTATCCACTATACATGACGACAGGGTCGAAATAAGTTTTATTTTATTATTATGAATTGTGTTACTTTTAAATTTTTCATATTCTGTCTGTTCTTAATCACTACAGGAAAAATTTAATCATATTTACTGAATTAATCGTATCATAAAATTGAGAAATCTTGTAGTGCTAATCAATTTCTTCGTATCAATTTTCATAATCCAGCTCCAAATTAGGCATTCTATCAGGTATCAACGATACCACTAGTATTTTCGGACAAATAACATACAAAAAAATTGGTGAAAGTTTGTCTAATTTGGTAAAAATTAATTATTATTACGAAAAGCTAATATAAATTTAAAGCTTTATCATTAAAGTTCTGCCGTGAGTAAAATTATTAAACCGGTATATTTTAATAGACGAACTTATTAAACTATAATCGATATATTTTTGCATGATATTGTTTATTTGGTTTATGCCATAATACTCGTACATGTTTACGACCAATATTTTTGAACTTAAAATCATGAAAATATTTCCAGAGAATCGTATTTTTGGTTTGATACAGTCAATAAAAAATTATTTTAACTATGAAGTTTATTGCACTGATAAATATTGGACGCTGAGTAATGTTAAAATATTTATTTATAAAATTAATAAAAATACATTTCGTTATTTAACATAATGGTCAAATAGCGAAGAAGCCAGTTAATGAATATTTCACTTAACCAACTATAGCATCACTTAAACGAACAGACAATACTGTTGCAGCAATGTCTGTTGATAAGACCAAATTATTAGCTCAACTCAATGTCCATGAAAATCACTAACCACAATTTTCAATGAGCCATTGAAAGGGCCCGATATTGTTTTCTGCTAGCGAGTCATAAAACTTATCTTAAGTAAGTTAGATAACAAGAAAGCTTCTGACGCTAGTGAAATGATTGTCGCTGAACTCAAGAAAAGTGCTAGCACACTTACCTGTATTTTTTGGTTTTTCAACCATTAGTACATTCTACTAAAAATAACCTCGAGTTCAGCCGTTTCCAAAAAAAGGCAAAGACACTATGGACAATAAATATATAATAGTTGCATATTAATATAATTTACAGTTTATAAACATTTAATAATTCTGTGCCAAATAGCTACCGGATAGTATCATTGTTATCAATAATATCAAAGGTTATGTAAAAAGTTATTAATAATCATCTTTTAAAATATTTGCAGAGATTTAATATTATTAACAACCACCACGTAGCGTTTGCAAGTAGTTATCTACACGAGAATAAAAAAGAAATATTATTCATCTTTAAAACTACGTAATTGGAAATAGGAAGAGGCGTGAGTTGATATGACTAATATATCCAAACCACTAGACTGTATTTGGTATTGTGGGCTAAGCAGCACTTTTATTGTAGATCTAAAAACTATGGTTAGGGCTCTGAATAAGTGATAAATGTTTTTCTAATACCTGCACTATCAACGTTTCCCTAGGGTTCTATATTGTTTTTAACTTTCGGATACTGTGCTGTTATCAATAGCAGTTAGTTACCTTGACCGCTGAAACTATATACATCTTAACAAAACCAGAACAGAAATTCTGTATGGAGTAGGTACTAATCAAATTAAATTTGACGGTAAAAAAAGGTTAATGTTACGGACCCTGATGCAATTGTACTAGCACGTTCTAATCTACTAGCATTGCCATTCAACTTCCTATGCGTAGACATCAAATATGTCTTTAAATAATCTCAAAAGCTGCAATTATTATTTCCAACTCACGTATACTCTTACATACAAGCTCTCTGGCTGGGATGCGACGTCTATAACTCGAGATGTATTAATTAGAAGAATGAAGATTAAGTTGAACCACTGGAGGGTCTTTTGTATAGTTAATTTAATTAATTTATTATATAAGGGACAAATTTTTCATGTAAACAAATGTGTAATTAATAAATAAACCAAAGATAAGGTTTGCATATTCGGAGAGATGAACCATGCGAGAAGTTCATCAATCTCAATTGAGAAACTTATAAATTAAAGTTGCGCAATATAAATAAGAACAATTCGGGGGTTCTAGGTACCCCGGGGTGATGACCCAACTCAAAGGACGGGTACCTCACTTAATAAAAGATCTTAAGAATATGAAAATTAGACATATAAAATCGAATGAGGAAATTTCTTGGAGTAAAATAAATTTCAATGTAAATTTTAAGGGGGCACCATCGGAGTACCCATCAGGAGCCGGCAATGATATGAGGGCGGTGGGACCCCTCCTTCGATTTTTTACATACAAGCTCAACTTCAACCATCAATGTAATAATGCATACAAATTGTTTGATTGCAAAATTTCAAATCTTTATAACAATATTACAAACTCAGTTTTTTTTTAAATACGAAGAGTACTAATAATTTAAAATATACTTGGGAATATACACTACTTATCGGTGTGCGTATAATATTTTTAAACAGTGGTTGAAATTTACGCAATAAAATATTCTCACCATCCTTCATTTAACCCCATTGTGTCAGTTTGAGTAAAGATTTAAGGTTATCGACGATAGATGCCTACATAATATCGACTAGTCAAAGCACGTAATTTAAGCTAGTCCTAAGTGGCCTAATTCATTTGAGAGCATGCTGGATGGTAAAAGATAAAATAGGGCAACAGAAACTACATCCAATGTAACATGAATTTCTTATCTATATTTGAAAGATCAATTGTTCAACTGTAAATGAATGATTTATTTAGATTTTTTTTCCCATTATTCTGAAATTTGTTGCTTTTTTTGGCATCTTAGCATAATCTGAAGATTTATGGCAATACGTTCGCATTAAGAGGTTAGTGTGTTTGCATGCTTCCATTTTATCTAATTTTTGTATGCAAACTGATCCAAAATATCTAATATATTGACACTTAGTACGATCGAAAAGTTAATCTCTTTGGCACAAGCTAGCGGCGAGAGTATGAATTTTGAAACCCTCTATGTGGACGTGACTGTTTTTGATAGGATTTTACTCACACGAACAAGACAACTATCTCAAGGCAGGGAAAGTGTCATGTCTCGTCTATAAGCCAGTAATTTTCAATTTATTAATTTTTTCGAAAAAATCGCGGGGTCACAACTACCCTGAATCAAATACATTTGTTTGGAAAAAGTCTTGACTTTGACTTAATTTGTGACCATGATAATGATAAAAATGAAAATCCCCAGTTGACAAATGCTACGCAAGAAGATGTTGACGAGGAATGTGAGACGATTATGATTAATTATGTTTGTTAGCTATGTACTTTTCTTTTCTTCAGATATATATACCTTTGTCTTGGCTTTAGTATTACTTTAGTAAACTGTTGTTTTTATTGAAAATTTTTGTATTTTTCAATGATTCGCTTTTAAGTTTTTTATACGGAGCACTTGTGGGATCTTTTTGATGTCCGTCTGCCTGTCACACCCAATTTTCTTCGAAACTGTTTGAAATAGAAAGTTGAAATTTGGCACAAATATAGGAATTGTTGGCCCAATCCTAGCCGTATAGTTTTTGAAATTAAATTTTGATTTAATGGAGGCTGAAACACGGAACACTTATGAGATCACTTCGGTGTCCACCTGTCTGTCACACACGATTTCCTTCGAAACTGTCTGAAATAGAAAGTTGAAATTTGGCACAAATATAGGAGTTGATAGTCCAATCCAAGCCCTATAGTTTCTAAAATTACAATTTGACTTAAATGGTTAGTTACGGGGGGTGAAATCGAAAATAAAAAAAAAATTACCAGATCGTCCAGTGGGGTGTAAAATGAAAGCTTGTGGAAACATGAGTTAAAAAATATATATGATGACATACTTTCGCACATTTTTCTTTATATTATTTTAAAAAATGGCAAAAAACGCTGTCTACCCATATCTCGAAAAGTACTGATTAAAAAATTTTGAAAAAATTCTGGAATATTCTCTATAAAAGTGTAGATTAAGCGGAAATTATCACGAGTAAATAACGTTTAATAATTTATCCAGTATAAGAAGAACTATTTTCGCTTAACAATATGGTGGTGGTTTTTTTAATATACTTTTCAGTACATAAACTTGTGAACAACGAATAGGTACGGGGACAAGAAAATGTTATTTTATTTCTCGATAATTAAATAAATATTGAGGTAGAAAATATTTATTTTGCGCTTTTATTACTAGACACTGGACTGAGGTAGATTAATTTATTGGCTATTCGGTAGCTAAGATTCTACTACTACTATTATGCATTATTGATTAAGAACGTGAAAATACATATTGGATCTTCAGATATATACATGCTAGGAACTTTTCGCCTTTTTGAAAATTCATTTGGGTGTGTTTTGTGAAGTTACTGCTCATTTTATACCTCCGTAACAAAAATTTTAATTTCAAAAACAATCACGGTACGGAACAATAATTGAGCAAGTCCAACTAGCACTCGACCGGTTATTTATCATTGTTTTTGATGGGCATAGGACCACTTAGTTTTCAATATTTTAAGTCTAGTTCCTTGCATTGGATGTGAAGTTTCAGGTAATAAAATAATACTTTTAGAATTTTAATAATTGAATAAAAATATTTTGTTTTGTAATGGATTTTATTCTTATCAAATTATTGTTATCCCTTCATTTTTATGTATCCTTCTAGTCTTTTGTTTTCTCTATACAATATCAAGAACACTGTTAAATTCTTGTTTAAGTTATTACTTTTAAAACCAAGACCGAAAAGGATAATGATGACATTTCCGTTGTCTTCATCATCAGTAAGTGGCAAGAAATTATAAACTTTAAGTAAAATAATATTTAAAAACATGCAATTCAGGAACAAGAAAAGGTGAAAATACACTCACAAAATAGAATTTTTTTTTCAGTTTTAAGGTATGAATAATTTTAGTTCCAATTTTATCGCTAATTTTTACTGCAATTTGACCGATAATTTTCCGGAATACTACGCGTAACGTTGTCGATCAAATTACCGCTTAAAAAACATCACCTGTCTGCAACTAGCTAGCAAGCTTTAACAGAGCAAATAAATTAGTACCTCGCCAGAAAGCGCTAATAATTTCAATGACAGAAAAAGTTACAGACGTATTGACGAAAGCTAAAGACTTTTCTCTCTATATTTTTTAACTGACCATTATGATATTTTATATTTCTTTAGTCTATCTTAAATACTATGTATAAATTAAATTTTATTTGGGTTATCCTATTTTACCTCCCTTTTTTTATAATTAAACGTCCTTTTATTTACCCTACTTATAGACGGTTCGCAATCAACCTAGTAATTAAAAGACCAGGTCAAATAACAGGAGATGTTAAGTGCTTAATATACGTTTTCTTTGACCTAAAAATGGCCCAAATTAAAGACTAAAGCCCAATGGCAACACCGAGAGGGGCCGGTAGTAATATTTGTTTAAAGCCAGATAATTTAATTGCAAGCCCTTCTCTGAGACAGTTACGTTTTAGTCAATTGTCAAAAGATAGTAAAAGCATAGGGAACAAAGGAATAGAATTAACTATTTTGAGTAGATAAAACTAATATTTTTTCTGAAATGTAGAACTTATGTTTCAAGTATTGAGAGAATGTATTTTTTTAATGATTTGGCGTGGCTTCGTCATATACTATGGGGATAACAACCTGAAATAAGGATTTGACTTAAAAGTTTTACAATTTTCAAATAAACAATTTAAAACGTTTTCATTTCGCTTGGTTTGCTTTTTTACATACATTCTAAGTCAAAGCCTTTTTTTGGAGGGGAGACAGGTCTGATTCCCAGCTTATCTATATCCTAAAAAATTTTGATTGATTAGAGTTTCAAAAACAGCCGTAGGATTCAAATTTTATCGGTAAATAACCATAAGTTAGAAAAATGGATACTCACCAGTAATTTCACCATTTTTACTTAAATTTTTTTTTTTATTATCTGCATTTTATTCTCTTTTTGTAGCGCATTTTCCTAAAAGATATCATATTGGATTTTTCACAAAAATAATAATTAAAATACATAAAAATCAATGTTATAACAAAGAACAAAAATGAATTCGGAAAATGGATTTTCATTTAATTTTAAGTACTTTAAGTAATTCTAAGCATAATTACTGCAAATTTATCGTAAGTATGTCAACATTATTGCATTACCCAGTAATTTTCTTGCCAACACGCAATTATAAACTGAGTGCTAACTTCGAATTTTTCACAATAAAAAATATTCTATTTTAAACACTACAAGTCGATATTTTAAATAATGGGTACCATAATTACCGCAAAATTATAGTAAGTATGTCAACATTGTTGTAGTACTAAGAAACAGCATGAAAGCGGCCTATATTAAAAAAAATCGACAAGGTGATGTACGCAGTACTTTCCTTGCAAACACGCAGTTCTAAAATGAGCAGTGACTTTGACTTTTTCACACTCAAAAGTAACTTAATCCAAACATTACTAATCGACACCTTATGCATGATATTAATTACAACAGCAAATTGAACAGAGGAGGGACTTCACAGATATTTACAACCGAAACTTGATATATTCCTCTGTATACTGTTGGTATGTCTGCAAACTTAGTTGCAATTGGAAATAATGCTAAAAACAACATAGTTTTCAGATTCTATGACTATTAATAATTGTACTAATAATTTGTATGTTATTTCACCGAAAGTCTGAGAAAAATTCCAATAACAATATTAAAAATATACAAAATTTATCGACCATTACCCCTTTTACCTCATCACAAAAGAGCTATAAGTTCCAACCCTATGTAAATTATTGTATGTATACCATATTTGAAGTCGATATTTCATTTTATCCGAAAGTTACGGTTTTAATAGATCGAAAAACAGACGGACTGATAGACGGACGGTCAGAAATGACTAGTGTGTTTTCTGTGAATCCTAGCTTTTGAACTCTGAAAGATAAACAACTTGAAAAATCTTGGGGAGTAATTATTACACGAATAAAATACTTCGCTTTAGTAAGGAAGAAAAGGAAAGTATTGCAAAGATAAGTAGAGTATATTGTATATATTATCCAAAAACAAAACTTGGACACGAAGCAAAAAGCCATTCAGTGAACTTAGAATTTCTGAGAAAACTGCTTTAAAATGAGACCGTAAATAAAATATATTATTACTCACATCTTTTTAAGACTCTGGTTAATGACCCATGCTTAATTTTATTCCTGCTTTTCCTATTTTCATCTATGACGCACTTTTTAGTTAATTCTTATTTTAAATACATTTTACTTAAATTAAAAATAAAAATTTAAAAGCTATTTTACCCAAAAATTAAACTTTACTGTAAAATATATTAAAAATGCCATACATTTATTTTATTTCATTTATTTGATTTGGAAATTCAATATTTATTCACTCATCTTTTTATGGTAAATGCAGCATACTATCTGTTAATGTAACCCCTTTCTACAAAATTCAACTTAAAAAGAAGCTACCAAGTGAACCTCCATTTTAATAATATTTTTTTTACTCTAAAAAATTATAACAAATGTACTATATATATATATATATATATATATATATATATATATATATATATATATATATATGTATCAAAATAAAAATATAGTCTTAGTTTCATTTACTAGTTTTATATACCGCAAACACAAGTTATGAGATTTTAGTTTTATAAAAACGAATTTAAAAGAAAATGAGGTTTATACACAAATGATAAATTTACATATTTACATGTTGCGAATTTTAGTGCCTTCCAAGAGAAATCTAACAGCTAGCAAAAACCATTTACTCACCATCAGGACTGTAATTCTTTTATATAAAAAATCAATCAAGTGCAATTTGGACTTACGCAATTAGTGTTCCGTACGGTGATTGTCTTTAAAATAAAATAAAATCCTTACCTAGGCTAAATTAATTAGGTCCCTTATATATATATATATATATATATATATATATATATATATATATATATATATATATATGTATATATATATATATATATATATATATATATATATAATATATATATATATATATATATATATATATATATATATATATATATATATATATATATATATATATATATATATATATATATATATATATATATATGTAATATATATATATATATATATATATATATATATATATATATATATATATATATATATATATATATATATATAATATAATATATATATATATATATATATATATATATATATATATATATATATAATTTTATTTTTCTGAACTAATTTTTCTATATTTACTTAGTATATCTTGGACTTTGTGGTTCGTTTGCATAATCAAAGACCCCAATTACGAAAAAATAACCACCAAGAAATGATCGAAATTAAAAACGACCAGCACGCTGTGAATGATAAAACAGACCTAACACACATTAGCCACATTTACAGTAAGTTATTAAATTAATTTTGGGCTACCATGTATCTAAAATAAAGAAAAAGAGAATTCCGCACAAGATAGAAAACAGTAAAAAACGCTAAAAAAATATTAATAGCAACTCAGTTCCGAAGCAGCAAATATACATTAATTTTAAATCCATCATACGTTGAAGGTGAGTATCAAAATAATTTTTAGAATTTTAAAATTGTGAATGTATATTATATTTGTAACTCCTGTTATTAGTTAATAAGTTTTAAAATTTAAGCAAGAATTTTAACATATATGTATGTACAGAGTGGATAGTAAAAAAATTGTGTTTTTAGGAACGAAGGAAAAAAAAAAAAAATAAAGATATTCTTTTAAAGATGCCCTAAACGTCCGGGCGAAACGTCAAAAAGTTGTTTTCTTTTGAGCAAACGAACCACAAAGTCCAAGACATACTAAATAAATGTTATAGAAAGATGGTTCAGAAAAATTAAATTATATCAAATTTAACAGTAACGATGGAAAAACCGCATACCAAGACCTTTTACAAAGAAGTCACACAAATACATGGAGGAACAATTGTGAAAATATTAAAAGAACTATCCAACCTAAACACCAAATTAGCAATCCAGAAAAACTGCAGGATATTTCTGTTGAGATGCAAACATATGGAAGTGTTCTCAACGTTTTTAAATTTTAACATGTCACATTTGAAGTTTAAAGGTACGTACCTTGAACAAAAATCAAATAACATTATGAAAAAAACGAAATAGAGCTTTTTAAATCTATCTCTTAAAGAGACATGAAAACATCAATGAGATACATGAATTAATTAATTTAAAGCAAACAGCCATAAGAAATTCTTTACCAAATAATTTAGTGGAAACTTTTCTTGTTTATGAGAATATAAAATATCAAAAAATACATAGTCAAATAGCGCACATCCTGTCATTAGGATCAAATTTCTTAATAGACGTTACAGACAAAAAAGAGCTACCCATAATAGAATACATTTCATCTATTGAAGCTACAATAAAGGCTAAACCAAGTAATGTGAGAAACAAGACAAGGGCAGACAAAACAAATCATAAAATAAAACTTAACCTTAAAAATACAAGAACAAATACATTACAAAAAAGAGTTGGGAAACATTTACACTGCACTAAATAATTTATCAAAGACAACCCACAAATTACCACCCTAACACCAGACAAATCAAACAAAACGTTAATAATGAATACAACTGAGTATGAATGTAGATTGAACAACTTACTAACAGACAACAAAACATATCTAAAACTAAATAGTGATATTTGCACGTGCACCAAAAACGTGCACCAAAAAAACAACAATGCTTTTATAAAAAAATTATTAGATAAAAAAGAAATAAATAATACTGAGGCAAAATATTTAACCATTAATAATGGGGCAACACTTAAAATATATGGTCTACTAAAATTACACAAACAAGACATCCAATTAGGACCAATTGTGTCATGTATACAATCACCTTATTATAATCCATCAAAATATTTATCAGCATTGGTATAACAATTAAAAATAAAACGAAAAGAATCGTATTTTTAGGAGTTACCAAATTGTTCTTCATATTTGCTGAACCATCCCAAGATGCGTTTCGCCGTATCACGGCTCATCAGCTGGGCTAGGTTCAGCAAATACGAGAACACATTTTTAGTCCTTTATCCAAGTAACTAACGGAAAACTATAACAAATAGATGCTTATACTGCACTCTGCCGGCGACTTACTAAGTCTATTCAAGCAGAGCGGCTCAGCACTGCTGGCACTTATTGCAGAAGCGCACCTTTCTCGAGCTTACTGCTCGAAGGCATAGATGGCAGTATTGGTATAACAATTAAAAATAAAACGAAAAGAATCGTATTTTTAGAAGTTACCAAAGTGTTCTTCATATTTGCTGAACCATCCCAAGACGCGTTTCACCGTATCACGGCTCATCAGCTAGGTTCAGCAAATACGAGAACACATGCTGCCCAGCTGATGAGCCGTGATACGGCGAAACGCGTCTTGGGATGGTTCAGCAAATACGAAGAACACTTTGGTAACTTCTAAAAATACGATTCTTTTCGTTTTATTTTTAATTGTTATACCAATGCTGCCATCTATGCCTTCGAGCAGTAAGCTCGAGAAATGTGCGCTTCTGCAATAAGTGCCAGCAGTGCTGAGCCGCTCTGCTTGAATGGACTTAGTAAGTCGCCGGCAGAGTGCAGTATAAGCATCTATTTGTTATAGTTTTCCGTAAAATATTTATCATAGTGCATATCTAATATCACAGGTAAAAACTATTTTTTTCATTAAAGACTCATTCGCGTTTAAAAAATCCATAGATACCATACAATTACCGCCAGACCATCAACTGATTTCTTTGGATATAAAATCACTATATACAAACATTCTAAAAGAATTGGTACTCGCAGTCGTAGACAGAAAATGGAAACAAATACAAGAGCATACGTCATTACCTAGAAATAGTTTCATAGAAGCCATGAATCACAAAATGGGCACAATTTATTTCCAGTATAAAAACACATTTTACCGACAAATAGACGTATATGCCATGGGTTCACCTATTTCGTCAGGAATTGCACAACTAGTAATGGAATTCTTGGAGGAAAATGTAATAAAGAAATTAAAATGCAAGATCGTATTCTACAAAAAATGTTTCAACTGTTTACTCACAGTGCCGGACACAGAAATTAAAAATATAATCCAAGAGTTCAACAACTTCCATCAAAAATTACGATTTACAATGGGAATAGAAAAAAAATAAAAACATAAACTTTTTAGACATGACGATAACTCGATAAAACAGACATTTACAGTAAGTTATTAAATTAATTTTCGGCTACCATGTATCTAAAATATAGAAAAAGAAAATTCTGCAAAGACAGAAAACAGTAAAAAACGCTAAAAAAATATTGATAGCAACTCAGTTCCAAATTGCAAATAAACAATAATTTTAAATCCATCAAACTTTCAAGGTGCGTATGAAATTTGTTTTTAGTGTTTTGAAATTGTAAATGTATATTATGTTTGTAACTCCTGTTATTAGTTAATAAGTTTTAAAATTTAAGCAAGAATTTTAACATATATGTGTGTACAGAGTGGATAGTAAAAAAATTGTGTTTTTAGAAAAGGAGGAAAAAAGTCCAAGACATACTAAACAAATGATATATATATATATATATATATATATATATATATATATATATATATATATATATATATATATATATATATATATATATGTATATGTATATTTATCTGTATATGTATATATATGCATATGTATATATATATATATATATATATATATATATATATATATATATATATATATATATATATAATAATTTTTCTGTTGAACCTTTTGTTTACATAAACTTGATTGGTTTTTTATTGGGTACTTAGGTTCTTTTGGAAAACACAAACTAGTTTATTTGACGTTTCGCCTTATTTTTTTAGGCATTTTCAAAAATTCTTTATTTTTTAATATTCATTCTAAAATTAGAAAACACAAGGTTAAAATCTTTTAAATCAAATTACACTTTTAAAAACATATAGCATTTTTACGCACACTCGGACATTTAAAATATTTACACCATAACAAAAATATAAAACAATTTACTAACGTGTATATAACCTAAAAGTCAACTATTTGTGTGTTTGTGAATTTCAAATTCTGTATTTCTTTCAGCATATCGTGACTCGTATTTTTTACTGATTTTTTAAAAATTTTATTATCTATAATGGGTGTCTTAACGAAAAAACTATTATTGATGTTAAGTATATATACCATTTTGTATTATTAAGAAGATATGCATAACAGCATGTTTATTTTTTAATTAAATTTGTGTAGATATGACTGATTCCTTTTATGTCAGTCCTATCATTCACAGTTTTTTCATCTTTTTTTATTTCAATCATCTCTTTGATCTGTAGTTTGACATAATTCCGCTCTTATGTCAAACTACAGATCAAAGAGATGATTGAAATAAAAAAAAGATGAAAACACTGTGAATGATAGGACTGACATAAAAGGAATCAGTCATATCTACATACATACGTAAACATGCTGGTAAGCATATCCTCTTAATAATACAAAATGGTATATATACTTAACATCAATAATAGTTTTTTCGTTAAGACACCCATTATAGATAAAAATTTTTTAAAAAAATCAGTAAAAAATACGAGCCACGATATGCTGAAAGAAATGCAGAATTTGAAATTCACAAACACACAAATAGTTGATTTTTAGGGTATATACACATTAGTAAATTGTTTTATATTTTTGTTATGTGTAAATATTTTAAATGTCCGAGTGTGTGTAAAAATGCTATAGGTTTTTAAAAGTGTAATTTGATTTAAAAGATTTTAACCTTGTGTTTTCTAATTTTAGAATGAATATTAAAAAATAAAGAATTTTTGAAAATGCCTAAAAAAATAAGGCGAAACGTCAAATAAACTAGTTTGTTTTTTCCAAAAGAACCTAAGTACCCAAGAAAAACCAATCAAGTTTAAATATATATATATATATATATACATATATATATATATATATATATATATATATATATATATATATATATATATATACATATATATATATATATATATATATATATATATATATATATATATATATATATATATATATCACTATCAAGCCTAATTCTATCCAATGCTGCATGTAGGCCTTCCTTCTGAATTTCTATCTCAATCTGTTTGCAGCTGTTGTCATCCATCCAATGTCCGCAACCCTCTGTATATCATTCCGCCTTACGCTTCTTTTGTGTTATCGTGTTCTACATTCTAATATTCACTTAGTCCACCGATCATCAGTAGTGCCTGCTTCATGTCCAGCCCTGTGCCACTTTCTTTCCGCTACGTGCTCTATATTATGCTTCAATTTCGTTTGTTCACCTATTCACTTATTTTTTCTATCTTTAAGTTTTATCCCGATCTTCTGTCTTTCATGTTTTGGGTCCGAGCTAATTTTCGTATATCGGCTATATTCAGTGTCCAAGTTTCAGCGTCATATGTAATTACGGGTAGGATGCACTGATCGTAAACTTTCGCCTTTAACTTATTTGGGATGGCTTTATCTTTGAATATATAGCTTAATTTCCCGAATGCGTATCATCCAAGTCTGATCCTCTTGACAGTTCATCCGAGACACTGTCTCTCGCCGTAGTAATTTTTTGCCCCAGATACAAAATAATCCTTAACAATCTCGAGAGGTGTTCCTTCTAAATTTATATAACTATTAGTGTTGGTTAATATTTTTGTCTTACTTTTATTCACGGTAAGACCAATTGTCTTTGAGTGGTAATTTAACTCATTTTTCATTTCTTGTAAATCATGTGGATTACTACTAATGACTACAGTATCGAACCTTAAATGGCAGACACACACCATCTATGTTTAGACCCCTCTTTGCCCAATCTAGTTGGCGAAATACGTCTCCTAGAGCTGTAATAAATAGCTTAAGAAAGATTGTATCTCCCTGTATTACACCTCTTCCTATACGTATTTGTTCTGTACTAGGTTTCATGTAAATCTTTGACTTGTCATCTATATCTTTGATTAGCGTAGGGTATCTAGAATCAATTCTACAGTTGTTCTAGCCGTTGATAATTGCCCACATTTGGGCAGAATCAAAAGTCTTCTCATAGTCTATGAAGGCTATGTAGAGTTCGAAATTTTATTCATGGCTCCTTTCTAGGATATTTCTCATTGTCTGTAAGTGGCCACATGTGCTAGAGCCGGATCTAAAACCAACCTGTTTGCATGTCTGGTAGGACTCCAACTTATTTTTTATTCTATTGGAGATGATTTTAGTCAAAAGTTTATAAATATGAGATAGTAAGCTAATCGGGCAGTCAATGTCTAACTTTCTGATATCTCCTTTTTTGTTCAGAAGTATTACTTCTGATGTATGTTCGTATTTTGCCAGTTTCTAGACATCCCACAAACACAACCAGTTCTTGTTTTAAGTCGTCTCTGGCCTCCAATAACATTTCCGGTAAAATACCTTCAGGGTCTGCTGTTTTGTTACGCTTCACTTCTTTAAGTATATTATTGACCTCCTCTACAGTAACTTCTGGCAGTTCTTCCAAACCTATATATATATATATATATATATATATATATATATATATATATATATATATATATATATGTATATATATATATATATATATATATATATATATATATATATATATATATATATATATATATATATATATATATAGAACAAGGGTGATCAGACCAATCTCGAGAATTATAAATCGATAAGCCTTTTATCACAATTATATAAAACATTCACTAAAGTTATTACAAATCGCGTAACTAAAAAACTTGAAGAATACAACCAATCGAACAAGCCGGTTTTAGAAGAGATTATAATACAAGTCAACTTCTAATAACAATGAGAATGCTAATCGAAAAATCAGTTGAGTACAACTTTGAACTAAGCCTAGCATTTGTCAACTTTCAAAAAACCTTCGACACGTAGAACACTCGGCAATTATGAAGTCTTTAAACAACGCCAGAATAGACCATGGTTATATAAGGCTACTTGAAAACATATATAAGAACGCTACATCCACTATACATCTGCATGAAAACACCAAACCAATTAGTATAAAAAGTGGTATATGACAACGAGATACCCTCTCGCCAAAATTATTTACGAACAACTAAGTTGGCAAGACAATAAGGGCATCCTAATAAATAGAAAAAGACTCAACAACCTCAGATTTGCTGATGATATCTTTCTTATCGCAGAAACCCCTGAACAACTACAGATTATGTTAACGGAGCTGGACAAAGTATCAAGTGAAATCAGTCTAAACATGAATCTAACAAAAACAAAAGTTATGTGTAGTAGATCCATACAATAGAAAATAAAAATTAAAAACCAAGAACTAAAAGGGGACAATTATGTTTATTTAGGATATATGATAAAATTTGGAAGAGAAAATCAAAAAATAGAAATCTACAGAAGAAGACTGGCCTGGGCTACCTTTAGGAAATTAAGTAAGAAGCTAAAAAATAAAAATATAGCGATGCATCTACGTTCTAGACTATTTAACCAATGTCTCTTACCAATTTTGACATACGGAGCTCAGACGTGGACTTTCACAAAACAATCAATGAACAAACTGAGAGTGACACAGAAAGCAATGGAGCGCCAAATGTTGAGCTTAACACTTAAAGGCAACAGAATAAACTCCTGGATAAGAGAATAACTGCAGTGGCGGAACTGAAGTGGAATTACGCAGGCCCTGTGGCAAGATATAAGGCTGAAAGATGGACCAACACAATTTTTAAATGGAGGCCCTACTTGGGAAAGAGATCTATAGGACGCCCTCCAATGCAATGGACGAACGATCTAAAAAGATCTGCTGGACTGATATATATATATATATATATATATATATATATATATATATATATATATATATATATATATATATATATATATATATATATATATATATATATATATATATATATATATATATATATATATATATATATATATATATATATATATATATATAATATATATATATATATATATATATATATATATATATATATATATATATATATATATATATATATATATATATATATATATATATATATATATATATATATATATATATATATATATATATATATATATATATTATAAAATCTCCTATCTCAGTCATCTCTACATCTCTATATATATTGAAAATTGGAAAATGATATATATCACATTAAAAATTTTAGCTTTTCCCATTAGTTTATGAAATTCATCGCGGGCTCAAAAATATTAACGACCGCACTGTGTATATCGTAATTAAAAAAATGTACATATAAATTTGCAATATAAAAACTCCTATGTTACCGGTAGCTTGTCATGATAAACCTTATATAAAAATAGACTTCACCCAATACAATGGTATTGTAATAACACTGAAAATAAGTAAGGTACTCTAGTATTCCCGTAGCATTCACACAACACTATCTCAATAAACTAAGTCATAAATGTAACTGCCACAACTATAAGGTAAGCTAAATAATAGCAACATTTCGGATTTTAGAACTATAATCTTAAAGAAAATAATAAAACGAAACAGACGGAAAATTACTATTTCTAGTTTTTAGTGGTTTAACTGTAGAAGTAAATGTGAGTTTCTATTACTGTAGCTATAGAAAACACCTTTAGTCCTCAGGTTAATATTTTCCTTGTTAAAGTCCTACAATATTATATTTCAGACTAAATAAAATGGAATTTACTTAACTGTATTATATTCTATATTTGTTCCTTTTCTCCATGAACGTTGAAATAATAGTCACCATATCGAATATCCGAAGACAGCAAGAAGTTATGTAACCTTGTAATTACCGAGAAAAAATTCTGTCTTAGGAAGGCCATAACTAGGTAAAATTTAGCACTATAAAAATCCAAGAAGCAGTATTTTCTGAAAAAAAATAACATTACCACACCGTTGTGTTCGGAATTTTTTACATTAGCATCAACATTTCACTTTTGTGTATTAAGTTGAAAGTAAATATCTCTTGGCACGTTCATTTTACGCCTTAGAAAACTATTTACTCCATAGGTGCATTTTTCATCCTATTCCATACTTACATCCAGCCACCAATGGAGTATTTTTCTCGAATATACCTTATCTTTTCTCGAGCATGTCGGGAAGAGTGCTTTAACCTGATTAGGGACCCCTAAGTCAAAAGAAGTCTTGAAATGAACTGCGGGAAAAAGTTGGTGACAAGAGTCTGTTCTGTAATTACTGTCATGGGAAGTGTTTGAGAAATGTAACCTCGCCGCCCACGCATACTACGCCTTAATAAATTTATAGGTGGCTCATGTTAGGTCACACTATCATTTAATCCTTATCGCTTCTACTTAGGTGGTTTCTACCGAGAGCAACCTGCAATGATTTAAGACCAAAATAAATCGCGACCTTCGCATAGCGATTTGAAATTTCTTCCGAGTATGTGTATGCCCATAAAATAAAATAGATTATACCATTAGGAAAATTTTAAAAATAACAGTATTTCTGAAGGAAATATATATATATATATATATATATATATTATATATATATATATATATATATATATATATATATATATATATATATATATATATATATATATATATATATATATATAAGGTTCAATATAAACGACAAGGTGAAAAATTAAGTTGGATTTTCTTTGTAAACTAGATTGTCGTTAGCACACAAATACATTCACATTCTATCAAAGTAATAAGTCACATAATAATTGTGTTTTATTATACTTCATACAACAAGACCAAATTTAGTTATGTTTAACCGCGGTTTTGGCTATATTTTTCAAACATAAGTTTATTCAGAACTTACTATAACATATATACTCTCAATCCATTCTAACATACATCGCCTAAGATTTTTCTTTACGTTTATGTAGTTTATATCTCTTTAAATTTGTTAATATTGTTTAAAAGAAAGTTTTATACCAAAGTGACTTTCGACTTCCCTCGTTAAACCAAAGTATTGCGTATTCACGAAAAAATCTTAGGGGTGTTACACGTACAAATCATGCTATCGGTATGATAACCCTCGAACGAATATGCATATCGGTTACAAATTTAGTACACATATACTACTTGAAGTAAAGTTGGGATAATTAAGCCTGGAATTTAGTTAAAAAAATGGACAAATTTTAAGAACATTTATTTATAATCAAACATATAAAGGGTTACAGTGATGGGGTAAGTTTACACAATTTCTTTGTATATATAGTTTTATGTCCATTTGGTGGTTCCTGGAGCCGAGGAATAATGTTATTTTTCAGTATTTATACTAATTTTTACACAATCCCCTATGTTCTAAATTTTTCTTTGTGATTATTATTTCACCATAAAGTAATTTTTATTTAAAGCTTTCAGCTGTAATGCTTTGATTAAATTGTTCTCTATTAAGAAAAAGTCTAGTGAAATACTTTATTAGGACTACGTATTTACGAGGCAAGTACTGGAAAAATTAATGCACTGACCTTTTTCTTATTTACATATATTCAAGTTGTTTGCGAAATACGTGGCGGAGAAAAGATGGTTTTTCAACATGGGACGTTTTATATAGTTTTGTATGTTTGAATCCTAAAATTAATGTAGATACAGTTTATGAAACAAACACTATCTCAGATACATTTCAGCATATTGGCATTTGAATATTGGTATATAATATATGGGTTTAACGGCAAAACAAGTTTTGTTTGTAATAATAAATACAAAAATTGGCGGTTGCAGTCATATCCGTATTTAAAATTTCAGAGAAAAAAATGGAAAACTAAAGGAAGAACATAAACGGCTATTTGCTCTGAAGTACAAAATTTGGATGACGAAGCCAGTAAAAATGTGAGACATCCCACTATTCCTCTCAACTAAAAACGAAAAATAAGTACAATGCCAATAAAAAAATATATTTTTAACAATGGTTTTAATTCAATAAGAGTTTTTGTTAATAATTACTTAAATACCAGGTTATATATATATATATATATATATATATATATATATATATATATATATATATATATATATATATATATGTATATATATATATATATATATATATATATATATATATATATATATAAATATATATGTATGTATATATATATATATATATATATATATATATATATATATATATATATATATATATATATGTATATATATATATATATATATATATATATATATATATATATATATATATATATACATACATACAAAGCATCAAAAATTCAAAAACTCCAGTAAATACGTCAGTGGTTGTCAGATTATTTATTGAATAAAGGAAAGCGAAATTAATTAAAAATTATTGCACTGATTTTGATTAAATCATATTTTTGTTAAAAATTTGATAACCTTTTTATCTACTTTGCAATAATTATATCCATAATAAGCTTGGGCTAATATCATTTTATTTTGAAATTGCAACATTACTTAATTACTACGTACATAACATAACAACTAAATATATTGATTAATTCTAACTTTATTGCTTCAATGTATCCACCGTCCCTTTCTATACAGGTGATTGTTCTTCGAGAAAAATCTTGTATTACATCTCTAATTATGTCAGAAGTTATAGCTTTACCTAATGACCCTCTCAAGATGAAATGGTCTTTTAAGATAAACTTGTTCTTTTACGTAGTCCCATAAAAAAACTGCACATACCTCCCTATTACTCTACTATTAAAAATGTGGAGCAGATAATCTAGCATATTTCTCGTACTGTGACTTGATGCACCATCATATTGGTACCATATAGGTTGTCTTTGAATTATTGGTAGGCGATTAAGAAACTCAGGAAATTCAATATTTAAAAATTCTAGGTAACGTTCAGCATTCGTATTATTTCTAAGTAAGAATGGTCCAACTCTTCTATCTTTAACACTTCCACACCATACATTGGTTTTAAACGAGTATTGATCTGGAGTTTGGATATTGAAGTTAAAATTAACATTGCTCCACCAGCGATAGTTTTGAGAACTTAACTGTCCCATTAGACGTAAATGTCGCTTTGTCAAAAAAAAAGTATTTACTTTGCCATAAACCTATTATCTTCCAACTCTCCTTGAAACCAAGCACAAAATTTAAATCTTTGCTCAAAATCTCGTGCTTTTAAAGTATGGGTAAATTGAGGTTTGTATGGTTTAAATTTATTTGATCTTAAAATTTTCGAAACTGTAGTTTTACTCACATTCAATAAAGCTGATCTTTTCCGAAGTGAATCTTTTGGCTTTTCTACTACCAACAGCATTACTTGATTTTGATTATCTTCATTTGAAACCCATGCCCCATATTTCTTTTTAAATTTATTTTCAATATTTCCATAAATCTTGAATTTATCTATTAGATATCCTGTAAAGTGTATGGTTTTGTCAGGGTGTCTATTATTAAAGATTTCCTTCTGCTTCTCTAAAAGTTTTATAATTATCTGCAACTATGAGAACAATTTCAATTTTATCTCACACAATTTTATAGGCATTTCTAATTACTGAAAATACAGACTGACGTTAGCTTTGAAGTTTATTGACCGTTGTTAGGTATTTCCAAAGATGTGTTCATTTATTTTCAGCCTAAAATTTGTAATGATTTCGTTTTCTTTTATTCAATAAATAATCCAACAATTACTGACGTGTTTACTGGAGTTTTTTTGAATTTTTTACAAGAAAGGCCACAAATCTAAACGTGAGCATAATTTTTTAGTTCCTATTAACATTTTCATGAATTTTCAGAAATGAACTGGCGCAATCAGACAGGACTTAATAACACAACCTTGTGTTGTGCCAGTATGACTGGACAGTTTGTGCCGAGATCTAAGGTCAGTTTAAAAAGGCAGTGATTGACTAGATTTTTTAAAACTGTCTTAAAACATTTTGTTTAAAAAATATTAAATTGAAAAAATATTAACTAGTAGGAAAATATTCAACCAATTAAAAAGTTTTTAATTTGAATGGTGTCGTACTCGAGAACAAGTTCTATAAACTGAAACGAATACTGTCTCGGTAGTTTGTACTTGTTATAATTCATCTTTGCAGAAAGATAATATAACTACTTCAGTTTAGTATAGTTAAAATAGCTTAATATTAAGTTTTAAAGGTTTTCTGGATTTTATTAAATTGTGTATTAAGCAAGCAAATGTAGACCAACTCCAATTAAAGGACCAAATTTTATTGTCAAATTATTTATTACATCTTGTGGGAGTTTGCAGGATCTTCGTGAACTACTAAGCGGGGCTTATGGTTTGTAGGAGCTGCACTTATATGAGAGTTGTGTGGTAATCTTATTATCACGTCTCGTGAGCGATACGAAGAAGTGAATCAACTTAGTAAGTGCTTTTAAAGATGAGATAGTAGCTTTGAAATATCTATTTTTTCTATAAATAAAAAAAAATCGTCGATCAAGGCCAAGTTCCGTTCATAAATAAAATTCCTATAATTATGCATATGTACTTGTATACGGCTGATAAATAAAATTCAGTATAATAGTGTGGTTATTTTAATGTAAAGTTTTTTTTTTATTTTGAATAAAATATTCTACTCATTTTTAATTTTATTTATTTTACGGAAAATTTTAACCTACTTTTGCATACCATTTCCTGTGATAGGATACTGCTCGCATGTTTGGAATTCCGCTCCTACATATATATATATATATATATATATATATATATATATATATATATATATATATATATATATATATATTTATATATATATATACCAGATGTTGCTTTTTATTTAGAAGAGAGCCATTCGCCTGATTGGAGATCCAGAACACATCAGCAAGCTTGATTTCTCGGAACATCGAAGAACATTTGACGGCTTAATCTATTCTTAATCTGTTTCGGCAATAGTGCTCAATGGTCATCTTTTTGTACAATATTTTCTTAAAATAACTTTTAAGTAAATAACAGCAAATATTTTTATAGAATAAGCCCATTGTGCCAAGATATATATTAAGTTGGGAATGTGGAATCTTTGGCACAATGATACTACTCAGTATATATCACCCCTACATCAAACACTTTATTTTTGTCTTGTCTAAAACTAAACTACAAATCTACCCAATTTATACTTAGCCTAACCCTTGAATTAGTCAGGCGGAACTAATGGCATAGGCAATATTTGCTTTCTTTGTATCAAAAATCGCGAAAATATCATCCACATACCTATACCATACCCTTGGGAAATATTCGAATTCTTGACTGGCTTCGATTTCAAACTTACTCATAGCCAATTTATTCATGAGTAAGTTTGAAACCGAAGCCAGTCAAGAATTCGAATATTTCCCAAGGGTATGGTATAGGTATGTGAATGATATTTTTGCGATTTTTGATATAAAGAAATTGATGATTTTGTTTCTAAATTAATTAGCCGGTATAATTCCCTTTTCTAGATATTTTAATTATTAAAAATAATAATAGATTAGAATTTGATATCTATAGGAAGGACACAATAACAGATAGATATATTCCTAATGATTCATTTCATTGCAAACAACATAAATTAGCCTCATTACATTTTTTAGTTCATCGTTTGGTCACTTTCCTTCTGAATAGAGTAAACTTTAATAAAGAAAGGAATCGTATTAGAAATATAACCAGAGTTAATGGTTATGACGATGACTTAAATAAGCTAATAAATAGACATAAGTTTAGGTTTAATATTCAGAATTTCACCTTTTTTACACGCGAAGAAAATAACACCAAGTATGCCTCCATACCATATAATCCGAAATATAGCAAGGGACTCAATAAACTATTTAATAAGGTACGTCTCACCTTAGTCGATAAGTCATCAGACAATCTAAGGAATATCTTAGGAAATCCCAAAGATAAGATTCCTAATTGTGAGAAAAGTGGAATTTATGAAATTAGTTGTAATGATTGTGGCAAAAAGTATGTTGGGCAAACTAAAAGGTCAATTAAAACACGATTTAAAGAACACTTAGCACACTTAAAATACAGTAAAACAGAAAAGTCTAGCATTGCCGAACATGCCCTTGAAGCTGATCATATTGTAACATTAGATAATCTAAGAACAATAAAAAATATATCTGATAGGAGATTGTTGAACGCACACGAAAGTAGGAAAATTATAAAATCTAGTAGTTTAAATAAAGACAGAGGGCCTATTCCTTATAGTCCCCTCTACTGGTTACTTGACCGAAACTGATGGCCTTGCCTATGCCATTAGTTCCGCCTGAGTAATTCAAGGGTTAGGCTAAGTATAAATTGGGTAGATTTGTAGTTTAGCTTTAGTCAATCATCGCTCCTGATAAAGCTAACATGGTTATCGAAACGCTCGTCGAGTGCAAAAATGAAGTGTTTGGTGTAGTGGTGATATATACTGAGAAAATATATATTGTCACAGGTACTGTTGTAAACATTTCTCACAAAAGAGTATAACTTTTGAACAAAGCATTTTTTTGTCCATATTCGGCATTATTCTATTAATTAGGATATTACCTCTAGCACAATGTTAAACTAGTGACAACACAAAGCATGGGAGAGTTGATTGCGAAGTCCAAATCGCATTACATTGGAAGATAGGAACGCCAACGGACCACGGTGAACGGTAGTAGTAACGGGCCCTAATGAATGGTACCGCCAACTGTCGAAGGCCTATGTTTTTTTTTTTAATGTTCACCTTCCCGCCCCGCCTCAATCGGAATTTACCCTTTTTACTTTATGAAGGTTTGGAAATATATAGATTGGGATATGATGATACATGATATCCGCCAAAGTTGTCCAGGTGCTGAAACTTACATTTGTATTTCTTAGCACTTTTCAAGACAACGCAGTCGTGCTACTATGGCTTTCTGCGTTAACTATTACCTGAATGCATATGCAACTGCCAGCCACTAGCCAGAATCGCATCGGCTCTTATCGAATTATTAAATAGAGTCTTAACCTACTTATCCACCGACGCAGACAAACCTGGGTGAAAACGGCAAACGGTTACACTTAATGATAACGGTAAAAGAGGATGTAATTGGCGGCATTAAATAATAGTAAAGTTATGTATATATATATATATATATATATATATATATATATATATATATATATATATATATATGTATATATATATATATATATATATATATATATATATATATATATATATATATATATATATAAAGATTTCAAACCGGCGGAATTTGTTCTACTTCGAATCCACCGCTTATTAGATGGTCGGGTAGGAAGTGTTGACTGAAACTCTTTTCTTTGATTGTGTTAGCCGATACTTGTTGGAAATTCATGATAAAATTATATAAAAACAACACTATGTTTTAATTTCCAATATATTTAAAGTTACTTGACAATTGTTTCACCATACAATGGCTTCTTCAGAAGTAAATAAGAAAGAAAAATATTTGGTGGTAAAATAAACTATCCTTAATTGCCTAAGATTATGCTAATCATTTTAATATATTATTTACAGACAGAATTATTTTAAGAATGCAAATCTATGGTACTATTTCCGAGAACTAATAGAGATTAAGTAAGGGTGAATGGTTTAAGTCTACCTGTTCGTTTAATAATTGATTGGAGTTTTTCCGTTTGTTAATTTCAAGACATTCAAGCAAATTTAATTTTTTAGATTTATTTTCTACATGTAGGATTTTTAAAGTATCATCAAAATTATGAGACTCGTTTATTATATGAGTTGCGTAATGTGAATTGTTCTTATTTTTTAAATAACTATGTTTATGTTCTTTAATGCGAGTTTCAAAAGATCTACCAGTTTGTCCTACGTAGGTTTTAGTACAAGATCCACAATTTAATAAGTAAACTCCTGATTTTAAGGAATTCTTAGATTTGGTTTTGTTATTCAAAATTATACTCCCTAAGGAATTACTAGTTTTGAATGCTATTTTATTGTTCTTTTTTATTAAATGTTTGGAAATTGTTCTAGTTATTTTCCCTGTGTATGTGAGTGTACTAAATTTTCCTTTTTTGTCATTCATTGTGGGATAAAATTAGAGAGATTGCTTGTTTAAAGGATTTTTTATTCAAGATATTATCTATAATGTTGGGGTCATATCCATTATTAATTGCTATTTGTTTGATTATGTTGAATTCTTTGTTAAAATTAGTTTTAGTCATAGGGATATGTAACAATCTATGTATGAAAGAGCTAAAAGCTGCCATTTTGTGAGGATACGGGTGGGATGAGCTATTGTGTATGACTGTGTCAGTATGTGAAGGTTTGTGAAAAATCGAGAAATCGTGTTTATTGTTCACTTTTGATATAGATATGTCTAAGAAATTTATAGAGTTATTGGTTTCTAATTCTATGGTAAATTTAATATTAGGATGCAAATTATTTAGGAAGTTAAGGAAGATTGTTAGTTGTCTATCTGTTCCCATGAAACAGGAAATGATATCGTCAACATATCTATACCAGTAAACCATATTTTTGCTTATCGCGTTTTGATGAATTTTTAGTTCTAAGTGATCCATAAAAATTTCCGCTAGTAACGGACTTAAAGGATTACCCATTATTAGACCTTCTTTAGATGTATAAAAGTTGTCGTTGAATTCAAAATAGTTTTGATCCAAGCACGTCGTAAGTAAATCTAAAATATCCCGTTTAATAATTTCGTTTACTTTATTTTTGATTAAGAGCTTATCTACTAATTCTATGACTTCATATGGTGGGATACTAGGAAATAAGTTTTGTACGTCAAATGAGATAATTCTAGAATTTTCCGGTAAGTTAATATTTTTAATTATATCGATTAGTTCATAGGTATTGGCTATACTATATTTCGGTTTAAATTTGCAATGTTGTCGTAGTAAAGGGATGAGTTTTTGTGATAGTTTGATAGATGGTGCAGTAACAAACGATACAACTGGTCTAATAGGGAAATCCTTTTTATGTAATTTAATTAGGGAATATAATTTTGGAGCCTGTGGGTTCATTATTGTTAAAGTGCTTTTTTCAAAATCATTGAAAATTGTGAGATCTTTTAAAGTAGATTTTATTAATTTTTGGTAGACTTTTGTTGGGTCATTATTTAATACTTGAAATTTGTCTGTGTTCAGAAAATAAAGAGTTTTAAATATATATTGTTCTCTAGAAATAGCTACCACAGACTTACCCTTATCAGCTCTAGTGAATATTATGTTGTTTTCTTTGGCTTTGGTTTTGATCGATACTGCTGTTTTCTGTTCTCTGGCTTGTCTTGGTTGTGGTTGTTCAAATAATTCTTTTTTAATCTTGTTGGCTGTCATGTATTTAAAATGTAGGTCTTCATTAGATAACGCTAATTCACATTCAACTCCGAGGATTTCTCTTGATTTTTGGGTATCCTTAGGTTTTAAATTGTACTGTAATCCTTTTTCAAGTAGTCCTGATTCCTCTTCGGTGAATATTGAGTCAGTAAGATTAACAAATCTCTTGTGAAATGTATGGTCCGTAAAGTGTTTGGTTTCTGGCTCTATTGTCGGGATTTTTCGTTTGTTGGTTGTTCTGAGAGTTTGAAGTTTTTTGTTTAGTGTAGTAAATTTTTTGGCAATTATAGAATTTACTTGTTCTCTGACTTTCCTATCGAAGATATCAAATTCAATATTTGTTGATCTGTGAGCAATTTCAGTATGTATTACTTTGAGATATATGTTGTAGTTATCCCTTTTACTGTATTGTTTTTTCATATCTTCTAGTACCCATCTCTTAAGTCCAGTTTGTTGTGCAATTTTAGCGGCTTTAGATTGATTATTTGTTTTAAGGCACATATATTTAGGATAAACTCTGAACTGTGTACACTGTTTTAAAAACCAAATATTCTGTGTGCAGATTCTAGTTTTCAGTAGTAGTTTAAAATACCATAAGGCTAAAAAGCTCGTTGAAGCTTCAATAACATCTTTGATTGTGTTAGCCGATACTTGTTGGAAATTCATGATAAAATTATATAAAAACAACACTATGTTTTAATTTCCAATATATTTAAAGTCACTTGACAATTGTTTCACCATACAATGGCTTCTTCAGAAGTAAATAAGAAAGAAAAATATTTGGTGGTTGTGAAATTGCTCACAGATCAACAAATATTGAATTTGATATCTTCGATAGGAAAGTCAGAGAACAAGTAAATTCTATAATTGCCAAAAAATTCACTACACAAAACAAAAAACTTCAAACTCTCAGAACAACCAACAAACGAAAAATCCCGACAATAGAGCCAGAAACCAAACACTTTACGGACCATACATTTCACAACAGATTTGTTAATCTTACTGATTCAATATTCACCGAAGAGGAATCAGGACTACTTGAAAAAGGATTACAGTACAATTTAAAACCTAAGGATACCTAAAAATCAAGAGAAATCCTCAGAGTTGAATGTGAATTAGCGTTATCTAATGAAGACCCACATTTTAAATACATGACAGCCAACAAGATTAAAAAAGAATTATTTGAACAACCACAACCAAGACAAGCCAGAGAACAGAAAACAGCAGTATCGATCAAAACCAAAGCCAAAGAAAACAACATAATATTCACTAGAGCTGATAAGGGTAAGTCTGTGGTAGCTATTTCTAGAGAACAATATATATTTAAAACTCTTTCTTTTCTGAACACAGACAAATTTTAAGTATTAAATAATGACCCAACAAAAGTCTACCAAAAATTAATAAAATCTACTTTAAAAGATCTCACAATTTTCAATGATTTTGAAAAAAAGCACTTTAACAATAATGAACTCACAGGCTCCAAAATTATATTCCCTAATTAAATTACATAAAAAGGATTTCCCTATTAGACCAGTTGTATCGTTTGTTACTGCACCATCTATCAAACTATCACAAAAACTCGTCCCTTTACTACGACAACATTGCAAATTTAAAAATATTAACTTACCAGAAAATTCTAGAATTATCTCATTTGACGTACAAAACTTATTTCCTAGTATCCCACCATATGAAGTCATAGAATTAGTAGATAAGCTCTTAATCAAAAATAAAGTAAACGAAATTATTAAACGGGATATTTTAGATTTACTTACGACGTGCTTGGATCAAAACTATTTTGAATTCAACGACAACTTTTATACATCTAAAGAAGGTCTAATAATGGGTAATCCTTTAAGTCCGTTACTAGCGGAAATTTTTATGGATCACTTAGAACTAAAAAATTCATCAAAACCCGATAAGCAAAAATATGGTTTACTGGTATAGATATGTTGACGATATCATTTCCTGTTTCACGGGAACAGATAGACAACTAACAATCTTCCTTAACTTCCTAAATAATTTGTATCCTAATATTAAATTTACCATAGAATTAGAAACCAATAACTCTATAAATTTCTTAGACATATCTATATCAAAAGTGAACAATAAACACGATTTCTCGATTTTTCACAAACCTTCACATACTGACACAGTCATACACAATAGCTCATCCCACCCGTATCCTCACAAAATGGCAGCTTTTAACTCTTTCATACATAGATTGTTACATATCCCTATGACTAAAACTAATTTTAACAAAGAATTCAACATAATCAAACAAATAGCAATTAATAATGGATATGACCCCAACATTATAGATAATATCTTGAATAAAAAATCCTTTAAACAAGCAACCTCTCTAATTTATCCCACAATGAATGACAAAAAAGGAAAATTTAGTACACTCACATACACAGGGAAAATAACTAGAACAATTTCCAAACATTTAATAAAAAAGAACAATAAAATAGCATTCAAAACTAGTAATTTCCTTAGGGAGTATAATTTTGAATAACAAAACCAAATCTAAGAATTCCTTAAAATTAGGAGTTTACTTATTAAATTGTGGATCTTGTACTAAAACCTACGTAGGACAAACTGGTAGATCTTTTGAAACTCGCATTATAGAACATAAACATAGTTATTTAAAAAATAAGAACAATTCACATTACGCAACTCATATAATAAACGAGTCTCATAATTTTGATGATACTTTAAAAATCCTACATGTAGAAAATAAATCTAAAAAATTAAATTTGCTTGAATGTCTTAAAATTAACAAACGGAAAAAATCCAATCAATTATTAAACGAACAGGTAGACTTAAACCATTCACCCTTACTTAATCTTTATTAGTTCTCGGAAATAGTACCATAGATTTGCATTCTTAAAATAATTCTGTCTGTAAATAATATAATAAAATGATTAGCATAATCTTAGGCAATTAAGGATAGTTTATTTAACCACCAAATATTTTTCTTTCTTATTTACTTCTGAAGAAGCCATTGTATGGTGAAACAATTGTCAAGTGACATTAAATATATTGGAAATTTGTGTGTTGTTTTTATATAATTGAAACTCTTTTACTGCTTCTTCAGCTTAGTCCCAGATTTGGTCTCCTAATCAGGTTTTTAGTCTGGTCTGAGTTGCTTTAAAAATGCTGTGCTCCATTTGAAAACGATAGTGATAGATAAAGATCGGATTATATGCATTTGCATATTTTCATATGCATTTGCATATTTAGACCATTCTCACCGATTATTGCATATTTTACCCAAAATCAAGTAATGATGCATATTATCCCTATATTTACAATATTTCTCGGTATTACTAGGCAACTGAATTGCTCAGGGTATTGTTAATGTCGCCGTTTGAAACCGATCTTATCGCCGGGACATTACCTGCAATAGTCTAAACATCGATTAGGTTATAGTGCCAAGAGAATACCCAAAATTACGACGGTATTTTATTCCTTTGTATCTTAGTCAGGATATTAAGTGATAAGTAGTTAGTTTCTAAGAATATTTGTTTGAGCGTGGATCAAATAAACAAATTTCTCGAAGACGAATTTTTATTTTAAAACAAGATATCAGTTTTAACATTATTGTTGACGCGCTTGCATCAGTGTAGTCTTTTTGCAATTTTTAACGTGTTGTGTTAAAGTTTAACGTGTACCATGCCATCCGCAAAAAAGTGTCTCTTCGTGGGTAGCTGGTTATCCTGGAACATTTACTTACGACGGAAATGTTTTATATTGTCGAGTTTGCGAGAAAAATGTTTCGTGCACAAAAAAGTGTCAAATTGGCCAGCATGTCAAGACAAGTCTTCATATCGCAGGATTGCAAAAAAGAGGCCCACGACAACAACTTATAACAGCAGCAAGTAGCAGTGATTCCACTTCTATAGGCAAACAAAAAAACCACTTTAGCATGGATTTATGTGAAGCATTGCTTGCAAGTAATATTCCTCTCCACAAACTTACATTCAAAGATTTTCTGTGAAAATATTGCTTGAATCAAAAAATACCAGACGAATCGACACTGCGTAAAAATTACATACCAATAATTTACCAACATGTTCTGGAAGAAATACGTAATGAACTTAAGGATGACATTATTTGGATTTCAGCTTATGAAACTACTGATAGTTGTGATCGCTATATTGCGAATTTAATTGTGGGTGCATTAAGATTAAAGCCTTCTTCTTCCTATTTGGTGGCCTGCAAAGAACTTGATAAGACAAATCATTCTACGATCGCCAGATTTGTGAATGAGGGTATTAAAAATTTTTTTTCTGAATCTTCTGCAGATGAAAGAGTGTTTATATTTCTCTCAGATGCTGCTCCCTATATGATCAAGGCAGCCAAAGTCCTCCAAATTTAATTCATGTGACGTGCTTTGCTCACGGAGTACATCGACTCGCTGAAGAAGTAAGATCCACTTTGGAAATGTAAATAAACTGATTTCATCAACAAAGAAAGTGTTTCTTAAGGTACCTGCTCGCAATAATGCCTATAAAGAAAAACTGCCAAATGTGCCTTTACCTCCCGAACTAGTGATAACTCGATGGGGAATATGGATTGAAGCTGTACTATTTTACAATGAACTTTTCGAGGCCATCAAAGGTGTAGTAAATGACTTCGATAGTGCAGAGGCTATGGCATTTCGTCAATCCAAGGAAGCGTTTAACGATTCTGATATTAAAAAAAAACATAGCTTTCATTAGCACTCACTTTTTCCACATACCTGAGGGTATTAAAAAGATTGAAACTTGAGGTTTGGTGTTGACCGAATCAATTCAGTTAATGAATAAAATCTGTCAAATAAACTCCACATTGCCAGATGTATTCCCGCGTAGAGTTAAAGAAAAGTTTGAAAACATTTTGTGCAATAACCCAGGCTTTGAACCTTTGTATCAAATTGATAGTTTTATTAATGGGACGGGTGAACTTTTGCCAAAAACAATAAGTGCTAACATAACACCCAAATTCAAATACTGCTCAGTTACCTCAGTGGATGTGGAACGGTTTTTTTTTCCACTTATAAAAATATTTTAAGTGATCGAAGACACAATCTTGCTACCCAACATTTGGAACAATACTTTATTGTTTACTTGTACAAGAATACAAATGTTAAATAATTTTAAAAAATGTTAAACAATTGTTAATTAAATTTAAACATCGTCGATAACTTGTTAATTTTATGCTGATTTTGAAATAAAAAACTAAAAATTACTACTTTTATTATTATTTAATATTGCATATTTTGACCCTTTTCATGCATATTTTAAGCATTTTTCATGCATATTTGCATGCATATTTCAATATTTTTATGTTGCATATAATCCGGTCTCTAGTGATAGATATAAAGTAGCATCACAATGACGATGCACTGTTAGTATGATATCAAAGCAAGACAACGGCTTTAAAAATTAAAAAATGATTTTCCAAATTTAGCTCTATGAAATTTTGAGCAGAATTGCAATCTATAAGTTACTAGTTAGAAATGTTATATACACCTTATTTAGCGAAGTTATTTTAGTGAGTACTATAGCATGTTTAAAGTGACATAATTCTAAAACGTTATATATAATTATGTGTTACTGGACATTTATGTTGCATAAACACGATTAACAGAGTAGAACCAAATTATTAACAAAAAAATTCATTTGAACGTTTAAGTTCAAGTTCACAAGCCATTCATACATGGTCGTAAATTTTACTTTTGCTATCATAAAGCGCTGGTTTAGCTTTCAATAAAAATGCTAACAAATATTTATTTTTTAAAATTACGGGAAGCACCTAAGGGAAAATACAAGAAAAAAATTAATATTTTATTCTCAAAATAAAAACTGGCCAGAAAAAAACGAAGATAAATAATTTATAATTCATGAATTCACCGCTTTGGAAAATAAAAAAGAATAAGCGTTTAAAAGAGACAAACTTCGTATGTTTGCTTATTCCTAAGTAAGTTATAGGTAGGGGCCATAAATAATGCAGGGCTCTAAGAGGATTCGAGCAGATTTATAAATGATAACTTGTTTTCGTGTTTCCGCTTTAGCTTGTACTCTTTATCAAAAGAGAATAAATAATGTGAAAGCTACATTCATAAATTTATAAAAAGCTCGTTAGCTATCAGATCCTCCAGACATTCTTTTATTAGTTGAAGTTTGTTTTATTAAGCAAATATTAGATTTTACAAAAGAATTAAACATTCTGAAAGGGGTATGACAAATTGTATCTCTGATGGAATCCTCAAAAGATTTCAAACATGATATCTACTAATTAAAAATTCTAGTAAGAACATAAAACGGTAATGCTAAAATCGTATAAATGTTCACAGAAAAGATTACAACATATAAAAGAGGTTGGTTAGCCCGGTAAAAGGACAATCTATTCTGTAAAGAAAGCCTAGTTGACGCCCTGTATTTTTTGAACATTTGTATAACAACAGCTGGTTATAAATGCATTTTACATAACTCATTTCTAGAAAGCTGGTAATCGCTTACAATTCACAACAAAAAGATTTTAAAATAGCAGTGGAAATATAATTTATAATTATCATTTTAAATTCATAACATCTTTAAAACTTTTATAATAAAAAAATCACATTAATCTGGAGATAATTCTAAGAGTGAGCACCATATTTTTATTAGGGCATTTCAACTGCTGCCTTATGTTTCACACAATGCAGCGACAAAGGAACCGTTCGGAAGTCGAAAGTCAAATCAACTGCATTAAGAGCGAAATTTATCCGAAATCAAACTTTGTACGATTTTTAAGACAACTAAAGAAAGAAAATAAGTGTGATTTTGTTATTCAAAGTATTCAGAAGAATTTTATTATTTTTTGTGATGTACCTAACTGTTAAATGTAAAATTTATATTTTATAAATTTTACATTATATATATATATATATATATATATATATATATATATATATATATATATATATATATATATATACATATATATATATATATATATATATATATATATATATATATATATATATGTATATACATATATATACAGTGACCGGATCTCATAGAGGGGGGAAAAAAATGTCGGAATCTTGTTCGTCTGGACACCACAAAACGATTCCCCTTTCCAGATATTGACATAGCCGAAATTTGAGCTCGATTAAACGACGTTAACCCGTGCCGCTCGTCGCTCAAAGTTTGAAAAAATCCAAATTTTTGGCCAAAAAGCTGACATATTGAGCCATAACTCCAGAACGGTAAATAATAGAAACACGCTTAATATCTCAAAAGAAAGCTAATATTGTTCTTCAAAATTTATATTCTATACATAATTGTTGTTATTTTAAGTCAAACCGAGTTACAACAGCCTTTAGCCCCAAAAACGTGACCTGGTACCACTAGGAGCATACTTCGTATATTTTGTTATTAAGTGATAAATTTTGCTTTTTTTTGGTATATTTTTGAGTTTAAAGTAGAAATATAATAAAAAGACAAGTAATTCTGATAAGTCTAATGACATTTTTTAGATACAGACGTAGTACCTACATGAGTTGATAATTTTACATAGTTATCTAATCTATTCTAGAGCTTTTGTTAAAGTAGTTTTTGAAACGTCAGGGTATAATGCTCGGCATTTACTTACAACTTGCAGGACATATTGCTTTTGGTCTTCATCTTTTGTCAGAAGGTCATTAAAGTCGGTTATTAATTTAACACCACGCTCAGTCATATCATTAACTACTTTTAATGTTTTGACAATTTTCAATCCTTCTTGGAAGTCATTATTTTGAGGCCAGGTGTTTGGATGTTGTCTTAGGAAATCTGTTTTTATATTAAATTCGTCAAAGAATGTAAACGTTTCTTTGGTAAGTAAATTTACCAATCCTCCATCAACTACCTCTTTTAAGTTTTCTTTCCTAACTTTTGGATTTACAACCCTAGCGTGCTGTGATGGTTCATCTGTGCTACTGAGCAATTTATTAGCCATTAACAACTAGTGTCGAAGCACATCGCCTTGACGGTGTTGAGAAGACCCCATTCATGTAGGCATTCATATACGGCTACGGCTTGCTCCTCTCCAGAGCTGTTTGCTGTTGCAGGAACTCCCAGCAGCTGTTCCTTTTCGCCATATGAAATAGCTATAGCTATTCGCTCACATTGTTCATTTTTTAAAACACCCGGTAAAAGTTTACCATCCCAATGGACAACCACGGGCTCTTTTTCAGGAATGTTTACTTTATCAAAAATTTTTTTATTATATTGTTCTCTGAACATTTGCCTTCTATCATGTAATAAAGTTTTCTAGACTTTGTACTCAAGAGGGTCAAGGTTTAGTCCTTCTAGAGTAGCTATTAAAATTCTCGTGGCATTTCTGTCGGATACCTTACATCGATCTAATAAAATGGACAATTTCATGTTTAAAATCTCTTTAACGCCCCTTGCAAATGAAACTTTCATCCTCTTGCTCTCAGATGGTCCTGGATCTTCTGCAGCTTCTTCAGGGATGTCCATTTCCTCCAAGCTCTCAAGTTCCTGGTAGATGCTGTCCTCTTCAGTGTCTTCTTCTCCTTCTTCGAACTTGTCTTCATCATCCGTCTCTAAGAAGCAACAAAAGAAAGAGAAAAAAAAAGACTATAAAAACTTGTCGTTTTAGCAGAATAGTAATAATACATAGGTACTACATTACCTACTTCTAATTATCAAAAGGTATTATTTAAAAAATATAAACTCAATCATAAAGATACCAAATCATGCTCTCATGCACAATTTTCTTTCAATTATAATGAAACTATTTACTTATTTGTTTATCTATTTTTTAGAATACTAATAATAAAAAAAAAACTCACCAATATCAAAAGTTGCTTCTTGGATTTGTCGGTTCATTTTTGCAAGTTCCTTTTGCACCTTGATTTCTTCAGCTCGAGACAACTTGAGATCCACTCCAGTCATGGAACCTGGGCGGCCCTTCTGCCTCTGTTTCACGAGAAACGCCTTATCTTCTTCCGATTTCATCCGAGCCAAGGCATCTTGTTGCGCAATATCAAAGAGATCATCCAACTTTTCAACAAACTGTTTAAATTTGTTCTTGGCCGTTTTCGATGTTTTCTTCCGGTCTTTTTGAAGAGTTCTCCACTCGACGTGAAGTTTTTTCAGCTTAGTAATTGCATCTTGCTCATGTTTAGTCGGGATTCGAGCTTTCTCCCAAAAAATGAACACAATTTCACAGTACGTAAATTATAAAATAAAGCACACAAAACTTGACGATTTGAGGGTAGTTTACAACCGGTGATCTGGTGAATGGGATAGCCCACAAGAAATATTTTATCCTTGGTCCGGCTTTGTACACCTGATGTGGATGCCATTTCAGAGGCCAATAGGTAAATAACAGTTAACTTGGAAAATGAAACAAAATATATTGCAAACTTTAATTTCAATAAAATGTTTTCAAATGTCTTTTAAAATAATACTATAATAGTTATAAAAAACAATAACACACACACTTGGAAAATTAAAAAAAAAAACGTTAAAATATCTTCACTAGATAATTGTTCGATCTAACCAGCTCAAAGGCACTTTAGAAACTAAACTGAATAAATAAAAGGTCGGTTGTACGCTGAAGTAAAATCACCATTCCTAAAATAGAAATTAGATTCACCCTCCTTTTTACCTGTCAAACGGGTCTTTCTTTGGTAAACTACTCAGTATATATCACCACTACACCAAACACTTTATTTTTGCACTCGACGCGCGTTTCGCTAACCATGTTAGCTTCATCAGGAGCGATGATTGACTAAAGCTAAACTACCAAATCTACCCTATTTATACTTAGCCTAACCCTTGAATTACTCAAGCGGAACTAATGACATAGGCAAGGCTATCAGTTCCGGTCAAGTAACCAGTAGAGGGGACTATAAGGAATAGGCCCTCTGTCTTTATTTAAACTACTTTTACATTTTATGATTTCCATACTTTCGTATGCGTTCAACAATCTCCTATCAGATATATTTTTTATTAATCTTAGATTATCTAATGTTACAGTATGATCAGCTTCAAGAGCATGTTCGGCAATGCTAGACTTTTCTGTTCTGTTGTATTTTAAGTGTGCTAAATGTTCTTTAAATCGTGTTCTAATTGACCTTTTAGTTTGCCCAACATACTTTTTGTCACAATCATTACAACTAATTTCATAAATTCCACTTTTCTCACAATTAGGAATCTTATCTTTGGGATTTCCTAAGATATTCCTCAGATTGTCTGATGACTTATAGACTAAGGTGAGGCCTACCTTATTAAATACCTTATTGAGTCCCTTGCTATATTTTGGATTATATGGTATGGAGACATACTTGGTGTTATTTTTCTTCGCGTGTGTTAGTCAATCATCGCTCCTGATGAAGCTAACATGGTTAGCGAAACGCGCGTCGAGTGCAAAAATAAAGTGTTTGGTGTAGTGGTGATATATACTGAGTAGTATCATTGTGCCAAAGATTCCACATTCCCAACTTAGTTTGGTAAACTAGTCAGGTAATCCCCATATAATAAAAGATTAAATTTGAACAAAAGGCTCTTTATGTTTGAAAATTGAGTTCCAAAATACTTTTTAACAAAAAAAATGTTAATTCCGAGACACATTATGTAAAAACCCGTAAAATTCTTAGAATACTCCTAAACTGGCTCCTACTGGTACCAGGTCACGTTTTTGGGGCTAAAGGCTGTTGTAACTCGGTTTGACTTAAAATAACAACAATTATGTATAGAATATAAATTTTGAAGAACAACATTAGCTTCCTTTTGAGATATTAAGCGTGTTTCTATTATTTACCGTTCTGGAGTTATGGCTCCATATGTCAGCTTTTTGGCCAAAAATTTGGATTTTTTCAAACTTTGAGCGACGAGCGGCACGGGTTAACGTCGTTTAATCGAGCTCAAATTTCGGCTATCTCAATATCTGGAAACGGGAATAGTTTTTGTGGGGTCCAGACGAACAAAATTCCGACATCGATTTTTTGCGGTCACCCTAATATATATATATATATATATATATATATATATATATATATATATATATATATATATATATATATATATATATATATATACATATATATATATATATATATATATATATATATATATATATATATATACATATATATATATATATATATATATACATATATATATATATATATATATATATATATATATATATATATATATATATATATATATATACTTCGTCAACCCGTCCCCCGCCATTACTCCATAAATTGTCGCAATTTGATCCAGATTAAAGCTTATGATATGTCGTTTTGAATTTTGAGTGGCATAATAAAAAATTGTGTTGATTTGGGTTCAATATTTACCCAAATCTTAAAATGGATTTCAAAAAATTTCAGAAAAACCAAAGTAAAAATGTAATTTCCTAATATAACCAAAAGTGTTCTCTGATATTCTTATTTTACCCCAAAAAGTCTACAACTTTTGTAGGAAAAGTTTTTTTTCATGTTCTCAATTTTCAGAGATGTTATTATTTATCACAGCGTATTTGCCATATTTTGGATATTCAACAATTTTTTACTCCAAAACTAAAACTTTTAGAGAAATTATGTAAGAGACAAAAAATGCTTATTTTTGAAGCATTTTTTTAACAATCCATTATTTTTTTACGATTTTTTCCTTCTAAAACAATTTGCCGGTGCATATAAGTCAAACGAAAAGTTTTAGTTTTCGAGTAAAAAATTGTTGAATGTCCAAAATATAGCAAATACGCTGTGATAAATATCTTCAAAAATTGAGGCCATAAAAAAAACTTTTCATACAAGTTGTAGGTTTTTTGGGGTAGAATAAGATTATCAGAGAAAAACTTTGGTTGCATTAGGAAATTACATTTTTACTGAAATTTTTTTAAAACCATTATCAGATTTTGGTCGGTATTGAGCTCAAATTAGCAGAAATTCTTAATATGCCACTAAAAATTCAAAACTATATATCATAAGCTTTAATCAGCACCAGATTTTGTCTTCATAAATTGTGTCAATTTGTGGACTATGGTTGACGAAGTCTGACCTATATATCTATATATATATATATATATATATATATATATATATATATATATATATATATATATATATATATATATATATCTATATATATATAAATATATATATATATATATGTATATATATATATATATATATATATATATATATATATATATATATATATATATATATATATATATATATATATATATATATATATATATATATATATATATATATATATATATATATATACATATATAGATACATATATATATATATATATATATATATATATATATATATATATATATATATATATATATATATATATATATATAGATATATATATATATACATATATAGATACATATATATATATATATATATATATATATATATATATATATATATATATATAGATATATATATATATATATATATATATATATATATATATATATATATATATATATATGTATATATATATATATATATATAATATATATATATATAATATATATATATATATATATATATATATATATATACACGGATCTTTTGTGAAATCAAAAATATTTTGTTACCTTAAATTTGCCAAATATGTGGCATTTTATGACGATTTTAATATTAACCGACAAAGTTACAAATGTTCGACAAATTTCAAGGGTAATACCAGTCCCACCATTCTTGACTATATGGCAATACATATATGTATGTTTGTACTTTATTTAAACCGCTTGTAGGCAGCCATTTAGCAAAAAGTGTAATTGATAAACTTAGCGAAGCCGATGTTCCGTACTACCATTTAATAACAAGTTTATTTTATTATTTATTAATAAATAATTGTTTTTTATTGCCAATTTTAACTTATGCTAACTGAAGCGAAACACACCCTATAAATTTAATCAGAAAATTTATTGAAATCCAACAATACACACAGAATATTAAGTTTTATTTTTCTAAATTTATCAAGTTATATTTTCATCTAATTGGCTCTGTTTTATTTTTATAGTAATTTCTGCATTGAATCAAAAAAAATATTTATATAAAAGATGGGCAAGCTAAATAGGTATATTGTTGAATTGTATAGGTAACGATTGCCAATTAAATCTAAGGTTAACCGGCAAATTACGGTTGGTAATTCATCAGATTCAAATGGAAGTTCTGTAGCCAGATACAAGATTAATAGTAAATCTGAAGAATATCCATTACCATTACAATTTGGTTAAAACTTTGGTATTGAATCTGGGAAATTTAAGAATTAATTTATAGGCAATATCGTGGGGCTTTTTAGATTAATCAACTAACAACATACAAGCAATTAGTTAGACCGGTTTTTTTTTTTTAACTAAAGAATTAAATTGGCCAACTATTAAGGGATCTTTGCATTGTATAAGTATTATTGGTTGTCATCACAACAACACCTTCAGTACAATTTCAAGGTGAAATATTTTATATTTTTTGACACATAAATTGTCACAAAAAATGACTTTGCTTTAAATATTTATTAAACATTTTCAGTTTTAATTTTGCAATTCGTAATGCTACAGGACCGTGCTCTCTGTTCGTGGATCAAAAGTATGAGCGTTCAAAACTAACGCTAAATCCAGGATACATACATTTCTTTCTTTATAATTCTCACAGACGATAAATTACGTATAATTAGTTTATTTAGAATCGTGGCTATGTATTACACTGCCATCGGGTGAGATTGGATCTTACCAGAAAATTCGGTAAAGAAGCGGAATTTAGAGGTGAATTACACTCTATACCGAGGTCAGCAGTATTCACGTTTCTATTGTTGTTTAATTTTAGAGTTACCGCAAAACATCTAATGGTAGAATAAGTACTCTATTTTGACAGTTATTGCTATTCTTTTAATAGTGATATTAGTACCCTATTCACTTATAATTTCAAAGGTATAAATCTAATTTTACATATACGTCCTGTATATATATATATATATATATATATATATATATATATATATATATATATATATATATATATATATATATATAGATGCGATCCAAATAGAAACTGAACTTTGAAGGAAGTGGGGACTCTCTACCAGCACTTAAGTCCATTTGCTACTACATAAATAAATTTAAACGTGGCTGAACGAGCACTGCAGATGTTGCACATTCAAAGCGCCCAGTTGAGGGTTCTTCGGAAGAAATGGTCGATAAAATTCATGGTCTCTTGATGGATCTTTATATGTAAACAGGATTGATGGCTTCTGAGGTTAAAGTAATCGAGATGAAAACTAAGCGTTCAATGAGATATTTTTGCGAGGCTTTCCATTTGCTACTTGGTATGTAGAAACGGATAAAGAAACTAGAAAGTCAAATGTCCGAGGTGATCAACAGCATCAATAGTCAGATTGCAATACCAGTAAATAATGTGGAAAATATTTAAAACCAGAGTGTGGCTGTTAAGGATTGCAACACATTTATATCAGAGTTGAAGAAGCGTCGTCAGAGAGTCCGTGATTTATAACGCAGCAGAGTTGCCTGGTTCCAGCATTATTCTCTGAGCAAGGATCCTGCTACCGTTAAAGAGGCACAAAACGGTGTAGCTCTTTAGAGTCGAGAAATTTAATGTTAACAAGTCTCCTTCTGTAAAATCTGTACTGGCTGGTCCTGAAATTGCCCTTAATGTTTTTAAAAAAATTTAATAATTCTTCAATAAAGGTAACAGCAGATCTATCTTCAGCCCAAACGGAATATATCAGGAGTCTTTATACGAAACTTGGTCGATGCAGGGATGCTAGCGAAATCGCCATTTAAATAAAATATATACATGATATACCAAAAATAGTAAATATCTCTAACACTAGACTGAGAACTAAAATAGATGAACTAATGCTCTCAGTACTTTTGTGTTACTATAATGTACTGGTATTAAACGAAACTTTTTTTGATGCGAGTATTGGGAATGCCGAATTGGGACTAAGTAATTTTAACATATATAGAAAGGACCGATCCGATCAGATAAGTTCAAAGAGTGCTGGCTCTGGAGTGCTTGTGGCTTTTCGTAGGTCGTTAAATCCACAGAAACTTGGCATTGACTTTGCGAATATTGAACAAATAATGGTTAAAATTAAATTCAATCATCGTGTTATTGTCGTTGTAGGAATCTAAAAGTTCTCCACACAGGCATTGATAGGCAATTAGACCCTATCTTATGTTAAGTGGGATGATTTTAATAGTGACTATTCTGTGGTGGATTGTGGTCGCTCTACTGTAAAAACTTTGTGTAGCACGTTTTCTTTTCACAACTTACAACAATTTAACAAAATTCAAAATTGTAATGATGGTATATTGGACCTATTTTGGTCAAATGTTCGTGAATCATCTGGTCCTATGTACTGCAGTCATTATGGACATCAGCGAAGGTATTCTTTAGTATGATCATGTTTTTTATAATTTTAAGGAAGATAATTTGCTAAGATTAATTGACTGCTTGGCTGCTGTCGATTGGAATGGAATATTGGAGTCGGATCATGCCATGAATATAAATATTTTATTGTCCGGTTTTATGACATTATAGCACGGCGTATTGCATAGTTTATTCTGTTATCCAGACTCTAAAATCCCTAAATTTCCAAGATGGTATAGTAACGAACTAAAAAATCATATAATTAAAAAAATAGGCGCACAAAAGTATAAGAAATCTTGTGACTTTAACGATTATTTAATATTCTCGAATCTTCGTGAACAATGTAACATTGTTAGTAAAGAAAAGGAAAAGAATTGTTCTCTATGTATTTTAAACCAGTATGTAGGTTGGAAATCTTTTGCTACCAATAATGATAATATCAATAATTTAAATTTCCACATTATTGATTTACGAACCTTTTTATACTAGGCTCTGTTCACTGAATACCAATAAGGGTCTAGGATTAGATCGTGTTCCTCCACTTCTGTTTCATTTAAGTAGATACTCACTTGCTAAGCTTCTATGGAAATTATTTTCTTTATCATTGAGTTCTGTGGTTTTCTCAGACCGTCGGAAAAAAGCTATACTACAGCTATGAGCAAAAACGACAATAAAATAGGTTTTTTGAATTACAGACGATTTTTTGAATTACATATCAATCAGTATTTTTGGCCCAATACCCAAGATGTTTCAGAATATTATTACAAATCAATAACTCAGCAAGAACGTGGTTGCTGCCGTGGTAAGTCTACCACAAGGAGCCTAGGAAAATTACATCCAGGTCGACGTTATATATACGAAATTTTCCAAGGCATTCGACACTGTTAACATAAAGCTTCTGCATGCCAAGCTTCATGCTTTCAGTTTTGGAGGAGTCCTGTTGAGGTGGAGGAGGTCGATTTCACTGGGAGAACTCCGTCAGAACGGTTGAGGGGTAGTCTTTGAGGAGTTTATTATTGCGTCAGGGTCCCCCAGGGAAGCCTTCTTTGACCTTTATTATTCAACAAAATAATGATCTTGAATCATGCTTAAAGTGTTCCTTCTTGCTGATTTACAGTCAAACAGACAGATTCATAGAGTGGTGTAAAATTAATTGCCTTTATCTTAACATTGATAAATGTCAAGTAATGTATTTTTAGAGGGAAAGTAAGAAATTCAGTTAGCAGGCGAAACGTGAATCCATCATTAGACCCCGGACACGATATGGCACTCAAAATAGTATGTTAGCGAAGGTGAAAGTGCACTGGAAAAAGCGAAAACACTATTATCTGCGAGAAAAGTGATGCAACGGTTTCTCGAGGGGTATCATCATGGCTGCCTATTTGGAAAAGGATAAAACAGTTACTGGCTCTTAATATGCAATGTTATGTTAACGATAAAGTGAGTTGAAGCAGCAGCAACCAAGCTGAGCGCGCAAAAAACTGCTCCTTCCCCGGACAATGCGCCTGCTGAAACATCGACCGTTGCAATGTCAAGACAAGAGATTTTTTTTTCCTGAGGAAATGTAAAAATAGGAATCTCGCTGGCTCAAACATATTGAGCTCAAGGAAGATTATGTTGAGAAATAGATTTTTGTTTTTGCAAAATAAAATATTATTTACGTTGTGTTTGATAAGACTTTTCAAACTGCCTATATATATATATATATATATATATATATATATATATATATATATATATATATATATATACATATATATATATATATATATATATATATATATATATATATATATATATATATATATATATATATATATATAGGTTTGGAAGAACTGCCAGAAGTTACTGTAGAGGAGGTCAATAATATACTTAAAGAAGTGAAGCGTAACAAAACAGCAGACCCTGAAGGTATTTTACCGGAAATGTTTATTGGAGGCCAGAGACAGCTAGACTGATTGCAGAAGAGTAACCTTAAATAGCGGATCTCAATAATAAAGGAAAAATCGACCATGAAGAAATAACGACATGAATATTGCCGCCTCTGGTAAACCATACACCTGCACAATAGGACCGATCGGTAAGTTCAGGTCTATAATGTTCCGAGATTTGACTAGGTTTTTCCAATCAAGTTTAATAATAAAAAAAAATAAATAAATATTGTATCCTTTTAAAATAATTACTTTTCCGACATTAAAAATCAATAATACAAGTTTTATATTTCAATATTTTATTAGAATAAGTAGTGCGTTATTTACTCAAATTTTATTTCCTTTATTGTAAAAATGGAGATGATAACAAAGGATTGTTGAGATAGGTTACAATGCCATTCACTTTTTTTATGCTTTACTTTATTCTAAAACCGATGGCGGCAACAAGAGATTTGTTAAGCAACGTTAAATTTAGTTAGTTGACTTTGTCGGAAGCTTTTTAGGTGAGGATTGGGTATATTGAAGACGATGTGTATTATTTTTGTGAATGGCGTCTTTTTTTGATTCTTTTTTTTTGTTTATTGATGCCTTTACCTTTTATAGTTGTATTTTTCTTCTGTATAGCTTCTGATAATTCTCCCAACATATTTTTGATGTAATTTTCACAGTCTCTTTGTACATTATTTTTTCTGTTTAAAGTATTTTTAGATATTGGGCATAAAGGTTTTAAAGTTTTCTATAAACTTTCAGAGTCAAATGTCGAAGTAGACAGCTCATTATTTAAATGTGGCAATCTTTTTGGAGACTGTGAAGGTAACATTGGAGGAGATTTTTCTTTTCCCCAACAAGTTGCTGAGCAATTTGCTTGTTTTCATTATTGATAATAAGAAATGCGCTTTCATTACTTGAGTTTGTTTGTTTGAGAGTGAACATTTATTTTTTCAGCTACTTTAAATAAATGTTCGGGAAAGACTTTTTGTCCACTGGCCATACACCAGCTGCTTTAAATTCGTTCACAATGGTGCCAATGATAGCAGCTCTTTGGTAAGCTTCTGCAAATGAACTAGCAACTGATTGGATTTGTCATCAACCATTTTTCTGTTGCCTCAATATAATAACTGCTCCTAAATTAAAAAAAGGTACGTTCTGTGGCTGAAGTCCGTGAACAGTCTGGCCTGACAGTTGTTATATTATTACCCTACTAGCTTTTGCTATGTTCAACGCTTCCAGGTTCTTCGAATGTGTTGTATTTTCATCAAGTAGAATTGAAACTTTATTTTGAGGTTAATATAGTAGTATTAATTAAGAAATTTGTAGAAAATGTAGTAGAATAGAGCAGCAAGTGTGATAGTTTATTTCGTTCAGTACAGTTGGTTATGTCAAGCATAATCTAGGATATGGAGAGCTATTACACATTTAAGGCGATTAAAAAGAAATAAACAAATACGTTTTAAAGCTACTTTGTTTTTTTTTTCCTTTAGCACTAAAAAAAACCCTTATATTTTTTATAAGAAAATCGTGTACCATTTCAGTACTAATCTTGGAAAAGTTAATAGAAAAACCTATTTAAAATTCTGTTTTTATTTTGCCCAAACCCAAACAGCTGTTAACATAAAAGTAAAAATCAGCTTTTAAGACACCATGGCTAGCCCGGTATTAAAAAATTTCTGTTCAAATACCAGATAAAAAAATTTCGTAATTATGGTTAAATATCATTTGGTGTTTTGATTTATTAGATTGATTCTACCTAAAATTTGAAAATCTGTAATTGTGGAAGAAAATCGCGCCTGAGCTAGTTCGTACAATGGTGGCATGTCGTGATCGGGTTGGTTGGGCCACTAAAATCCAATTGTGCCCCTTTTTTAATTTGTCAAAAATTTCCGAATTAAAAAAAAAGTATTGAATGTGCTTCCACTTGGCGCTACAAGGCACCCGTTTCAATATATGCAGTGAATTTTCATAACGCCCTGTATATATACCTACGTATATATATATATATATATATATATATTATATATATATATATATATATATATATATATATATATATATATATATGTGTATATCTAGTGAATAAATTGATGTATTGGCAATTTTTGATGCAAAAAATGTAGATCATTTTGTTCCTAAATAGCTGACGCCACTCTCTTAAAGTTGTATATTTGTTGTAAAATTTAGAATAAAGACCAATTAATATTACTGGATATTTAAGTTATATAATAAGAAATCAAAATTTTACATCTGTCAGAGAGATATTGTTACAGATAAATATGTTCCTAACTATTCATTTCAACAATAAAACTACTTAATTACTTTGTTAACTGTCACTATTTAGTGACAGTTAACAAAGTAATTAAGTAGTTTTATTGTTAAAATGTACTGTCACAAAGTAACGGACCACTCAATCAACTCTTTATTCATTTCAGTTTAAACAATATGAACCTGCCGCATTACACTTTTCGATTCAACGTTGGGTCATTTTTCTTTTGAATGAAATAATATTCGAAAATGAAAGGACTCGTGCTAGGAATGTAAGATAAATGATGAAAAAAATAGGTGTAGGTTAAGTGTTCATAATTTCACCTTTCTTATACGTGAGTAAAATAACCCGAAATATGTTTCAGTACTATATAATCCACAACAAAACAGGGGACGCAATAAGGTATTTAATAATGTAGATAGACCTCACGTTAGTGTAAAACTCATCAGAAAACTTCAAAAATATCTGAGGAAGTCCGAAGGATAAAATATAGAAATGTGAGAAAAGGGGAATATGCGATAAATTATAACGATTTTAACAAGACTTATGTTAAGCAAACCAGAAAGTAGACTTAAAAAAGAAATAACGAACATTAAGGTCATTTAAGGTATGGTAGAACAGAAAAAATCAAACGTTACTGATCATATCCTCGAACATCATCAAATAGTAATATTAAATAATTCAAGGTCAATTCAAAATGTATCAGATATATTCTAAATAAGGATGGAGGACCTATTCCTTACGTTCTTTGGTACTAATTACTTAACTGAAACTAAGCCGCTATCTCTCACTGGTCGGTTCCGCTTGAGCAATTAAAACTGTTCAGTTTTTATTCTCAGATTTAGTGAACCATATCCCTTGATGATACTAACATGGTTAGTAAAACAAGAGTCAAGTCCCAAAAAAAAGCGTTTGGTGTAGTGTCGATAACTGTTGTGTACTATCATTGTGACAAAGATTCCAAATTCCCATCCTAATTAACTTATATCGCAGAATTAAAGAAAAAGGTTTTAATTAATTAAGGCAAATATTTTAGCTCCTCGTATTGTAATACAAACTTGTAAGTAACACAGCTATGTAGGACAACATTTGGTACAAGTAACGCTTTACGGTTGATGCGGCAGTTTTTTATTGTAAATTTAAAAAAAAAGTGATATACCCAGCAATGCGGGCCATGTAATATGTAGCTATAAAATAAGTACCGAAATTGACTATTTTACACTAAAAAACACTTACTTATCTCAATCTACCAACTACAAGTCGATAATTGAGATAATAAGTAGTTTATGGAAAAATATTATTCACAAAAAACAGGAAAAGCTTTAGAGATACTTACCAATAAAATCTGACATTTCTGATAAAATTAAAAATATATCTACACAGTCATTATAACCACTACCCCAAACACTTTATTTTTGAACTCTTATATTAGTATCGAAAATCAAGAATTCATCATGCACATAGCTATACCATACCCAATTCAAAGTTCTTAATGTACAAATGGACCATGAAAGGTTATAAGCAATTTTTTTTATGGGTCTAGCACACATGCTACAGGGAAGTCTCTAAAGTGTTCCAGGGACGGCATATGTGCGTAAAAAGCGAAACACAGCCCTGGACAAATTATTCCAAAGGGATGATGTTCTCCAAATAAAAGACTGCTTGAAAAGCGTTGTACGCGGAGTAACAAGCTGAACCTCATACGGATGTGAAGTTAGCGTGACGTGTATTTCTAACATGCACCGCTCTGGAAGGAATTAAGCGGGCTACATTCTTCGAACACTTTCCATGAAAATACTTGTAGAAGAGACTCAAGTCGCCAACCGTTCTTCGATGTTCCAGCGAATAAAGGCCGCCGGTCAGTTCCGGGTCTTCAATCAGACGAACAGCTCTTCTCTGAACAGAATCCAACAAATGCAGTGTATGTTTGGGAGCGGAACCGCAAACGTGGGAGCAGTATTTCATAGTTGGTCGAATTTGAGCTTTGTAAAGAATTAACAGTTGTTGTGGAGTGTAAAGCTTTCTGGTTTGAAATAACATTGCCAGAGCTGTTTTCTTTTTTGAATAAAAAAATGACTGTTACATTAAAAATAATTTTATTTTATGCAAGATATCGCCAAAACTAATTACTGATGAAGAATTGTTTCTTCGAGGTCATTCAGTCTAAGGAACCCGTGGAGATTATGCAAGGTTTTGGTATAATATGGAACAAAAAACTGATATACAAGATATTAAAATTTCGTCTTCGGTCGTTCGTTTTGTCCAAGAATTCTAAAGAGTTTAGCGCTGAAAAAGTGTTGTCCCCTAAGTGTAAAAATCCTTTTATAATGATGGAGATGAGGCTAACGTGGTTAATGAAAAAATGAAGTATTTGATTTGCTGGAGATAATAGTTCTGTAGTGTCATTATGCCAAACATTCCAAGATCCAAAGCGAATAAAAATAATAGTGAATCAAGTCGGAAATAACCGGTCAAGTGCGAGTTAAACTTGCGCAATTAGTGTTCCGTACGTTGATTGCTTTTAAAATAAAAAATTTTGTTACGTAGGTATAAAAATGATTAGTGACTTCACAAAACACCCTAAGTGAGTTTTCAATAAAGTTTGTTTCCAATCTTTACTGAAAAGTAATGACCTCAAAATTTTTTTTTTATATACCTCCTTAATTCCTCCCAGAGCAGTGCATGTTAGTAATACACATCGCGCTAATACTTCACATCCGTATGAGGTTCAGCTTGTTACTCAGCGTACAACGCTTTTCAAGCAGTCTTTTGTATGGAGAATATCTTCCTTTTGGAATAATTTGCCCATGGCTGTGTTTCCCATAGAGTACAGTTTACAGCGATTCAAGAACAATGTGAATCACTTTTTACGCACACATGCCGCTCCTGGAGCGCTTTATGGACTTGGACCTTGTAGCATGTGTGCTAGACTCAAATACCAGATAAATTATTAAAAGTAATGCACTTGTGATAATTTTTTCGTTCAATCTACACCCCGTGGAGGATATTTCAGAAGTTTTTCAAAATTTTTTGATCAGTGCTTTTTGAGATAAGGGAGGAGATAGCGATTTTTCCCCATTTTTTAAAAATAATACAAACAAAAAGTGTGCGCAAGTATTACATTATATATATATATATATATATATATATATATATATATATATATATATATATATATATATATATTACTCGTGTTTTCACTTCTGATTTCACCCCCCAAAACTAACCCCTTAAGTCAAAATTTAACATTCAAAACTATATGATGAGGCGATCAATTTCTATATTATTACCAAATTTCAACTTTCTATGACAGATAGTTTCGGAGAAATTCGGGTGTAACAGACAGACATCGAAGGCCTCTTATAAGTGTTCCGTACAGAACACTAAAAATTACCAAATTTTTCGACCCTTAGATTCAATAAGCCCCAAAACTACCAATAACACAATATATACAACCCCTCTAATTGCCTCCCCTATCTCATTATCACCTTACATATTTAACCAAGTGAAAATAATAATGAAAAAAAATTCAGATTCCTTGATTCCTAGAAAAGAATATATATTTGAGGTAATCCCTCTAACCCTCTCCTCTCTCCATAGTTGTTTAATCAATTAAGAATAATGAAATAATAACACAATTTTTGGGTCTAGTGACTCCAAAAACCTTAAAAAGGACTTAAACTACGATAAATAAGAAGCAACCTCTCTAACCCACCACCTACCTCCTAGCTCATAAGCCCCTTATAGATTTGTCCATAAATAATTGAATTGTAAAAAATAACATACTATTCACAGTTCTTTCTCAAGGAATGCTGGAAAGAATATGTAACACGATATTTACAAAGTGATTTCTTTATCTCACATCTCACATTATTAGCGCTTTATATGTTCGGAATTTTCACAATTCTGGACTTCAGAAATCCCAAAAGGGCGATATATTCGAAACAGCCCCTCTAACACACCACGCTTCCACATCTTTAATGAATTGTATGTTTAATTATAAATAATTATGTTTGAAATGTATTCATTAGTCTAAAAGCCAGAAAAAATCTCATCGAGATCGAGAAAGTTATTAAAACTTATCGATTCCACCTCTTTTATCCCTATTCCTTTAGTCACACTGCTTGAAAAAAGTTTCGTCCCTACTTTAAGTATGTCAAATTTGAAATCGATACCTCATTCGCTTGGGAGTTATAGTACCAAAAGACCGTCAACAGACTGACGGAAATAAAGCAGTATATTTTTCGTGATGTAGGGAACTGAAAACTAAAGAAATGCTAAATTTTAGAGTATATTTTTTTCAGATATACTATACTTTTCTTCAGCAAAGGAAGCAAAAATAATGATAATTAATTTTGTCACGAAAAATTATTTTACAATATAATATTTCAGACTGTAACCTAGAACAATGGTGCATTTTTCAAAACTCAAGCTGTCACATTTTAGTCGAGTTAACGCGTCTATCTATCAACTTCACTTTACGCTGCTGAAATCCAGTGAAGGGAATATAAAAGGGGCCATCGTTCCATGTAACAAATTGGGTTCTATATTCTAAGTTTCACGTTCAGGCAGAGAATTGATAAATTTAAGGAGGCAATTTGGCATGTACGATATTGGCTTACTTTATATAGATACAAGGTCATTAAAATTTGTGATTAAGTCAAAATCCGTTTAAAGACACGATTGATTTTTGGGAATCAAGAATTTCATGGAACACTGTCGAAGGTGTTTGAAAGTCTATAGGATTTTAACGTAATTTATGGATTAAAATAATACTCTTTGTTGAAAAATTAACCGATTAACTAAAGCCTAACTAATAATTAATTTGTCCAAATCTATCCAGTCTCCTGTAAAGTATTTTTTTTTTCAATGCAACATACTTATACCAAACGTTTTGTCCAATTTTCAAAACATCTATGTGAATAAATCCACATCTCATGACCAGTAACAAGACATCCGGAGGAAGCATCTCTCTGGCGATCTCAACACAACCATGTTTTCAAGAAAATTCAGTTGTTCTGGAACAAGCCTAAATGGTTCTTCAAGATAAATTGAATTGATTCAAGTGATATTTCAAAAATGTATACTAGTAATAGCTGAATGCCGTATAAAATAGTACGACCATAAAACAAACCAGTCCAGTTAATTTGAATGTGCTACAATTTCAAAGTTTTTTCGCTATCCTTTGATAAAAATATTTTTTAAAACTCTTTTGTATTCAAATTTTTGTAGTTATATTAGATACTAAATTGCCTCTTGGGATGGTTCTTTTAAATGATGTGAAATAGTTCTAATTCAAAAGGTAGCATTTAATAGTCCCGATAAGGATTTGTCAGATTCTAGTATAGCGTCATTCAAAAGAAGTACTTTACTTCTTAGAATATATATTTTTTATTCTTTAATGTTCTTAAAAAGAATGTTAGAGGAGTTTCGAAACGCAGAATACCGTCATGTTATGAAACTAGAAGCAAGAGTAAAGTCCGTCCATACATATAGTGAAGTGACTAAACTTAATCCTAAAAGGGAAAAAACCATTAACTATAAATAAACAATGAAATAAAATTTTATGATTTTCTTTGGGCACTTCAGTAGCAGGTAAATCATGGACCGTACTTAAAAATATAATATCTGTTCGTTTTACCTGCTTGTAAACAATAAAGGTGGATATTAAATAATTATTAATGAAATTTTAATATGATTTTAATGGTGGTTATAAAACATGGCATTTACCCGAAAATAACTTGCATAATCCATATTGGCACTTACTGTCTAGTAATATAAATATAGCCGTCACTTAGTTTAAGCTTTGTAATTATTGTTACTTTGTGTGCGATAGAGCAGCTTAGTCATGGAAAATATTTCAGAGTCAAGTGTATCTCAACAGGTTACCCCGTGCAAAAGCAGAAAACACTTATCTACTGATGCCAAGGAAATTGTAAAGAATATTTATTTAGCTCTAATGGAACGTGGTAATGTTAGCAAGCAAGCAAGCAGCGCTAGAAGAAACGGCCACATTAACGAACATTCCAACACCAAGGGTATGGAAAATTGTAAATGACCCTATTCTAGTGAAGAAGAAAAGAAGTGATGCTGGCATTTTGTCAAGGATAGATAAAAGTGATCAAGATATAATACGGCGTAAAATTTACGAGAAACAATGTGTGACCACATTGGATAATTTAATGAAAAGGCTTGAAACCGTGATAAAATATAGTAGGACAACATTATAGAGGTGTATTCAACATATGAGTTCCAAATTTAAAAAACTTAATAAAAGATAAGTTTTAGTGGACTCCAAGATAATTTAGGAATGGCGACTGGAATATTTAGAAAAAATCAGGTTTTACAGAGGCGAGCAATGGCCAATTATTTACTTGGATGAAACATGGTTCGACACATACGATACTCCGGAAAGGGGTTGGGTTGACTCAAGTGATAACTGTAAAACAAAAGCACCATCAAACAGAGGGAAAAGGATTACGATTTTGTATGCTGGATATAAAGACGGATGGATTCCGAATGCAAAGAACCTAAAAGATTCTTCTCTTGATTATCATGAGGACGTCACTTCCGAATTATTTGAAAATTGGTTCAAAAACAAGCTAATTCCTAACATACCTCCAGATACTGTAATTGTGATGGACAACGCAAGCTAACATAGTAGGCACTTAATCAAAGCTCCCTGGTCAAACGATACAAAAGTAACAATTCAAAACTACGTGTACGATAATGACATTTACTTCCACGATGGTTATACCAAACAGCAATTGATAGAAGTTTTGAAGCGTTTTTTTAAACATAAGAAAGGAATATGTCTGTGACAGTTATGGAAAGGATATGAGTCATACAGTTTTAAGGATTCCACAATACCATTGAATATTTAATTCTATAGAACATATTTGGCATCAACTGAAATTTGCCATTCGTCGTAATAATATTTGTCCCACTGTTAATTCCAGTGTACCGAAACTTATGGAAACCAAAGTTTTTAATATACCCCTACAGAGTTGGGCGAACTCTGTCATACATGTTGAAAAAGTTGAAAAATCATATATCCATATTGTAAATAATATAGAAAAACTAATAATTAGAACCAATGATAAGTGCTAGTGATAGTGATTTTATTTTAAAAGAATAATGTAATTAATTTTAGTGAGTAAAGTAATAATTTGTATTTGTAAAAAAAATAATTGGTAATAATAAGATAATTTATAATAAACATAAATAAAACATAGTATAAACATTGTTTAATGTCTTTCCAAAAACCAAAATAATTAAATTCTAAGCAAAGCACGGACCTATTCAATCATATTTGAACTTTGAATTTTACAGCACTAATAGGTCTCTTCACTATATATATGGACGGACTTTAACTATCTTTTTGCTGAATATAACTAATCATTGTTAAAAAGAGGTATTGATATCAAATTTTCAATTACCTCAAGATTGAAAAACTGCGCTTACCATCTTATTAAAAAAAATTAGCCCTACATATAATAAATATAAAATTATATCTTAACAAGATTTTTTCCTGTAGTACGTCGTACCTAACAGAACATTTTTGGACATATGTATGTTTGTAATATATATCCTATGGTATTTTTTTTCTGTGATTTATTTCAAATATGTAACTTATCTGCGATGAATGTAGTTTATGAGACTAAATGAAATAAGTTTCAATGAGTATCATTTGATTAATGAGTTGATTAGTAAGAGGTTGTAAGATATAAAGTTTCTTTATTTGTAGACAAAACGTTTTCAAGTCGAGAAATATGGTGGAGAGACATTTTAACGTTGTAAGCGATGTATCGGCAGTGCAAAAAAAAAAATTTGGCTACGATTTATAGAGCTCTAAAAGTACTATCTTTTATTATCGATCACCTGAATAGAGATTACCCTTTTTGGACGAATATTGGCGAGGATGTAGTAATATCCGTCCACGTCGTTCAAGTGTTGAAACATACATTTGCATTTGACGGAACCTTTTAGATAACTCTGTAGTGCTGCCACGAGCATTATTCTGCAACAACTACTATATATGTATGTGGCCAAGCCAAATGTCCCTAAGTAATTTAAAATAACCGGTCAAGTGCAAGTTAAACTTGCACAATTATTGTTCCGTACGTTGATTGCTTTTAAAATTAAAAATGTTTGTAACGGAAGTATAAAATGATCAGTGACTTCACATAAACACACCCCAAATGAGTTTTCAACAAAGTTTATTTCCAATCTTTACTGAAAATTGATGACCTTGAAATTTCTGTTTTTTTTTATATACCAGATAAATTATTACAGGTAATGCACTCGTGATAATTTTCGTTCAATCTACACCCCGTGGAGAATACTCCAGAATTTTTTCAAAATTTTTTGATAAATACTTTTCGAGATAAGGCGAGTGGACAGTGGTTTTTTAAAAATAATATAAAGAAAAGTGCGCGCAAGTATTACATTATATATATTTTTTACTCGTGTTTTCACAAACTTTCATTTGACACCACACTCGATTACCTAGTAAAAATTTTTTTTCACTTCCGATTTCACCCCCCCAAAACTCACCCCTTAAGTCAAAATTTAACTTTCAAAACTACATGGCTCTGATGAGGCCATCAATTCCTATATTATTACCAAATTTCAACTTTCTATGATAAATAGTTTCGGAGAAAATCGGGTGTGACAGACACCGAAGTGATCTTATAAGTGTTCCGTACGGAACACTAAAAATAAGTACTGGTTTAGAGAAATGATGATTGGGATACTAAGTGAAATGGTTGGTTTTACTGAGGACTATACAAGTGCAAAGATAATGTGCCAAACCTAAGAAAAGAACCTGTGTTAACAGATAGATATATGAAGGTTTTAACTTTTTACATTTTGCAGGTGTAGTAATAGACAATGAATGAAACTGAGACATTTCCTCTAAACCGCTTAGGCAAAAAGTAATTTGGTATCAAGTACTACTCAGTATATATCACCACTACACCAAACCCTTTATTTTTGCACTCGACGCGCGTTTCGCTAACCATGTTAGCTTCATCAGGAGCGATGATTGACTAAAGCTAAACTACAAATCTACACTATTTATACTTAGCCTAACCCTTGAATTACTTAAGCGGAACTAATGACATAGGCAAGGCCGTCAGTTCCGGTCAAGTAACCAGTAGAGGGGACTATAAGGAATAGGCCCTCTGTCTTTATTTAAACTACTTTTACATTTTATGATTTCTATACTTTTTGCATGCGTTCAACAATCTCCTATCAGATACATTTTTTATTAATCTTAGGTTATCTAATGTTACAGTATGATCAGTTTCAAGGGCATGTTCGGCAATGCTAGACTTTTCTATTCTACGGTATTTTAAGTGTGCTAAATGTTCTTTAAATCGTGTTTTAATTGACCTTTTAGTTTGCCCAACATACTTTTTGTCACAATCATTACAACTAATTTCATAAATTCCACTTCTCTCACAATTAGGTAATTGCTTATCACCTTTCATAGCCAATTTATTCATGAGTAAGTTTGAAATCGAAGCCAGTCAAGAATTAGAATATTTCCCAAGGGTATGGTATAGGTATGTGGATGATATTTTCGCGATTCTTGATACAAAGAAAGCAAATATTGATGATTTTGTTTCTAAATTAAATAGCCGGTATGATTCCATTAAATTCACTTACGAAGTTGAGAACAGCCTTTTCTAGATATTTTAATTATTAAAAATAATAATAGATTAGAATTTGATATCTATAGGAAGGACACAGTAACAGATAGATATATTCCTAATGATTCATTTCATTGCAAACAACATAAATTAGCCTCATTACATTTTTTAGTTCATCGTTTGGTCACTTTCCCTCTGAATAGAGTGAACTTTAATAAAGAAAGGAATCGTATTAGAAATATAACTAGAGTTAATGGTTATGACGATGACTTAGTAAATAAGCTAATAAATAGACATAAGTTTAGGTTTAATATTCAGAATTCCACCTTTTTTACACGCGAAGAAAATAACACCAAGTATATCTCCATACCATATAATCCGAAATATAGCATGGGACTCAATAGGGTATTTAATAAGGTAGGCCTCACCTTAGTCTATAAGCCATCAGACAATCTGAGGAATATTTTAGGAAATCCCAAAGATAAGATTCCTAATTGTGAAAAAAGTGGAATTTATGAAATTAGTTGTAATGATTGTGACCAAAATTATGTTGGGCAAACTAAAAGGTTAATTAAAACACGATTTAAAGAACATTTAGCACACTTAAAAAACAGTAGAACAGAAAAGTCTAGCATTGCCGAACATGCCCTTGAAACTGATCATACTGTAACATTAGATAATCTAAGATTAATAAAAAATGTATCTGATAGGAGATTGTTGAACGCATACGAAAGTATGGAAATCATAAAATGTAAAAGTAGTTTAAATAAAGACAGAGGGCCTATTCCTTATAGTCCCCTCTACTGGTTACTTGGCCGGAACTGATGGCCTTGCCTATGTCATTAGTTCCGCTTGAGTAATTCAAGGGTTAGACTAAGTATAAATAGGGTAGATTTGTAGTTTAGCTTTAGTCCATCATCGCTCGTGATGAAACTAACATGGTTAGCGAAACGCGCGTCGAGTGCAAAAATAAAGTGTTTGGTGTAGTGGTGATATATACTGAGTAGTATCATTGTGCCAAAGATTCCACATTCCCAACTTAGTGGTATCAAGTGGAGACAATAAGCTAGCTAGTCGTCTCTTTATATCAGGGACTTCAATAAATTATGTTTTCTTTACTTTTACCTTAAGAAAAGTTGCTGTAGAGCTTTGGAGCTTTCAAATTATTATGTTGCATTTAACGTTGCGATTACATTTGGCTATATCAAGATCATTGAAATAACTTTACATCTAGATATAAATCTGCCTCTGAAAAACTACGAACTCTATACATTTTTCAAAACTTTTATTTTTCAATTTTCGTTGTACAATTACTAAAATTGAATTTGCAAGTTAAAAAAGGAAAAATGATTTTATTTTCAATGGTGACCTATAATGATGACAACAATTTTACTTTGTTAATGGTTTCCTATTTAAAAAAACTACATCTGTTTTATGGAAATAATGCAGTTTGAATAACTCGCTTAAATACAATGCCACATGATTATTCATGCATTACGCTTTAGGCTTTTGTAGCAATTTATTTTAAAAATTAAACAGAGTTTAAAAAATACACAAAAAGTGGAAATTTTTCTTCACATTTTGATTGATGTTTTAATTTGAAAATGTAAATTTTGAAATATACGTACTTCCATATTTCTTATATGTACAGGGTCGTCCAAATTGGGCACTTTTAAAGGTATAACCCTTTATCTAAAGGAGATAGACGAAAACTGATGTCGGTGTCTGAGGCTCAATTTTTATGATAAACTCAATGGTGAAAACCACATATCGATATCTAGTGCCTTTCCAAATATACAGGGTGTTTTTCAAAAAATCTGCATTTTGGAAAAATGTTTGTAATCCTTTTCCTATTGAAAATTTTTGATTTCTGTGAAAACATTCTCAAAGCACTTTTTCACGTGGATTTCAACAGTGTAAGTTACATTTTTTTTTTCAACTAATAATTTAATAGTTATTAACGCAAAAACGTATTTTTTCAATGGGATACCCTGTATATTTTTTCTTATCCGAATAGAGCTTTAAATTAACATTCCAAAAATATAGCACACTTTATATTTTACTTAAATATACTTCAAAATATAAAGGCAATATCAATTGTTTACCGATAGAAGTCATATCGTAAAAATCGTAAAAAAAAAATTCCCAAAAGTAACTCTAAGAGGCATAACTACAATGAAATTTACTAAATGCTATAGTACTTTAAAGTACGTAGAAATAAAACAAAACAACAATAAAACAATTTATTCCGAGTAGAGTAAACTAAAACAAAACAATTTTCTATAAGAGATGTTCGAAATGTCGACCAGTTTCATTTACACATAGGCAGCACCTTTTCTGGACACTTCTTACCGAGTTGATTAGTTCAAGAGGAGTGAGAGTTGCAAAACTTTGTATCACTGCGACTTCTAACTCTTGCCTGGTGTTTGTCGGCAATTTAAAAATTTAAAATTTAGGTCTTTCAATCTTCCCCAGAGATAGAAGTCCATGAGTCTTAAATCCGGTGACCTTGCCGGCCAACGTTTGGACCTTGGTTGGCTATCCAGTTATTGTCGAAATTAGCCGATAAAAAATTACTGATAACTGCAGCGTTATGAGGGGGTGCCCTGTCGTGTTGAAAAAATATATTTCTAAGATCCATTAACGGCAGTTCATCAACAAGGGATTCTATTTACTGCCTTAAAATTTCTAAATATCTCTCTGAGAGGTGAGTGTTCCTTCGTAAATAAATAGACCTGTAATTCTGCCTCTAAAAATTCCTGCCCACACATTAAATCCAAATCTGCCTTGATTTCTTTGCTCCACAACTAAATGAGGATTTTCTTGTGCCCACGTATAAGAATTGTAACGGTTAAAAATACCTGCATTGCTTACATAAGCTTCGTCTGTCCAAATGCAATTTAATGAAAAATTCGGAACTTGGTTACAATTCTCCAGAAAATATTGGCAAAAATCCATACGCCGTTGAAAATCTCCGTCACTAAGGTGATGAACTTTTCTGGTCCTATATGGCCTGAATTTGTGCTTCTTCAAAGTACGACTTACGTTAGTTCTTGGTAGTCCAGTGGATTCTTTTAACTGTAGGGTTGAAATGTTGGGATTATTTCCGATAGTTCCTAAAATTACTATTTCTTGTAACTCCTTATCCCTGTTTGATGCATAATTTTTGGGTCCTTTCTTTTCAAACTGGCCACTATTAACTGGGTCATGTGGCAATCGAGCGAATATATCCTTGAAGGATTGACGCCTCTCTGGATACCGCTCGTGGTACAGATTACTTGCCGCTTCCGAATTTTCTCCGGTTCTCGTAATTTTCAAACTTAATTGCGATTTTTTTTTGACAATTCAATAACTGATCCTGAAGTAACATTTGACAACTACGAGTAAACAATTGAATTAAACCATATGGCCGCTCCGTCCAAAGCCTACTTCACAAAATGTACATTTAAAACTGGCGTAAAATCTGAAAACCTTTATATTTTGAAGTAGATTTAAGTAAAATATAAAGTGTGCTATATTTTTGAATGGTAATTTAAAGCTCTATTCCGATAACGAAAAATACACATGGTATCCCATTTAAAAAATATATTTTTGCGTTAATAACTATTAAAATATTAGTTGTAAAAAATGTAACTTACAATATTGAAATCCATGTGAAAAAGTGCTTTGAGAATGTTTTTACAGAAATTAAAAATTTTCAATAGGAAAAGAATTACAAACAATTTTTCAAAATGCAGATTTTTGATAAACCCTTGTATATCTGAAACGGTACTAGATATCGATATGCGGTTTTCACCATTGCGTTTACCATAAAAATTGGGCCTCAGACACCGACATCAGTTTTCGTCTATCTCCTTTAAATAAAGGGGTTTACCTTTAAAACCGTCCAACTAAAAAAAAAAAAAAAAAAATTTGGACTACCCTATACATTAGGGTGGTTACAAAAAAATCATTGTTCGAATTTTTTTGGGGGAACCCTCCTAAAAGTTGCCAATTGACTAAGAAATCAGATTGGTAAAGTTTCAGCTCAATAACGTGAACCAGTGCCTCATCAAGGTTGAAGTTTTGACTCTTGATGAAAATTAATTTTTTTATGAAAACATCTAAAAACATTGCAAGATTCAATTACATCGGCTCTCTAGATTTTAGTTTATTTTTTTTTTCAATATGTACATAAAAAAGGGTTTAGCTAAAACTGTTTTCAAAAGTAAATAGAGCAAAATCCAAATTGAGAATGGAGGATTTAAGAGAAAAGAAAAACAATAAGGTATAAAAATGAGAAGAAAGAATGTTCAAATGCATTTTATTATTTAAAGTTTAGTTATAAAAAAGGAAGCAATATAAAGGAAAGAAGTTATTATTATTATTTACATTTACAGTTTGTTATCAGATCAAGGTGGTAATGGCTTAGATAAGGTGGCCTCTGAAGAGTCAGGAAAATTTTTCCTACATTCAGATACAACTTGTAACAGAAACTGCCGTTGTTCTTCATCTTTCGTCAAACAGGAATTGAAGCCTTGAACTAATTTCACACCTCTTTCAGCTGTGTCATTGACAACCTTAAAACTATTTACTGTTTTGTTAGCTTTTAAATAGTGTGAATTGTCACACCGTTCATCGGTGTATTTAAAAAGTTTGTATCTATTTCAAATCTCTTGAAAAAATTTAGAGTTTGATGAGAAACAGAATAATCATTTTTTGTCCAATAAATCATCTACTTGCTCGAGATTGAGCTTTGCTTTTATATCCCTAATATCGTAATTTTTTTCTTCAACGAAAATTAATTTTTGGACATTTTGCAGCTATGTTTGTTTTGACATTTTTTTCTAAAGTCTCATTAAAAAATGAAAATGCGACTAGCTCCTAACTGAGATACTACAGATGATTTATCATTTTAGACAGTGCCTTGTCTGCAAGTTCTTTATCAATTTCTCTGTATTTCACAAAAGATTTTAACAATGTATGTCTTGGGGGGGCCGAAGTGGGTTTGGGGGCAATGAACCACACTTTTATATAAATATTGATTATAAATAAACAAATGTCTGTGACTTGAATGACTTGAAAGCTTCGACTTTTTAGTTTACGCTGTGCTTTTAGATCTTTTAGAATTTTTTTGCAGTTTTCTCCACTCTTCGTACAGTTTTTCTAATTTTGCAACACAATCTTTCAGGTGTCTGGTTGGTATCTTAGCTTTCACCCAAAAAGTTCAAACTCCCTGTATTGTAAGTCTTGCAGCTTCTCTGGGGTTAAGTTTCACTTGCCGTCTATTATAAAATAAACTGCGTAAAATTTGAAAATTAGATGGTAATTTACTGCCACTGATTTGATGAGACATGTGGCCGATTAAATACACCATTTCTTTCTGCCTTGAACTCGAACTCGAACGCGAACAAGCATGCCTCGTTGATGTTGTAGAAGACATTGTTTTGCAAACATCACAGAAAAGTCACTAAACGAATGTTGTTGAAATGTTCACTGCTTGAAAGGCAAACGTAAACTAAAACTCTCTGACTTTTCCTCAGGCATCCCAGACAAGAAACAAAAAAGAAGGGGTGTGGTTTATGACACTCCATGTAGAATTCTCTGATAAAAGGGTCCTTAGCAATAGCTTTTTTGTAACAAAAGCAAGCCTTTTAAAGAATAGAACTAAATATCTAGTAGGTACCCACTACCTCGAAATTCGTAAAATTATTTATAAAGTTAAAACAAATGACAATTTTATATCTTATTATATCTTATATAATAATGTATTTAAATTATTGTATATAATACAAGGGAAACAAAAAATGGTCAAAAAAAGTATTTAAGTTAGGTATCGTTGTAGTACTTGTATATTGATGACTCTAACATAACATTTTTAAGAGCTCTCGATAGTTCCCTGATCGACCAGGACCTCTATTAATAACAAACTTGAGTTCTTCCAAACAAAAAAAAGATAAACACTACCATTATGGAAAATGTTCGGAAGATATGGACCGTTTAATTCCTCCCAGAGCGGTGCATGTTAAAAATACACGTCGCGCTGATACTTCATATCCGTATGAGGTTCAGCTTGTTACTCCTCGTACAACGCATTTCAAGCAGTCTTTTATATGGAGAACATCATCCCTTTGGAACAATTTGCCCAGGACTATGTTTCCCAGCGAGTACAATTTACAGCGATTCAAAAACAACGTGAATCGCTTTTTCCGCACACCTGTCGCTCCTGTAGCGCTTTCGGGATCTCCCTGCAGCACATGTGCTCGACCCATAAAAAAAATTAAAGATTTTAAACGAAAACGATATTGAACGAAATTCTCTGGCCTTGTAAAAGCTATCAAAATAAACAGCTGTAATAATATTGCATTGTCTATCCCTCTATGTGGGTACACTCCATTCTCTTTTAGAGAAAGATAATTTAAAAATTTTCTTTGTACTTGCTCCAATGCTAATATACATTTACTATAAATTAGTGAACATATTCCAATTTGCTTCTCACCAAGGACGAAAACAAGGTTTTAAGTATAGCTGTACTCTTAAAAGATTTACAAATTCTTAAGATAAATTCCAACATTTGAGTTGCTTCCGCTATTATTTTGTCCATATGAGCACTAAATTTTAGCTTAGGGTCAAACAGAATCCCCAAAATCTAATATTTTCTACTTTAACTAAAATCGATCCAACAATATAATAATCATACCACAAATGACACAATTTTTCAGTACTTACTAATTATTACTAAACATTTTCTAGCGTTGAGCATTAGTTTTATGAGCACACACCAGTTATAAACTCCGTTAAAAGCGTTTCATAGTTTTCTACCATTCTCAAGTCGCTTCGCAGGTAAGTACAGACTTAAATCATCGGTAAATATTTGATTTGTAGAGAAAAGCAGGGTCCCAGGTTGGAAGCCTAGGGCACCCAAGATAAGGCTCCAAAAGAAGAAGATTTAAACTAATTCTGCTGAACATATCAAGATTGCTGTGTCAAATATGACTGGAAAAATTATACAAATCTGTCAGATAAACCAAATACTCTAAGCTTGGACAGAATGATCTTGTGGTCTATTTTGTTAAAAGCTTTAGAGAAGTCGGTGAAAACCACATCAATCACACTTAATAGAAATTGTGCAAAGCATACCCGACTGATGATAGTTGACCATCCCCTTAACAAGCCATGCTATTTTATAATAAGAAGCGGTTTAATTCTACCTATTAAGTAGTCATAGTATAACATCTTCACAATTTTGGGAAAACCACAAATTAATGAGACTGGTATGTAATTATATATGTCACTTATCTCCGTTTTCAAATACTGAGCATATTTTACTGATCTTCTAACACTAAGGTTAAGTTCCCTCACTCAATGATAAGTTAAAAATTCTTGTTAATTGTTTAGCCAAAACTGTGATAGCACTATTCATAAAAAACTTCGGAATGCCGTCCGGGCCCCCTCTCATTATAGGTTTTAACGTTTTTGCTACTTTTACTAAATTCGCCTTTGTAACTATCGATAAGATAATTAGATTATTATTAACAATTTTTATCCAAATATTCAGTGTTGGATAAAACAAAAACATAAATACTTGCAAAATATGTCTCAAATGATATCCAAAGGAATACCTACTATCCTACCGTCAAATAGCATACTGGCTCGACCAGAACAGGTATTCATTTTTTGTTTCACATACCTCCAAAAAGAAAATATATTGGGAATAATCAGTCTTAGTCATTACATTCACCTCGCGTCTTAATTCCTTAAACCTATTTACGTAAACGCCACTGTGTTGTACTACAGAGGAAATTTTTTATCGTTATTTTATAGCATAATACAGATCTGTTAGTTATTGCCGACAGAAATGCATAAAAATTATCTCAGATTTCAACAACATTAGTGAAGTTGTCCATATCACTCCGATCAGCACCGTCCAGATCAAAGTATCGAGCTTGAGAGCTTTTTTAAAACTGTAAACGTTCACTGCAGTTTAATTAATTACAGATCCTCCTCTATCTGTAACAGAAAAAATGGAAACCAACCTTCAATGATAGATGATGGGCATCCTCCGGGACCATCGGACAGTTAGCTCTCTTCACTACACAACTAAAATTCGTAGAAATCAAGTCTAAGTAGATACAGTTTAAATTAGAAATACAATTATATTGATTGAAAGCAATCATATACATAAAATTATATGCCAATACACATTTTGGACAACTTAAGCCTCCATGATTGATAAAATCTACATATTAAAGTTCCCTAATATTACTAAATTCTAAAATAATTGAGAGAATTGTAGAAGTTCCCTTGAGATTGCAGGTTAGAAGAATATACAAGTATAATAAAAAGAGGGATATTATTTAAATAAACTTTACATAAACAAGACTAATCTCAGGTGACATTTCATCTGCCAAAGTATGTAACTCTATTAAAGAATATCTTAGGGAGCTCCAAACTTCAACAAATCGTAGGCAAAGACAGTTGGACAATTCTAAGCATCTCTGATAAATCGGCCAAAACCTTCCGGTGAGAAGATTTTCCTTCTATATCACGACAATGTACTGACCCACAGTTCGTTCTGTACGAAACAGTTTTTGGCAAAGAATTCCATGACTATCATCTACCACTCCTCTTATTCGCCTGATTTGGGACTTACTTTCAAACTTTTCAAAATCTTATATAAATAGTGTTAGTATTACCTGAGTGAGTGTGTAAAAATGCTTCTGACACGAAAAAAATAAATAAAAAATCTAAGTGATTTTAGTCACTAAATAGGTCAGTAGGCACTATAACTAGTTATTGTTACCGGAAAATCTGAGTATTGAACATTATAAATATCTAAATATTATTGGAACAGTCACCTTTTGAATGTTTTCGGTCACTACGGTACACCGTAATTTCATGGGACAGCCACGCTTCAATTAAATAAACAATTTTAAATTCATATTTTGACAGCATCTCTCTCCCTTGACCCTCTAACGTTTTATTAGTAGATAATGACGTTTACGCGTGTTTCTGTTCTCTAAAAATTTTGTGGCTTTTTAAGAAATGTATGTAAGGAATATTTTGGAAATATTTGACAACAAATCCATCTGTTCCATTATTTCTTTTCTTGTTGAGTTATTCGTAAAGATTTTCAGTATTTATATATATATATATATATATATATATATATATATATATATATATATATATATATATATATAAATATTTACGGATTTTAGTATCATTTGAAAGCCCATTCTATTCTCTTTCTAAGGATTCCAAATTCCATAACATATCTCATGCTTTTTACTTATTAAAATGATTGAAAGGGGAAACAAGGAGAACAAGGATGAAAAACAGGGGAAAGACAAAGGAAAAATTAAACAAATTTTAAGTTTAATAATTAAAATTATTGACAAAGACCAAGGACAATATTTTGTATTACCTCCTAGCCTTTATTAGTGTACTTAAAAGCCGATTTTTCATGGAGCAGGTGAGCTTTTTCACTACTGCCTGTGAGATTCTCCCCCGCTCTTGCGCCAAGCAACCTTTAACATAAATCCCTCAGCTGTGCAAAGAGAGGATTTCTGACTCGTATCCTTTTGAGTTCATTCCACATGTGTTCGATTGGATTAAGGTCAGGACTCCGGCTCAGGTACAGTTGCGCAGTGACTACACGTTACAATAGGGAAACGATTTGTGTCGTTTCTTCCGGGGTGGCATCCATTTTCCGATCAGGTAATTAGTGAGCAGATATAGCAGAGATGTTGACGGTCCAGTTCTAATAAAGGAATAATAGGAAAATGCAGTTGCATGTGTTTTTATAGAGATGAATAGCGTGCAACGAGTGCGTTGCTGAGCGAGCAAAAACTATTTTATTGAGTAAAACCGTTTTAACCAATAAAACTTTCTGCAAATACAAATGTTCTTGATATTATTGAAAAAAGTATAAAATCAGCATTCGAGCGATACCAAAAATAATACCACTGTTTGAAAAGTAAATTAAGGATCTGTGTTAAATGAAGCAAATATATATATATATATATATATATATATATATATATATATATATATATATATACATATATATATATATATATATATATATATATATATATATATATATATATATATACATATATATATATATATATATATATATATATATATATATATATATATATATATACATATATATATATATATATATATATATATATATATATATATATATATATATATATATATATATATACGAGGCTGGTTTGAAAAGTCCGTGCAAAAATAAAAACTACTTATGTGTTTGGGGTAAACCTTTTTTATTTTTCGACATAGTCTCCTTTTAGGCTTATACACTTCGTCCAACGATGTTCTAGTTTGTTGATCCCTTCCGAATAATAGGATTTGTCCAAGTCTGCAAAAATATCCATTAGTGTCTGCAATCACCTCCTCTTTTGAATACAATCTTTGTCCCTCCAGCCATTTCTTCAAATTGGGGAACAAATAGTAGTCCGAGGGAGCCAAGTCTGGAGAATAGGGGGATGTGAAACGAGTTGGAATCCTATTTCCATTAATTTTGCGACCACAACTGCTGAGGTGTGTGCTGGTGCGTTGTCGTGATGGAAAAGGACTTTCTTGTAGGCCAATCGCGAGTATTTTTCTTTCAGCTCGGTTTTCAAACGGTCCAATAACGATGAATAATATTCACCTGTAATAGTTTTACCCTTTTCCAGATAGTCGATGAGGATTATCCCTTGCGAATCCCAAAAGACAGTCGTCATAACCTTTCCGGCCGAAGGAACGGTCTTCGCCTTTTTTGGTGCAGATTCCCCCTTGGTAACCCATTGTTTAGATTGTTGTTTGGTCTCAGGAGTATAGTAATGTATCCATGTTTCATCCACAGTGACGAAACGACGCTTAAAGTCGTCCGAATTCTTCTGAAACAGCTGCAAACCATCCTTACAACACTTCACACGATTCCGTTTTTGGTCAAGCGTAAGCAATCGCGGCACCCATCTTGCGGATAGCTTTCTCATGTCCAAATGTTTATGCAAAATATTATGTACCCGTTCAGTCGAGATGCCCACAGCACTAGCAATCTCACGCACCTTAACTCTTCTGTCATCCGTCACCATATCATGGATTTGATTAATGATTTCTGGAGTCGTAACCTCCACAGGCCGTCCAGAACGTTCAGGTTACTTGTGCCCATATGGCCAGTCTGAAAATTTTGAAACCACTTATAAACTGTTCTGATCGAAGGTGCAGAGTCACCATAATGTTTATCAAGCTTCTCTTGCCTTTCATAAAGTAATGTTTAATCACCACACGAAATTCTTTTTCGTCCATTTCTTGAAAATCACTCGACTTCCTTGATTCACACGAATGCCAAACACAAAGAAATAGACCAATATGGCTGAAACTTGGTGTGCGTTCATTCAAGAGATGCTACTAACTAAACATGACCTCGATACACGCCGGTGGTGCCATCTCTCGGACTTTGCACGGACTTTTCAAACCTCGTATATATATATATATATATATATATATAAATATATATATATATATATATATATATATATATATATATATATATATATACTCATATATATATATATATATATATATATATATATATATATATATATATATATATATATACATGTATATATATATATATATATATATATTATATATATATATATATATATATATATATATATATATGTATATATATATATATATATATATATATATATATATATCATTCTCAATCAGTTGTGGCTTAACTCAGCTTATTGACGAACCAACACGGATCCCTGATCGAGACGGGGAGTTCGCCAGTCTTCTTGATCTGTTTTTAACCACCAATCCGGAGATTTACACGGTCACCGTAAATCCGCCGTTAGGTTCTTCCGACCATAAACTGCTTTCGACATCGAGTATCCTGCCAATCAGTGACAGAGAGGCGCCTAGGCCGCGCAAGATTTGGCACTACAAATCTGCTAAATGGGAAGATCTCATGGAATACTTTCGAACTTTCCCTTGGATGGACGTTTGTTTTCGATCCGATAACCCATCTGACTGTGCCAGGGAGGTCTCCGATGTTATTTTGGCTGGTATGGAAGCTTACATCCCTTTTTCGAAGAAATGCTCCTCCAACGGCAAGCCTTGGTTCGACCGAAAATGCAAAGAAGCTGTTGCTTCTAAACATATTGCTTACCGACAATGGCGTGAAAATCCTAACACCTTAAATCGAAACATCTTTGTTCATGCCCGGAACAGATGCAAGGGAATTATCGACGAAACCAAGGAGGCACACAATCAACGAATTAGAAACAAGCTTCTCGCTTGTCCCAACAATTCCAGGTCCTTTTGGGCAGTCGCTAAGGCAGTTAGTCAAAACTTTACCAAATCCACGATACCACCACTCACACGGCCAGATAATTCCATTGCAACCACACCTGTTGAGAGAGCGAACTTGTTGGCTGAACTCTTTGCTTCACATTCTACTGTCGATTTCCAAGGAAAAACACCACCTACTATTCCCATATTGCAGTCAAGGATGCCCGATGTTGTCTTCAGACAGCGCATCATAAAGCGTATTTTAATGAAGCTAGACACCAAGAAGGCTTCTGGCGCTGACGGAATACCTGCCATAGTTCTCAAAAACTGTGCAAGGGAACTAACACCAGTTTTCTGTAGACTTTTTAACCTATCCTACAGAAAGGGAATATTTCCGTCCTGCTGGAAATGTGCCACGGTTCAGCCGATACCTAAAAAAGGTAAGAAGACCTTGCCAAATAACTACCGACCAGTTGCACTGCTTTCAATAATATCGAAAGTCATGGAAAAGGTTATCAATGAGCATCTTCTAAAATATCTTGAACGATTCAATATTATTAGCGATCACCAATATGGTTTTCGTAAACATAGATCAACAGGAGATCTTCTGACTTATGTAACACATGTTTGGAACAACGCAATTGAACACTTTGGAGAATCTCGAGCGGTTGCTCTTGACATATCCAAGGCATTCGACCGTGTTTGGCACGATGGACTGTTGGCTAAGTTGCGCTCTTATGGTATGTCTGAAAGGTTCTGTTTGTGGCTCTCATGTTTCCTCAGAGAGCGTTCTTTACGAGCGGCGGTCGACGGATTTCTTTCAAACACCCTCACTATCAACGCCGGTGTGCCCCAGGACTCCATACTGTCTCCTACTCTCTTTCTCATTTACATTAACGATCTGCTGGAAAAGACCGGGAATCCAATCTATAGCTTTGCAGATGACAGTACGCTTGTCTCTTCATTCACCTTGAACGCTCGGACATCGGCTGCTCAGGCGAATATCCGCAGACAGCAGGAGGTCGTTCAACTTAACAAAGACCTGGAAGAAATTCTATCTTGGGGTGACAGTAACCAAGTGGAATTTAGCGCTACAAAAAACCCAAGCGGCAGTTTTTTTTCTAAAAAAGTTAACGTTGCTGAACTCGACATAGTTATGTCGGGGCACTCCATTCCCCTAGCATCGTCGCTCAGTTTGTTGGGCGTTAGTTTAGGAGCAAATATGTCTTGGCATGAACATGTTGCAGGCATAGCAAGGAGAGCTTCTCAAAAACTGGGAATATTATTTAGAACCAGAAAGCTTTACACCCCACAGCAACTGTTAATTCTTTACAAAGCCCAAATTCGACCAACTATGGAATACTGCTCCCACGTTTGGGGCTCCGCTCCCAAACATACACTGCATTTGTTGGATTCTGTTCAGAGAAGAGCGGTCCGTCTGATTGGGGACCCGGAATTGACCGGCGGCCTTGATTCGCTGGAACATCGAAGAACGATTGGCGACTTGAGTCTGTTCTACAAGTATTTTCATGGAAAGTGTTCGAAGGATGTAGCCCGCTTAATTCCTCCCAAAGCGGTGCATGTTAGAAATACACGTCGCGCTGGTGCTTCGCATCCGTATGAGGTTCAGCTTGTTACTCCGCGTACGACGCTTTTCAAGCAATCTTTTATATGGAGAACGTCATCCCTTTGGAATAATTTGCCCAGCGCTGTGTTTCCCACCGAGTACAATTTACAGCGATTCAAGAACAACGTGAATCGCTTTTATTTTTTTTTTTTTTTTTCCGCACTCGTGCCGCTCCTGGAGCGCTTTAGGGACTTCCCTGCAGCACGTGTGCTAGACCAATAAAAAAAAAAAAAAAAAAAAAATATATATATATATATATATATATATATATATATATATATATATATATATATATATATACGTGTGTTCAAGTGTCAAGTTTTTTGCAATTGTAGTAAAATTACTGGGTTTCAGGAGTAATCAAGAAATCGAGCATGAAATCTATGAAACACCGAACCAGGACGTCATGTTTCACTCTATGGCAGAACTGGTGAAAAACTTACAAAATACGATTTTTTAATAATCATTCTAAAATTTTTTACACTACCATAGAATGTATTTCAAAGTATTTTTTTCGTAATAAGTGTTTTAGATATTTTAGGAAACCGAGAGGCTTCTGGACTTTCAACTTTGAAAAATTCAAATTTCCTGCCAAACGACAAATGACAATCGGCACTGCAAAATCATTTTTTGGGATTGAAGTAATGCAGAATCGATCTATAAATTCATTTTTCCTGGGGTAAACTAGTAACAGGTAGTTTTATTAACATTTATTCGAAATTTATGAATCGCTTAGCAGGCAAAAACCTTTGGAAAACATTTGAAGTTTAAAAAAAAAACTTAAAAAAAGAAGAAGCTATTTAGGATAAGTTAATTGGCACTAATCTTGCGAATATACACTTTTGCCAACATATGACATGAGCTTTCAACAAAGTTTGTTTCCGATCTTTACTGAAAACTGATGACCTTTTTTTTATATACTAGATAAATTATTAAGAGTAATGCACTCGTGGTAATTTTCGTCCAATCTACACCCCGGGGAGAATATTCCTGAATTTTTCAAAATTTTTGGATAAAAGCTTTTCGTGATAGAGGGGGGAGAGCGATTTTTCGCGATTTTTTCAAAATAATGCAAAGAAAAGTGTGCACATGTAAGACATTATATATATATATTTTTGAACTCATGTTTTTACAAGCTTTCATTTGACACCCCACTCGATGACATAGTAAAAAAAATTTTTTTCACTTCCGATTTCACCCCCCAAAACTAATTTAACTTTAAAAACTACACGGCTCTGATGTGGCCATCAATTTCTATAGTAGTTCCAAATTTCAACTTTCTACGTCAAATAGATTCAGAGAAAATCGGGTGTGACAGGCGGACAGACGGACAGGCAGACACCGAAGTGATCTAAAAGTGTTCCGTATGGAACACTAAAAATGAAACGAACCATTTTATCTTACTGCCAAACTCTGTACAGATGATTGGAATATGGTACTTACCAATTATTTGTTGAATTAACCATTCCTTTTATTATTATTATTATTATTTGTTCTCACCTGAAATTAAAAAAAATATTGACATTAGCGACCTAACAAAATCTTTACTCTAAATATATTTTCTTATTTTACATATCAAGTTACAGAGAAAAACATGTTCTCATGAATTAAACTGAAAAGTTATATTATTTTGAATGAGTTTCATCCTCTGTCAAATACTATGTATTTAGATTAAAATGTGTATTATGATTACATTATACTAGACAATTAATAACACAATAACATCTCCTTCAAAAAAATACTACCTTGGGTTCCATTGTGAAGATTCTTCTTGTCCCACTATTGATGTAATGTGTTTGAGCAAAACTTCATCGGTCAGAGTTATTTAGATTTTTCTGAAGATTAGACCTAGCCTAAGTAGACATCGTTGACGAACATAATTAAAAAAGAAAAAAATAATCTGACAACAAGCTTTAAAATAAGTTTATTTCAATTGTTTAGAGTCCTATATAAATAATACAATTTTTACCCATAGTACTCAAAAATCAAATATTATTTAACGAGTATATAACGATAACTGGTACTTTTTAACAAATGTGATTTTATGTGACGCATCGAACTTCATTTCTAAAATATGATCAGTTGTCACTATCTGCAACGTTATGTCAAGACATCTGTATGGCCTGATTTCAATTTAATTTGTCTTCTTTAATTGGTTATAGCTATACAGGGTGAGTCAACGATAGAGTAGAGTTCATTTAGTTTTAGGGATTGTGAAGGTGCATAGTTTAAAATTATTTTTAAGTATACAGGATACTTCAAAAAAGTGTGGCTGATATAAATTTTTTTTTTTTTTTTCAATGGAACATCCTATTTTTCAATTTATTTTTAAATTTTGCGTAAAATTTTATAACTTTTTTATTAATAATGTTATATACCTAAACCTAGTAGTTTTTCTAATATTTCAATTGTTTTAAAAAAATACTAGTTTTCAGTTCCGTAAAAAATTGCCAGTGGCGCCATTGTTTCTGAAGGTGTGTGTAATTAGTACGAGCGTTCTATAGAGATGAAAAAAAGGTATATGTAAAGAAATTTAAGTTAGATGCTACAGGGTGTTTAAAATAAATTTATGCATTTCGACAATTTTAAATTGAAAAATCTCAAATTTTTTAAATGGCATACCCTGTATATTATTATGTTTTCTGATAAATTTTACAGAACCCTCCAACTTTTATTGAGTATATCATATACCTATTTCTAATAGTTTTTTCAGAATTTAAATATAAATTAGAAAATAGGATGTTCCATTTAAAAAAAAGATATGTTATACCGGCCACACTTTTTTAAAGTACCCTGTATACTCAAAAATAACTTTAAACTATGCACTTTAACATTCCCTAAAACTATTGTATTTAACATTTTTGCGTCATTCCCAAAACAAATGATATAATGAACTTTACTCTATCGTTGACTCAACCTGTAAATTTGTGTACATGCTATGCGAGTAAACAAGCAAAAAAGGGCGCATATATTGGTGAGTTTAGAGATAAAAATATACTAACAACTCGTTGAAATAATCTATAATAATTTCCGACTACAAATTTCTATTGAAATAAAATATTGCGTCAGAAAAATATGTACTGACAATTTCATTTATAAAAAATATGTTAAGGTAAATCAGAAATTATAGTTTATTTTTTGTGTTAATTTTATTTGGAAGTTTTTATTATGAACATTCAATTGCTGTATAAATTAGAGGCTCTATAAATAAGATCCACATATTTGTGGCAGATTCACGTATTTTTCGATAATAATATTTATTGAATATTTAAGGATGATTTGTAGGTACAATCGCATACAAAAGTACATGAAATTCTGACCAAGCCAATATCTCCCAATATGTTTTAAAATACGGCATTATAACAAAACGTCTTTTTTTCACAAGCTTGTTTTTCGTATCAACTTTTTATTAAAATCGAAATTCGTTCGACTTTAATTAATTTTTCAATGAAATTTTTAATATATTTAACAATAATAAAAAAAAATTTGGTTGAGACTGTACCTTAAATTTAACTTTAAAAAGAAAAAATACGTAAAATTCAGAAAACACTTTTACAAATTTTCTCAATATTCTTAAAAAAAAATTAGAAGACAGAAAAATACCTCAGAAAACTATAAATTTGATTTTATTTAAATAAATTAAATAAAATAAGTCTAGTTTTTAACTGGTGACAACAGCATAACATTCTAATAGTTGGTAGTTGTGATTTTATTTAAATCCAGAACGAAAGCATGCGTGTGCAGGTTGCGCACTAGCATGACTGTTTACATTTATAATATGGATGCCGTTCCAGGTTAGTGTTCTATGTACAATTGAAAACGTGTTTATTTATAATTTACCACAGCGGATTAGCTGACTCCTTAGATATCACCAAAGCAAGAGCATATAATGCAATCAATGATTGTGCAATCCTTATTAACATTTTAAGAAAATTAAAAATAAACAACTCGGCCTTGTTAAATTCAGCGACTCCATTCACCGAACAAATTAAAATTTGGGAATTAAATGTAGCCACTAAAAAGAATATTGAGAGCTTATCACCCTTAGAAAATGCAGTAAGTTTGTCAATCCGGCAAAAATTAGCAAGAGCTGGAATTACAATGGAAATTTTGAAAAGCAAACATGATCCTTCGAATGGCAAAAGCCTTGAGAAATTTCTTACTGAAAAAATTAATGCCAAAGAATTGCAATCATTGCAAAAAGCAATTATTAAAAAAATTGTTAATTGGTTTCAATGAACCTTCGTATTTAATAGTACGTTTAAAGTATATTTAAAATAATTATTAAGTAAAAAGATGAAGATTTTATTATTGCTTACTGTTACCGTAATGTGTATTCTTTTAAGTACATTTTAGTAATTGTTAATTAGTATGAAAAAAAATGTATACCTTTATATCAATAATTTATAACATTGTTATTAATAAATTATATGCCACTATTTAATTTTGATCGTTCCTACCTTTAAACGCATTTTCTTAACATTTAAATTTACGCGATAACATAGCATATAGCAAATTTTTAATTTGCTTTAGTCAAGTTTAATTTTATTTCCTGTAACTGTTTGCAAGGTTGCCACGTTTTCGATGTGAATTATACTCGGCATTCAGTTATACCGTAAATATCACTCATTTTTATTGTTTTTCTCTAAAAATAATATTGAAACCACTAAATATTAATTGCTTATGTGCTTCTCAGATATTTAATCTACTAGTTTACAATTTTATGAATTTTTCGAATCGTATTTTCTATACTTTTTTTTACTTGAATTCGGCCCGATGGCATGTTTTCCATTTAACTACGTGTAAATTTGTTACAACTAAAAAATACAATACTTTTGAACGGGCTTGTAAAAAAATTTCCAGTTTTTTGAGGAGATTCAGGAGACTTATCAGAATAACATATAATTTGTTCAAAGAATTCCCATCGCTTTTAATATACCTACAAAACATCCTTAATAAGGAAAAACGAAATATGCATTTTTGATTTGTTCCTTTACATCGTGTCTGATATTTATGTTTTATTGTTTAAAATATTAAACATCATAAAGCTCATTCTTCTGTGAGAGTTGTAGAGTCCGAAGAATCATTAAAAATAATACAAGGTAAAAATACTGAACTGTGGTAACAATGTTCATATTATGCGTGTTTAATACAGCTTATTAAAGTTTTTCGTTTTTACCACCTTTTTTGCGGATCACTGCAGTCACTGCACAGCGCTTATTTGCATGTCAAAACTAAAATATAATACGACTACAAAAAGTAGACTCAATTTTGTTTTATTCAGGTGAAATACTTTTTGATGCTAATGTTTCAAAATCATAAAATTGATTATTTTCATGAAAATTAGTTGTACAGTTTTTATTTGTTTATATAGTGGTAAACAATGAGGTTATAAAAATTATTGTAATAAGTAGGACAGTAAGTAAATATCCATGTTTAAAGTCTCATGTTTTACTGATCAATTGATGAATAAATATTAACTTAAAAGGTGGAGCATGCAGTCCAGTCAAGTAGTTTAACAACGATAGATTAAGGTAGCAGACCATGACAGATTTTTTTATCAACAAAAGTCACTTTAAGTTTTTTCGGCAAGTTTTGCATATATACGTATATTTAAAGTGTGCATACGAAAATGCGATATTAACAGTTACATTAGATGAAGATCAAAAAACAGAACCCATAAAAGTCAAGAAAGGTGTTAAGGAGGGCGACACAAAATTATTTACCTTGGCCTTTGAGGGTGTATTTAAAAGTCTTGATTGGGAAGAGAAGGAAATTAAAATCAATCAATTTGCATCACTTGCGATTCGCAGATGATATAGTACTGATTAGCGAAGATCTAGAAGAACTCAAAATCATGATAGAACAACTTAATCGAGTTTCACAGAAAATTGAACTCGAGATGAACATGAAGAAAACAAAACTTCTAAGCCCACAAAACACAAAAATTAAGATCGGTACGGAAGAAATCGAGGAGTGGAAGACTATATATATAATAGGCACCTAAGATTAGATTGGATAAGAACAATCAAACAGCGGAAATTCCAAGGCGAATTAGTTTCAGCTGGACTCCATTTCAAAAACTGGAATTCATTCTGAAAAACAGACATGTTCTCATGACCTTAAAAAGAAAAGTGAATGAGAGCTGCATACTTCCAGTAAGTATGTATGGGCTGGAAACCATGACCCTTACAAAAAATAGTCTTTGTCGACTCCAGCGTACTCAACGGCCATGGAAAGATAGATGTTAGGTGTTAGTTTAGGAAAACCCATTAAAAGCGAAGATATTAGATGAACAACAAGAATTACAGATATCAGTGAAAGAGGGGCAAAATTAAAGTGGTAATGGGCAGGGATGTGGCTCGAACGAGTTATGGTAGATGGGCAATAAAATTACTTAAATGAAGAGCTTCAGAGAGTAAATGAAGTATCGGAAGACCAATGAAAACATGGACTGATAATATCAGGTTTATAGCAGGCAGCCATCTAGGTTCCATCTTGCATATGATAGAGACAACTGGAAAAAACTTGAACAGGCCTATCTCCCGCAGTGGAGAAGCGGTGGCTTATAAAGAAGAAGAAGAAAAAAGTGTATACGAATTGACTGTTCTTTTGTCAGTTATTAAAAAAGAACAGTTTTTTCGTAACTTATAGTTCACATGGTTGCTAAAATCTGTAGAGCAAGACAGGAAATCATTATTCCTCTTACTTATTCAATGCATGTAAAATGTTCTTGCGATATTGAATGAATTTACTGAAAATTCTAGATAAGTCTCCATTTTATATATCAAACGTCATTGGTTGTTATAATATTGATTTATAAGATCTCCATTTTTGCTTTTCCGGACACAGCACATAAAAAATATTAAAGAATAATATGTTGCATATTCCATAAAAGTTGGACATTCTTCGCACTGTAAAAAATATATGTAGAATTACATGGAAAATCATGGAAGAAGATATTTTAAATTTCCAAGGAATTTTTCGTTTATATCGAGAAAAAATTAAGAATAGCTGAATCAAAGTGATAATAATACATTTTATCACTTTCCATAATGGTATAGAATATTTACATTATAAAATGTATGAATGTATTACTGTCTGCGCCGGGCTATTCGTTGTCTCGCCCAATGTTGGAGTTGTTTAGTCTTGATTATACTATTGTGATGACAATAATATATCACAATATTACACACATACATATATACATTTGCATCTTAATAGGGTGTGTTTTTTTCTTATCAATTATTATTTCATTTAAATTATTAGCTGTGTTTATGAAGTTTACTCTACATATACTGGGATTGTATTTCAAAGAAAATATATCCACCCTTATTTACTAGAATAAGGTTAGTGATCCCTGTTTTCAATAATCACACTAAATTTTTTGTTTTTATTTTGTAACGTGCAAGTTGAATATTTGAAAGAAGATTTGAGTGCTCCGCATGTATTACTGAAATAGATAAATTTTACCACATTGTGTGTTAGTCATTCAATATTGTGTAGAATTTTATGTTAATAGAGAACTTCACCGTTCTTCCTGTGTTATTTTCATTTTCATATTTCTTTGTTTAATCACTTAATAAAACGCAATTTACATATTTTAAATGTAAAATATTCATATGAATAATTTTATATTAAATTATTGTAAAAAATATACAGATTTCGTTAGATATTCTTATGCGGTTTATTTCGTTTATTTATGTAACATTGTTTTTCTAATTTTATAGAAATTCATATGAACGTATATAAGGTTACTAAAAAAAAATGATAGTTACATACGAACCCAAGATTATCCATGAAATTCTTTTTCACAATGTGAAATGGAGCTCTATATTTATTGAAAAAAATATGCAAACACAAAAACGAAACTAATAATTCAAATATTTCTTTTCTTCTTTTATCAATTGTTAACAAAATTTTTAAAATGAGTTTTGAATTATGCTATAAAAAAATGAAGAAAACTTCAAAAAAAAAATACAATACTCCTAAAAAAAATACGCAAACTACTGAAAAAATGAACATTTAGAGACGGGGAAGATAAAAAAAAATACGTTTTAGGCGACACATCAAAGAGTTTTGGGCCAATTTATTCTGAAATGTAGCGGAAGTGAAAAATGAAAATGTCTGTTCCAGTGGTAAATATCCATATCTGTTATATGTTCATACGAAATCATTTCTCAAATTCCAAAAGTACGTACAGTAAGCCCTTTTGGGAATCCTTGTTTCAGTGTATGCAAATTTTCTTGCATACGCCAGCATTTTTAAATGTATATTTTATTTTGTTTTTTTTTTCGGTTTCTTTTCCTCCTTAAAACTACAGAATATTTTAAATAAAAATGAAATTATTTAATAATTTACTATAGACAAGATATTGACTTAGCGTATTAAAAATAAAGATATTAAAACAAAAAATCTCTCAGTTCCTTATTTATGGCTTCTATGGCATAAACTCTGGACGAAAATAAAATATCGATTTCCAGTTAGGTACATATGAAATACCTGGGGTATGATAGGAGAGAAACTTATTGTTTTTGAACGATATTGCTTCAGAAAGACGTGTATGTTGTAGTTCCTTTTTCAGGTTCTTGAAGCCAATCAGTATAAAAGTATTCTTCTTTTTTTGTAACTTTAACAGGAATAATATGTAGAAGAAGCTATAGAAAACATTTCAGTTGTTAATATCTCGGAAGTCCTTCCTCTGACATTTTTCTATACATACTTCAATTAAGTTATTCTTTAGTGTGTGTGTGTGAGAGAGAGAGAGAGAGAGAGAGAGAGAAATTCAGTTCTTATCTTAGAACTACACATTTACATTCAGCTGCTTCTGTCGTACAATTCTTTCTTAATTTTTGATTTTGCTTAATTACGCACTGTTTTCCTCTAGTTTTGTAAAGGAAGAGATCGTAAACTTAACTTGGCCCTTTTATAAAGAACAAAAAGCCAAGCGCAGTGACGAGACTTACACATCTAGGCGATATGCTGCAATATAGAGAGTCAGTTAAATTTCTAGCAGTAACAATGATTAAGAAATTGACGTAAAAAAACACACAGAAATTTAAAAAAGGAGGGCCACAATTACCCTATAGACATGTAAGTGATAACTGGGAGATACGAACAGGTTAAACTGGAAATGGACAGACTCCATTGCTGGGGCTCTCTTGGAATTGTGGACAATATGAGAACAGCACCTAGCAAGGAGACTAATACTCTGTTAAACGCATCCCAGCCTCGGTTGCCGGGGGTATCTAAGCACGAAAGGCAACGAGAAAACCCATCTAGAACACAGTTGGACCTAATCAGAAAAAGGGTGCGGTAGCAGGCGCATGCTGCCTACAGAAAAAGAAAGCTATCACTATGGGTGGACGGTTACACATCAATTTACTAAGCGGAAATCTGTGTTATCCTCATGTATGCTGAGAGATAGTGAAATGAAGTATAACGCGGTGGACAACAGAGCGACCTAGATCGCATTGAAACAGGTCAAGATGAGTGTAAAGACTTGCTGACTAATCTAGCTGACATAAATCACTTGTTTCTCGTCTGGGTACCTGGCTACACGGATGTCCAGGAAAATTATTTGTCAACTTACAGGCTAAAAAGGAAGTTCTAGCGAGTCCTATGAGAAGTGAACCCTTTTTCTGAATAGTGGTCGTAGATCTAAGTTTGAGAAAGAGTAAAACGAGGGACCAGGGGTAAAACAGCCTATGAATCTGATAAGAGAATCTAACCGTGAATCTGAAGACAATTAGAGCCTACTTATACTACCGCTTGAATTAACACCTAAGTTACATCGGGGTCAAAAACTATCCAGATAATGCTTGGAGGAGGAAGAGAAGTTAGGTTTTCATCTAAGTTTGTATGCTCGGCGATCATATGAACAAAACTAACTCATTGGGAATTCTCAATAATTTTGGATCCGAACTCTATGAAGGTGATTGAATTAGTAAGGTTGTTGTTCTTAGAGGCTAGTGACTTTCCTGAACCCCAAAAAAAGGTGTACAGCGGATCCTTAATAGTTTCAAAAGTTTTATGCATTTAAGCCACCGTATATCTATCTAAAGGAATAGATCTATATTATCCTGATTCTTTAAAATTATTATTAAGTACGAGTTTTTCGACCCAGCAGCTATTCTAATTATAAAGGTGGGTTGAATTATAGTGTTTTCTTATAATATAAAACAGATACTAATACCTCCTTCCACGATATTGGTGAAAAGGTTCTTAACAATCTGATAATGATCATTGTACCTCAAGTAGTGTTGGTTTAAGCCTTTAATGTTGTGTTATTAAGATGATCATAGGAAGAACGTAGACACACAGAACTTATGTCTGAAAAAATTCGTTAATAAAGGATTATAATTTGGGTCTCAAGTGATATTCATATTAAGTAAAAAATTATCACCCAACTCAAAATTTAAAAAGTTTGTTTCATTTTAAATCCTATTTTGTTAAAGTAATCTTAAGTTCATTTTAATTTCATATAAAAGCGTTGGAACCAATCCCATGTATTTTAACAAAAAAATAAATAAAACAAATCAGTATTTATGGTTTCCAAGAGACTACGCTGAGACGTCTTAGAAAAACCAGGAAAGAATTCAATAAAAGTTTCAAAGTATGTATTTTCGTCCAAGATTTCTTGGTATATTAAACAGACACAGACGTACGTGTGGTGAATAAATCATCCAGGCATCCGAAAGAATATAAAATTGGAATTTATATTTTATGTAAAAGGTCGAGAAATGTTACATACCATGTATTTAGATTCCCTATTTGTGTAAATATCCTATGATATGATATATCCTATCATAAATTTAGTTTAGGTAGGCAGGTTGTAAGCCTGTTTGTGATAAATTTCATCTAATTGTTGTGAAAGGCATTAAATAATAACTTTTGCAGATTATGCTCCTAGACAAGGACAGGATTATTTAATGGAAATTATTTTTCTTATTTCTAGCAATATTTGTGTATATCAAAATTCAAGTAGCTGTTAGAACTATTTGCTTTATAGACCCTCCGTTCTAGTACTTCTTCCATCGTATTAATTTTGAGTAAAAATTTTATAGTGAAATTGGTCGAAATTGGTCCGCTATCTGTTAAGAAACCCAGTGTTCAAATAGTCGTGTACTTCGCGCTTCAAATACGACGCCGTACCATCATTAAGAAAATAAAATGTTAGTCTAACATTTAAAGACATATAATACGGTAACCTAGGCTATACATTTTTAACTAACTAAATCTAACAATGCGAGGGATTCGCACAACCTGAATGTTAAGCGTGATGTAAGGGATATCACTTAAGGACCTTGCGTAGGGGATCCAAGGCGACGAGAAAAACGAGGCTTCTTCTCAGCATAAAACTAAAAAGCTTGAAATTTTTGAAAATCTTAATTGTTATGTCTTATTTATTAATTTAAATCAAAATTTTCTTTACCAATTAACTCTTTTTAAACTGGTCAATGACAGTAGTTTAGAACCACACAATTCATATCATAATGCTCCTTTTTATATCCATAGATAGATCATTTATTTGTGCTCTGCTGTAGTAACGTCATACAATTGTCAACACTCAATTTTGGTAATGTCATAAATTAAATCGATTTCTGGGACATATCAGTGCTTAAAAAATGGCAAGTCTATAAACAAATAAACCTACCTTTTTTTGTACCTCTGTAACAGTAAATTAAATCATCAGCATGGTATGTATGGTAAACATACCACTATGGTTAACATTAGTAAAAATCTCGCAATTCTTTATGACTTTTATGGGGTAAATTTTTAAAAAAAATTGCCTTGTTAACAAATTTATTTAAATAATTGTCTAAATAATTCTAGTTTTTAGTGTTCCGTACGGAACACTTATAAGATCACTTCGGTGTCTGTCTGTCACCCGATTTTCTCCGAAATTATTTGACATAGAAAGTTGAAATTTGGTACTAATATAGGAATTGATGGCCTCATCAGAGCGGTGTAGTTTTGAAGGTTAAATTTTGACTTAAGGGGGTTAGTTTTGAGGTGTGAAATCGGAAGTGAAAAAAAAATTTTTTTACTGGGTCATCGAGCGTGGTGTCAAATGAAAGCTTGTGAAAACACGAGTAAAAAAAATATATATATAATGTAATACTTGCGCACACTTTTCTTCGTATTATTTTTAAAAAATCGCGGAAAATCGCTGTCCCCCTACCTTATCTCGAAAAGTACTGATCAAAAAATTTTGAAATATTCTTCACGGGGTATAGATTGAACGAAAATTATCACAAGTGAATTACCTTTAATAAATTATCTGGTATATAAAAAAAAAACAAAAATTTCAAGGTCACCAGTTTTTAGTAAAGATTGGAAACAAACTTTGTTGAAAACTCATTTGGGGTGTGTTTTGTGAAGTCACTAATCATTTTATACTACCGTAACAAAGTTTTTTATTTTGAAAGCAATTAACGTACAGAACACTAATTGTGTAAGTTCAACTTGCACTTGACCGGTTTTTTATTTACATATGTTAATATATCTCGGAGGCATACTCTAAAAGTCAAATGGTCTTCTCTAACATAAAACGTTAAAATTCAAACATAAAATACAATCCGCATATAGATATATGTATGTATACCAATAGCAAGTCCTGTTTCCATATTTATTTGCACCGTGTGACGAACAAATGGGGTTTCCAGTAATTCACTGTTTTATATAACCAACATTCTAGGCTGCAAGTGATATATCCATGTACGACGTATCAGTAAATCAGAACAACGTAATAACTTAAATAAGAAATAAAATTAATAGCTACTTTCTTCATTCTTTTTATACAGTAAATCAATCGATTAATTATCTCTACCTTAAAAACAGTAAAATCGACTAATTTTTAAATATTGATTTTTTTTTGTGTTCTGTACGGAACACTTATGGGATCACTTAGGTGTCTGTCCGTCTGCCACGACAATTTTCTCCGAAACTAGTTGACAAATAACGTTGAAATTTGGTACAAATATAGGAAATGATGGTTCAATTAGAGCCCGATAATTTTGAAAGTTAAATTTTGAGTTAAGCGGATAGTTTTGGGGTATGAAATAGGACGTGGAAAAATCGAGTGGGATGTCAAATGAATACTTGTAAAAACACGAGTTCAAAAATTTATATGAAATAATACTTGCGCACACTTTTCTTTCCATTATTTTAAAAAAATTGTGAAAAATCTCTGTTTCCCACCCTATCTCGAAAAGTACTAATTAAAAAATTTTGAAAAAATTTTGAAATAGTTTCCATAAAGTGTAGATTGAGCGAACATTTTTACGAAGGCATAACATCTGATAATTATAATTTATCTTGTATATAAAAAAAACACTGTTTGATCGACAAATAAACCTCCAATTATTTCGTCGAAAGTCGTGAATTGACCCGGGACTAAAAACTACTGCTTCAAGTATTTGGCGACCAGTGAATAAGTACCGAGACAAAATAAGTTTATTTTAATAGTTTATTATTAAACCGATATTTAGTTAATACATATTTGTTTAAAATTTTTACTACTGCATTTTAGATTGAGCTAGATTCATTTATTGGCTATTAGGTAGCTAAGATGGTATAACTATTATACATTATGGACAAAAAAAAAGAAAGTGAAAATATATATTGGATATTAAGATATATACATGTCAGGAACCTAATTAACTTAGCCTAGGTAAAGATTTCATTTTATTTTAAAAGCAATCACCGTATAGAACACTAACTGCGCAAGTCCAACTTGTACTTGACCGTTTTTTATATAAATTGGATTGAGATGGAGGTTATATATTAGACAAAATAGGAGTATCGAGAGTAGATTTAAAACTAAATGTTTTAAGTTGCCGTCCTTGTTTGGAAACTAAATGATTATACCGTAAAAATCCAGCTATTGTCTTCCACATACACAAGAATTCTAAAAACTGGTCTGCAGTAACAGTTAACATTTTTGGAATAATTTCTAAGTATATAGTCGACTCTAGGTACAGTTTAACTGTATGTATGGATAAACTAGTTAAATATAACCCTTTTTTACATCCAGCACAAAGTATGATAAATTGTATTTAACTTACAGTCTAATGAAGATATTGTCAACATATTTCTTACCATTTTAATTTTATTTAATATTTGAAGAATAATTAAGTTGGTTTTACCAATAATTAATTTGATTGACAATAAAAAGATCTTGCGATATATTAACATATAAGGATAAGCAAAACACACTGTGTCACACGGATTCTTTCCATATAAATTTTTTTATATGTAAAAGAGATAAAAATATAAGTATAAACCAGTAGAGATATAAGACGTTTTTTAATAACTGACTTCTTACTCGTAAAATTGAAAACCAGAAACTAAATTAAACGTTGTAAAGTCAGTGCAAAAAATTGAGAAGAGTTTTATGAGGCACGTTAAATATCTTTAAACAGTTGGATTTTTTTTTAACTTACCTGAATAATTAAACAACCAAAATTTTGCATTAACGAACATGTGGAGGATAGGTTAAAATCAAGGAAATTAAAACTAAATAACTTTAAGGAATTTTTAGCTTGTCTAAATTCTGTACTCATTACGGGATCTAGCTGAATTTACAAACACACCACACGAATTCTTGTATTGGGTTAACATGTGACTCTTTTGACACAGTTTAATAATCTTCGTTATTAACAATTAAGGAATCTGTATTGCTCTATTAGATATTTCTCGATAATTGATCAGTCATCAGTAATTCTCTACTCCTTAACTTAGACAGAAATATTAAGAGAGAATAGAAGAAGTATCACAAAATTATACCATCGCAATTTATGTTTAACTACCGCAGTAAATCAGATGTCTGTATAGATAAGGTAGCTATATTACTCTTCAAGAGAAGTTTGCTGATACGCTATAATAATAAAAATAATAATAATAATCTTAAATATACTATTTACAAGACAACTAAGCATAAATAACATAATAGAAATTAAATAAAACTGGAAATTTCGCAAACGACAGGTTGTTCACGTCAATGTCGTTACAAGTACTGTTGAAAACGCTCATAGCTGGAAACTGTGGTGTTTTGATGAGAAAATTAGTTGATGCAGTAGGTAAATAGAAAACAGGAGAGGTTCTGACCAATCTATTAGGAACGTGAAAGTTTACTTGAGATAATAAGCCAGGAGAGTCAATAAGAGATTTACATAATTTTGTAAGAAAACAGACCAGATGGTATGTTCTCCGATTCGTCAATAAAGGTAGCTGAAAACATTCAGTTATAATGACCTCATTTATACCCCTATTCGGGTACATGCTATCATATTTTAATATAAGAAATTTAGCAAACTTTCTTTGAACATTCTCTACCTGTTTAATATACTTAGCGTGTATTGAATTCCAAACAATTGCACCATATTCAAGCCGTGAAAGCACATAGCTTGAATATAAAGTTTTTAATGTTTTACTATTATAAAAACCACTCAAATTACGTATTATGAAACCCATCGTCCTCATCGCAGTAGTGCAGATCCAATTAATATGATGGGCAAATGAAAGTTTACGATCAAAAAATAATTCCAAGGTCCTTGAAGGTGTTACAACGTGTAATATCTTCATTATCTAACTTATACTGGAAGTCAATGATGCTAAGTTTATTCGAGTAAGTCAAAAAGAAGCACTTACCGGTGTTCAACTCACACCATTGCTATAACGACTCCATATCATGTTGCAATGAAAGTCAATCACTAGAGTCTCTTATGGTGCGGAAAAGCTTTAGGTTGTCAGAAAACAAAAGAAAATTACTAGTTATGTTATCACCAATGTCGTTAATGAAGAGGGAAAAATTAAAGGTGCAAGGTTGCTACTCTGTGGTGCACCACTTGTGGCACTAAACGTTGAGGATTTATGAAATTCGACGTCCTGTAAGCGGTTAGACAAATAGGGCTCGAAAAAAGTAATTAGGTTATTGCTGAAACCTAGTCTATCCAGCTTATGTAGAAATATGGAATGATCAACCCTATTAAAAGCCTTCGAGAAATCATTGTATACATTATCAACTTGCATTTGTTTGTCCAAAGCATTGCCTGTAAACAAGCCAAATTACTTATTGTACTACGTTTGCTAAAAAAAAACATGTTGATTTGCAGAAATCAGGCTTTTAACCTGTGCAAAAATACATTGATATACTGACATTCCAAAGACTTTGGCGAATATAGGTAATAAAGATACCGGTCTATAATTAGATATATCATTTGCGTAACCCTTTTTAAATACCGATTTTATCCTTCTTCCATACGTCCGGAAATCTGTTCTTTTTAGAGACAAATTGAATATATAAGATCAAGGTAACAACAAAGCATGAGCACAATCCTTCAAAATAAAGCTGAGAATATTATGAGGGCCACAAATAAGTTTATCTCTCAATCCTTTCAACGTCGTTAGTATAGTTTGCTCTGGCAAACAATCAAGTGAGATACATAAATTAGAGTTGAAGACATCGTTTTTGGGGACGCGATTGCCGATTTTTTAGCCTTAATAAATGACCAAAACGTAGTTGGATTACCAGTGATGGAATCCTCTACTTTAGAGATATAGTTTTTATATTCAAAATCGATCAATAATTTAACATAACGTCGTAGTTAATTAAATTCTCTACGGTGACAATCCGAATGAGAATATTTGAGCTTCCCAAAAATTCTGTGTTTACGCTTTATACCTTTAATGATATCAGCTGTGTTCTTTTACGAATGACCGATTTAGGTACACACACCTAAAATATACCAAACAAACTCCGGTAGAGTAAATGCCTCATCAACATCCTTCAGAATATAAAGACCTAACCAGTCGATATTTAATATCATTTCATAAAGATTTGGAAAGTTAGCCTTCCTAAAATGGTACTTAGTTTGTGATAAGTTGACAGGAATATTATGGGATTTAACTTTGAGAGATAATGAAATATCTAAGGGTGGATGATGGCTGTCACCATCCACCAGTGAGAATTGTTCCCTATGTACCGTGCACTTGATGTTAGAAAAAACTAAACTGAATCATTTCCATTCGGTATATTATTAAACTGTTCCAGAGATAGCAAGTTCATAAAATTTCCAGACGTTTCAGCCTCCTGATCCCCAAATGCACCCTTAGTGAAATTTTGCATCGTTAAAATCACCTATAACCAGCTTATTACCATACATAAATGAATATATATATATATATATATATATATATATATATATATATATATATATATATATATATATATATATATATATATATATATATATATATATATATATATATATATATATATATATATATATATATATATATATATATATGTGTGTGTGTGTGTGTGTGTAAATTCGGAAGAATGATAAAAAAGTGTTTTATTCAAAGTATGCTCCATCGCTTGTTATACATTTTTTCCCATCTTTCGGCAATTTGTGAATACCGCGCCAGTAAAAATCTTCCCCTTTTGCTGCGAACTATTCATCGAGCCATTTTTTCACATCTTCGTACGAACCAAAGCGCTGCTCAGCAAGTGCGTGACCTATCGATGCAAACAAGTGGTAATCGGAAGGAGCCAAGTCTGGTGAGTAAGACGCATGGGGTAAAACTTCCTAGCTGAGTGCTTCCAACGTGTCACGAACTACTTTTGCCGTATGTGATGAAGCCTTATCATGAAGAAAAATGACTTTGTGTTGCCTCTTTCGGTATTCTGGCCTTTTTTCAAGCAGTGAACAGTTCAGATCGGTCAATTGTTGTTGGTAACGTTTAGTATTAACCGTTTCCCCAGATTTTAACACAGAGCATCGTCTTTCTGCCAAAGCGATTCGGTCTTGCGGTCGATGTGGATGGTGCGCCTGGGTCTACTCATGATTTTTTTGCACTTAGGATTCTCAAAATAAATCCACTTTTCATCCCCTGTAACAATACGATGCAAAAACGACTTCTCTTTGTACCGAGCGAGCAAAATGTCACACGTGTTTTTGAGCTTTTCCATTTGCCTGTCGTTCAACTCATGTTGTACCCATCTACCGGTCTTCTGAATCTTTCCCATCTCTCGTAGCCGATTGGAAACAGCTCGTTGACTAACGCCCAATTGCTCGGCGAGTTGTTTTTGTGTTTGCGAATCATCTTCGTCCAACAATGCTTGCAATTCCACATCTTGCGATGGAGCATGTTCACCAGCTTCTCGAAGTAATCGGTATGATTCAACAGCAGTTTTCTTCAAATGAAAACAAAAAATTAATGCTGTCCGCGAATGCTCTTTGTTCGGTATAAATTTCGACATATTGAACACAACAGAACACTATGTACACACACATATAATATATATATATATATATATATATATATATATATGTATATATGTATATATATATATATATATATATATATATATATATATATATATATATATATATATATATATATATATGTACATATATATATATAATATAATATAATATAATATAACAAGCGAGAGAAAAACACGTAAAAGGTACATAAGGCTGGATACATAAGTTATATCTGCTACACCCTGGATATTGTATAGGCATGGCTGTCTTGATAATAGGTCTCGGTGGAAGTACAAATATGTTGCTCTTCAACCTAAGGAATACATGATCGTTCTGCATATCATCTTTATCATCAGTTGATGATTATTGACCGAGCAGAGGAAGAAGTCATTAGTAACAAGTCTAGCTTTTAAAGAATATTAATAATACTTAGACATAATAAAACGAGATGCCACTGAAACACGTTCGTTTATTATCGACCAAAAAAAAATTAATTATTCTTTATATACTGAACTTTCATTATTTATATATGATTCAATCAGTCTCTGTCACAACATTTTTCGTTGTCTTGTAGTTTACTTATTAAATATTAAAAGTTGTGTCTGATACCTAAAAGGTCACAATACCTCTATTAAAAATAAATTTTCTTGTCATGGCGATCGATATTACACCAGCATAAAAAAGTTAATTATTTTATAGAGTCTAGAGAATTAAAACTAAGATTATGCGATAAAATTTCATTTTATAACAATAGAAAGAATTTTCTAGGTTTAGACAAAGTTTTGTTGTTCATGTGGCCTATTTTTACAATGATGTATCGTGGGCATTTGTAATTATGTACAGGGTGTCTCACCTAATTCATTATTTTCCTATTCTACAGACTAAGAATATTCTTCCAGCACTAAGCATAGTTTTTATGGGGAAGTTAAATATGATAACAAAAATTTGTCACTTTTGTCAAATTTGACAGATTACAAAGTCAAATAGGAAGTTTTAAAATGGTACCCTTTATATATGAGCACGCCATTTCAGTACCTTTAGAAAAACATATTAAGTAAAAATTATTTTCAGCCGTTACCGATACATAGGACATGGAAGGTATGGAACTAAATTTTATTTTTATGTTTTTTATTGTTCATCTCCCCACCTGAGAAGGGATTTAACCATTTTTTATATCCTGAGGGTTTCGGCGGGGATGTCGTAATACCCCTCAACGTTGTCGTTGTCGAAACATACATTTTTGTATTTCACAGCACGTTTTAGACAATGCGGTAGGGCTGCCATGGACGTTATTGTATTTCTGCAAACAACTACTACCTATGTACGTGACCAGGCCAAATATATACTTAAATAAATTAATGAATAAAGTATATCGACCTGCCGAGATTGGAACCCGAGACCTTCTGCACCGCAGTCAACGCCACGGAGTCACGGGCCGCCACTGCATATTAAGTAGCTCACCCAGTTTACTCTTTTCCTGTTTGCGGGATCCTAAAATTCTTTTACCAATTAGCTTAGTTTTTTATAAGGAAGCCAAATATGATAACACAAGATTTGTTATTTGCCATATTTGACAGTTTACAAAGCCAATTAGGGCTTTTTTCAATGACCACCACTACGTATGAGTAAACCATTGAATGGTACTTTTTAGTCCGTTTATAAAATATATAATATTTGATAGTTATTTTCAGTCTTAACCGATATAAAGGGCATTCCTTTATTGAACTAAATTTAAACTTTATAGTTGCTCACTGGATTTAATATTTTATTATTTGGGGTATCAAAAAAAATATATTTTAATAGTAAACTCAATTTTTTCTAAGAAAGCCAAATATGATAACGTGTCACACACAAATTTGAGAGTTAACAATGCCAACTATTTTTTTTTAAATGGCACATGAGCATTACATTAAATAGTATTTTTCAGTCCATTTACAAAAATACATATATAATACTTGAGATTTATTTTCAGTCGATACCGATATACAGGGTATTTAAGTTAGTGAACGGAATTTTAACTATTAAGAGGCATACTCAATTTACTATTTTCCTATTTGGCACAACAATAAAATTGGATTACTTGCAAAGTTGGTTTTTTATGACGAAGCTAAACATGGTAGCAAAAAATTTGTCACTTGTCCAATCATATATGGAGGATGCCATTTTAATAATCTAGTTGATTTTGTAATCTGTCAAATTAGACAAGTGACGCATTTTTTTTTGTTTTCGTGTTTGGCTTCCTCAGAAAAAACTAAGTTTAGCAGTAAAATAATTTTTTTGATATACTTTTATAAAAAATAATAAATTCGGCGAGCCACTTAAAAGTTAGCATTCACTTCAATAACTTGAATGCCTTGTATATCAGGTACGACTAAAAAGAAGTATATTTTTGTAATTATCATCATCATCCTCAGCTATGCAGTCCATCATCGGACATAAGCCTCCCCTAAGTACGTCCATCTTCTTCGGTTTTGGGTCTTGCTTACCCACCTGCATCCCGCTACTCTATTGATGTCGTAAGACCGTCGGATTTGCGAGCATCCCTCTGCTTCTTTTCTCATTTCAGGTATCTTCAGTTGTTTACTTTATGGGTCTAGCGATTATTAGAGAGTCTTGTGATGTGACCCGTCCAGCTCCACTTCGACCTGTAAACGGACTGAAAAATGCTATATAATAGTATGCTCACATGTAGATGGCGCCACTTAAAAAAAAAATCCTAGTTGGCTTTGTAATCTATTCAATTTGTCGAGTGACAAATTTTACGCTTCCTCATAAAACACTAAGTTTAGTACTGAATGAATTTTCTTACTATGTAGAACAGGAAACTAGTGGATTAAGTGAGACACAAAAAATGTCCCTGTACACGTATAAATACACGGTTGCGGACATAAATAAGACATCAGAGTGCTTTATATTTCTAGTATAAACATAAAACCAACACGAGATTTTAGTTGGTTATGCTAAGTTGACCGTATGAAGAGATATCATTCTTTTTTAAATATAATTGGAAAAATCATCCCAATTTTAAGTGGCGTAAAACAAAAAAAGCAAGCTAATTATAACTATTATAAATCTCTTAGCAAGTATATCACCTTGGCGTAGCGTAGGAAGAAAAAGACATATTTTTTACGAAGTCTTAATTTTAGTGGCGTTAATAGGGTTTGGAAAGATCTTGAAATGTTGAACATTAGGAGAAATAATATTTAAATTCCTCCTTATCTTTCCGATTTAGATTAAACAAATTGCTATTTTGTCAATATAATTACTGGATATAATCTAAATTCTGATCAGATTAATTGCTATCAATATTACAATGTCCTAGTATGGATTTTCACGATGTAAATAAAGAAGAACTGGAAAGCATTGAATTTTATGAAAAACCACTGCTTACATATTACCTCTTATTACACACATTGGTAATTGTTTCTTAGAGAAGTCTAAGTTTCTTGATTGTTGGAAACATAGAGATTTGAGACCTACAAGCGTTCTTCAGCAGTTTTAAAATTACAAAAAAGAGTTATGTAGATACAATTACGTAGTTGCGCTCACAAATTTTCTATGTTACCCAATTTTGAACCGGGTTTTGGGGTATTACTTTAAGGTCTCTTAATGGATGATCGTGTGGTATTGATTTCTCCAAGGGCTTTAACACTATGAGCCGTAACTATATTTGTGTCAACAATAAGAGTCCAGTATTATTAAAGAATACCCTATAACATAGGAGTTTAAGGAAAGAGTACGAGGTTACTAGTGTAAAATGGTACTCCATTTTCGTATCGTACGAAGAGTTTTGGGCAGAGTATTATTTTGAGGCCTCTTTTTCTCGGGGGGAATGGATGGTTTTGATTTCACCAAGGTCTTTAGCAATATGAGCCATGACTATATTTGTGTCAACAATAAGAGTCTAGTACCGTACGAGTTTAAGGAAAGAGTACGAGATTACTAGGGCAGAACCGCATTCATTTTCCGTATCTTACGAAGAGTTCCACTTCCGCACCTCTATTATCTTCAATTTTCTCGTCACAGATTATAAATTTAGTGGTACATAGAAAAGTTCCCTTGTACGCCGACGTCATCCAGTCATTTTGGTAACTTCTTCAAGTGTATTAAGGAATTGAATGACGATTTAATAAGACTGGTTTTAAGTACCAATGATTATTCACTGTTAATTATTTCAAAAAAGAACGGGTTATAGTACCTGATTCCTGAATATTTCGAGAAAGTTATTTGCCCCTCAATAATACTAAAATAAATGACTACTTACTGCCAGTCATGAATGATCTGTTTCTACACTGGTAAGGGGTAGAGAATAGTTTCACTGTTAATGGTCTTGGGATGGTCAGATATTTTGACGGATTGCCGTTTTTTTTTTCCCAGAATAGAAAAAGGAATTTGTTGAAAGGATCTTTGTTTAGTTGACGAGAATTTGGTGCCCTGTTTCCAGCTGATGTTCTCCAATCCTTCGAACCTCTAATATCAAACGCGTATACAGGGTGAGTCAAGGACAGAATAAAGTTCATTATCTCATTTTTTTCGGGAATGATGAAAAATTGTTAAATACAATAGTTTTAGGGAATGTTAGGGTGCACACTTTAAAATTATTTTTGAGTATACAGGGTACTTGAAAAAAGTGTGGCCGATATAAAATATGTTTTTTTAAATCCTATTTTCTAATTTATTTTTAAATTCTGCTTACAATTTTATAACTTTTTTGTTAATAATGTTATATACCTAAACCTAGTAATTTTTCTAATATTTTAATTTTATTAAAAAAATACTAATTTTCAGTTTTGTAAAAAATTGCCAGTAGCGCCATTGTTTCTGAAGGTGGAATACTCATAGTTGGTACGAGCGTTTTATAGAGATGAAAGAAAATATATATGTAAAGAAATTTCAGTTAGATGCTACAGGGTGTCCAAAATAAATTTATACATTTTGACTATTTTATATTGAAAAATCGCAAATTTTTTAAGTGGCACATCCTGTATATTATTATCTTTTCTGATAGATTTTACAAAACCCTCCAACTTTTATTAAATATGTCATATACCTATTTCTAATAATTTTTTATTTATTTTGAATTTTTCAATTTTTACCCTTGTTTTTAATACACTTACGCTATAACATCATAGTTGCCAAGACAAAACAACAATGTAGGCATTGTCAAATTTTGACATGTCTATTAAGCAAGTAAAAATAGTTTAATTTGTTGTAGTAAGTGACTTATAAAGGTAATAGTTAGAGATTTTCCTAAAAATGAATTAATTGATCTGGTTTATATACTGAGAGTGGAGGGAAAATATTGTCTTTTAGCAGTAAGGCTTTACGGAGCGAAGTACCTTAATAGACATATACCATCTAGAAAATCTTTTCGGTGCTTAATGGAACGGTTTGATGGTAGTGGTAGCGTTGAGTGTACGAAATGGAAAGTAGTAGTAGTGGTAGACTGCTACCAATGAAGAAAAAGAAATGGAGATTTTACTTCATGTTGAAGATAATCCCCAGGTTAGCACCCGTCAACTAGCTGACTTATCTAACACATTCCAATCTACGCCTAATCGCACCACGAGAAAATACCATCATCCCTTTCATATGAAACTACACCAAGAACTTCAAGACCGTGATTTTGAACGACGAGTAAACTTTTGTACCATCATGAATGGAGCAATAGAGGCCGATCCAAATTTTTTATCCAAAATGATGTTTTCTGATCAAGCTACTTTTCATAGTAATGGAGCAGTTAACAGCCATAACATGCATTATTATTCAGCAGTTAATCCATTTTGGGTCCGGGAAGTTCAAAACCAAAACCACTGGTCGCTTAATGTTTGGTGTGGAATATTAACTATTTGTTTATGTTTTCACAATAGCGTAAGTGTATTAAAAACAAGGGTAAAAATTGAAAAATTCAAGAGAAATCGAAAATTATTAGAAGTAGGTATATGAGCTACTTAATAAAAGTTGGAGGGTTTGAGATTTTTCAATTTAAAATAGTCGAAATGTATATATTTATATTGAACACCCTGTAGCATCTATCTCAAATTTCTTCACATATATCTTTTTTTCATTTTGCTCGTACCAATTATGAGTATTCTCCCTTTAGAAACAATGGCGCTACTGACAATTTTTTACAAAACTGAAAACTATTATTTTTTTAAAAAAATTGAAATATTAGAAAAACTGCTATTATTAATAAAAAAGTTATAAAATTTTACATAGAATTTAACAATAAATTAGAAAATAGGATGTTTAATTTAAAAAGCATATATAGGCCACACTTTTTTGAGGTATACTCAAAGATAATTTTAAACTGTTCACCTTAACATTCCCTAAAACTATTGTATTTAACATTTTTTCGTCATTCCCAAAGTAAATGAGATAATAAGCTTTACTCTATCGTTGACTCACCCTGTACAAAACAGAACTAAACCAGTTTCGTAATAAATTCTAGAGAAGTGAGTTCCCGGAACAAGTTCTGAAGAAACCGATGGGATAATAGCCAAAATGTCACCATCTCTTTTTTAATCGGTACAGAAGACATTCAAGAATTATACCTAATTCTATATTGTTTGAATCGGTGTTGTGGTGAAGCAGATTTAATTTTTGTGTTATTTTATGTATGGCAAGAGGAATCATATTTCACATAAATTAATTGACGATTAAATATGAGCGAGAGACATTATGCAGCTTGTTTATTTGATTAAATTATGTTATAGATATTTTTCAGTCATATTACCTCCTAATGCGTAAGAAATAAAATATCTTCTCTGATATATTTTTCCGTATGGTATCTTACGAATGATAAAACCTGAACATAGAAATATCTCTGGACTCGCTCATCTATAGTGAGAAGTGTTTGCACTTTTTAATATTGTCAACAATTTGTGTTCATGTTGAAATAACGCTGACTCTTCTCGAGACAGTATTATTGGAAATAGGCATTGCTGTGATTCTTGCATACTCTTTTTCATCATCTATTAGTTCGATCATTTCAACAGCTGGCGGCAAAATTAGATTTTCAATAATTGTATATAGTCGACTAGTTTTTGCAATGCCACATGCAACTAGGTAACTTCCTAGAACATTTTTTATTAGTGGGGATTGCAAATGTAAAAGTACTTTATTCCTTGTGAAGAGAGTGTCGTTATCTTTGAAAAAATTCCACCCTTTTAGTATAGATGTTTGCAACTTCAATGTAGATGTAGCTAACATAATTTTTACCAAAAATATCTCCCGCTTTTCAGAAGAAAGGAACCACTTTTTATTTTTTAAATTATTGCGTCTGACACCTAAAAGATTGCAATAACTCTGGTAAAAATAAATCTTTCTGTAGTTATAATCGACATTACAGCATCAAAAAAGTTAAACGTTTTCATTAGTTGAGAGATTTAAATGAAGATTATAGGATAAAATGGAATTATACAGTCCTATAAAGAATTTGATGGATTTAAAAAGAGTTTTTTTTATTTTTATTTTGTTCTCATTTGTATTATTTAATTTTATAATTTTACACCATGTACGAATACATGATCATAGGCATAATTTGGACTTTGGAGTAACTTATGTCCCAGAAAATTAAAATTCTACGCTGTTCTCGGTCGTGTGAAAATTCAGGTGATGTAGGCTAATTTCTTTTTATAATAATAAGGCGCTGTCATATAATCACGGGTGTGAAATGTAGTAGCGGTTTTTCGGGTATCCCGTGTTAGCTTAAAGTCCCTTGATGGACGATTTCGCTGACATTTCGATGGAATCTCATCCATTTTTCAAAGCGTTTCAATGATTTGAAAAAGATGGATGAGATTCCATCGAAACCTCAGCGAAACCATTCATCAAGGGACTTTAAGCTAACACGGGATACTCGAAAAACCACTACTACATATATATATATATATATATATATATATATATATATATATATATATATATATATGTATATATATATATATATATATATATATATATATATATATATATATATATATGTATATATATATATATATATATATATATATATATATATATATATATAATATATATATATATATATATATATATATATATTTATATACCGTCAGCCCAAAAAGTCTTCATGCACCACCTGCCTTCTATATTATTTTTCTGTTATATTTAACTAATTAATTGGAACTATGAGAAAACATGTTTAAATTAATATTTGAAATTTAACCAAAGAGGATTAGTATTAAAAACAACTACGGAACATTTTATTTAGAAGTTACATCATTGTTATTAAAATGTAAACAAAATTAACGTCAAAAAAGTCTCCATACACGTAACAATTGCTAATAATAGTTTGACGGAGTTTAACGGGAAATAACAACTTCGTTTAAACTAATATTTAGTGGGACCGACGCCGAAGTTGGCCTTGATATTCTACTATAACCTTTTTTTCACGCTTGCAACCAGCTTTCTAGTAACTTCTGCTAGCATGTTCTCCGATTCGTTCAATATTCTGTTTTTTATTTCTTCTCTTTTTGAAACATTATGTTTGTGAACGCGCCGTTTAAGTTCCTCCCATAAATGCTCGATGGGGTTAACATCCGGTGATTGCGGAGGTGTATGAAGCTGCTGTCGCACATTATGGATCATACATTGTCTGACCAAGTTTGCGGTATGTTTCGGATCATTGTCCTGTTGGAAAATGTATCTCTTTTCAGTGGTAATTTTTGGACACTTTCTCTTAAATTGTCTCTCAAAATGTTCATATAAACACGGTACCATTATTAAAATGTAAATTTTCAACCCCTCCAGCGGACATGCATCCCCAAAGGTAAACACTGCCACCCTCTCGTCTCACCGTGGAGCAAATGTTTTTAATATCGAATGCGGTATTCTTCTTCCTTCAAACTTTAGTTCCGCTATCAGACTCAAAAAGGTTAATTTTAGTTTCATCACTAAAGATTACGGATTCCCAAAATTCAGAAGGTTTGGTAACGTATTCTCTAGCAAAAGCTAACCGCTTTTTGCGATTAGCTTCCGAAATTAACGTCTTCCTCCTGGCTGCACACCATTTATAGCCTGCCCTGTGTACAAAATTTCTCACTGTTTGTGAAAAAACGTTTTTCGAAAATAGTTCCCGTACTACTTCTTTTAATTTTGGTGCACTATTCTTGGGATCTGCAATTATTTGTCTAACAATACTGGCCTCTTCACGTGGAGTCAGTTTCTTCGGATGACCGGAGCGTGGTCGAATTTTATAGAAACCCGTTGATTTATGCTGGTTTACAATGTACTGAACAGTAGCATGCGACTTTTTTCCTATATTTCTGTACGATTTCCCATCTTCCGAACTTCGAATGGAATTTCACAATTTATGTCGTTCATTTTTAATACTACTTTGAAAACCCACTGCAAAATTGCTAGCAACAAGTGATAGATTACGAAGTATGGCCGAAAATTTTTGATTTGTTTTCAGTTTAGCGAGCAATAGATAGTTTGACAAAATGTGGCTGATTATAACGTGTTTTTTTCAATGCAGTTCTTGAGTGAATGGAGACTTTTTTGACATTAATTTTGTTTACATTTTTATAACAATGATGTAACTTCTAAATAAAATGTTCTGTAGTTGTTTTTAATACTAATCCTCGTTGGTTAAGTTTCAAATATTAATTTAAACATGTTTTCTCATAGCTCCAATTAATTAGTGAAACATAACAGAAAAATAGTATAGAAAGCAGGTGATGTATGGAGACTTTTTGGGTTGACTGTATATGTATTTATATAAAATAGAAATCTATTATTACTTTTATTTGGGAGAATTAATTCAGGGTCTAAAAGCACGGGTAAAAAAATCTGACAACTTACAGTACATTTTCTATGATTCGTTATCTATATTTCTACAAAACATATCCACAGTAAACATGTTTTTTATTTTTTATTTTTACAGTTCTAACAAATTCTTTTGCTTTAAATGATTAGTGGAATGCTACCTAGTTCAAAAAAGTTATTTATCAAGTGCTTTTCTTGCAATGCAATGTTGTGCAGTAAAGGGTTCTTTTGACGAATCCTACAAAGGACATATAACGGTATATTTTAAACGACTACCGTAATTCCTTTCCATGCTCCTTGCTTCCTCCTTCTCGGTCCATCGTCCTCCGAAAGGGCGTGGTGAAATCATGACAGTTATGCTACCGTTATAATCTAAGCTTTTCTATCCTGTGCTTGATGGGCTGCTTCCGGAAGAGGCGTAACTTAGACTTTGGAGTAACTTATGTCTCAGACAATAAGAATTCTACGCGACCCTGGGTCTTGTGAAAATTCAGGGGATGCCGGCAACATTTCTGACTTCAGTCTGATTATTTTGAGCTCTATTGACAATCATTACCTGCGTCTTGGTCTTATTTAATTTAATACCATATCTTTCGCTACAGGGTTGAATCTGTTTATCACTTTCTGAAACTCCCCTTTCAAGGACTACTGTATCATCAGCATATCTAAGGTTGAATATTCTAGAACCCCACTACCACTTCTCCTTGCCATTCGTCAAATACCTCACGTATGATGCATTTGCTTTATATATTAAAAAGCATTGGCGATATTATGCACCCTCGGCGCACCTCGCGCCAAACGTTAATTCTTGGGAATAGATCTTATTCACTCTTACTGTGGCGGTACTATTATCATACAGATTTTTAAGAAACCATATTAAATGGTGAGGTACTCCCATCCAGCTAATATTCTCCACATGATGCTCCACTTAACTCAATCAAATGCTTTCGAATAATTTGCAAAGCATAAGTATATTTCTATATTGAATTCCCTTGATTTCTCAATTATTTAGCGAAGGTTAAGAATTTGTACGCGTCTATGTCTTCCAGGCATAAATCGCTACTCTTCTTTAGAGATTTGAGGCAGCAGAAAAAGCTTCAATCCCTCATTGATAATTGTGAGGAGGACTTTACTACAATAAGACATTAGAGACAGAGGAACATATATAGAATTAGTCCAGTCTTGGGGCCTCTTACCAGATGTCCAGATTTCCAGGCAAATTGCATGAATGAGACCCACTTCATCATCATTCAGTTCTTTCAGCGCTTCTGCGGTAATATCGTCTATTCCACTTCATAGTGGCGGCCACTTCAGATTTTAAGACTCTCTTTCAAACGAGGGAGGGAGTTTAGCGTTTTCTTCTGTATTTTTACGATATAGAGAGTAGCCGTGTGAACTCCATACCTTTGCTACACCCTCTGGATTGGTTATAATCCTATCCTGTGTGATTTTTCTTTTTAATTTGGATGTAACCTACCGCATGGTCACTGCAAGCTCTAACTTAATAAAATTGTATGTGAATATTTTTAGACAAAAGTTTTTTAAATACTACATATGTTTTTAAAGGAGTCTATAATGGGTCGTATGTTAAATAAATACCATATATGTGTAAATTTAATTAGACCTTAAAAGAGTAAATATATCGTGGAGTGTTCTACAGCACAAAGAGTAGAAAATATTAAGAAAAACATTTTGAACATTTAACATAAATATTTAAGTTTTCAAGATTTCAGATTGATGATGAATAAAAAAAAATATAAATAATAATAAATAAATAATTTTTTACACTTACCTGTTTTTTTCATTTTTGTACTCAAAAATCTAACAAGAAAATCGTTTACCAATTCGGTATTAATCTTGAAAATATCATTAGAACAAGATTTTGAAATTCTGTTTTTACCTAGTCCTAAGAGATAAAGTTAACTAAAAAGTCGTCGTCAGCTGTTAAGTGGCAATGACTTAGAATCGCACTTGCTGTTGCGAGTCAACAAGGGATTTCTTTTAAAATAGTAGATAAAAGATATTCTTAGTTATGGTTAAATATAACTTTTACTGGGTGTGGGGTATTATCTATTATTATTTTTTGATTTTTTTATGAGATTAATTGTATTTGAAATTTGAAACTCTATAATTGTTGAAGAAGCTCGCGTGGTCCGCAACACAGCAACAATGCACCTACATCTAAGCTATTTTGTACAACGGCAGCCTCTCAGACAAGAGTTGGTTTGACGGATAAATTCAGTTTTGCCTTTTTTTAAAAGAATTTTTTCAAAAATATTCGAATTTGGAAAACACAGTATTGAATGTGCTTCTACATGACCCCAGGAGTCACTCGTTTAAACATATTGATTGTTTTCCATAACACCGATCAATTAATTATCAATGAAAAGGTTTTAAGATAATGCCAGTAGCAATAATAGATATAAAAAATATAATAAATTTTAACTAACAAAATTTTGAAGTCGATAGTAAACTTGGTTATAATATAAAAAGTAAAACTAAACATAAATTTGAACCAGATTCGTAAAAAGATTGAATGAAAAACGAGCAGAGGTAGACGTCAACCAGATATGATTTACACTAGAATACGAAATCATGTATAAACTGAATATATGTATATTTTCCTGAAAAAGGCAAAAACAGTTTTCCAATGATTTCTTATCGTTATACGTCATGGAAAATTTAAAACATAGAGTGTTCTTTGTGTTGTTCGGCTACAGTTACTTTCATTACCATAAAATCCTGTAAGATTTATTGCTAAATTTGTAATCTACCTAACAGTAAGTTTCTAAATATTAATAGCAGTTTCTCATGATCTGCTTAGATTATTAATACGTAACGCCTATTTACTTTCTAAATTTTGGACAAAACATAATAATTCGTTTTTTTACTTTCCAAAATAAATAATATTATGGTATTCGTAAAAAATCACTCTGTGATATTTCTACATTTTTTATACTTTAGGGTTCCTAAATCACGAAAAACAGTTTCTCATTTTTCTCGGTTTGTGTGGGGGTATTTAGTACGCTAACGTTTGAACAAAATGAGGAACCGATTTCAAATTTGGTGAACATCTAATATTTGAAGTAGAAGGTCTATAGTTTTTAAGCGACATTGTTTCAGAAGTCAGTGAAAAAGTTAGTTTAATAAATTTTGTTGAGTTTAATGATTTTATGAGACTTTTCCGGGTTTTCGTTTAGAATATTGAGCATACTAGGAACATGGAAAGGAATTACGGGGTTCTTTTCAAATATTACGTTATACATTCCACGTAGGGTTCGTCAATCAATATATTGGTTTTGTAACTTGTATTCGCAACACAAGTACTGATTTGATAATTTTACTATATATTTTTTTCGAATCATATAAAATCTTCATTAATCATTTTAAGCAAGATAGGCTGCCAGAACTGTATATAATAAACAAACTGATGATATTTAGGAGCCCAGTAAATATTTTTGCTTTTTTAGAAATATAAATAATGTATGAAAAACATGGTTGTTGTCTTGCCAATAGTTTTTTCCAACTTGCTCTATAGAATCCATAGAAAAATGCGCTTGAAGTGGTCAGATTTTCTACCCATTTAATGCTCTTAGATCCTGAGTCGATTCCCTCAAATAAAAGTAATAACAGATTTTCATCTTATTAATTTTTTAATCTGAAATTACATAAATTATTTTTACTAGTAAAAAAATGATTGGGGAGAGTATTGTTTGTTTTTTGTCCAACTAAAAGTATGATAATTTTTAGAATCTGAAAATCAATAACGCCAAGCCCAAGCAAAATACCATATGACTATAATTATTCCACTGATATATAAGGTAGTTTGGTTAGTAAGATCAATCTAACGGACAAAAACAATTCTTAGTTCGATAAACTTAAAACATGATTTTTCTGAACATTAATAATTTTAATAATAACACTTTTCAAGTGTAAAGGTTAACTATGTAACAAGAGAAATATATTTAGATTCTTACAAAAAAAGTACCCAACTTAGAATCTCAAACAGACTTAAGAGAATAAAGCCTATAAGGCAATAAGTTTCTTTTGATTAAGAAATATATTTTTATTAAGACATTATTTCTAATAGATATCTCCAAAATTTTTTGCTATCGTACTTATTTATTTTTGTAAAAAACAAATGTAGAAATGTGGTTTCTAATGAGTGCAGAAATAACCTTTACCAAAAACCATCAGCTGGACTTTTGTTTCATATTCGGATAAAAATAAGTAGTTCTACAAAAGAATTTGATTCTGAATTTTACAGACCTTATATGTCGGTATAAATTTATTTTATAATTTTTTATTAAATTTTCGCTTCAAAAAGTCTTTAATATATTTGCTTTATTAAAATCAGGCATTGTTTCAATATAAAATAGGACTGTTAAATACTACTTTAACTTATTTTAATTTCCTTGGACAAGAATACCCTTAAAAATATATCAAAATCATAAAAGAATTGAATATGGTACATAAATCATACCAGTAAAATAGGAGAATATTACAAAATGTGAATATTTCTTTTATTAAAGTAGTCGGAAAAAGTTGCAGCATGGTTACTCTGAATTGTATAGATATCTTACATAAATTTACCTTAAAGATGTTGCAGACAGGCGGAATTCTCTAGGGTTTCATATTTTAACAAAGTTAAGATAGGGATATTACATTCTTCTTAAAAATATTCCTTGTAGTGTCCTCTAGATAGTGTGAATAAAAATTTATATAAAATAAATATCTTTAAACATTAGGACAACTTAAAAGAAGCTATATATATATATATATATATATTTATATATATATATATATATATATATATATATATATATATATATATATATATATACATATATATTTCATTTATTTATCTTAGTTTAAGCCTTGATTGCAGATACTTATTGTTTGCTCACAATCTCAACATATGAATGAGTGTTCTTCAGAATTGATTGAGCCATATGAATGAATGGTGTTTACCTAAGAAATTGGTTCTAAACATTTTAAAACATAAAATTGGTTCTTAAACTCGTAAGTCCATATTTATTGTTCGATATATTCAGAAAATTTATTAAATCTTCCCAATACGCGTGATGTAGATATCGGATTTAATTCTAGTGAACATATTGCCCTTTCGGAGGCCGCATTAAGACTGTTTTGATTCATAATAAGAAATTGTTCCTTATTCATTAGCATTACTACTCAAAAAAGTCTTATATTTGTCCATTGTAGTTCAAGACTTAAATATGATTTGGTGTCCTACTTATACGTAGGTTACCTTTTAAGTTTTTAGAAAAATAATGAAAGAAAAATTTTTTTTGATACAATTCGTTTTATTGTTTCTCGGGATATTCTCGTTTAAGATTTATATACTTTTGTATGCGTTTGAACCAATTTTCGAAACATTTTTTCCACTCTGAAATTAGAATCTCAAAAACATGGTTTTGGAAACATTCAACGGGTTCTTGTGGTGATGAAAATCGGTATAAACGTATTTTTTTGACATTCGGGAACAAAAAAAAAAGAAGTAGTTTAGCGATAAATTAGGTGAATAAGGGCAATGAGATATTAATTCGATATTTTTCACCATCAAACAATCAATTTTTTGACGTGCGCTGACTTTGTCATGATGATGAATGATGTGACGTTTTCGGTTGTTTTTCCTGATTTCATCGATGACTTTTGGCAAACAAATTGTTGTATATTCAACATTAATTGTTCTTCGATTCACTAAAGCAATATTTGCAACAGATGCAGTATAAACAAAAAAAACAGGCGATCATTTTCTTGAAAGTGTGTGTCGCGAGTGAACCACTTTTGTTGGATTCGGTTCATCTTGGAACACCCAAACAGTTGATTGTTGTTTCCGGCTCATACGTATATATCCAAGTTTTGTTCCCTGTTGTGATACTGTATATGGATTTGACATGTTCTCAGTCGAATTTTTTGAGCATTCCCTTACAACAATTGACACTAGCCTGTTTTTGAGTTTCGGTCAAATTATGCGGAATCCATCGGGAATAGATCTTTTTCACAGCTAAATATATCCATGCAACATCGTATGTACTGCAGTCTTCGATATGCCTGGGGATACCTCTATCTCATGGTAATTCACATGCCGATCCTATTTAATCATGTTACGCACAGCATCGATGTTTGTTCGAACAACAACCGATTTTGGTCGATCTTCACTAAATTTATCGCTGACGGGAGCACAATCATGAAGAAATTCTGCCCACCCATTGTAAATAGTCTTTTCTGATGGTGATTTATTACCAAGAGTTGAACGAAGCGATTCGCGGCATTATTATTGAGTTAGGCCTTTACTGAAATCATCAAAAATCATCCAACGAAAACTTTGACGTAAAATTCCCATTTGTTCACAAAACTGTAAACAAACTACTCTGCCAATTTGTGAACTGCCACTGTTTTAACAATAACAAATATCAAATTTTACAACAATAGTAATATTACATCTCAATAGCGCCATCTAGTGGTCGTTTAAAATAACTTAAAAGGCGGCCCTCGTAGTATTTACAAGGAAATTGTAGAAAAAAATTCGAAGATGTTTCTTTAAATTTCTAGCATAAATAGTTGATAGGGTAGAAAAGAAGAAAATTTTGTATATTGGTGTTTGTTTTATGTTACTACTCTTCAAGAGCTTTCAGTCTTTAAAAAAGTACCATCTTTAGGGCACATACCCTACACACCAGAAAATCAGGTTAGTGAATAACTGAACCAATCAAACTCACTCGTCAAAGGAGTCTTCATCCACCCAGTTAGAAAAAATTCATCAGTATCTAAGTACATGTGATATATGAGGTTTCAGGTCGCTGAAAGGTACGTTCGAATTAATCATAGTACGATGAACTGCTGGTTCATCTGCCGTCCTTTGGGAGTCTGTTTGCCGAACGACCCGTTTATGGATGCACGTAGAGCCGAGTACGAACCGTTGTTTACGTTGTTAGAGTTGTGAGTATTTTGAGAATTTTGTGATGACTCCGACCGAAGAGCAGAGGAATTGCATTAGATTTTGTTTTAATCTTGGCAAAACAGCGACCGAATCTCATCAAATGTTGGTTTAAACGTTTTAAGGAAGACCATGTGCCTGTTGAAGACGTTGAACAGTTGCGTGGGTCATCATTTTGCATCACTCCAGACAACTTGTCCAGGGGTCGTGAAATTATCCTTCAGGACAGGCACACTATTCACGATGTAGCTGAAGCTCTAGGAATGCCGTACCAGACTTGCCAACGCATTTTGTCCAGTGAAGTCGACATGAGAAGACTGGTTCGTCTATTACGACAATTCACCGGCTCATACAGCTATTGTGATAATGCAGTTTTCGGCCAAAAACAGCATACTTGTACCCCATTTGCCATACTCTTTGCACCGTGCGACATTTTCATGTTTCCAAAGAAGAAATCCTAGTTTAAAGAACGTCGATTTAACATTCTAGAGGAAATTCAAGGGAAACAAAGGAGGCCTTTAAGGCGTTTACTTCAGCCGACAACGAGCAGGGTTTCCATTTATGGGATAAACGCTAATAACGATGAAATGACTCAAATAGTGACTAAATGAGACAATTAAATTTTTAGTTCAAAGAAAGTGCTTTTAAAATTCCTGGAACTCTTGGGTATCACCTCGTATATAAAAAATAAAAAAAATCTTAAAAACACTCATAAATCTAAATTTGACAACAGAGCCAAAATTGGAACACATTGGGCATAGTTGACTACATATTAAAGTAACCTAAATGAACAAGAAATAAGTGCTCTTTCATCAAGACAATGCGTCGTGTCACAAGTCAATGGTTACGATGGCAAAATTGCTTGAACTGAAGTTCGAATTGCTTCCTCATCCACCGTATTCTCCAAATTTGGCCCCCAGTGACTATTATCTATTCGCAGACCTCAAAAAAATGTTCGCGGGAAAGAGATTTGGTTTCAATAATTTTGCAAAAAAAATGTGTTTTAGGTAGCTAGACCAAAAACTTTTCAGCCTACGTGCTATGTATATCTTTATATATATTACATATGTCGAAATGAAAATTAAATAATTTATGATTGTTTGTTAATTTAATTTGTGAAATGACTGTACTTTATTTATTTTTTTGTGTGTTGTATAGTCAACGTTTATATAATAAATACTAATTTACTTTAGAGTGTCCATAAAAAAACAAAAACTTCAAATTAAATGCCATATAAAAATATTTTATACTTGTCCGTGCAGAGTTGCAGTTTTACGAAAATCATCACTGTTTAATTACTGGTTGTAAAAGAAATAAAACATGGCTTGGAGTCAGCAAATAAATTATATATATATATATATATATATATATATATATATATATATATATATATATATATATATATATATATATATTCCTTCTGGAGTTCGCTCAAGAAGAAATCCGGAAAGATTGGTTTTGAAATGAACATGAACGAGACCAAAGTTTGCACAAACGACAAGGACAATCAAGAAGATGCAGTAGTAGCCGATAAAGTCATGAGATGTGGGGAGAGAATCAAACAGCGGAAATTGAAAGAAGAATCAAGCTATCTTGGGCAGCTTATGGAAAAGTCAGAGACATTATGACGGCGAATATCCCGCTACACTTAAAAACAAAAATCTACAATGAATGCATATTACCCGTGACGACATATGCCTGTGAAACTTCACCCAGAAAAACATAGGCAAGCTAGGTGTTCACTAGCGAGCGATCGAACGCCGAATACTATATATATCCCTAAAAGATCTCAAAACTAATGAGTGGATTAGACATAAGACGAAGGTGACAGATATTATCCAACGAATAACTACACTAAAATGGAATTGAGTGGGACACTCTGCAAGGAAGCGAGAAGGATGGTGCACCAAGGTCATCAAATGGCGGCCTTGGGGGGAACGCAGGAACGGAGGTAGACCTTTTCAACGTTGGGCAAACCATATCAAAAAACAAGCAGGATTGTCATGGTATAGTAAAGCGGAGGATCGAAACGCATGGCGTAATATAATAGAGGCCTATACTCGAAAGTGGGTAGATGAGAGCTAAGAGGAAGAAGAAGAAAATACTGTATATATATATATATATATATATATATATATATATATATATATATATATATATATATATATATATATTATTACCACCATCAACAATTTATGTCTACTGCTGGCTAGGCCACCCACATCTCAGTCCACTCTCTCCTCTCCTGGGCTCTCCGCATCCAGTTACGACACAGTCTCTTAATATCGTCGGTCCAGCGTGTGGGAGGTCTACTCATACTACTGTCGCTCCTAGATCTCCACTCAAGCAACCTCTTATCCATCTCCCATCCGACATTCGGCCTATATATTCCGCCCAGTTCCATTTTTCGCGATTTATGCAATTACATCAGTAACGCAGGTTCTTTGATGGAAAACTTGGTTTCCAATAAAACACCCGCAGTGACACTCCAACCATTGATCTTTCCATCTTGGGCTGTGTTATTCTAAGCTTTTTAGCGGTTGCGATAGTTAAGATTACATTTTTCGCCCCATAAGTCGTCACTGGAAACACCCACTGATCAAAGACCTTCCTTTTAGCCAGATAGGAAGATCACTCCTAAAGACATCTTTAAGCGTCCCATTCTTCTCTTCAATTCGCACGTTTGATAGGTGTATTTGTGTACTAGTTCTATCTTTTTATTGCCGACATTAACCTGTTCGCTTGGCACCAAGTTTGTCATATATTTTGTTTTAGAAGCATTGATTTCTAACCCCACGTCTGCACGTACCTCTCGAAATTCTTGAAGCATTACTGCAAGCTCTCCAAGACTGTCAAATATCAGGACTATATCGTCTGCAAAACGCAGATTTATCAAACTTTGCCCATCTATGTTAAGGCCTTTTCTTTCCCAGTTGAGTTTCTTAAAAGCGTTTTCCCAAACTGCGGTGAATAGTTTAGGCGACATCGTGTCGTCTTGTCTTACTCCCTTACCAATTGGTATGGATTTGGTGTTTTCGTAGAGTTTCACCGTCATACAGGCATTTTTGTAGATGTCGCATATCAACTTTATATAACGATAGTCAACACGGCACTCTTGTAACGCTTCTAATACTGAGTCCAGCTCGACCCTGTCAAAAGTCTTATGGAAATCGATGAAGGCCAAGGCAAGTGGTCTGTTATATTTAATACTTTTCTCAATTAATGTCTTAATACTTTGTAGATGGTCATTGGTTCCGAATCGGGCCCGGAAGCCAGCCTGCTCCTTTGGTGGCTAGAAGTCCAACTTATTTTCAAGTCTTGTTGTTTTATCCTAGTGAACAATTTGTAGAAGTGGCTCAGAAGGCTTATGGGCCGGTAATTTTCTTGTTTCGCTGCATCTCCCTTTTTGTGAAGTAGTATGACGACAGAATTATGCCACTTACCTGGTATCGTGCTGTTAAACAGACAAAGATTGAACAAGGATCTTATTTTTCCTAGAAGACAAGGTCCACCGATACGTTATCGTTTCCAGGGGCTTTGTTATTCTTTATTTTTCTTAAGGTCAACTCTATCTCGTCCAATGTGATATATATATATATATATATATATATATATATATATATATATATATATATATATATATATATATATATATATATGTATATATACGTGTCTATATATATATATATATATATATATATATATATATACATATATATATATATATATATATATATATATATATATATATATATATATATATTCGATTCTTGGGATTTGGGTTCGTTTTATGAATATTTGGTATTCAAAATTAAACTTAAATTGACGTTTCGCCCTTTGGTTTAGGGCATTTTAATTTTTTTCTTTATTTCTTGAATCTCTTAGAGTAGTAAATAAAATATGTGAGATTGAAGAAATAAAGAAAATAATGAAAATGCCCTAAACCAAAGAGCGAAACGTCAATTTAATTAATTTTGAATACGAAATATTCATAAAACGAACCCAAATCCCAAGAATTGAAAATAAATATTAATTGATGGTTCCAGAAAATTTTAAAGTATTATATATATATATATATATATATATATATATATATATATATATATATATATATATATACCTTACTTTGATTTTTTTTCAAACAAACGACTGTAATAGGTATTATTTAATTTGAATTGGTTTTGAAAATAATTCTAATGAGGAAATTTTCACTTCTGTAATAATAGGCTGATAATGTACTTTTACTATTTTTGAAAGTTATTTGAATAGTGTGTACTAAATTGGAGAAAAATAGGACCTATAGGGCAGAAGTTTTACGCTAGTACTACTAAAGAAACTGAAAAACAGACCATTTGACATTATCGTCATATATTTCTACGTTTATTAGTACGTAGTACGTAATAATGTAACTCTATCCTAATATTTCTATATATATATATATATATATATATATATATATATATATATATATATACCGCAGTAATGATATAAATGAAAACTCGAAAATCGAATAGCCTAGGAATCTGTCTCCCAAAAATTTGACCTATGGTAAAATATAAAAGGAAAAATTAACTTTAAAATATATATTTATTAATTGGCTGAGTATTGCTTCTATGAGTTTCAGTAAAAATTAATGTTCGTTGATTTGATTCAAGCGAAGAAAGATCTATGTATTTTTTTGTGATCTGACCTGTATCATATTGTGTGCTGCTCCTCGCTAATCGCTTACCAACTCCTGTCTTCATTGTTTATTACAATACAGCCAAAGTGCCTTTCTCAGCCTGTCTGAATATGGTCGAAGCATCCATTAAACCGCACCAGTTTCTTGTATTGAGAAACCTCAAATATTGTTTTTGCCTGACCTGCGATGTCCTTCGATATTTCTGTGTTACTACTTTTAGTATGGAGTATCTTTCAATATAGCTCCTAAGTACGACACCTTACATTGTTTTAGTATATACAGAAAGTCTTTCTGCATATCGACGTTTCTTAAAACATCAAAATTTTATACATAAATCGTCTAGTCCAGAGATGGTAGTCTATGAAGTGTCCACAGTTCATAAGTTTCGATTTGGTTTAACGATGAACTTGAACTGGTTTTAACAATATATAGTAGAAATAGATACAACATTTAATTACGGCTAATTAGATATTATTCTTGCATACCCATTTCTTCTCTTCTACTTTATTACCTCATCTACGTAGAGATAACTTAATGTGTTCGAATCTAATCTAGTGAGGGAAAATTATTTTTCGAATATCAAATGTAAATTAGATCATAAATATAAAATTGTAAAAGATTTCTCCACGTCCATATTCGTGCCAATACGTAGATGACATATACTAGTGTGAGCTTAATTTGGGACAAAAATAAATAAAATATATTATAACTCAAAAAAATTTCAACAACAAAATAGTAAATTGTATTTTACATCTAATATATCAAATTTTACTTAAAAAGAAACAAAATCCACACAGTAAGTGTGGTAACCTTTTTAAGTCATTCATAAAGTTTCCCGGCCCTTGCGATGGACTTAAGGACCATTTCGTTTAAGAGCCCGGATTCTTGAGCTTGGAAAACGCTTTACAATGGAACCGTGCTGAGGCGAAGCCGGTTGCAACCGTGGTAATTTAATACTATTTTATTGAAAGGCATTTCCTTAGATTCGGGGGACCTTTTTTCAGTTCTTCGAACATTTCCTAAGCGCAAATACTCTTTTATAACTTAAGATTATTATTGTCGGCCTTGAAAGTTTTTTTTTTAAATAAGCAAAAATAAAGTCGTGTTAACCAAACGTGCACATTTTTGTTATTGAAAAAATATATAAAGTATTAAATAAAATAGTGTATTCATTAATGACGAGTAATACTTTTACTTAAAAGTATCAGAAAATATATCGAAGTTGATTTTTATATATATCCAAAGTAAATATTTTACTAAGAATCAAATACAAGGGTGGGTTGATAAGTCTGGCAAATTTTTACGAAATTCTGGGAAATTTTATTTAGCGGCATGACTGTTGGTAAGCGTGATCCTTGAAATAGTTGTGTTCAAGGTTTCAAACATGTTTCGTAGAAATGGGTAAAGCCGAGTATCGTGCAGACATAAAATATTTCTATTTTAAAAAAAGCACTGTGGCCCAAATAGAAACTGAACTGAAGGAGGTTCATGGGGACTGTACCAGAACGCAAGACCATTTATTACGGGAAAAATGAATTTATAGCGTACGAGCACTGCATATTCTGCAAGTTCAGGGCCTCTGATTGAGGTTCCTTCTGAAAAAATGGTCGATAATATTCATGGTATAGTGATGGAAGATCGCCGCATTCGTGCCTTCTCACATATCGGCCGTTGCAATGGCAAAAGTGCTGCTTCGAAACTTCAACTACCCTATTCCCTAGATTTGGCTTCAAGTGACTTTTTTGTTTCCTAACCTCAAAAACTAGGATTAAAAAAATTAGAATCTAGCTGAACTAAACGTATTAATTTCAAAGAAAAATATTTTGAGAAATAAATTTTTGTTTTGCAAAAAAATTTTACCTTATTTTTACAAGATTTTTCAGTTAACTTATTGGCTAACGTTATATCTCAAATAGAGCTCAAGAAAACCAATTGTCACAGAGGGCCAGACAGATGGAAAAAATTCATGTATGAGTTACTCAAGGGTTTTGTTTCTATATTTTAAGGAAAAGGAAATAAAAAAAATGTATAAAAATCGGATTAGTCATTATCGAGTTTTAACAAATATACAAAGAGACAGGATATTTTCTAGCTAAGAACGAGGCATATTTTTCAACAGGTCATAGTATTCACTAAAGTAAACTACCTCAACAAATGTCTTATAAACAAAAGCTAAACATTAAAGACAATTTAGTCGGTTAAAGTTTCATAGATTTTTACCTTCAAACTTGTTTCATAATCTTTTGAATTCAATAGTAATGGTGACGTTTAAACATAAATTCTGTACATTAAGAGATAATATGTTTGATCATTTTTTCTATGTCAGACCAAGTATAACCAGGTCCAGACTTTTATGTATAGTTTAGCCTATGCCGAGCCTAATATTTATTTAAAAACTGCATTAAAAATGACATACACTGTTATGCATGATGTCCGCTAGTCATAGGCACTTCAAATTCGATATCGAATTTGATAAGCCTTGTCTTCGAGAAAATCCCACAGTTTAGAATCTAGTTAGCTCCAGTCTGTGTCACGCGAAGGCCAGTCTTAGGCTGTAATAAATGATGGAATGAACATTGCTTCCTACAATATTTTAATACTTTCTGTATTTTTCTGTTAAGAAATGGTTAGTAGTTTTTTTATTACTTCATTAGTAAATGTTTAATAATTCGAGCCATTGTATATTGTTGCTCATTTTATTTGTCATCACTCCTTGTTTTCTCAGAGAATATCTGTCTATACATGGCCGCTCCGATTTGATTAGTTTTTTTGTTTAGAAAGAGATCACAGCCTTGTGGCATTAACACAATTCTAATTGTTCTTGTACCTGTCACTAGTTCTGTACTCAAATCTTTCTATAAGGTAGGTGTTAAAATGTTAATAATTTTTTTTTTGCTTGGCAACACACGAGATTTGAGACGTAATTGGTGGACGGCTGGCTCACGTACCTCTCCTTATGCCTGGCGGAATCCAACTGGGGCAAGCTAGCCGGGTAGTCCGCAGCGATTGCGACACTCCGTTGCCTCTTGAAGAAACGTGTAAAAGAGAAAAATTTCGAGACGTACAGCTTGATGTTCCGCCGAGCTGAGAATAATCGGGAAAGTACTCCCAACTGATATATAAGCAACGAGCAGAGCCGTAGGGGATAATCTATAGTTACTCAGCCGCGAGTTTAAACTTTCGATTTTAAATATCAGTGTACAGATAAATTGTCGCGCCCAGTAAACTTGTTACCTAGTGTTAAATCGTTACGGTGTTCTTTTTGTCGTTTGTATATGAATATTTCGTTGTTAGTGTCTTGTTTGATCCGAAAAACGGTACAATACTAGGATAGCCCGTCACAATTCGTCTTCGATAGGCACACCTAGAAACAGACTTTTCTATTATTTACCGTTTTGGTAAACATTACATAATGTTAATTAAAAATTTTTTAAAATTATTTTGAAGAATTTTATTTTCCAGATATCAGCGTCATAGAGAAAAAAAGAAAATATTTGAAGAACTATTTAATTAGATTTTGAACTGTTATTAATAGAGCCATAGAGAAGCCATAGTGTGTTTATGCAATGCTGTTCTTAGTGCTGAATCTATGAAACCCTCATAGCTCAAACGTCACTTTTTTAAACGACATGGGGCTACCTTGAAAAAACTAAAGTTGGATTTTACTGGGGCGTTTCAACAACAAAGCAAAGCTGTAGTTCAGGCTTCATATGAAATTGCTCTGGAAATAGCAAAAAAAAAAAAAACCGTACAATTGCAGAAACCCTCATTAAACCTTGTTGATTAAAGTCGGTTAAGCTAATTCTTGGTGAAGCGAGTGAGATTGAAATGTGTAGTATATCCTTGTACAACAACACAATTCAGAGACGCATTTCAGACGTGTCCATAGATGTGATGGAACAAATTTTATCTCAAATAAAGGAATCTCCTGTCTTTTACTTTCAACTTGACGAGTCTACCGAGATATATTTACTTGGAGGACATCAAAGAAGAGTTTCTGTTTTATAAAGCACTAAAAACTACTGTTGTAGATAATCTAAGAGAGGAAATTAATAATCACCTTCAAGCCCTTGAATCTGGAATACAACGTTATTTCCCGGAGTTCTCTGAACAATAAACTGCAGTAGTACGAAACCCATTCCAGGTATCTTTGGATGTTACCGACATTTTAGGTAAAGTGCTGGATGAATTTTTAGAGCTGCGAAGTGATTCCTCAGGGCGTGATTTATTTCTGAAAAATCGTTACCTCAATTTTGGTGTGTTGTGTGTCAATCGTATCCAAGTTTCCATGCTTTCTTTGCGAATATTACCTCTACGAAAGTGGATTTTTAACTCTTTTGCAGACCAAGACAAAAGCCAGGAATAAGCTAGATGTTCAAGATGACATGAAATTGGCCTTGACAAAAACTCAGCCAGGAATTATACCAGTTGTTAAGCAGATGCAAACTCAATCGTCACGTTGGTAATTAATAATTAATAATTTATAAAAAATATCACTGTTAAGTCCTAAAATATATTTTTTTAAATCCTTTATTTTTGGTTTTATTGATCCAATATGGCGTATGGGAAAAGGGGGGGGGGGGGGGTCGTGAACATTTTTAAAAAATCTAAAAAGGCTTGTGATTAGAAAAGGTTGGCAAGCACTGCCATAGGCAAAACAAATTTGAAGACAACGCAAACGTGGGAAGAGTTTTTAATTAAGAGAAATTATTTTCATTTAAAAGATATACTCTTAGAAGCTTTAGACAATTCAAAGAATAGAACTATAAAAATAATTTACAACAAAACTTGAAAATAAGCTATTTTCATCTAATTATAAAAAAAAAAAATACGAAAAAACGAAACGGACATACAAGTTTCTTTCACATAACTTGTTTATTTAGATAATGCTCTGCCCATACTAAAAGAGTCTTGTATTTCCAAGTCATCTGTAATTTTTTAATCTAGTTCCAAGATTTTACACACGCAGCACGTTCGCTGGTCAAGTGTCAGGGCTAGCGGAAGAGCAGTTTTTCCTGAAACGGTTACAACTTACCGTAGAGTTCGAACTTCTCGCAATCGGGTAACGCATGATTTATAAATGAGCCCTAATTAATTTTAGTTCCTTTTCTTCTTGTTTTAATTGAGGACCAAACGCAATTTCTGAAACAAACTAATTTTTAGATGTATATTTTCTATAGCTAAGAACACAGACTTATACTTTGCACCTTAATGAATTATTTAATAATTATGTATGTATATATATATATATATATATATATATATACATATATATATATATATATATATATATATATATATATATATATATATATATATATATATATATATATATATATATATATTATATATATATATATATATATATATATATATATATATATATATATATATATATATATATATAAATATATATATATATATATATATATATATATATATATATATATATATATATATATATATCCAGTAGAACCCCGATTAACCGAGTCGCGATTATCCGAGGTCCGGATTAACCGAGCCAATCTAAGAACCTGATTATCCGAGGTACGCGCATCTATGCTGCGTATTAACCGAGATTCTAAAATATGTATGTACATATTTCCATTTAAAATAGTCGGGGCCTTCGGGGAATCTCCCTGACTCGTGTGAGGGGTTCCCCTATTTATGTTTTTGGACTCTTTTAGCATGTAAATTTGCGCGAATGCAGAGCGTTATAGCGTTTACTCCGGAGAAGTACGAGTATACTCACATAATTTATTTGGTTGGAGTTATGGTAGTTAAGTGTAATTAATACGAACTGCTTTGTTTGAATTTTTGTTTGTCGTATTATAATGGAGCAAAACAAGCGTAACAGAATCGTCGTTCCTATTGAAGAAAAATTAAAAGCCATCAGAAGAATTGAAGCAGGAGAGTCAATTAAAGTTGTTGCACGAGATTATGGAGTAGGTGAGGTAACAGTTGGAGATTGGAAAAGAAACCGCACAAAAATAGAAGAGTGGTGTATAAATCAAGCCTCCTCGTCCTCAGGAAGAAAATCAATGAAAACCGGCGACTATGAAAAGGTTAACGAATCTTTATTCATGTAGTTTAACCAACAGAGATCAAAAGGTGTGCCTCTGTCAGGTCCAATTTTACAACAGAAAGCAATAATGATTAGCAATTCCCAGAGGTAGATCAGTTTACCGCCAGTTCTGGATGGCTTGACCGCTGGAAAAAACGGTACGTTGTACGACAACTGACTGTATGTGGTGGAAAACTTTCTGCTGATGTGTCATCAATTGAGAAGTTTAAGCAGAAATTTAAAAATAAATCGAAGATTGTGGATACACATGTGAACAAATTTACAACTGTGACGAAACTGGTCTGAACTATAAAATGCTTCCATCAAAAAACATTGGCATCTCGACAGGAAAAATCAGCTCCTGGGCACAAACGAAGTAAGGAAAGATTAACTATAATGGTATGTTCCAATGCATCTGGCAAGCACAAAATCCCACTGATGGTGATTGGCAAGTCTGCACGTTTAAGAGCTTTAAAAGATATCTCACCCAAAGCCCTGCCAGTCTATTACAAAAGTCAGAAGAGCACATGGATGGATGCGACCTTATTTACTAACTGATTTGAAGAAGAGTTCGTGCCATCTGTGACTAAATTTTTGAAAAGAAACCGTCTTTTATTAAAGCAATTTTGTTAATGGATAATGCCCCCTCTCACCCTGGAGAATGACTTCATGTGGGCGAAATTGTCGTAAAATTTTTTCCTCCAAATGTAACCAGCATAATGCAACCAATGGATCAAGACATCCTCGAAAACATTAAAAAAAATTATAGGGGTTTATCTTGAACATCTGTTAGAATACACAGAAAAAGAGGATATTATCAATGGGATGAGAAAGGTTACACTGAAAAATGTTATTTACTGACTAAGTCAAGCTTGGGATTCTGTGCGTACTACCACTATTCAAAAATCTTGGGCAAAAGTTACTGATTTTGAGGACTATAATGACAGTGAAGATGCTACTCCATTAAATGAATTAGCTTTGAAATTGAGAAGCCATGGAGAAATGTCCTGTTCAAATTTTGACAGCGAGATAGAAGAAAAAGAAAAAAGTTTATTTGAATTAATGCAAAAAATAAAATTGCGAAAATGTGACAAGAGAAGATGTTGTTGAATGGATTACAGCGGATGATTTAGAAGAAGAAATGAGTACTGAAGAAATAAAGAATGCCTTTCAGGAAACCGAAAATTCAGTTGACGATGACGATGATGAAGCGGCGGTGGATGAACAGTCTCCCACTAAGATCTCTCATCAAGAAGGTTTTGCTTCTTACGAAAAAGCTTTGAGGTATATCGAACAACAACCAGAGGCAACCCCAGCGGATTTGCTTCTTCTTAATAGATGGAGAAACATTGCAGCGAGAAAAAGAAGATTTTTCACTGTTTTATAATGTATGTACCTATTTATATGTTAAAAACGTTAATACATCGGTTTAAAGTATTGGTGTTTATTTTTTGAATGAATAAAAAACAATTCCTGATTATCCGAGTTTTCAGTTATCCGAGGAGGGTGCCCCCCCCCCCCACGTTACTTCGGATAACCGGGGTTCTACTATATATATATATATATATATATATATATATATAAATATATATATATATAATATATATATATATATATATATATATATATATATATATATATATATATATATATATTCATTCAACGCCAAGACACCGACCAGTGATCAACGCTTTGAAAAAGATGGATGAGATTCCATCGAACCGTCAGCGAAACCGTCCATCAAGGGACTTCAGGCTAACACGGGATACCCGAAAAACCACTACTACATATATATATATATATATATATATATATATATATATATATATATATATATATATATATATATATATGTATGTATATAGTTGCTTTGTTAACTAACAAGAATATCAAAAATACACACTATCATCATACTCTCTTTCCCGTCAACATTCACTCATGATATACATTTTACAAAAACCCCACGCCAAGTCATACCTGCTTGACATTCAATGCCTACAAATATTAGAAAATTCTTTGACCTCTATAACTTGGACATTTCATCTTTCGATCACCCCCCCGTTTCCTTATTTGTTGTTCTTGGACATCCACAGCTCCCAAAGTCGACCTCAGACTACAAAAATTCTATAAATATTCCCCTCTTAAAACTCTAGTTACTTTCACCTTCCATTAACTAATTAATGACATATAATACTAAGTTGGGAATGTGAAATCTTTGGCACAATGACACTACTTAGTATATATCACCACTACACCAAACACTTTATTTTTGCACTCGACGTGCGTTTCACTAACCATGTTAGCTTCATCAGGAGCGATGACTGTCAGTCAATCATCGCTCCTAATGAAGCTAACATGGTTAGCGAAACGCGCGTCGAGTGCAAAAATAAAGTGTTTGGTATAGTGGTGATATATACTGAGTAGTGACAGATAATACTATTGTTAACTACTTACAAATTTATACCGACTCTAAATCTTATTAGCTGTTAGCTCAGTAGTAATCATTGGTAGCTTCATTAAAGTATGTACACCAAACTCTCTTTTTCTATTCTCTCCGTAGAATTATTGAAAATTAGAAAATTCCTGAGGATAACACTTAAATATAAACTTGAATAAAATTGCTTAATTATATTGGAGTCTCTGAGTACTCTCAAAAATATCGATTCCTGTAACCCTCTACCCCACGTAACGTTCATATCCTTTTGGATTCCTAACCACACCGATATTAAGAGAAATGAAGTAGGGAACATAAATCCCCAAACCAACTTAAACAGGCAGACCTATTAACTCCCAACCAAAGAACAAATTAGTTCAGCCCCACTGGGATTTCCACGAAAATTCAAACCACCTAGAAATCAAGATTTTCCATCTTCCTCAATTCTCACCTAGGGAAAATTATTTATACTTATATATCATTCACTTTTTAAAAGAATTTCCGTCTTCCCTTTGTCCTACCTGCCAATCTTTTTTAACCATACAATATTTTTTACGCGAAGCAAATTATATCCTCGAGAATAAAATACTACAGAATCCATTCAGTTAAAAATGTCTTCAATGTCTTCAAAGAAAAAAACTATTACACTAAAATATACATTTTTAGGAAACCTAAAAAATAATCTATCCTATCTTTTTCTCTACAACCTCTTTCTCCTCCTCAACAGTAACAAAATCATGCTATCACAAAAGTTATGAAGTACAACAAATATATGGGGGCGAGATATGAAGGCGATCATAAAAGTTAGCATACAGCACCCCCAAAACTACCCAGGCACCGAGCAGGCTATTAGATATTTATGGTGTTTTTAGGGTATTCATCAATAATGTTAAATGATCGCTGTATCAGATATTCATCAACTTTGATATGAGGGCAAATATATTTTTGTCTCATGTCATTTCGGTGCCTCTGTTTAGTCAATATATAGGGTAAGATATTAAATTCCATTGAATACGCCGAATATACTTTTAAATAACCAGTCGATTGCAATTAATGTTCCGTACGTTGATTGCTTTTAAAGTAATTTTTTTTTTACGTAGATATAAAATGAACAGTGACTTTACAAAACACACACCGGATGAGTTTTCAGTAAAGTTTGTTTCCGATCTTTATTGAAAGCTGATGACCTTGAAATGTTTGTTTTTTTTATATACCAGGTAAATGATTAAAGGTGATGCACTCGTGATAATTTTCGTTCAATCTGCACTCTGTGCAGAATATTCCAGAATTTTTTCAAAATTTTTTGATCAGTAGTTTTCGAGATAAGGGTGGGGAAAGCAATTTTTTAAAAACAATACAAAGAAAAGTCTGCGCAAGTATTACGTTAAATATATTTGTGAACGCGTATTTTTACAAGCTCCCATTATTTGATACCCCACTCGATGACCTAGTAAAAAAAATTTTTTTTCACTTCCGATTTCACCCCTCAAAACTAACCGCTTACCTCAAAATTTAACTTTTAGAACTACACGGCTCTAATGAGGCCATCAATTCCTATATTAGTAGCAGATTTTAACTTTCTATGTCAATTATTTTCGGAGAAAATCGGGTGTGACAGACGGACGGACGGATGGACGGACACCGAAGTGATCTTATAAGTGTTCCGTATGGAACACTAAAAATGGACATGTGAAACTGTGCACTAGTCGCATTTGTCAGATAATCTCCTTGTTCATTGCATCATCATCATCAGCTTATACTGTCCACTGTTAGACGAAAGCCTCCCTTAAGTATTGCCACCTTCTTCTATTCTGGACAACTTGAACCCAATTTCCAGCAACTCTCTTCAAATCATCAGTCGACTGACTTGGTGGTTACTTCTATTTTAATAGGCTTTCGGATCTTGGTCGCCACTCTCTAATTTTTTTTTTCATCATCCATCCTTAGACCCAGCAACATTCCCAGCCCAGTTGCATTTAAGATGTAGAATGAATTTGACTGGATCTTGTACTCCCGTTTTTTCCTGATAATGTAATTTGGATGTAATCTCTAAGAGTAACGCCTAACATTGATCTCTCCATTTTTCTTTGTATGATACATATTTTGTTGATATTTTTCTTCGTCAGTGTGACAGTATCGGCTCCGTACGTAAGAATGGGTGTACACATCTGTCAATTTTTTTTTTTAAAAAACAAATTGGAAGCTAGATTTAAAAATATAGCCCAGTTTGCCATATGCCGAACCGGAGAGACCTATTCTCAGCTGAATTTCATGTGTTTGATTGTCTCGTCCTATGCTAACTTTATGTCCTAGGTATTTATATTGGTGTACTTGCTTGATCTTCACATTATTCAGTTTTATAGTGTTTAATACAAGATTTGTCATAAACTGGATCTTGGAAATATTGATTTTCAACTCTTTCTGAAGCTTTCTGAAGCATGTACGTGCATAGTTTGTGCTTCTCGCTTTTTATTTCTTATTAAGACATTGTCTTCGGCAAAACAAAGGTGATTTAACTTTTCACTATGAATGTTAAGCCCCATTTTTTTCCTGGTTAGTGTTACGGCAAGCTTGGGAGAGAGGATATCACCCTGGCGCACTCCTCTTTCCATTTGAATTTGACACAATTTCAAATCGAAAGAGGAGTCGTGCATTGTACACTGACTTAAATGGCGTCGCCATTTGTGAAGGTAGACGTGGAACTCATTTTATGGAATAATCATGAGCAATCATTTCTGTTGGATACCAATATTATTAGAACACGTTTGTCCTTTCAGCACGGCTTCTAATTTTGAAAATAACCGTAAATAATAGGAAGGTAAGTCGGGAAAATAGGCGATTTTTTAGCCAAAAAACTTCCGCAGTGAAGTTAGATCAACTTACACAAATGTGTGTGTGTGTATGTCTGTGTATGTGAAAGAGTACTCTGCTTTCTGTTTTCTCCGCTGAATGTGAACTTCGTCTATGACCAAATTTTCGTTATTAACTTTATCTTCTTGTTTTCGCTGAAAAAATCATTTAATATTATTATTGAAAAACGTATATCTTAAAATAAAACTCGTTTCCTACATTTTGCTTAACGAGAAATGAATACGAAATGAGGCTGTCTAGAGATGCATGCACGGAGAATTTATATATTGGCCTGTTTACCTAAACGTGTTTATACATTGGCCCTTGCGTGTCATATATACTGATAAGGGACTTATATTGGTGCTGTAGCATATAATTTATTTTGTACCTATATTCTTGTAAAACAGTATAAATATTTTCTTTAAAAAGTTTGCTGTACAGTATGAAACTCAAGTATGGTTTATATCTTTTACATATATCCTTTACAAATATCGTAAATTCTCTAGATCACATAATTGAAAAAAAACCGGTCGAGTGCAAGTTGAACTTGCGCAATTAGTGTTCCGTACGTTGATTGCTTTTAAAATAAAAAATTTTGTTACAGAGGTATAAAATGTCAGTGACTTTACAAAACACACCACAAATGAGTTTTCAACAAAGTTTGTTTCCAATCTCTACTAAAATCTGATGAACTTGAAATTTTTGTTTTTTTTATATATCAGATAAATTATTAAAGGTAATGCACTCGTGATAATTTTCGATCAATCTACACCCCGTGGAGAATATTCCAGAATTTTTTGCCAAAATTTTTTGATAAGTACTTTTCGAGATAAGGGGGGGACAGCGATTTTTCGCGATTTTTTAAAAATAATACAAAGAAAAGTGCGCGCAAGTATTACATTATATATATATTTTTTACTTGTGTTTTCACAAGCTTTCATTTAACACCACACTCGATGACCTAGTAAAAAATTTTTTTTTTCGCTTCCGATTTCACCCCCCAAAACTAACCCCTTAAGTGAAAATTTAACTCTCAAAACTACATGGCTCTGATGAGGCCATCAATTCCTATATTATTACCAAATTTCAACTTTCTATGTCAAATAGTTTCGGAGAAAATCGGGTGTGACAGACAGACAGACAGACAGACACCGAAGTGATCTTATAAGTGTTCCGTAAGGAACACTAAAAAGTATTACACGACCACTACAATTAGCAAAGATCAACGCTGTAATGCGTCAATTGGCGAGAGAGAGTTCTTAGGCCGAGAGGAAGAGAGACGGCATACCGATCTAGTCAACAGCCGGGAATGGTGTGATGTGTTTACATAAAGAAAACAAAAGTTTTTCGTCCTATATAGTGAATCAGTAATTTAAAAATCTATCCGAAGAGGAGTGGAGTGACTATCAATATTTTTACATATATATATATATATATATATATATATATATATATATATATAGATATATATATATATATATATATATATATATATATATATATATACATATATATATATATATATATATATATATATATATATATATATATATATATATATATATATATATATATATATATATACAGGGTGCCTCATATATATGGAATAATGATTCCACAGCATTTATTAATGAGTGTATCAAAAAAATGTATTAATATAAGTTATAGGGTGTTATACGGCGCATATGCTGACATTAACAGTAAAATGTTTTGAGCTGTCAGTTCAAAGAAATTACACCATTTTAAATTTTTTAAAATTGAAAGTTATTTTATTTTTGAGTCCTACTAAAAATTCTAGATATTATTTGTCTAACATATCATATGCCTAAATTGAACTGTTTTGGAATTATTGATATTTGAAATTAAGGAGATAAAATTTAAAAAGAAAAAAATAAGCTGGCTTGTGTCAAACATTTATTATCAGGTAACGACTTAACGCTATGTATTGACGAAAACGTCTATTGCTGCATTTTGTGAAACCTTAATTTGAGCGTAATATCATATTGGTACATTTAACAGGAACTGAAAAAGATACTTTTTTAGTGGTGGCTGGTTATGGAGACTGTACGAGAACACAACAGGAGGTGTGTGACCTTTTTAACGCAGAATATCCGAATCGAGAACCTATTACCCAATTCGTAGTTAGCAAAATATTAAAACGATTTAGACAATCAGGTCATGTTAAGTATCGTTCTAAATCTGGATCTCCAAAAGTTAAAACAAGCGATGATGAAAAGATGATTAGATATTTTATTGGAAATTATAGAAAATCCACACAACATAAGTAAAGGTACCTGAAGTCGTATACTGAATGAAGAAAAATTGTATCCATACAAACCCATTCTATTGCAAGAATTATATGAAGATGATTACGATAGACGGGTTGAATTTTGCGAGGTTATGTTGGAACGAATGAATAATAATCCTTACCTAATTCATAATATTGTTTTTTCTGACGAGACCACATTTTGTCTTAACGAAAGAGTTAACAGGCATAACTGCCGGTACTGGTTTACCGAGAATCTCCACTGGATAATCGACAGTCATTCGCAAAGACCACAAAAGATAAACGTGTGAGCAGGAATTTGTGGACGTCATATCATTGGTGAGGGACAGCTGCATTTACAGTTACTCCAAGAGCAAGTTATTCCAACTTGTGCAGGTCTTTTTTTTTTTCACTGAAAATAATTTAAATACTCCTAACAGGAATCTGTGGTATCAGCAGGACGGAGCACCTTCCCAGTATGAAATCCATGTTGATAGATGTTTGGATGCGATTTTTCCTAATCGATGGATAGGCAGAAGAGGTGCTGTAGAATGGCCTGCAAGGAGTCCCGACCTTACGCCACTTGATTTTTTTATGGGGTCATTTGAAAACCTAAGTTTACCGAATTTGACGTAAAAACTGTAGAAGATTTACAACAAAGAATTCAGTATGAAGTAGCACAGATCACTCCGGATTCTCTGCAAAACTCTGTTCTGGCTGCTTATGATTGGGTGATTGCCTCGTGGTTACAGTAGACATTTTGAGCAATTGTTACCTTAAAAATAATTAATTAATAATTTTTCGTCTGTTTTTTATTTTAAATTTCAAATGATAATAATTCCAAGACAGTTCAGTTTAGGCATATGGTATGTTAGACAAATAATATCTCAAAATTCAAAAATAAAATAATATATACAGGGCTTTCCATTTAAAAAAATCAAAATGGCCTAATTTCTCCGACCATTTTATTGTCAACGTTAGCACGTGCGCCGCATAACACCCTGTAACTTTTATTTAAACATTTTTTTGATACACTGATTAATAAATGCGGTGGTATCATTGTTCCATATATATGGGGACCATATAAATATATATATATATATATATATATATATATATATATATATATATATATATATATATATATATACATACATATATATATATATATATATATATATATATATATATATATATATACATATATCTATATATATATATATATATTTATATATATATATATATATATATATATATATATATATATATATATATATATATATATATATATTAAAATTCCGGGTTTCAATTCCGTTCGTCTAAAAATAAATTTGGATGACGTTTCGCTAAAATCTCATTTGGCATTTTCAAGTGCTCCCACTGCTGCTGCTACTCGCTACTGTCAAGCTCGAAGCTAACATTCGAAGCTAGCTTCGAGCGGCAGCAGCAGCAAGATCACAGTATCGAGTAGTACTAGCAGTGGGAGCACTTGAAAACGCCAAATGGGACTTTGGCGAAACGTCATGAATATTCATTGTTGGACGGATTAAAACCCAGAATTTTAATGTATTACATTCCACCTTAGTGAAAACCTCTACTGTATATATTATATATATATATATATATATATATATATATATATATATATATATATATATATATATATATATATATATATATATATATATATATATATATATATATATATGTATATATATATATATATATATATATATATATATATATATATATATATATATATATATATATATATACATATATATATATATATATATATATATATATATATATATATATATATATATATATATATATATATATATATATATATATATATATATATATATATATATATATATATATATATATATATATATATATATATATATATATATATATATATATATATATGTATATATATATATATATATATATATATATATATATATATATATATATATATATATATATATTAGGGTGACCGCAAAAAATCGATGTAGGAATTTTGTTCGTCTGGACCCCACAAAACCATACCCCTTTCCAGATATTGAGATAGCCGAAATTTGAGCTCGATTAAAACGACGTTAACCCGTGCCGCTCGTCGCTCAAAGTTTGAAAAAATCCAAATTTTTGGCCAAAAAGCTGACATATGGACCCATAACTCCAGAACGGTAAATAATAGAAACACGTGTAATATCTCAAAAGAAAGCTAATGTTGTTCTTCAAAATTTATATTCTATACATAATTGTTGTTATTTTAAGTCAAACTGAGTTACAACAGCCTTTAGCCCCAAAAACGTGACCTGGTACCAGTAGGAGCCAGTTTGGGAGTATTCTAAGAATTTTACGGGTTTTTTTTACATAATGTGTCTCGGAATTAACATTTTTTTGTTAAAAAGTATTTTGGAACTCAATTTTCAAATATAAAGAGCCTTTTGTTCAAATTTAATCTTTTATTATATGGGGATTACCTGACTAGTTTACCAAAGAAAGACCCGTTTGACAGGTAAAAAGGAGGGTGAATCTAATTTCTATTTTAGGGATGGTGATTTTACCTCAGCGTACAACCGACCTTTTATTTATTCAGTTTAGTTTCTAAAGTGCCTTTGCGCTGGTTAGATCGAACAATTATCTAGTGAAGATATTTTAACGTTTTTTTTTCTTTTAATTTTCCAAGTGTGTGTTATTGTTTTTATAACTATTATAGTATTATTTTTAAAGACATTTGAAAACATTTTATTGAAATTAAAGTTTGCAATATATTTTGTTTCATCTTCCAAGTTAACTGTTATTTACCTATTGGCCTCTGAAATGGCATCCACATCAGGTGTACAAAGCCGGACCAAGGATAAAATATTTCTTGTGGGCTATCCCATTCACCAGATCACCGGTTGTAATTACCCTCAAATCGTCAAGTTTTGTGTGCTTTTTTTTGATAATTTACGTACTGTGAAATTAACTGTAAGAGAATCAGCAAAACTTACAATACGAAAAGTGTTCATTTTTGGGAGAAAGCTCGAATCCCGACTAAACATGAGCAAGATGCAATGTTGGCCTCTGTTTCTCGTGAAACAGAGGCAGAAGGGCCGCCCAGGTTCCATGACTGGAGTGGATCTCAAGTTGTCTCGAGCTGAAGAAATCAAGGTGCAAAAGGAACTTGCAAAAATGAACCGACAAATCCAAGAAGCAACTTTTGATATTGGTGAGTTTTTTTTTTATTATTAGTATTCTAAAAAATAGATAAACAAATAAGTAAATAGTTTCATTATAATTGAAAGAAAATTGTACATGAGAGCATGATGTAGCATCTTTATGATTGAGTTTATATTTTTTAAATAATACCTTTTGGTAATTAGAAGTAGGTAATTTATTACCTATGTATTATTACTATTCTGCTAAAACGACTAGTTTTTATAGTCTTTTTTTTCTCTTTCTTTTGTTGCTTCTTAGAGACGGATGATGAAGACAAATTCGAAGAAGGAGAAGAAGACACTGAAGAGGACATCATCTACCAGGAACTTGAGACCTTGGAGGAAATGGACATTCCTGAAGAAGCTGCAGAAGATCCAGGATCATCTGAGAGCAAGAGGATGAAAGTTTCATTTGCAAGGGGCGTTAAAGAGATTTTAAACATGAAATTGTCCATTTTATTCGATCGATGTAAGGTATCCGACAGAAATGCCACGAGAATTTTAATAGCTACTCTAGAAGCACTAAACCTTGACCCTCTTTATTACATGATAGAAGGCAAATGTTCAGAGAACAATGTAATAAAAAAATTTTTGATAAAGTAAACATTCCTGAAAAAGAGCCCGTGGTTGTCCATTGGGATGGTAAACTTTTACCGGGTGTTTTAAAAAATGAACATGTGAGCGAATAGCTATAGCTATTTCATATGGCGAAAAGGAACAGCTGCTGGGAGTTCCTGTAACAGCAAACAGCTCTGGAGAGGAGCAAGCCGTAGCCGTATATGAATGCCTACATGAATGGGGTCTTCTCAACACCGTCAAGGCGATGTGCTTCGACACTGCAGCATCCAACACGGGAAGACTCAAAGGAGCATGCGTCATATTGGAGCAAATGTTAGGAAGAGAATTGTTATACCTAGCTTGCCGTCACCATATCTTGGAAATTCTGTTAAGAGGCGTATTCGACACAAAAATGGGATCAACCACTGGACCTCATCCAGACATTTTCAAGAGATTCCTCACTGCGTGGCCCAAGATAGACAAAGGAAAATACGACACAGGTATCAGTGACAATCTAATACAAAAGCTGCTAACTCCAGAAGTAATTGCAAATGTTACTGCTGAATTCGAGACCAAATTAACTGAGAGCCACCCCAGAGATGACTACAAGGAGCTATTGCAGTTGGTTCTCGTATTTGTTGGATCACTAGATGGCAATGTTGTGGGTTTTAGAACTCCAGGAGCCATTCATCACGCTAGGCGGATGGCAAAGGCTATTTACTGCTTAAAAATGTTCATTTTTCGTCGTCAATTTAAGATGTCTAAAGAAGAAGAAAGTTCTGTGCGTGCCATTTCTGTTTTCCTAGTTAAAATTTATTGTAATGCTTGGTTCAATGCTCCAAAAGGTCATCTTGCACCAAAGCAAGATTTAGGTATTTTGCATAGTCTGTTAGACTATAAAGAATGTGACAACGACATTGCAGAAATAGCCCTAACCAAATTTTCGAACCATTTGTGGTATTTGAATGCAAAGTTGGTGGGATTATCGTTTTTTGATCCCACCATTACAGACGATGAAAAGTTGTTAATGGCTAATAAATTGCTCAGTAGCACAGATGAACCACCACAGCACGCTAGGGTTGTAAATCCAAAAGTTAGGAAAGAAAACTTAAAAGAGGTAGTTGATGGAGGATTGGTAAATTTACTAACCAAAGAAACGTTTACATTCTTTGACCAATTTAATATAAAAACAGATTTCCTAAGACAACATCCAAACACCTGGCCTCAAAATAATGACTTCCAAGAAGGATTGAAAATTGTTAAAACATTAAAAGTAGTTAATGATATGGCTGAGCGTGGTGTTAAATTAATAACCGACTTTAACGACCTTCTGACAAAAGATGAAGACCAAAAGCAATATGTCCTGCAAGTTGTAAGTAAATGCCGAGCATTATATCCTGACGTTTCAAAAACTACTTTAACAAAAGCTCTAGAATAGATTAGATAACTATGTAAAATTATCAACTCATGTAGGTACTACGTCTGTATCTTTTCTCTGTCTGTTTTGTATGTATTATATACCTAATTTTTATATTTTAAAATAAAAAATGTCATTAGACTTATCAGTATTACTTGTTTTTTTATTATATTTCTACTTTAAACTCAAAAATATACCAAAAGAAAGCAAAATTTATCACTTAATAACAAAATATACGAAGTATGCTCCTAGTGGTACCAGGTCACGTTTTTGGGGCTAAAGGCTGTTGTAACTCGGTTTGACTTAAAATAACAACAATTATGTATAGAATATAAATTTTGAAGAACAACATTAGCTTTCTTTTGAGGTATTAAGCGTGTTTCTATTATTTACCGTTCTGGAGTTATGGCTCCATATGTCAGCTTTTTGGCCAAAAATTTGGATTTTTTCAAACTTTGAGCGACGAGCGGCACGGGTTAACGTCGTTTAATCGAGCTCAAATTTCGGCTATCTCAATATCTGGAAAGGGGAATCGTTTTGTGGGGTCCAGACGAACAAGATTCCAACATTTTTTTTCCCCCTCTATGAGATCCGGTCACTCTAATATATATATATATATATATATATATATATATATATATATATATATATATATATATATATATATGTTACAAAAGAGGCTTTCACGGATGGTGGACTGTAATACGTTAAAATTGCGGATTTCAATCCGTTCGTCCAACAATGAATGGCACGACGTTTCGCCAAAATCTCATTCTCCCCCGCTGCTGCTGCTACTCGATACTGCGATCCTGCTGCTGCTGCGGCCGCTCGAAGCTAGCTGAAAAACGTGCGGCCCACAAGAAAGTCTTTCCACCACGACAACGCACCAGCACACACCTCAGCAGTTGTGGTCGCAAAATTAATGGAAATAGGATTCCAACTCGTTTCACATCCCCCTTATTCTCCAGACTTGGCTCCCTCGGACTACTATTTGTTCCCCAATTTGAAGAAATGGCTGGCGGGACAAAGATTTTATTCAAACGAGGAGGTGATTGCAGACACTAATGGATATTTTGCAGACTTGGACAAATCCTATTATTCGGTAGGGATCAATAAACTAGAACATCGTTGGACGAAGTGTATAAGCCTAAAAGGAGACTATGTCGAAAAATAAAAAAGGTTTACCCCAAACACATAAGTAGTTTTTATTTTTGCACGGACTTTTCAAACCAGCCTCGTATATATATATTATATATATATATATATATATATATATATATATATATATGTATATATATATATATATATATATATATATATATGTATATATATATATATATATATATATATATATATAAAAAAATTTTTGATTTTCTTTGGTCATACCACCGCAAAATGTTGAATTCAAAAATGAAGTCCCTAAATTTTTAGAAAAAATATTAATATTTATAGGTCGCATCAATCGATTGAAAATTTATTTTTTCTCTTCAACAGCCCCCCCCGTTAGACTTTTGATTTGAATTTGAGGAATATAAAGTTGTTTCCTTGTATATTTTTTGATGCTGAATCCGTTCCCAAGGGCCATTTCCCCCTAAAATCCTTCAGTTTTCCGCAATGCTCATGTTAAGTGCACATTAAGGATAAAAAAATACGTTTTCTTCTCAAAAAAGTTCCGTAAAATTTGCGGGAATCATTGTAGATCAAGTTTTATGATGCAAAATCATATATATGATATAGGTCTTCGAGAAATTTCATGGCACATGAGTAATATGGGACAAAGACAGCGAGAACGAAGTGCTTGGTTGGAAAAAAGATTGACACACCTAAAAAAAGTCGAAGTGTATATTGTTAAGGTGTTCCAAGAACTTGTTTAAGTTGTCGTGACTGTGTTGCCATACCACAAATGTGTCATTTACGTAATGTAGCCATATTTACGGTTTATGTGGAGCAGTTTCTAGAGCTAGTGTTTCGAGATGCTCCATGTATAGGTTAGCTAGTGCCGATTATAATGGAGAGCCCATCGGGGCACCTTCTAAAATGCCGTAAAACAAAAATCCACCACTTCTGCTCTAGCACAACATGCACACAATACCGACCACAAAATCGATTTTGACAAAAACCAGAACCCTACAAAAAGTGATAATCTATCCACTAGGGTAATCAAAGAAGCCATAGAAATAGAAAAGAGATCCAACAACTTGAATAATCGGGATGATAGCCAACGTTTACCGAACTCTTGGAAACATATTCTATCCCAATACCAAGTCAAACCAAGAGAAAAAATTATTCAACCATATGTTACTTCACCAACACAAACATTACCACAGGACCGATAACGCGCAGCCTAAGCCAAGCCTCTATTGGCCGGAACCGTCCGACCAATAGAGCCACGCCTCCAGCACATAAAACCGGGGCCCTAGGAGCTAGTCTCGACATTCAACGACACGATACAGTCCAGTGATCAATGCTTTGAAAAAGATGGATGAGATTTCATCGAAACGTCAGCGAAACCGTCCATTAAGGGACTTGAAGCTAACACGGAATACCCGAAAAACCACTACTACGTATGTATATATATATATATATATATATATATATATATATATATATATATATATATATATATATATATATATATATATATATATATTTATATATATATATATATATATATATATATATATATATATATATATATATATAAACATTCATGTGTATATGAGTGGAAACCTCAAATGAATAGTGAATTTTAGTCAGAATGTTTCAATCTAACATTACATTTTTAAAAAGGTGAGAAAAGGTTATATCATATTTTACATCAATCAATAGCGATATTTCATTATGTTAAATATAAACTATTTCGAAAATGAATGGTTCACAACTAAAACTTCTTTAGAATTTTAAAACTGTACGTTCTAAAATAAAAATGAAAAGTTAGGGTCATTAATTAGATAAAAATGTGCCTGATTTATAACTTCGGAAATAGTTAGTTTGAATTGACTTCTAAAAATTTGTATAGCAGACATAACTACGTAAATTTCAGCTAATAATTTAAATGAAATAATAATGAGTAACAAATATAAAATTTCCCTCATTCCTACCTAAATGCGTATGTGCTGTTTTCGAAACACCAATCAATAGTAAACAGCACCAGCAAGATTAAACATTAAAATTTTTCTTAGGCTGCTTCAAATTACAGCGTCTATTTTATAAGTATATATATATATATATATATATATATATATATATATATATATATATATATATATATATACATATATACATATATATATATATATATATATATATATATATATATATATATATATATATATACATACATATATATATATATATATATATATATATATATATATATATATATATATATATATATATGTAAGTTCACCTTTTAAATCCAAGTTTTTCAAAAAATTTTTTTGGGGAAAATAATATTTATGTACCATTTTGTAGAAAATTAAGATAAGATTTTCTAGGAAGATTGATATACAGTGTAGCTTTGACACCAAGAAATTAATAATTGAGTATAGAGACGAATTTTGGAATATTGGAAAATTATGAGCATGCCTATATTAATAACATATATATATATATATATATATATATATATATATATATATATATATATATATATATATATATATGTTATATATATATATATATATATATATATATATATATATATATATATACATATATATATATATACGAGGCTGGTTTGAAAAGTCCGTTCAAAAATAAAAACTACTTATGTGTTTGGGGTAAACCTTTTTTTATTTTTCGACATAGTCTCCTTTTAGGCTTATACACTTCGTCCAACGATGTTGTAGTTTGTTGATCCCTTCCGAATAATAGGATTTGTCCAAGTCTGCAAAATATCCATAAGTGTCTGCAATCACCTCCTCGTTTGAATAAAATCTTTGTCCCGCCAGCCATTTCTTCAAATTGGGGAACAAATAGTAGTCCGAGGGAGCCAAGTCTGGAGAATAGGGGGCTGTGAAACGAGTTGGAATCCTATTTCCATTATTTTTGCGACCACAACTGCTGAGGTGTGTGCTGGTGCGTTGTCGTGATGGAAAAGGACTTTCTTGTGGGCCAATCGCGGGCGTTTTTCTTGCAGCTCGGTTTTCAAACGGTCCAATAACGATGAATAATATTCACCTATAATAGTTTTACCCTTTTCCAGATAGTCGATGAGGATTATCCCTTGCGAATCCCAAAAGACAGTCGCCATAACCTTTCCGGCCGAAGGAACGGTCTTCGCCTTTTTTGGTGCAGATTCCCCCTTGGTAACCCATTGTTTAGATTGTTGTTTGGTCTCAGGAGTATAGTAATGTATCCATGTTTCATCCACAGTGACGAAACGACGCTTAAAGTCCTCCGGATTCTTCTGGAACAGCTGCAAACCATCCTTGCAACACTTCACACGATTCCGTTTTTGGTCAAGCGTGAGCAATCGCGGCACCCATCTTGCGGATAGCTTTCTCATGTCCAAATGTTTATGCAAAATATTATGTACCCGTTCAGTCGAGATGCCCACAGCACTAGCAATCTCACGCACCTTAACTCTTCTGTCATCCATCACCATATCATGGATTTGATCAATGATTTCTGGAGTCGTAACCTCCACAGGCCGTCCAGAACGTTCAGCGTCACTTGTGCTCATATGGCCAGTCCCAAAATTTTGAAACCACTTATAAACTATTCTAATCGAAGGTGCAGAGTCACCATAATGTTTATCAAGCTTCTCTTTAGTCTCCTGAGGCGTTTTGCCTTTCATAAAGTAATGTTTAATCACCACACGAAATTCTTTTTCGTCCATTTCTTGAAAATCACTCGACTTCCTTGATTCACACGGATGCCAAACACAAAGAAATAGACCAATATGGCTGAAACTTGGTGTGCGTTCATTCAAGAGATGCTACTAACTAAACATGACCTCGATACGCGCCGGTGATGCCATCTCTCGGACTTTGCACGAACTTTTCAAACCAGCCTCGTATATATATATATATATATATATATATATATATATATATATATATATGTTATATATATATATATATATATATATATATATATATATATATATATATATATATATATATATAACATATATATATATATATATATATATATATATATATATATATATATATATATATATATATATATATATATATATATATATATATAATATATATATATATATATATATATATATATATATATATATATATATATATATATATATATATATGTTATATATATATATATATATATATATATATATATATATATATATATATATATATGTTATATATATATATATATATATATATATATATATATATATATGTATATATATATATATATATATATATATATATATATATATATATATATATATATATATATATATATTATATATATGTATATAGTTCTAATTAGTTGTCTTCTATATTTAAGAGTTACTTCATATTTACTAATGCTTCCATAACCCTTCACGTTATTATAAATTTAGTGGTGTAATTAGATGAGTTAAGATAGTGTTGACCTGCAAGAGTACAAAAATAAGGCATTATGTTAAATCTAAAAAACAAAATGTTTTAAAACATATAGAACATAATAAAACACGGTAGCAACAGAGCTCGAGGAAATAGACATATTTTTTCTTGGCCACATAATCGGTGAATGTTACTGAACAAATTATAATTATAAATTGTGACTCCTGTATTTTTTGCTTTTGTATCGACACGGATCGAAAAAGGTTGATAAATATTTGCTTTTTATTAATTCTGGCTTACTAAAATACATATAATATACATATAAAATTAAAAAAGCAGCCCTTATTTATTTGAGATTACAATGGGTAACAACATAAACGAACGTGACTCATATTCAAGCATTGCAGGCCAGAGTTAGGGATTTTCATGCTAAAGCTAGATCCAAGAACAGAGTTAAATTTATGAAGGCCATTTGCTGAAACTGAGCTAGCCGAAACGTACAGGATCTATTTGCTATTTATCTGTCCCGCTGGAGCCGTTTAACTTTATCAAGATGGCGAATTTCCAACTACCTCTCATAACACAGACACACATACATTACATGGATACATACTTGGATTTACGGCTATTTAAAATAAGTAAAGGATTTGAAAATAAATGCTGCGAGGAAAACTTAGTCTTACTTGCTTGGTTTATGTGATGGTCTCGTTTATTGGAATATATAATCAGAATCTTTGAAGTTAAAGCCAACTGATATTGTGTTTAAAATAATAGAAAGTTAAAGACGATATCTCCATGTTCTTTTTTATCATCAGGTATGACTTAATTAAGTTACGTTTAAAAAAAAATAGAATTTAGCTATATAAATATAAGCCATCGCAACTTTATAGAATTTGCCAGGCTTTGTCAATTGGACATTACAATTTATTTTAATTTAGAGAAAAAACGCAATTACTTGCAGCAACTAGTTGCCGTTTTTTTTCACCTTTGTACACCTGCGAAGCTTTTATAAAAAATTAAAACAGTTCATCATATAAGACTGTATACTAATAAAAAAAACAATTTTAGGAAAAAATAAAAGATGTCAGTTTCACTATATTAATTTTTATGATAAATACATAACTAAAAATGATAAATATTTCTGGAAATGACAGAAAAGCTAAAGAAGACTGAAAGAAAAAAATTAGCATGGCGGGTGTGACTTTTGACTGTAAAGACGTATATTGGAATAAAAGTGGGGGTAATGCCACCCAACGAAATCTCAAAATTATCGAAATCCATAATACGATATTATGAATTTGAAGCATAAATTTTCAAGTTTTTCCTATTTAACAATGAAATAAAAGGTCTTAAAAATCATAGCATATTTACATTAGATTAGTTTTGTTGTTTCCACACCAGTAACAGAACTATTTTTCAATGGCCGTGCGATCAAAAAAGTCAGTAAAAAAACAATATTCACTGTTTTCATACATGTGTTTAAAAAGAAATGTTTTTGACAGATACGTACTACCCGTTCTTACGTACAGAGCCGATACTCTCATATTGACGAAGAAAAATATATATAATAAAAGAGTGTTTTTAGTTAATTTCCACTGGTTTATTTTAAAAAAAATTTTGTTGACGCATTTCGCTGTTAGATCTACATTTTAACACTGTCAAGTCTGTCAAATAAACCAGTGGAAATTGACTTTAAAACAGTCTTTTATTATATACTTACAATGAATAAAAAGTAAAATGGAGAGTCCATGTTAGGCGTTACTCTTAGAGATCACATTCCAACACATTATCAGGAATAGAGCGACTACAAGACGCAGTCAAATTCATTCTAAAGCTCAAATGGAACTAGGTTGGACATGTTGCTAGGTTTAAGGATGGACGACGGACGAAAAAAATTATAAAGTGGCGACCAAAATACGAAGCCTATCAAAGTAGAGATAGACCACCAAGTCGATGGACTGACAATTTGGAGAAAGTAACTGGAATTTAGGTACAAGTGGCACAGAATAGAAAAAGGTGGCAAGACTTGAGGGTGGCTTTCGTCCAACAATGGACGGTATAAGCTGATGATGACAATGATTCAGTTCCACAATGAACAATTGTATATATAGAAGACTATAATTAGATCGCAACACTTTTCAGTTGTGTAATTGTTTCAATTTTATTCATACCTTTATTAAAATTGGATGAGGATAACTGTTACACCTTAATATTCACATATGTAAATAAATAAAGTTCTTTTTTGATATTCAGTGTCTAATTTTCCTAATGTTGGTCAAAAGGTTATGTAAACTTTGATTTTCAATTTTAGTAAAATTCATGCAAATATGAAGGCCCTCTAAAAAGAAAATGTGTTTGAAAAGACAGCAGGAAAATAGAAATAAGAATAAACAAGGATCACTAAGCAAAACCTTTGAGGAATATTAGTATTTCTGAGTTTTGTTTACGTTTTTATTTTGAGGCAAATATCTTAAAAACTTAGATCTTTACTTACATAGAATGTTTAGTACAGGAAAGGTGCTCCTTTTTTCACAAAAAGCATCTATATTTTGCAATTAAATATACAGGAGGTACACAAAGTCTGATTGTTATGGTACTATCTTTCATATTTTTAGCTATGTTGATGTTGTTTCTTGATTCTGCAACAGTTTTTAATACAACGAAATTAAATGGCAATATAAATGCCCAGATGTACTAATATCATATTATCATAGACTTTAACGGGTCTGAAATCTGTCTAAAAAGTGAACTTTAGTTTTTTCTTGGGTTTTCCTCACATCGATGTAAATTTTCACTGCGACCCTGCAGCAGATAACTGCTAGCTATTTATTTGTTAGGTAGTTCGATAAAGAGATAGTATTTATAACAGGATAGATTTGCAAGCCAATTTACAAAACTTAAAACACGTCAAAATTTTTAGGTAAATTAAATAATATAAACATTAAAAATTCATAAAGCAAACAAAATAATCTAAATTAAATTTAAGTAATACATGATAAATACTTTTTAGTGTTTCGTACAGAATTGTTGTAATATCACTTCGGTGTCTGCCCGTCTGTCTGTCCGTCTGCCTACTTGACTACAACTTGATATAGAAAGTTGAAATTTGGCACTTATATAGGAATTGATAGCCCCATTGGAGTCGTTTAGTTCTGAAAGTTAAATTTTGACTTAAAGGTTGAGTTTTTTGGAGGTAAAATGAAAAAAAAAAAATTATCAGATCATCGAGTAGGATGTCAAATGAGAGCTTGTGAAAATGCGAGCTCAAAAATATATATAACGTAATACTTTGTATTATTTTTTAAAAAATTTGCCAAAATTCGCTGTCGCTGTGTTTGAAATAATCTCCATAGTGTGTATATTGAACAAAGATTATCACGAGTGCATTACCTTTAATAATTTTTCTGGTATTATAAAAACAAAAATTTTATGGTCATCAGTTTTCAACAAATATCGGAAACAAACTTTGTTGAAAATTGAACTGAAAATTTGAGTGTGTTTTGTGAAGTTGTTGATCATTTTATACCTCCGTAACAAAAATTTTATTTTGAAAGCAAATCAACGTACGGTACACTAATTGCGCAAGTCCGACTTGTACTTGGCCGATTTATTTTTGAATTGTGTAAGGCTTAACTTATGATTGGTATAAATAATAATAATTGTGTAAGGATAACTTATGATCTTTGAGGTCAAACGAAAAGGAAGTTATACTTATCCAATAAATTGAAAAAATAAACTTATACAACGGTGGATTGAAAAGTCTTGAAAAAAACAAGGTAAATAATATTTTTTTGCAAAAACAAAAATTTTTGTTGTCAACATAATTTCCATTGAGTTCAATACTTTTGGTCCAGAGAGATATAAATTTGTTTATTGCCACAGAAAAAAAAATTGTTTGGAACTGTGCTTAACACTCGTTTACAGTAGAGATAAACTCTTCATTGGACGAAAAGTCCTTCTCCAAAGTAAATTTTTGAGGCTAGGAAACAAAAAAAAGTCAATTGGGGCCAAATCTGGGGAACAGGGTGGGTGGAGACCTATTTCGAAGCTAAGCTCATGCACTTTCGCCATTTCAAGGTCGCGAGCTAATCCTGTTCGCTCTTGCTTCCATTCGCTATGCAAAAGTCCAATAACTGTTTTACCTTTTTCCAAATAGTCGATCATGATGATACCCTGTGATTCCCAAAAAAAAAACAGTTGCCATCATTTTTTCCGCCTATAAAACTGTTTTCGCCTTTTTCGGTGCATTTTTGTCTTCGCCAACTCACTGCTTCGACTGCCGTTTTGTCTCCTGGGTGTAATGATGGATCCACTTTCCGGCTACATTCACAAAACTACGCAAGACGTCCTCATTCAGCAATCTCACGATGCTTAATGCTACGGTCTTCCATCATGACACCATGAATTTTATCTACCATTTCTTCAGAAGAACCCACAATCGGGCGTCGTGAGCGCACAGCATCTGCATTACTCTTGCGGTCACGTTTAAATTCATTTATTTAGTATTAAATGGTCTTTAGTGATGGTACTGAGTCTCCAAGAACTTCCTTCAGTTCATTTCCTATCTGGGAGGCAGTCAACGTTTTGTAAATAAAAATATTTTATCACTATACGATACTCGGCTTTATCCATTTCTACTAAATGTGTAACGCCGATCATTTACTAGAGCTGCCAACAAACAAACAGCGTATTGCATCTGTATGAAACGTTGAACAGACTCGTAACGAGAAACACGTTTACCCAGAGACATGCCTCTTAACAAAACTTCCCGTCATTTCGTTGAAAAAAAGAAAATTTAAATTCCTATAAAAAAACATTACATGAAAAAAGTAATTAGAATCTCAGCAAACGAAAAAAATAATATCTTGTCGTTGGACAAACCGTAATTGGTTTTTCAAGCTGGTGAGTAAAAAAGTGTAAAGCCGTCCATCACACTGGCTATAGTGTTGGAGTTATATCTTTTCAATTTTTTTATGATCCTGTGATATATAGTATATATATATATATATATATATATATTATATATATATATATATATATATATATATATATATATATATATATATATATATATAATGAAGATAATTACTACAGTTTTTATCGGTCAAAAATTAAAAAAATATAAGTGTTTACATAGTCATAAGAGGAAAATCACTTTAGGCATTTTCATCTGTGCTCTCCGTTTTCTTCAGAATAATTCAGTTTTTCCTTAAAATAGTTATATCGTCTACAAAAAGTGCCAGTCTTTCTCCCGGGTCAGTAGACTTCAGATGGATTGTATATACACGTAGTACATCAGGAAAAGGTACCGATCCCTGAACAGCACTGGGGCACCCAACGTACATCATTTTTTTTATATTTACTATTATTAATTTGAAAATATTAAGTGCGATTTGAAAGACAACTTTCCAACTGTTATTCAGTCATTTAATTTTTGTATAAGAGTGATGAAAGGCACATAGTCAAATGCATTGGTTCAGTAACAAAATGAGACGCTCACACATTCAACCTTCTCATAACCCATCATGACATAGTAAACGAAGTGCTATTGCATCATAAATTGACAGTTTAGATTGAATAGTTTTCACAAAACTATTGCAGTATACGCTATAAGTTGAATTTTTTACCATGCTGGGCTCACTACACATAGTGAGGAGATCATTAAATGGTCAAAATAAGACAATAAATTATCTGTCTTGGCCGAGAACATTGCTTTGCGACCGTATAAGCAAATTAGATGGATGAGGCATATAAAAGGTTTTTATTTTTCTACGGTGTGGGCATCTAGGTCTCAACATGGCGAATAAGACAATGGAAAACTTGTGACAGATTTCTTCTACGATTTTACTCAGATGTAAATCCTCATATGGACTAGAGTAAAGTTGTTTCTTTTTTTTTTCATTGTATTAAATAAACATACATTGGTAGAAAACAGTAATAAATAACAAATACATGAGTCAGTATTCTGAATTTTTTTTTGCCTCCCCCAGATTCCATGAGGCAGCCGTTCCTTAAGGGGTGGGATTTGGATTCCAACTGTTTTAAAGTTCGCCATTCTTAGATGGGTTGTAGGGATGTAGGGCAGGAATAGGGGGTAATTGGTTGGGGTTAAAGGTTGGGACATGGTTTTTTCCTTAAATTAGAAGTTTGCAAAGAAAAATCTAAGGCTTGCGTGGGCAGGGTCGCTTCCCTGAAGTAGGCCTATCCGTACCGGGATTGCAGAGAGTGCCTCTCCGCTGAAAAAAATAGCTTTAAAAAAATTAAAAATAACAAATCAGCTGGCGAAGATGGAGTTGTAATAGAAGCCGTGAAGATAGGAGGAGAGAAACTGTTAGAGACATTAACACTATTAATCAACTTATGTCTACATAATGCAACCACCTCTCAAGCTTGGAACAACTCCAGCATAATTCTTTTACACAAAAAAGGTAACATCACTAATATTTCAAATTACAGACCAATCAGCTTACTTTCTCACCTATATAAGTTCTTCATGAAAATAATCTCAATACGCCTAAAAGCTAAATTAGATTTCTATCAAACGCGGGAGCAAGCTGGGTTCCGAACTGGGTTTTGGTCCAAATGATCACCTTCTAACACTAAAAATATTGATCGAAGAAGTCATAGAGTATAATAAATGTTGGTATTAGTTTTTTATTAATTTCCGAAAACATTCAATACCATTGAATTACCAGAAATAACGGCAGCCTTAAGAGAATGCAGAATCGATTAGAGATACGCAAAACTAATAGAACATATATATAGCACTGCTTCAGCCACCATTAAGCTTCATGAATCAACAACATCAAATTGAAAGACGAATCCGACAAGGAGATATCTTATCTCCACAATTTTTTATAGCAGAATTAGTGTAGATGGCGAACATCTGAATCATCTTAGATTCGCAGACGACATCGTCCTGATTATAGATAATATGAGAGATGCAATAAAAATGTTAGGAGAACTGAAACGAGCTGTAGAAAGAAGTAGTCTAAAACCAAACATGGAAAAGACCGAACATGACATATCTGGACAAACTATACAGCAAGTTGATGAATACAATTTGGGGCACGAAATAAGATTGCGCAGAGGCAATCAAAGATGCGAGATCCAGAATTGGCTTGGGGTGGGCAGCTTTCGGAAGACTACGTGATACGTTTAAGAATAACGATATACCTTTCAGTCTAAAACGAAAAGTATTCTAGCAATGTGTAATGCCAGTCATGACATACGGACTCTGACAAGGAAGACAACACAGAAATTAAAAGTAGGACAGCTTGCAATTGAAAGGTGAATGCTAGGCATTACAAGAAGAGATAGAATGTCAAACCGAATTATTAAAGACCGTACAAAGATAGTAGATATTATAAAACGTATTACGGAGCTGAAATAAAGGTGGACCGGTCATGTAGCTTGACGGACAATAGGTGGACGAAGAGAATTGTTGACTGGAGACCACGGCAAGACAAAAGAAGCAGAGGCAGATTACCTAGCCGATATACGGACGACCTAAAGAGAACTGCCCAGAACTGGATGGCGAAAGCACAACGTCAAGGGGACTAGAAGGACTTAGAGGAGGCCTATGTCCAGAACTGGACGAGAGAGGCTGGAGGATGATGTTACTCGTCGTCTGAAAAAAAGTTACGATAATTTTTATACAGTTTTAAAGTATGCAAGGAAACACACCATATAGCCAATAAATATTTATCAATTGACTTTATAAATCACCTAGAGATAACAACGTCAATTCAAATGTTCAAAAATTCAAAATTCATCTATAGCTAACACACCCTCCATTGCTCCCCTACATATAAATGATTCTCAAATAACATGATAAACACAATAAAATTTATTTAATAACGAGTAAACTCCACTGTACTGTAAGCATGGTAAAAAATTTAAAGGAATTTCCTGAAAATTACATTTCTTGAACCTGTTTATAGGACGGAATATAAATTTCAACTTTTCAGGGCAAAAAGATATCCCGGTGTTTCGTACGCATTCTTTATATTGAGATTATAAAAAAAGTTATTATTTTACTGCGTAAACTCGTAAAACCTTAAAGAAAGGAGGATATTATGTTTATGGGTTGTTTTTACTTTTAAACAACCGACAGAGTAAATTTAAGCGGTTTTTTTTTAATAATATTTTGTTACTAGTGAAAGTAATATAAATATGCCACTACTGGTTTAGAGATCCGGGATATTTTTGTTTCAACAGTTTTACTAACACACTGCACACTGCAATTTCTATAATCCATACCGATTGAGGTGTACTCTTTTAGAACGGACTGTAAGATCATACCTGGTAAACCTCCTACTTCCTTTTGGATCAGAGATTGAAACAGACACAACTCCAGATCATTATTACAGAAAAATCTTCTCAAATGGGCAAGTGTTGTCTTTTATGTTAGATTTTTTCATTAGGACATATTGATCTGTAGACAACTAAATTTCTATAACCTGTTTTCTTCTTACTAACACGAAAGAACACCGGCAATGGAAGTTTGTTTCTCTAAAAATCAATAGAAATTGCTGCTGCACTATTTATATTATCGTAAGAACAAATCATACACTGTAATATTTTAACAGAAATTTATGTAATTTTGTAGGCATTGACAATACTAGCGGTTGTATATAAATACTTGTCAATATATAAAGGATGTTTTAACAAGAGGTTTCATTTTAAATTATTGGAAAAATGATTTTTTTTTGTAATGTTTGAGATATGGTCGCCTCGGCTCTTCTTACAGGAAGTCATTCTTTTGAAGAACTAATCCATCACATTTTCGGATAACTGTGGCTCTATTTCCCGAATTTCTGCTTTGATGTTGTCTTTGAGCACTTCAATCGTTTCTGGAGCATTAGAGTACACTTTTTTTTAACACAGCCCCAAAGAAAAAAGTCTAAGGGTATTAAATCGCATGATCTGGGTGGCCAGTTGAAGCCACCATTTCGAAACACTCCAAAACCAGGCAACTTTTCGTGTAATAATCAGATTGTTTCATTTGTATGGCATGTAGCGTTATCTTGTTAAAAATAAGGGTCACACACAGCCAGAGCATCCACATCAGGCCAAAAAATCAATCAGCATCTCATGGTAATGCACACCATTCACAGAGACGATCGCACCAGCTTCATTTTCGAAAAAATACGGTCCAATGATACCGTCAGCCAAAAAACCAAACCAAATTGTCACTCGTTGTGGATGGAGAGGTTGTTCAACGACTTGTCTTGGATTTTTGGAGCGACAGTTTTGCTTATTAACGTAGCCAGATGGATGAAAATAAGCCTCGTCACTTTCTTTCTTTCCATCACCCAATTTACAAACTTACGGCGTTGTCCATGGTCTGCCGGTTTTAATTTTTGTATCAGCTGGACTCTGTAGACCTTTAGCCTGAGATCTTTGTGCAAAATGTAGTGCAGGCTGGCTGTGGATACTCCCCATTGCTGTGAACGTCTTCGAGTTGACATACGCGGGTCTTCCGCTACACTTTCAGCTACAGCAGCAATATTTTCAATTGAGCTGGCTGGGCAAGCACGAGTTGGGTTCTTTACATCCGAAACAACCGGAACGTTTAAGTTTACCAATTAAATTCTCAATTGTGTGATCGAAAGCAGTATGAACTCTCTGAAATTTTCACCATTTTTGTAGTGAATTTTTACAATCTCAGTGCGTTGTTCAACTGTATATCGTTCCATTTTCATTAACTGTGTAGTTTTTACTACTCAAATGTTAAAGAATGACAGCTGCAAATTTGAAACATGAAAAACAGCGCGCAATTTAAAATGAAACCTCTGTGTCAACACCCTTTACATATGCACATAATTGTACACATTTACATTCGGGACTAAATTTTTCGTGTCTTTTAAATCAATAGAAAATTCTTTTTTTTTTGATTTTAGAAATCATGATGTAAAAAATGAAGTTTCTTTTTGTATAGGATACTACTTTTTCTGTCACTCAGAAAAGAATTGTATTACTGAAAAAAAGGGCAATGAACTCGTTTAAAGTGTCAATAACTTTCTTATTTAACGAAAATTTGTATTCCCCTAGTCAAGGGTACTCAAAGGGAGGTAAATCTGGAAAATAGGATGGATGTGGCGGTAATTCATATCACAATTCATAAAATTTGGCTGTGGGACAAATACAGTGTGAATTCTTGCGTTATCCTTGTGAAAGATCACATTTTAGCGTCATATTCCCTTGTTATCGTTTGACCTCTTGTCAAATACTGAAGACAATGCCTTGCGAATATGAAAATACAGAAACATTGCTTTCCTAGCCGATTAAACATCTCTGCGTTATCTAAAAAGTAACGTGAAATACAAATGTATGTTTTGATACTTGGACAATGCATATATATATATATATATATATATATATATATATATATATATATATATATATATATATATATATATATATATATATATATATATATATATATATATATATATATATATATATATATATATATATATATATATATATATATATATATATATATATATATATATATATATATATATATATATATATATATATATATATATATATATATATATATATATATATATACTGCATGACACAGCCAACATGTAACACCCTGTAATTTTTTTATTTTGCAAGTTACATATTTGCATTTTTACATAACAGAATGGGACATTATTAGGCTTTTTATCACTTAAGAAATATTTTTGACTGCAACTTTCTTATTGTTAATAGAATATAAAAATTTGGAAATAGTTATGACTGACTCGTGAGAAAGTAATTTAGTGAGGATGCAGTCAAAAACAGTTGGCCATTGAAACTCTTTGTTTAATGGTTAGGCTTTCGGATTTATTCAACCGTTCTTAAGAACATTTAAAAATTATTAATAATTGGTTTTCAAAAACACAACTATAAGAAAGTTACACTCACAAACGTGAGATTATCCTGTAGAAGTTGACATAATTCTAGGAAATTGAATCATGAAATTGTATAAAAAATTACGGCGAAATAAATGCATTTTTCGGTGATATTTTTCCGGGACAACAGAGCACATGGTTTTAATTTTTAGGTTAGTAGAGATAAGCAATTAACAGTTTTATAAGAGTAACTAGTGATGATCATGTTGCACAGTTGGTAGACATTAACTAAATTTGACCTGAATTACAAAATTTTCGGTAAATTATATATAGTGTGATCTATTACGGTGTAAAAACTTTTTTCATTTTATTTATTAACTAGCCGTGCCCGCGGCTCCGCTCACGTGAACTTGATTCACTAATATCTTCACTGCTCATTCCTTATATTAGTAATAAAATATATCCTGTAACTCGGCCAGAGAACATATGTATGTCTAAAAAAAAAAGCACGTAAATCGGATAACTGGTTCTCAAGTGATAAGCGCACTAACGGAAAAGAGAGACAGAGAGACGCTGCGTTTTATATATATTATATAGATATTCTTCTTTCTCTCATTTGATGAATGTGGTTCCATGTTTGGCTGACGGGTCTACACGAAGTTAGCTTATTATTATTTTGGTTTTTCTTTCTCACATTTGGTCAATGTGGTTCCATGTTTCTACATTATATAGATTATTATTATTATATAAGCTGGCCATATTCTTTGCTACATGATATTGTTTCATATTTAATGGTTTAGGCAGTGTATTGCAGGAGAACACGCTAGCGGCAAACTTTTTTCCGACTTGATTCACTATTATCGTCACTGCTTATTTCTTATATCACCTAACAAAATAAAATATATCCTATATCCTGGTCAAAGAACATATGTATATTTAAAAAAAAAAGCATTTAAATCGGATAAGTGGTCTTCAAGTGATAAGCGCACTAACAGACAGACAGACAGGTAGACAGAGAGACAGAGAGACAGAGAGACGTTTTATTTTATATATATAACAGAATATAGATAATCTGGTCAGAGAACATATGTATGAATTAACAAAAAACACGTAAATCGGAGAAGTGGTTCTCGACTGATAAGCGCACTAACGGATAGACAGGCAGGCAGATAGACAGACAGAGAGACATTGTATTTTATATATTATAGATAACCTGGCCAGAGAACATAGATATGAATTAAGAAAAAACACGTAAATCCGATAAGTGGTTCTCGAGTGATAAGTACATTAACGGACAGACAGACAGATAGACGGACATTGCATTTTATATATTATTATTCTGATTCTTTGCTGCATGATATTGTTCCATATTTAATGGTTTAGGCAGTGTATTGCAAGAGAACGCGCTAGCGGCAAGCTTTTTTCCGACTTGATTCACTATTATCGTCACTGCTTATTCCTTATGTTACCTAACATAATAAAATATATCCTATAAGAGAGAGAACATATGTATGTTTTTTTTAAAAAAAAAAAAACACGTAAATCAAATAAGTGGTTCTCCAGTGATAAGCGCACTAACGGAGAGACAGACAGAGACGTTGCAGATATGTACGTTGCATTTTATATATATATATATATATATATATATATATATATATATATATATATATATATATATATATATATATATATATTATAAAAAAACTGAGAAGAATACACTTACTAGGTAATATTAACAGTAAGGCTGGAATTCAATTGGCAATGAAAAAACAATGGAGTTCGGCATAAACTATTTTTATACATTAGTAATATTGTATAATGTCTTAACTTTGTGATAGATCCTTGGTAAGTTTAAGGATGTAAGAATAAATAATGCTGAGATCTGCCACATCAGTCCTATTCATCGCGCCATCGCTGGCATTAATAGTGACCATTTCCAAAAATTTTCTTTTATAATAGTTGTGCTGTGTGTAAACTATTTTAGGTGTCTTCACGTGACTCTATACCGTAGGTCATTATGGATCTAGTGCATGTCTTGTATATTTTAATCTTGCCGTCTTTTTGCATGTATTGATTAGATCGTACAACCTTTCTTAAGCAGTCCGTGATCTCTGCTGCTTTATTAATTAATCCTCTATGGCCGTTAACTGGGTCGTGAGAGCTTGACAGATCGAAACCAAGGTATTTGAACTGGATTAACTGGTTTATGGGTTTGTCAGCCACCACAAGTTTGCATCAGATGAGGTTTTTAGCAATAGTGATGCTTTTTGGTCTTTTCAGTAGATATGCTCATATTAAACTGTCGACAAGCTTGATAAAATTTAAAAAACTGTCTCTGTAGGTCGACTTCAGTTTCGGCGATCTAAGCTGCATCGTCTGCGTAACAAATCATATTAATTTTGTTGTTACTCATTCTGTATCCCATTCCTTGTAAATTCTATCTTCCTAGAGTCTTCTGTTACTTTGTCCATAAAAAATTAAATATAAAAAATAGAGAGAGTAATAATTCCTATTCAGGTGGACAGGTGAATAAAAAGGGAGAATAATTCTTAGATTAACAAAAAGTATGAATTGAATAAAAATATTCCCGGACATTTTCATCAGTAAAGATATTTTCGGCTATTTTTAAAGTGTTTTATACCAATTATAGTGGTGTTCTTTTCAAATTTTAATATTCTTGTTTTACCGTATTTTGCTTCGAAATAATACATTTTTTAAATGAGCACAATAATAGCTTATTTTCAGATATTTTTCTCTAAATAATACTTAAATTAAGTATGTCTTTAATTCTCTTAGCAAATGGTATTCTTACAATAAAACATAACTTTTAATATAATTTTGATTTAAGAATACAAATACTTGGTGGTGTCTTACTTTAATGATGAACCGATTATACAAAAGTATATTAAATCCTATCAACACTAATTTCAATTTCTCGAAGAAGTTTCTTGTGTATGAATAAAATATAACATTTTCGCAAGTTTTAAACTCTAAATGACTCCACAATCTTTTTTCTTTTTATTCCTTAGGTGCCGTTTGTTATTCCGCATGTCTTTTTTTCTATTCCTATTATTAATATTTGTCATATGCTCTGTTCAGTCTATCTTAACATAATCACTGCGTTCATTATACTACACCAGTTTCTTTGTTAAGGAGCGATGAATGTTATTTGCAACCTAGCCTTTTTTTGGAGTCTTATAGACAATATCTTACCTTGTTTTATAATATTTGTAAGTTCCCTTTTCACACCGTCTTATCGTAAAACTTCATCATTTGATATGTAAGCAATCCAGTGAATATATAGTAGTACTTTGGTTTAACGGTCTTGTTTCAAATGTTCATGTTTCGACAAAATATAATAGAGTTGGTCATTGATAGGGTTCAGTTCCTTATTATTGAGTGTCTAGTGGATGAACTTTTGCTTTATCAAATTAAAGTTATAATATAAATAATAAAGTACCGAGTATGATATTGATACCAGTACTTTTATAAAGTGTTTTTCTTAACCTAGCATTTCTGAATTGTATCGAATACCTCTAATGATAATGCTCTGTTTTTATCTATTTGGTAACGTTATTTCAGTACAACTGGCATGTCCTTGAACACAATTTTATTTTACTATTAAACGGCCCGAAAATATCATATATTCTACATCGACTTTATTCAGAGACATTTCCTAAAAAATAAGCCGTAAATAACGTAGTCAAAATTTCAAGCTCTTGGGGCCACTTAGTACATATGAAATCTGTGAGAAATTTATGTCCATTATACCAAAAATTCTAAGAGCTTGTCAGGAGAGCAGAAGCAAAGAACAACTTCTTGCATATAATTCCTTACATTTCTCTGGCCTAGTAATAATTATTGTCGCCTTTTTATCATGCGTTTGTAAAGCTGATTCATAATAATTGGAACAACATAACCTAAAAGCATTTTATATATATAAAATATGTGAGATTTAGTGAAAATGTTTAAAGTGTACAAGTTTGAAAAGTAGGTTCCACAGAAAATAAGCCAGGCCAACAGTAATCAGGAAATTAGCCTTTACTCTCGCTTGTCATGTCAAAATCATTTACCATTTTTGGAACAAACTGTGACAGGATACGAAAAATTAATCCCAACGGTTAAATAAAGATAACGCTCCAATATGATCTACCAAAATTAGACCAAAACTGAGAAATGGTGATGTGCTATCGATAAAAATTTAAAGGCATAGTTCATTACGGGCTACTACCAACCAACCAAGCCATCACCAACTTTCTCAACAATTGGAGACACTTCGTCAGTTTTTAAGTCATTCGAGTTTTTTCAGCATGATAATGCTCGATCACAGGTTGCACGAATCTTTACATATATAATAGGACTAAAATCGTGGGGTTTAATTTTCAAAAGCATTCTCTAGTGAAAAAATGATGGTTCGTGAGCTGTATTCAGAGCCTACAAAGGCAACCCTATATATTTTCACGAATACATTTTCATGCTAAAAATTGGTGTTCTGTATTAGTACACTCAGAGCTTTAAGTTATCTATAATCTATAATATATAAAATGCAAAGTCACTCTGTCTGTCTGTCTGTCCATTAGTGTGTTTATCACGCGAAAACCACTTATCCGATTTATGTGTTTTTTTTTTAAATTCATACATATATTCTTTGGCCAGGTTACATAATAATAATAATAATCTATATCTATAATATATAAAAAATGCAACGTCTCTCTGTCTGTCTGTCTGTCCATTAGTGCGCTTATCCCTCGAGATCCACTTATCCGATTTACGTGATTTTTTAAATTCATACATATGTTCTCTGACCAGGTTATAGATATATATTTTATTACGTCTATAATATATATAAAATGTAACGTATATCTGTTTGTCCGTTTGTGCACTTATCACTGGAGAACCACTTATCCGATTTACGTGCTTTTTTTTTAAACATGCTAAACCATTAAATATGGAACAATATCATGTAGCAAAGAATATCTATAATATATATATATAAAATGCAACGTCTCTCTGTGTGTCTGTCCGTTAGTGCGCTTATCACTAGAGAACCACTTATCCGATTTACGTGCTTTTTTGTTAAACATACATATGTTCTCTGGCCAGGTTATTGGATATATTTTATTACGTTAGGTGACATAAGGAATAAGCAGTGACGATAATAGTGAATCAAGTCGGAGAAAAGTTTGCCGCTAGCGCGTTTCTCTTACAATACACTGCCTAAAGCATTAAATATGGAACAATATCATGTAGCAAAGAATATAATATATATAAAATGCAATGTCTCTCTGTCTGTGTGTCTGTCCGTTAGTGCGCTTATCACTCGAGAACCCCTTATCCGATTTACGTGTTTTTTTTTTAATTCGTAATTTGTTCTCTGGCCATGTTATCTATAATCTTCTATCTAGAATATATAAAATGCAACGTCTTTCCGTCTGTCTGTCTGTCCGTTAGTGCGCTTATCACTTGTGAACCACTTATCCGACTTACGTGTTTTTACAAATTTAAACATATGTTCTATATAATTCGATATAAGCCTAGATAATGGGAGATAAGGAGAAATATTGGGAGATAAGTCGAGATAAGGCTCGATAATGGGAGATAAGGTGAGTTAATGGGAGATAAATATAAATAATGGGAGATAAGGAGAAATAATGGGAGATAAGCAAAGATAAGTCTAGACAATATGAGTTATGGTGAGATAATGGGAGATAAGGAAAAATAATGGGAGAAAAGGAGAAATATTGAGAGATAAGTCGAGATAAGCCTAGATAATGGGAGATAAGGTGAGATAATGGGAGATAAGGAGAAATAATGGGAGAGAGAAATAATGGGAGGAGAAATAATGGGAGATAAGCAGAGTTAAGGCTAGATAATCGAAATTATGTAGAGATAATGGGAGATAAGGAGAAATATTGAGAGATAAGGGGAAATAATGGGCGATATTTTATTTCGTTGGGTAAATTAAGGAATAAGCAGTGACGATAGTGGTAAATCAAGTCCACGCGAGTGGAGCTGCAGGCCCGGCTAGTATATATATATATATATATATATATATATATATATATATATATATATATATATATATGGCATGGATGGCTTAAAACGACCATGATCCCATCCTTAGGTAGATTTTGATATGGCATTATAACAGACTTAATGTTGAACGATTCATATTTTTACTCGAAAATTACATTACCTCATAATAAACAGTTCGTCTTACAGTTAGTAGTTATAATTTTTCGAACAACAAAAATATTACACTGAAGTATTTAATTAATTTGTGAGGAGAAATGCGAATAATCAAAAAAAAACAAAGAGAGAAAGATTAAAAGGACACGGCTCACTAAGGGTACAGTTAGAAAATTTAAACCCTGGCTTGTATATGAATTATATTATATCCATTCATATATTAATTTTAATAACATTAAATGCCCTGCCTACTTAGATATCAAGTTTTTATGGAATATTTTCATAAAGTTAAATAACAAATTTTTCATAAGGTCAACTTAAAGTAAGCAAACAAAACACTCGCATATCATTTTGCTGCGGAAAAATAAAATTTATATTCTGTGCTTTAAACACGTTCAAGAAACGTAATTTTCTTCGAAGTTCTTTATAAATTTTTATAAAACTTGCAAAACTTTCATGTTATATACTTTTATTAAACAAGTTTTATTTTCTTCAATTGATTATCTCACACAAAAACTTAATGGAATAGTCGTGAAGTAGCAGGAAAGTTACAAATAAACAAATTTGTGAATAGAGCTATAATGATTTTGGTAAATACTTTATACTTGTGTGTAAAGAAAGTATGGTAGGTGCACAAGTAGTCGACCGAATAACGTTGAGGTTACGTTAATAGTAGCTTTAATGAAATCCGTCATAGTATTTGGACCCTTTAGGTAGCAATATATCGTATTTCAACTCTTTCCTTTACATTAATGCATTTTGACAAATTATATAATTATTTTTCTCTCGAATCAATAAACAAATAATGTACGGACGGAACAGCACCAGTTGTCGACCACTCTATCCCAGTAGTCGACATGTCTATGCCCCAGTAGTCGACCATTCGCTAAATAATAGTATTCTGCAGCTCTAAATGAGGTAGTGGGGTATTTTTCAATTTTTTCGGAGAATAATAACAGCATGTTACTTTTCCTAACATGAATTTTGTTATCAAATAAACTTTTGCCATGCCATTAAAAAAGAACAAGTTAATTTTCACCTTTTGTATTTTTCATAAGTGATCTTTATATTTTATATTACAATAATCATAGACATGAATTAAAGCATTTTGAGTTTAAATCTAGTCAGTACAATAACGACATCAAAAATATAAAACTACAATTACTTCTCGGAGCCTTTTTTCACATCTGTTTTCCTTGCTTTAGAGCCTGCTGCTTCTTTTTTTTCAATTTTAGCAGCAGCAGCTTGTTCTTTTTTAATTGTATTTTCTTCTTTTCCTGCTTGTCAATTTTAATTACTTCTTTCTTCCTCAATCCTTTTACAGACTCACGCCATGCCTTTGACGAAATAGCAGAGACTTTCTTTTTTAGCTTGCGTTTAAGATTTGCACAAATAGGGTTGGGATAGCAGAGATGTGAAGAAATGCTTGTGTCATATGTTTTTTGGATAATCATTTCTGAAGAACTTAATTCTGAAACAAAAATTAAATCCGAGTGGAAAGCTTGTAAGTATATCATCTCCATTTAAAAGATGCAAGTGGCTTGAGAGAATAAGATTACCTGACTGTGTGGTTATAGGCTTCACGGCCTCATCAATCCCCATCAAATCGTCGAGTAGAATACGAACATTAGCACTGGAGTAATCACTATTCTCTGGAATAGTGATAGAAATATATAAATAAAAGTAAAATAAACCTCATAGAATTATTAATTCAAAATTGGTAATAAAATTCAAATACCTGGTTCATCTAAATGTGGTGATTGTTGTCCAGTAATCTGTTGAGCAGTATCGCCGGTCAGTTGCAGAGAGTTGAATAAGGAGCATCGGAGGAAAACTGTTCTCCCTATCCTTTTCCTATTTTTGATAATCCCATTTTTTCAGGTAAAAAATGCACATGGCACACTCAGTATATCTAGCGTCCCAAGTGGGCTGTAGCTCACATTTAAGGGAAAAAAAAAACAAAAAAAAACGGAAAAACCTCTTCATTTATTGTTTTATGGTCACCGACCATCCCATGCGCGTCGACTGTACGCCACAAGTACCAAAAAATAGCTTTACCGCCTCTTCTCGACAGGGCCAATTTCTCTTTAAATGGTGGTCGACCACTGGTGCACATACCCTATACATCACGAAGGTCTTAACAGTAGAACAGTTGTTCTTAAGTTTATATGGTTTTGAAAATTCTATTTGCGAACAATTTTTGTGGAAAAGTCTACTAAATCACGATGAAAAAATATTGTATATTTTAAAATTTACTTGAAATAAGGTATTTCAGATTACTGATAGTATATAATATTCCAGCCTCCTACGATATTTTAAATTGGATGAAAAAACCCACCTGTCTGCTAAACTTTCTAAAGCTGTAATAAAAGATAAAATATTTGAGACACTCAGTAATAATATTATAGCAAATTAACATAGTTTTTACAATAGACATTTAAATGTGACGAATTTTGAGATTTACTAGAACTTTTACATTTCCTCAGAATAAAAAAAGGAAATAAACTTCATTTACACGGATCTATTAAAAGCCTTCCACATGTCCATTCCCTATTAATAAAGAAACTGTTCGAGTTTGGCGTGTTTGGAACTTGGTCCAATTGGATTGAGTCTGGTTTGCAGTATCGTCTGTTTTTGTAGCGTAAAATATATTACAGGCCTTACACACAAAACCCGAAATTTCTTTACTATTTTTTTATTATGTCATAACTTAAGTTGTTATATTCTGTTTTAAAATACTCTCCGTCCATCATCTACAATCTGATCTTGACAAATTTGTTAATGATGTAATCGTAACCATTCAAAGATTAATGCTTCTCAGTGTAAAGTTATAGACTTTTAACGATGTTTGGATTTGTTGAAGACTCTAACATAAATTTAGAAATACAGAAAAACGTGCGTTAATGATCATTTCGTTATTTTCAATGTAAAACTATGGTTTATTATTTTTAAGATAACTTGAAATACTTGATTTTATACTGTAATAAATAAAATGCCCAATTTTGTAAAATATTTATTATATAAGCTTCAGTTTCCCTATAGCAATTATCAAATAAGATTTCTATTTTTTTTAACTCGAGAGGCCGCCATAGACACGTACCCTTTTCCTTTTTGTATACTGTTATCGGTGGTATTATTGACTGTAGTCCATTGTTATTTTTGATTTTACTGTTATTACCATTCAACGCACCTAGCGATCAAGATACAACGAACAAACTGTGGTAATTTTAACCTAAATTTTTCTTTGTTAAACAGAAGGCTGCAACATTGATGATATGTGCTTGTTTCTTATCATATTGTTTCTGGTAATATTACACATGTTCCATATAATAAATTGTACTTAGAATTTTATTGATGTCTTTGAGAAATGTAGAAAGCGGAGAATGAAACAACAGGAGCCGATGGCAGCAAGGAACCGGAAGGCGACCACATTCGATCTGAACTTTGTTTTCATCGTTTGCATTTTTCGTTCAATTTGACCATTAGAAATACTATAATTGTAAGCCTTAGAGAACCTAGTGATCTAGATGCTTGTCCGTGGTATTGAATATAATTTAGGGTTTTTACAAATACTATTCCAGAATTATAACATGAAAATTAATGTCGCGAAAACTAAATGTCTAACAATCGCTGAGGAACCAGTACGGTGCAAGCTAGAGGTGGAGAATGAAATAATTCAACAAGTGATGTCTTTTCCCTATCTCGGAATTTTGGTAACTAATTATGGATGGATGGATGTTGTGGGGATTAGGTGTATAGACTACTAGAATCATTTAATACCCCGTAATGTAACTAGTTATGGTGATATACATGAAGAAGTGAAGAAACAAGCAAATAAAGCCGCTACAGTATCCGGCGTACTCAAAGACGTAATATGGAGAAATAAAGATCTATACATAGCTAGTAAAGTAAAAATATATAAGAGCTGTGTAAGGCCAATACTTGCCTACAGTATAGAAACAAGATCGGACACACGAAAAACTAAACAGACACTAAGAACTGTTGAAATGAAAATATTAAGAAGTATAACGAGAAGAATATTAGCAGATAGAATAAACAATAAAACCATAAGGGAAGAGTGTGGCGTGGAGGACATAGTGAAATGTGGAAGAAAAAGGAGAAAATGGAGAGAACATGTGCAACGAATGGGCGATGAATAACTAAGATATGCGTAATTAGCATACCACATGGAGAGAGACCAAGAGGAAGACCTCCAAAACGATAGAAGGACAGCTGGACTTCCACCTCTCAAGAACTGATTAAAAAAAATCCCGAAGTAGAACAGGTCACTGACCTACAAATAAGAAGAAGAAGACAAATACCATTATTTACGAATACAGCAATTTTAATCAAATTTAACCAACTGATGGTTTTCACAGTTTCTCCCATTCTGTTATATACCCCGTAATAGCTGACATGTCAATAGGGTTGAAAGGAAGCTTTTAAGCTAATTTTAACCTTCCGTGATAACAAATAAATTAAATAATGCGTTATTTGAAGATAAGGCATTAAATATCCACTCATTACTATACTATTCCATATATGTTTATGAGATATTAGTGTTGTAATGATAATAAAAATAGTAATTTTATTACTTATTTATAGTACTTATTAAAGTACTGGGCTTAATACAATTTGTTAAAAAGCCCTTTTCTTTGACATGAAGTTTTTATTTCTCAAATTATTTCAGTTGTCGTAGAAGTTTACTGACAATGGGTAATAATGATGTTCATAGTTGCTTAAATAATGTCATAAGAGCATCAAATATCAGAATATGACAGTTTGCAATCTAATAAATGAATATTTGAAAACTTTTGCATCTTAATTATTTCTATTCGATCCGATATCATTTCATTTTAATGCTGTAAGTAAATTATAATTGTCTTTATTTGGCGAAAATAAAAGTTTGTTAGACTATAATCTGCTGTAAATTATTAAAATATAAAAATTAGCTTTACTGGCACTTTTTAGGAAATCAGATCATAATTTTATTAGAGCACATTATTTCGTCGCTGAATTCCTTATAAGATACTTAACAAGAAAGATCAATTAGAGCTATATTTAGTGTCTTAATTTCAAAAATTGCAAAATTTTTAGTGCCTACGGTAAACTGAATTTGCTATTTTTAAATAACGTCAAGAACTAGGAGAGACATTTAGAATCTATTCTAGTTGACTTTGTTCGGTTTGGATATTATCATCACTATCAGTTAATATGTCAAAAACAGCGCTTTTTAGATATCAATATCTCAGACCATTGAATTTTGTCATATGAAATCTTTTATATAGCTGCATAATATGTCAAATACGACAATAATATCTAATTACTCTTAAATAAGGAGAAATAACCTATTACAGACAATTTTTAAAATGTTATATATTGAGTTTTAGAATTTTAATTCGTAAATTGTACAAAAGATAAAGATCTCAAATTTGAAACACACATAAACATAAGATTACGAATTTGATAAGAAAAATAGAAATATAGAGTACATGAAACGTAGAATATTAAAAATATTAATTAAATATTAGGATACAAGCAACCATAGAATGATAATTCAGAAATTTTGTTTGTCAAGAAATTTCTTATAACAAATTATATATATTAAAGTCGGTTAGGATTTTTCTACAAAGTCCAAAACGTGAAGTGCTTCTTGCACAGAGTGGTCGTTATCTGTGTCTAGTATTAAGTACATGAATCTGAACATGAAAGATGAACTTATTTCTGTGATGAGAAGTGTTCAAGAAGTTATTCTTTTATAAACAAAAATTGTAAGATGCAACTTATTTGCGATATTTTCAACCAATTAATCCCCTAACATGTTCTGATAAACGCTACAATTCTCCCCAACAATATTCAGATCGGCAGAGTGAGCTTTGAACTCTCTGAATATGCTCTTTTGCACAGCATTTAAAAATGAACCATAGACAAAGCTAAAATAGTCACCAAAAATATGCCCTAACCTTGCAGTTTTACAAATAGTCGTACTCTGTTGGCTTTGGTTCCCTAAAGAATAAGATTACACATTTCACTAGGTAGAATTTGAAATTTGGAATAACAAATTATATCGGGTATATTTAGGGCAAGAATTGAGTCCTGGGGGACAACTCTTGACTTTACAAGCAGCAAAGGTATCGTGCTTTAATGTAATACTATTCTTTGAAGCCTGTTTGAAAGGTATGGTTGAAAAAATCTCACAAAAACCCAGTAAACCATAATATTTTAGTTTGGCACGAAGTAATACGCGTAAATGGTATCGGCTGCCTTAAAAAAGTCCAGTATTACTAATCTGGCAACATAACCATTATCGAAGTTCCTACACGATGTTGTTCCAAACGTAGAAGACAGCAGCTGCAGTTAATTCTCTAAAATTTAATAATAATTTTTGCACTACTGGTAAAGAATTCTGAAATCTGTATATTGTAGTCTATTATGAAAAAAAACGTTACGATATTGTAATAAAAAATCTACACAAATGTACAAAATTATTGAACGATTATAGTAGAATTATGTATTATCTTTTTGTATACTCTGTAGGTGAGTTAGTCGTAACGTAGTTTATATTATTCATATTTAGTTTTCTGGTAGCTAAAATATTAGTCCACTATTCTGAGGTGCCATAGTTAATTTTAATAAAAAAAAATGTATACCGCTCCTTTCTGCGGTACAGAAAGTGCATTTTGCAGTAAAACCACAAGCATAGTAAAGATAAAACACAGTAGCTTTAGTAGCTTTAGAAAATTTTTAGGTCCTCTTTTTTTTATTACGCATGCGTCCCCTATCACATCAATATGGCTACCAGCGCGTTTGCGGGTTTTGGCTATATCTTGATTTCAAGGAGAATCTTTTTATTACGTGCTACGAAATTCATTATTAATAATTTTCCAGTACGTAAATGACTCGTTTGACGTTACCATTTCGAATAATTATAAAAACGATGTCAAGAGGAAGTTTTTGCCGGACCGATTGGTGCAGTGGGTTAAGGTGCCTGCTGTTGATCAAGAGGTCAGCGGTTCGATTCCGTGTGTCGGCTGGGTGTTTGTAATTTGTCTCATGTATGTATGTATGTGTAGATTTGTGTGTATGAAAAATAAAGTGAGAAAGCTGGCTAATTGGTATACACCAACGCCATAAAACACAATAAAAAAAAAGACGAAGTTATTGTTGTGCGGTTAGTGCTTGTAAAAATATATGTGGTATTTCCAAAAGATAATTTATTTCTCATTCTTTATTTCTATTACGCAATATATTGTATATAGATTATGATAATTGTGTTTTCATATTAGAGATACATTTTATTTGTAAAATAGTGGATGTTTTATTATCTGAAATAAATCAGTTCATGGATTTATTTTTTTTATATAAATAGTATATTGGCAGGAAAAGTCATTAATTGTATCAAAATTATTATATTAGATTTAACTAATGATAAAACGGAGCAAAAGTGTGTTGGCTTAATTTTTAGGTTCAGAAGGCGATCTCATTTTAAAAAGATAATTATAATTATTTTCAAACCCTCCAGATTACTGAAAATTGCTGAAATATAAGGAGCATGATTGTTGACATTATACGTGTGAAGCTGAAGGTGTGCAGAGATATATTCTCAAAATGAACCTTTTTTCCCCCCGGACAATATCTCTAATAGTTAAGAAATAGAAATTTAACAATGAGATATTTAAATCAGTAATGTGCAAAAGCGTTGAAATCAAATGTACTTTTTCCTTGTATTTGTTGCCTTTTCCCCTCTTTTTTGTATATTGATTTTAATAAGAACTTGATAAAAAAGTTTCTAAAATAAAATTTTTTTTTCGTTTTTTTCTTCCTTTCGGTCAGCAAAATTCATTTTTATTCTACAGGTTATAGTAGAGGTCAAAATAATGATGTGATAGGCATAGTTTAGATACAGCCAGATTACGATTTTATTCTCTCTGGGGTATCGCCAGGAGTAGGGTCCTGAGTTTTGGACCTCGAAAAACTTGTCCTCTTTTGTTGATAAACGATTGAAGTTTTTAAAAAGGCGTTTAGAGCTTAAAATGCAAATAACTCCTATTATATATGTCGGATCGAGATAAAAGAAAACCCAAACTTTTCGTAATGAAATTTCCGACAAATCGTCGTTAGTTTTAAGTCGCTCAAGTGTAACCTACAGAATTGAAAAAATAGGCAAAAATCTGTTGTTTTTTTCATTTTATTGTACAGGTCGACTAAGTGAACCGATTCGCTTGAAACTTTCAGAAAATATTCGTTTTATTATTGCAAAAATACCCTGAAATTTTGGTACCAAAATATTGAACTCAGTGGACACAATTGAATTTGTTTTTTAAAATTTGAATTGCCCGCCATTTTAAGCCATTTAGTCCAAAATGGATCTATTTTTTTCAAAATTTAGGTCTCGACGTCAGCTTTCCGAAACCATTAAAAAAATTTATTTTGGAGTCATTTTAACCGTTTTTCTACATTTGTTTATTAATCAAATAACAACTGGCATTTAAAAAAAAAAATGTTAACGAAAATGATTTTCTTTTTAAATAAAATTTTCATTTTTTGTTTTCAAAATGGCCGAAAAAACGCATTTGTTTTTATTTTATTAATAAACAAATGTAAAAAAAGAACGGTAAAATTACCCCACAAAAATTTTTTTTAATGGCATCTGAAAGCTGGCGTCAAGACCTAAATTAAAAAAAAAAAGATAAATATTTTTGAACCAAAATTGCAGGGTATTTTTGATACAACAAAAGGCATATTTTCTGAAAGTTTTAAGCTGATCGGTTCACTCAGTCGGCCTGTACAATAAAATGAAAAAACAAAACAGTTTTTTTTGTCGGTTCTTTCAATTTTGAGCGATTTAAAACCAACGAATATTTGTTGGAAATTTCATTACAAAGAGTGTAGTTTTTTTTTTATCTCGATCTGACATATATAACCGGAGTTATTCGCATTTTAAGCTCAAAAAACGCGTTTTGAAAATTTCAATTGTTTATAAACAGAGAGAAGTTTTTCGAGGTCCAAAACTCAGGACAATACTCCTGGTGATACCCCAGAGAGAATAAAATCATAATATTGCTGTATCTAAACTGTGCAATTTCAAATGTTTTTTTACAGCACTAATAGGATTGTCCTTAAAGAAGGAATTTGACTACTTGAAAAACTCGCAAGCATCATACCAGAAATATGGCGACAGGTCATGTGATCATTACAAACTCGTACCCTTTGAGATCAATGGTACCGAGTCAGACGGTTGCTACTGTGTTTTGTGTTTACTGTGCCACAAGCTTCTCATTTATTTTTATTATCCTACTATCCCCGATGTGTAACTGTCACCACAAAATCTACAATTCGTTAAAATCCTCAAACATAAAAAGATATTTTCTTATGACACTATAAAAAAACCTAAATTTAAATACAACCTTAAAAATAACTGCTCGTAAAATGTTTTATTATAAGAAAAAAGTACAATGTATCATACAAAACCATTGTAAAAATCATAAAATGAATTGGGGAAAATTTTAGACACATATATTTTTCCTTAAATATGTTTCTGGAAAGCCGTTGGTGTTTTTCATTTATATAAAAACTTGTATAAAAAAATAAAATAAATTTATGAAAAAGCGTAAGTGGAATATGTGTTTACCTTTCATAATTAGTATGCATAAAAATATATGATACGTTATCTGGAGATCACCGTTATCATCATCCGTTTTGTTCCTGCATTGACAGTACAATTATCTCCCCTCTATGTATAATTGACAGATTCTAAATACATGTTTCGCTTACATGTTTTTCTCTTTATGTATAACACGCCGCTCTGGTGAGAAGAAAAACATTCTACCAATAGACAACGTATGTCTTTCATAAAATTGTTTCTCGTCAAATAAATGATCCATTACAAACTTCAATAAGCCCATTAAGGGTGAGTGGAAAACACTGGACAGGATTGCAATTATATCTTATGCAAAAAAAAAATACTTTACTACCTTTCTGTGCAACGCCAATAAAAACTAAATGATCACATATAGTCTGGAAGTAAAACCTGCTATGGAGACGCACTGGTGTTGTCACTTATATTTGTATATATAGCAGGTTATATGTGGTTATATATAATATTTCGCCCTTTCTTATAAATATAATGGTATTTACTTTCTTCCCAATAAAATTAAGCACTTCATTGGATTAAACTTACAATGACATTATGAAACCAGTCAACCAAGGTTTTTTTTTCAATTTTAGATGTATAAAAATACTGTTCCGATTCCTTTGTGTGCTATCCAATCAACCAGTTTTCTGGCCAGGTTATAAGTGTGATAACGTAATAATTTAAATATGTGGAGCCTTTGGTGAAAAATTCGAACTATTTAAATACGCTGGGGGGGGGGAGAATAATTAGTCTTTATATCTAAGCCAACAAAGCTTTTCAATATGGGTCAGGACAATAGAAGACTGTTTTCCTAGTGAAACTAAAATGGACATTATCATAAGGGCACGTAACAATAAATTTCTAAACATTCTGATGCCAAATAGGGAGGACAGGACGAATAGAGCTATATTTCTAAAAAGAGAACTCCAGATAGAATACAGGTGGATCTGAACTGACAGAATACAACGGAGCAGGTGCGCAGTTTTACTGATGGAAATCTATATTATTCCTATGTCTTGTTAGGATGCTACATACATTTGCTCCGCTAGCAGTGCAGGCCTGATGTCTTTAAAGAAAGACGGAGTAAACTCACAGTTGATAAGCGAGTGCTTGGGCTTATTGACCAATTAAGCTCGTAAAAACAACGTGGGTTGCGTATCAGGTCATAAGGGTCTCTATAAAGTACTGATAGCTGATACAAAGGCTAAACATGAGAAATCCAATTTGAAAATTTACTCTCAATTCTAAAGGCTAATGACCTGTTATAATTTTAAAATAAGGTAGGTTCACAACGGGCTCCTAAGAGTTAGTCTCATATCTGCAACTCAGACTCTAAAACATTTTAACATTCTTGACTAAAACTAGAAAAATGCTTTTTATCACATTCTAGATAAAAATAACGGCTCATAAAATGTAAAATGTATCATACAAAACTACTGTAGAAATTGTAAAATGAATTGGGGAAAATTTCAGACACATATATTTTTCCCTAAATATGTTTCGTTGGTCTTTTTCATTTATATAAAAAATTGTATAAAGAAATAAAATAAATTAATTAAAAATTGTAAGTGAAATATGTGTTTACCTTTCGTAATTAATACGTAGAAAAATATGTGATATGTTAACGGGATATCACCGTCAATAGGTTTTGTTCCTGGATTAACAGTCCAACAGTCTCCCCTCTATGTGTTTTTGACAGATTCTAAATACATGTTTCGCTTACAACTTTTCCTCTTTATGTATAACAAGCCGCTCTGGTGAGAAGAAAAATATTCTACCAATAGACAAAGTATATCATTCATAAAATCGTTTCTCGCCAAATAAATGATCCATTACAATATTTAATAAGCACGATAAGGACAAGCAGAAAACAGTAGACAGATATGTAATTTTATAATATGCAAAAAAAATTCCTTTACTACTTTTCTGTGCAACACCGATAAAAACTAAATGATCACATGTAGTGTGAAACTCCGCTTTGGAGACGTACTGGTGTTGTCACTTATATTTGTTAATTTTAATAGCAGGTTATATGTAGTTATATATAATAGTTCGCTCTTTTTAGTGTTCCGTACGGAACACTTATAAAATCACTTCGATGTCTGTCCGTCTATCACACCCGATTTTCTCCGAAACTATTTGACATAGAAAGTTAAAATTTAGCAGTAATATAGGAATTGATAGTCTTGTCACAGCCGTGTAGTTTTGAAAGTTAAATTTTGCCTTAAGGGGTTAGTTTTAGGGGGAGAAATCGAAAGTGAAAAAAAAATTACTAGGTTATCGAGTGGGGTGTCAAATGAAGGCTTGTAAAGAGAAGAGTAAATAAATATATATAATGTAATAATTGCGCACCATTCTCTTTGTACTATTTTTAAAAAAGTGCGAAAAATCACTGTCCTCCCCCCTTATCTCGAAAAGTACTGATCAAAAAATTTTGAAACAAATTCTGGAATATTCTCTACAACATGTATATTGAACGAAAATTATCACGAGTGTATTACCTTTAATAATTTATCTAGTATATATAAAAAAAATCAGGTTTCACTAAAGATCGAAAAAAAACTTTGTTGAAAACTCATTTGGGATGTACTTGGTGAACTCACTGATCACTTTATACTGCCGTAATATTTTTTTTTATTTTAAAAGCAACCAACGTACGGAACACTAATTGCGCAAGTCCAACTTGCACCGGTTATTTATAAATATATTTTTTCTTCTCTATAAAATTATGCACTTCATTGTATTAAACTTAAAATGACATTGTGAAACAAGTCAACCAAGGAATTTTTTCAATTTTAGATATATAACAACACTATACCGATTCGTTTCTATTCTGTCCAATCAACCAGTTTTCAGACCAGGTTATATGCGTGATCACGTAATAATGTAAATATGTAAAGCCTTTGGTGAGAAATTCGAACCATTGGAATAAGCAGGGGAGAGAATAATTAGTCTTTATATCTAAGCCAACAATGCTAGAAGACTATTTTCCTAGTGAAACTAAAATGGACATTATCCCAAGGGCACGTAACGATAAATTTCTAAATGTTCTGATGCCAGATAGCGAGGACAGGAAGAATAGAACTGTATTTCTAAGAAGATAACTCCAGATGGTATACAGGTGAATCTGAATAAACAGAATACAATGAAGCATTTGCGCAGTTTTACTGATGGAAATCTATGTCATTCTTGTATCTGATTAGAATGTTACATACTTTTGCTCCGATAGTAGAGCAGCCCTGGCACCTTTAAAAGAAGACTTACCCTGTCTTCTTTTCGTGGTTGATAAGCCAGTGCTTTGACATATTGACGAATTTAGCTCGTAGAAACCACATGGATTGTGTACCAGGCCATAAGAGTGTCTATGAAATACGAAGTTCAAAAACGGGTTTGAGTTCAAAAAGTTAAGGACTGCCATATATTGAGATAAAAATATACAGGATATTCAATTTAAAAAGCTGATATATCGAAATGTTCTCATTTTGTTATCGCCACTAATAACAGACAATATTTTTCTTAATAAGAGAAATAAAATTAAGAGACACCTAGTTCGATATAGACTCTTAATTTAATCCATACTATTCGACCTGTTTACGTAAGCAAAAATTTTTGAACTGGTTATTTAACGGATAGATCCTGCAGTCAGGAGAAAACCTATAAACATGTGCTCCGAAATTTTTGTTCTTCAAAATAAAGAGTATATAAAATTATGCTCTAAGGCATCTGAGTACAAGAGGATAATACTATAAGATACTAATAGAGTAAAAACTTTGAACACGAATATATAAATATTTGCAGTAATTTTATCCGGCTGTTAATTTTGTAATAGTGGTAAAACCATTAAACAAAAATTAGTTTTGCACCTTTCACGGTATTTCTGTGTTATCATAGTAAGATTGGTTTTCTTATCCGTTGTCTGAGAGTCCAAGTTCCTGCACAGCTTGTTACAATTAAAAAATTCTAAACTAAGTATTAAAGGGAGTTACAAGCGATTGATTGCCAATTACTAAAAATTAAACGTTACAGGAAAAAGATATTAAACAAACAAATTAAAACAAAGAAAATTATCATCATGATAACAACCTTAAAGTACCCGCGAAGGAGTGAAAAGGAAGGTGCGTGTACGTAGTATATACGAATTAAACGAACACGTACATTGTTCAAGAGAATGGTAATATAAGAGAAAAACAGTAAACGGTCCCGTGAGGGGCACACGCTGCCGGCGGTGAACTATCACAATCACTAAATACGTTCAAAGGGGAACAAGATGGGAAAGAAATTCACGAGGATAGACGATGACTCCAACTGAACACTTTAAAGTGCTGCTCTTCAAAAAGGACAGCGGACAGAATTTTTTGCAATTCCACTCTAACGCACAATAAAAGTCCAAATAATACTACGTACGAGTCCAGCATCACGTGCGGTACAGATGACTTAGAGTCAGATAGAACTCTTAGTTGGAGGGGCTTCTTTCATGGCCTACTGTCTGGTCTGATTTATTATTTGGTCCCACAACTACGATTATTCAAAAACTACAAGAAATAAGGCTGGAAAATTAAGGATCTGTGCAGAATATTCCAGAATATTTTCAAAATTGTTTCATCAATACTTTTCGAGATAAGGGGGGAGCAGCAATTTTTCGCCATTTTTAAAAAATAATACAAACAAAAGTGTGCTCAAGTATTACATTATATATATTTTTGAACTTTTTTTTTTTAAGACCCCACTCGATGACCTGGTAATTTTTTTTTTTATTTCCTATTTCACGCCCCAAAATTAACCCCTTAAGTCAAAATTTAACGTTCAAAACTACACGGGTCTAATGAGGCTATCAATTACTATATTGGTGCCAACCTTCAACTTTATATGTCAAATAGTTTCGGAGAAAATCGGGTGTGACAGAGAGATATCGAAGTGATCTTATAAGAGTTCCGTACGAAACACTAACAATAAGAAAAAAGAAAGTCTAACAATATGCATACAGAATTGCGCACTCGCATTGTGTTTCTGTAACAGATAAAAAGGAAGAAATGCCATTTTTTGGTAACGAATATAAATTTATTTTTTCTAAGAATGTTCATTTACCATTTGCTTAGTTGAATAACCTCCGAGTTTAAAAAGAAAAAGGAATATTACTTTGCCATTCATCACATGTTGAAATAGCATTGACTTTTTCGATTAAAGAAATACCATAATTTTGTAGTTTATCCGGACCGATTGGTTTGTTTATTTTATTACTTTTTAATTTTTATATTAATGAATAACAGAAATATTCCTAGTATTCATAGGGTCCGAGTCTAGCCGAAGTATAATGAGGTGAAAGGGAAGATGGTATAGAATATGATATTTTGAGAAGATAAGAAATTGTTCACTTTCCCTGTCCTTTTTGCGCATTTTACTTATTTTCGTTACAGTATACCATCCTTGATTCAATTACTTAGGATCGTATTCAAAGTTGTTTCTTGAAGCAGCACTCAAGTGTGTCTTATTCAGGTCTACCCCGACCTCTCCCTTTACGTTTCTATTTCACAGACAGTTTAGTAATCTCCTTGAAGAGTAAACGACAACTTGTACTTTCTGTCAAATTTCTGTGTTTTTGATTTTCAGCTGAACTGTCGATTTCTAAATTTATTTCATGGCTTTTTAAAGTTAATATTATTATTATATTTTTATGTTAAAGCCCTTTATTTAATAAGAAAAACAAATTTTAACATTCCTAAATGTTTTTATATTTTTGGAAACACGGTTGCCTCATTTAGCGTTACTTAATATTAATTAAAGTATACAAGATTAGAGACCTTCGACCCCTGGTTACATGTTTCTAAACTGTTTTTAATGACAAATATGTTGTTATTATCTGGTTTGTTTAATAGAATTAACAATGAAATAGCATATTATTATTAAATATAATTCATCTTGGTCTTAACGTCTCACTTCTTAATCTAATAGGTAAACTGTAATGCATAAAGATAATTTATATTTTCAACTCTGCTGAAGTGTCCGAAGGAGTTCAAATTAACTTATGTTTATAGAGCCATACTATGCGAAACATTTGCTATATTATTTTACATTAGGTCCATATGTAACACAATCTTTAAACTTTTGAGGTCTTCTCATAATAGTAACAATTAAAATGGAAGTTTTGAATCCAAACAAGTTATTACTTTAACAAAAGAGGCAGAAAGTGAAAAAACTTGGTTTCTTCTGCATTCGCCCACACAGGCTACTGAATAAATTTTAATATAAAATATCTCGTAAAAAGAAAACAAAATTAAGATTAAAGAATCCAGCAAAAAAAAGTGACGTCAATAGCCTTCAAATTCTATTGGAAGGTTCTTCCTCCAGTTCATGTGGTTTCAAAAATATAATATATAAAACTTTTTTTATCTATTAATCCAGTTTCAGATAATTTTATTTTATTTGAAATGTATATAAAATAAAGTGTTTGCAATTGTTAGTAATATGAATACCACACCACTCGTAACGAAATATTAAAAATGTTTTATTAAATCAATTTCATATACAGCCCAATCTGTCTTCAGGCTTTTCATGCAGTAACAACTATTAACAAAGGGAACATTTTATGCAAGCAATAGTTATTAAGACATCTCCAGTGTAATTTGTTTTACAACCATTATTATAAGACATTGCTTCTAATTTTGATCTAATTAATTTTGACAGAATTTTTTATAAAAGATGGTTCTTAAGCAAGCGAAAAGTAATTATTTTATCCCTATAATTACCCTTTCCACTCTACAATTTTCTACTCTAAACCCGTTGTTTCGAAACTTTCAGAAATTGCAATTTTATACTCGTATTTATAGACAAAGGATTCAGGTCAGATTACATTATGTATACTGATGAATTTAATATTAAAATTCTAGTAGGACTGAGTAGGACCCACGTAGAAACTGCTGTTCATTCTTAGGGAACTTCCGAAAATGCGACTATAATTTTGTTGGATCTCAACTTACTATGAAGTTTAGCTTTTTGAAAGTTTTTAGAGTGCCACATCTTGCTCTGAAATTATAGGATTTTATTTTTATCTTATTTATGTGTGCAAAAAAAATTAATTTTATCCAATGTCAATAATATTTTCAACCTGAACTCAGACAAATATTAAAAACATAACCTACAAATATCGTCGAAGTGTACTCTCGACCATCCTAATCCTAACTCTTGAAAGGATTTTTAGGCGAGATTTCTGACTATGACACGAAAAACATCACTAAAGATAAATTAACTATCATGGAGCACGTCTAAGGACCCCAATAATTATCTAGCAAGAATAATTTAAGGCGTGATTTTTAGTGTTCCGTACGGAACACTTATAAGATCACTTCGGTGTCTGTCCGTCTGTCTGTCCGTCTGTCCGTCTGTCTGTCCGTCTGTCACACCCGATTTTCTCCGAAACTATTTGTCATAGAAAGTTGAAATTTGGTAGTAATATAGGAATTGATGGCCTCATCAGAGCCACGTAGTTTTAAAAGTTAAATTTTGACTTAAGGGGTTAGTTTTGGGGGGTGAAATCGGAAGTGAAAAAAAAATTTTTTTACTAGGTAATCGAGTGTGGTGTCAAATGAAAGCTTGTGAAAACACGAGTAAAAAATATATATATAATGTAATACTTGCGCGCACTTTTCTTTGTATTATTTTTAAAAAATCGCGAAAAATCGCTGTCCACCCGCCTTATCTCGGAAAGTACTTATCAAAAAATTTTGAAAAAATTCTGGAATATTCTCCACGGGGTGTAGATTGAACGAAAATTATCACGAGTGCATTACCTGTAATAATTTATCTGGTATAAAAAAAAACAGAAATTTCAAGGTCATCAATTTTCAGTAAAAATTGGAAATAAACTTTGTTGAAAACTTATTTGGGGTGTGTTTTGTGAAGTCACTGATCATTTTGTATCACCGTAACATAAATTTTGACTTAAGGGATTCGTTTTGAGGGGTAAAATCGGAAGTGGAAAAAAAATTTTTTTACTAGGTCATCGAGTGTGGTGTCAAATGAAAGCTTGTGAAACCACGAGTAAAAAATATATATATAATGTAATACTTGCGCACACTTTTCTTCGTATTACTTTTAAAAAATCGTGAAAAATCGCTGTCCCCTATCTTATCTCGAAAAGTACTGATCAAGAAATTTTGAAAAAACCCTGGAATATTCTCCACGGGGTATAGATTGAACGAAAATTATCATTACCTTTAATAATTTATCTGGTATAGAAAAAAACAAAATTTCAAGGTCACCAGTTTTCAGTAAAGATTGGAAACAAACTTTGTTGAAAACTCATTTGGGGTGTGTTTTGTCAAGTCACTGATCATTTTATACCACCCTAACAAAATTTTTTATTTTAAAAACAATCAACGTACGGAACATTAATTGTGCAAGTTCAACTTGCACTTGACCGGTTATTCTACTATGAAACGAAAAACATCACTCGAGGTGAGGTGAACATCTAGAAGCTACTCAAGTGTGAATACAGGCCTAAATATCAGTGGACCTACTACTCTGCACAAAGCGCAGCTGCTAATAAGCGAGGTGTCTGGTGGGAAGCGATAACATGAGGTATTTTCATGCGTCGATGATAAGGATGTACTATTAGTATGATATCGATACACAATTACGGGAAATTAAAAATTTTTCATAACGGATTTTGCAGCAGATTGCAATCCATAAGCTTATAGAAATCTATCAAAGTTATCAAAATAAAGATAATTTGAAATATAAAATGAGAAAATTAGTTCTCCAAGTCGCACACTGTAGCTGTAATCCCCTAATTTAGATAAGACCTTTTTTCTAAGTAGTATAGTATTCTCGAATATAGTAACTAAATTAGTAAATAAATGCAATTAATCATCGTTACTTAATAGGCTACTTTCCCTTATACAACAATTAATTAATTTATTTTGTGGGCTCGAAACGATGTGCCAATTTTGTAAAAATTCTTTTTACTACCCTTTAAAAAGTTATTTTTTATCGGTCTAGTAAAGTTATAAAAGTTCACGGAAAAAGTCATTAATTTTATATAACATTTCTTGCTAAATAAAGAAGTTTATATAAAATATAACCTGTTTCTAAACTTCAACGATACTTTTTTAAATGCTTCTCAGAATACCTAAAAATAGAAAGAACCTGTTAGTTTAAAACTTTATATTACCAGGAGAGCTTTCTTTATAGAAACTGAAAAAATGCTGGAATATTTTTAAAAGTATATTCCGGTAGTATGGAGCGGTAACGTCAAGGTAGATGAAGCATTGGATTACTCCAGTGCTAAGGACTATAGCTCAGAATTAATCTTGAACTGTAAATTATGGGGATGAAGAATTTTTCACCATGTCACTAGTTGTGTTGGCTATTGGCACTGTTTATTTTTATTTTTCATATATTTACTGACTTTGTAACAAGCTTATAATAGAAATTAAGTGGTGTCAAGTAAGTTTAACAATCATTTTTATTCACTTTACATAGAATTTTTTTTTCACATTTGATCTTTCTTGCAACATTTGAGACGTTTCCTTTGATTTCTCTTGCTAAGGCAAATATTGTGTTTTTGAGAAATTGCCTTTTGAAATTTTTACATTTCTTCATGTTTCAGGCTGCCGACATCTACAAAAAAACATAATTTCTAAATTCAGTCTCTGTTTACCGGTCAGTCTTTTGCTATGGTAATTTAGGAACGCAATGAGATGCCAATTTTAAGTTTGACACTCACATAGTACCAGAAATGTAAAAAGAATATGATATCATTTCAATGGAGGGCAGTGAGGAGGTGAAGCTCCGTACACCTTATATTGTCTCAGTAATGTTATAGGCATTCTATCATTATTTAATTTAGATAAGATAGAGAGGGGAAGGGGTAAGAGAACCTTAATATAAATAGTATGAAGAGGAAGTTAAGACATGACTGACAGACCAACTTTAAAAATAATTAATGGAGTTAGATAGTTTTTTAAAGACGCTATTTGTGCAATATAATATTTTTTAATTGTGCACAGAATAGTAAATATACTTATATAAAACATTATGAATCTGCTTTAAATTGTTCATTAGTTACTGAGGCCTCAAAAATGACAAATTATTTCATTTTCAGGACAAAATGGCGAAAGAATTTAGATTGCATGGAACATATTACCATTTGACTAAATATTAAACTAATCTATTTTAATGGAGATCATATTGAAAGTACAGATGTGTACAGAAGGAGACATCTATAGACGAATCTGTTGATTATTCTTAGTGTATCGTAACGTTTTATTATTTTTAGATTTGAAGATGCGGGGAGAGGTGACGTAAAACAGTCCTTTTTAATTGCCATATTTTAGTGTGCTATTTTTTATTAATACATTAGCTAAGCTAATTTACACAACATTGCAGTGGAGAAAAATATTAACAATTGTAAAATTGTAAAGTGTAAAAAAGTATTCATGTTTCTTTCATTAATGACGCAATATGTGAATAGAAAAGTAGAAGAACTGTATTTCTTTAGACTTATGTTTTATTTCCATGGAAAATACTTATAAGTTGTGATTCTGATTAAATAACAACATTCTCAAGATTGAACCATTTTATATGTCCTTGTTTGGTTTAAAGTGTATATCTATATAATATATATATATATATATATATATATATATATATATATATATATATATATATATATATATATATATATATATATATAATGCAACGCCTCTCTGTCTGTCTGTCCATTAGTGCGCTTATCGCTCGAGAACCACTTAGAAGATTTACATGTTTTTTTTTTTTAATTCATACATATGTTCTCTGGCCAGGTTATAGGATATATTTTATTACGTTAGGTAACATACGGAATAAGCAGTGACGATAATACTGAAACAAGTCGGAAAAATGTTTGCCGCTAGTGCACTCTCTTGCAATACGTTGCCTAAACCGTTAAATATGGAACAATATCATGTAGCAAAGAATATAATATATATAAAATGTAACGGCTCTCTGTCTGTCCGTTAGTGCGCTTATCACTCGAGAACCACTTATCCGACATACATGTTTTTTTTTTTTTAATTCAGCCTAGCCAGGTTACAGGATATATTTTATTACGTTAGGTAACATAAGGAATAAGCAGTGACGATAATAGTGAATGAAGTCCAGGCGAGAGGAGCCGGGGGCACGGCTAGTATTTTATAAATATGTTTTTAATTACTAAAGATTAATAAATCTCTTTAGATAATTTCATTTACTGAGTTAGCCGTTACTTAATGGAAATTCATTTTAAATTAACAAAATTAAACGCTAATATTTTCACAATTTCCACTTTATTACTTTTTTCCTATTACAATTGTTTTAACACGAGAGTATCTTCATCAGACGGAAGATATTCTAAACTGTATAGTTTAGAATAAATTCCGTCTGATGAAGACACTGTAGTAGTTTAGAATATCTTCCGTCTAATGAAGACACTGTCGTGTTGAAACAATTGTAACAGGAAAAAGTAATAAACTGGTAGTTGTGAAACATATTAATGTTTAATTTTGTTAAGTCTTTAGATAAGTTGGTAGAGGGTTTTATTTCACAAATTTTTACTTACTCACGTCGCAGGCTGATAAGGCAAAGCGACATTTATGTGACTTTGTGCCATTAATCGCTAACTAAATTATTCTGGATTTCTTTTATGATGCCAGCTAGACTATAGGCTATAAATTTGAAAAAAAAATCAGAAACAAATATATAAACGTAAAGACACAATCACCAGAGAAAATCGAGTCATCCATCTTAGTGCTCACACCTCTGTGTTTTATATTTAAACTATATCATTACTGCGTCATTATCTGCTGGCTGAAGATCCACTTTATCGATATTAGTATCGTTAGTAAATAATAAATATATGTATGTTGAGGACATAATAATTATACAATGTTATTAATGGAAGGAAGTAATATAATTATCATTTTCTGTAATTATGTTTTTAGATTTTCTGTGTGTTTATTAGTTTCAGTGTTCCGTAGCCCATATTGTTTCCATTTATTAATAAATAACACGTAGGCTGAAAAGTTTTTGGTCTGACATATAGATGTCGTCCTTTTCAAAAAAATCCATATGATTTTTACTCACTACCAACCTTCAAATAAATTTTATGACATTTACACTATTAATTTACAAGTTACAGTGGTTTTAGTGGCTGTACTTTTGATATTTTCAACACAATGGAAAAAATCGAATTTCGTGTATTGATTAAACACTTTTTTTAAAGGGGAAAAAATACCAATCAAGCAAAAAAAAATGGTACTGGTATACTGAATTTAAATGCGGTCGTACAGATACAAATGATGCTGAACCCTTTGAACTTCCAAATGAGGTAGCTATACCAGAAGACAATTTAAAAAATCCATCAAAAGAACGTGTTGGTCATATTTTTCATGAACATTTGAGCATGAGAAAGTTCTGTTCGAATTTGGTACCGCGTTTGCTCACAGTGGACCAAAAACAACAACATATTGATGATTCTGAGCGCTGTTTGGACCTGTTTAAGCGCAATAAAAAAGATTTTTTATGTGATGCGTGACAATGGATGAAATATGGGTCCATCACTACACAGCGGAATCAGATCGGCAGTTAGCTAAGTAGACAGTAGCCGGTGAAATCCGCCCGAAGCGACCAAAGACACAACAGTCGGCTGGAAAGGTTTTGCCTCTGTATTTTGGGATGCGCATGGAATAATTTTCATCGACAATGCTGAGAAGGGAAAACCATCAATAGCGAATGTTATATAAAGTTATTGGTGCATTTGAAAGCAGAAATTGCAACGAAACGACCCCAAATGAACAAGAAAAAAAGTGCTCTTTCATCAAGGCCATACATCGTGTCACAAGTCAATTGTTACGATAGCAAAATTGCATGAATTGAAGTTCAAATTGCTTCCTCGTTCACATTATTTTTCAGATTTGGCCCCCAGCAACTATTATTTATTCGCCGACCTCAAAAAAAATGCTCGCAGGAAAGAGATTTGGCTCCAATAAAGAATTTATCCCGAAACTGAAGCCTATTTTGAAGGCAAACACAAATCCTTCTACAAGAAAGGTATAGAAATGTTAGAAAAGCGTTTGACTAATCGTATCGCTCTTGAAGGAGACTATATTAGTGAATAAAGTAGAATTTTGCAAAAAAATGTATTTTAAGTAGCTAGACCAAAAACATTTTAGCCTACATAGCACGTAGGTTCATTAAACGAATGCACTAAAATTTTTACATCCTTCTGTCAGACATAACTATGGAACAAAATCTTGTGTTTCTTAGATTGTCATAATTATATCAGTTTTATTATTGTCTCTGATTAAAAAATATTTTAAGTATATAAAAATCAGCCTCTATTAATTTAAACTGACAATCTACAATAAATGCGGTAACATTTTTTTTAGTTCAATATCCTCTTTTGAAACCACAATTAGTATTTAAAAATATTCAATAAGCCTGGCACATAAATAAGAATTTTAAAAATATGCTAGTTTCTCTAATATATAGGTACATAAATTTTTTTACGATTCAGAGGTATTTGGTATTCCCATGTCGTCGGCCGTTCGTTTTCTAATATCACATTAAGGATAAGTATTCGAGGATGAAACAGGTAAATATTTGCCCGAGAAATAGCACACCTACCGGAAATTCTATAGAAATATATGGCAGAAATTTGCTAAAGGAAGGTATTATTTAAGTATTTAAATATTTTAGAGTAATACCTATGATAAAATTTATTAATGCATTTGAACGAATTTAAGGTATCTATTTACCTTAATTGTACACAGTTCTAGGATTAAATTTAACTTTTAATTTTACCACTTAACAATTGCTAAAATTATATGAATCATGACATTACTTTCTTATGCATTCTTTTATTCAATGAAAGTAAAATAAAACTCCGCAGTTACCTTATATTTCATAAAACAAAAATGAAAGAACATTTAATATTCAGTTACATAATTTTTCATATTCAGTCTTATCTATAATATATATAAAATGAAACGCCTCTCTATCTGTCGGTACGTTAGTGCGCTTATCACTCGAGAACCACTTTTCCAATTCACGCGCGTTTTTTTTTAAGACATTCATATGTTCTCTGGCCAGGTTACAGGACATATTTTATTACGTTAGGTAATAGGGAATAAGCTGTAACGATAATAGTGAATCAAGTCGGAAAAAAGTTTGCCGCTAACGCGTTCTCTCGCAATACACAGCCTAAACCGTCAAATATGGAACAATAACACGTAGCAAAAAATATAATATATATAAAATGCAACGTCTCTCTGTCTGTCTGTCTGTCCGTTAGTGCGCTTATGATTTGAGAACCTTTTATTCGATTTACATGTTTTTTTTTTTAAATCATACATACATATATATATATATATATACATATATATATATATATATATATATATATATATATATATATATATATATATATATATATATATACATATATATATATATATATATATATATATATATATATATATATATATATATATATAATTCAACGTCTCTCTGTCTGTCCGTCTGTCTGTCCCTTAGTGCTCTTATCACTCAAGAAGCACTTATCCGATTTACGTGTTTTTTTTATTCATACTTATGTTCTCTTTCCAAATTATATAATTATAATAATAATCTATGATATATACAAAATGCAACGTTTCTCCGTCTGTCCGTTAGTGCACTTATCATTCGAGAACCACTTATCTGATTTACGTGTTTTTTTTTAATTCATACATATGTTCTCTGGCCAGGTTTTATAATATTAATAATAATCTATATTATATATATATATATATATATATATATATATATATATATACATATATATATACATATATATATATATATATATATATATATATATAAAACGCAACGTCTCTTTGCCTGTCCGTTTGTGTGCTTATCATTCGAAAACCACTTATCCGATTTACGTGTTTTTTTTTTTAATTTTTAATATAATATTTATCAAAAAAAATCTATAATATATATAAAACGCAACGTCTCTTTGTCTGTCCGTTAGTGTGCTTATCATTCGAGAACGTGTCTTTTTTTTAATTCTTAATATAATATTTATCAAAAAAAATCTATAATATATAAAATGCAATGTCTCTCTGTCTTTCTGTCTGTCCGTTAATGCGCCTAGCACTCAAGAACCACTTATTCGATTTACGTGTTTATTTATAAAATCCATACATATGTTCTCTGGCCAGGTTATAGGATCTATTTTATTACGTTAGGTGACATAAGAAATATGCAGTGACGATAATAGTGAATCAAGTCCACGCAAACGGAGCCCCGGGCACTGCTAGTTTTTAATAAATCTATATTTAATTTACAAACTAAATGGTAAGAGTTAGTATTAGCACAACATACTCATTATAAATATTCAGTCCATTCGATATTTCTCTGATTCAAGATAAAAATGTGAATCAGCACTACAATAAATTTGCGATTATAAAATTAATTTATTGTTAAATAATTGAATTTGACTTAATTTGTAGAGTCAACTTTTTAATTTTGTACTTAATATAAAAGAATTTCAAAGTTTTATTTTTATTTTTACTGAAACAAAAAAATTGTTACAAAACAATATATATATATATATATATATATATATATATATATATATATATATATATATATATATATATATATACAGTGGCGAACAAAAGTATGGAAACATTTAAATTTCTATCTGTAGTCTTAACAGTTAAACGGTTTATAATTACAATATTTATTTATTAATCGTGTACATGGTAACAAACATTTTGAAGACTAAAGCAGTTATCGTTTATTAGAAATGTACTTAGTTTTTAACGTAACAAAATTATGTACAAACAAAAGTATGGAAACATTTTTGTTATAAAATAAAAATTCCACTAAGACGACTAAGATGTCGAAAATATTTAATATTTGGTGGGATATCCCTTTACGTCAATGACTGCTTGAGATCTTCTGCCCAAAGAGTCAATAAGCCTAGCACAAAAATCGGTTGATATTTTTTCCCATTCTTATTTTAATCCGATCCAAAGTTCATCCCGGTTTTTTATATTTCTTTTCCTAATTTGTTTATCCAAATAGTGACAGAGATTCTCTGTCGGGTTCAAATCAGGTGATTGTGAAGGCCAGCGCATCACCCGAATCCTTTGTTCAGAAAACCAATTGTTGTCCAAGCGAGATGTGTGTTTGAGTCATTGTCTTGCAAAGAAAACTGCTGTTAATAAAGAACTAAGGTAGGAACATCAGGGTGTATTGGTGTCAGACATGACTATTAGGCGTCGTCTGTTATCTGAAAATCTTTATGGTAGGCGTGCTGTTAAAAAGCCACTCCTTACAAAGCGTCACAGAAAAGAGAGATTGAAATTTGCTATTTGCTAAGGAACATAAAGACTGGACTCAAAATCAGTGGTCTCTAGGAATCTAGAGTGACGAAAGTAGGTTCAATCTCTTTGGAAGTGATTCTACTGATTATGTAAGAAGACCAGTTGGTCTAAGGTATGACCCAAAGTACCTTCTACCTACTGTCAAACAATGCGGTGGAAATATCATGGTATGGGGTTGTTTTCGTCGGTCTGGTACGGGGCCATTGGCAAAGTTAAATGACAAGCAGGTATGATAAGACAAGAAAAAAACATTTTTATGTTAGCTCGATACACTTAGTCCAATGTGTTTTTTATCTTTGGATCCTATCTAAAAAAATACGATTTCTCCAACCTTTCAAAATAGGCGTTTTGTTTCAACAATCAGCTCATCGTTTTAGCCAAATTTTTTTTCCGCCTATCCAAATTTTTCATATTCGGAAAGAAAAAATAATCGCTGGGGGCTAAATCCAGCGAATATAGCAGATACGGAAGTAATTCGTATCCTAACTCATGGAAGTTTTCCATGGCGATGAGACAAGTGTGCAAGCGTGCATTGTTTTGATGAGAGAACATTCGTTTTTCTTGACATAACTCTCCATTAATTGTTTTGCCCTTTTCAAGGTAATCGACGTGGATTATGCCGCGTGCATCCCAAAACACTGCGGCCATGACTTTTTTGGCCTTCTTTTATCACCGGTTCGCCACGAAAAACCCACCGTTCAGACTATTACGTGGTCTTTGGTCTGCTGTGATGAATCCATGTTTCGTCAATAGTTATGAATCGACACCAAAAATCATTCCGATTGCGCTTTAACATCGCCAAATACTTTTTTGAAGTTGGAGCACGTGCATGTTTATTGTCAGCTATGAGCAATCCTGGCACCCATCTTGCGAAAAGCTTTCTCATATCATATCATGTCAAATGTATCTTGAGATATTGGAAAATAATTTGATTCCTTATGAAGAAGATTTGCCACCACTATCATGCATTTTTCAACAAGATAATGACCCAAAACACACATCTCGCTTGGTCAAGAATTGGTTTTCTGAACAAAGAATTCGGGTGATGCGCTGTCCTTCACAATCACCTGATTTGAACTCTCTAGAGATTCTTTGGCACTATCTGGATAAGGAAATTAAGAAAAGAAATATAAAAAAGCGGGACGAACTTTGGATAGCATTAAAACAAGAATGGGAAAAAAAATACCACTCGATTTTTGTGCTAGGCTTATTGACTCTATCGGCAGAAGATGTCAAGCAGTGATTGACGCAAAAGGATATCCCACTAAATATTAAATATTTTCTACATCTTAGTCGTCTTAGTGGAATTTTTTATTTTATAATAAAAATGTTTCCATACTTTTGTTTGTGCATAATTTTGTTATATTAAAAACTAAGCACATTTCTAATAAACAAAAACTGTTTTAGCATGTACACGATTAATAAATAAATATTATAATTGTAAACCATTTAAATGTTAAGACTAGAGATGGGAATTCTTTTGTTCATACTTTTGTTCATATATATACATATAATATATATATATCTATATATATATATATATATATATATATATATATATATATATATATATATATGTATATATATATATATATATATATATATATATATATATATATATATACAGTGTGTCCGCGGATGGAGTGCATAAGAGGGAAAAAATCTTTATTATTCATTTTCGACAAAAAGTCATTCTTTATAAAAAGTTCTGCTTATTAATAAAATGAATTTACAATATAAAAATTTTAGATCAGATATATAGGGTGTTAATAAATTAGGAAAACATAGAAATGCTTGAAGGGAGACGTACCATTATTTATTACTTTTAACAAAAATTTTATAAAACAAACATAAAGGCTAAATACAAATTTTGAAATGAAAATTGGAATATTTAAAATTATTCGATACTACCACCTCGACACACTTTTCAGCTAAATTAATAAATTTACCGTATACTTTACGAATAATTCGCTGCATATTCAGTTCATCTATTGCTTCTTGTATGCGCTCTTTTAATATTTCCCTGTCTTGTGGCACGTTATGTGAAAAAACCTTTTGTTTTAAGGCACCCCCACAAAAAGAAGTCTAGTAATGAAAGGTCAGGCGACCTAGTTGGATAATGGATTAGGCCAAACCTCCCTATCCACTTTGCACCAAAATGATTATGTATCTACTGTCTGAGCAAGACTATGCAATGAGCAAGACAGCCGTCTTCTTGCCGAAACATGTTATTACGTACTTCTGGTTCTAAATTATTAGGAAATGGTAAGACAAATGTTCCCAAAATGTTCAAATACAAGTGCCGGTTTAAATTTCCCTCTATAAAGTATGGGCGAATGATCCGATCAAAAAAAATTCCACACCGTACATTAACTTTTTTTAAGGTTGACTTCGTTTTTTGATTACATAATTAGGAATCTCGAGAACCCAATGACGACTATTTTGGGAGGATACGTGCCCGTTTGTGCAAAATGTAGATTCATCGGTAAAATAAAAAATCTGTGAAATCTTTGGTTTTCAAGGTAGTTTTCACCTATCCATTAACAAAACTCTAAAGGTCTCTCTTCATCTTCAGGTTCTAGTGTATGCCGCAGCTTTGGCTTAAAAGGTTTAATTTTATTTTCCTTAAAAATTGTAATTCACTTTTCAGTATATATCACCACTACACCAAACACTTTATTTTTACACTCGACGCGCGTTTCGCTAACTATGTTGGCTTCATCAGGAACGATGATTGATTGATGTCAATCACCGCTCCTGATGAAGCTAACATGGTTAGCGAAACTCGCGTCGAGTGCAAAAATAAAGTGTTTGGTGTAGTGGTGATATATACTGAGTAGTATCATTGGGCCAAAAATTCCACATTCCCAACTTCATTCACTTTTGCTTAAATCCACTATTTGTGCACGCTTCCTTAAAGATAATTTCGGGTTACCTAAAACTGACCGTATTGCTAACAATGTAGTTGCGTCATTTTCGTCGTATGTTTTCTTAGATTTCTTCACATTCATCAGGTTCATTGAATTTTATTAATAATTTTCGCAATGCTTCTTGTGACACAGCCGTATTAGGAAATTTTTCATGGAAAAGATCTATAGCGTATTGATAATACACATTTCCAATACAGTAACATTGTATTAAATTAATATGCTCTTCTTTGCTGAACATTTTTGAAAATACCTTCATGAAATCGGAATACTGTCAGATGTAAATAAGATATTGACGTGATATGGACGTTTACAAAATCGACTATCTAGATTTTATTGTTAAACTAGCCGTGCCCGCGGCTCCGCTCGCGCTCCCATTATTTCTCCTTATCTCCCATTATCTCACCATAACTCCCATTATTTAGACTTATCTCTGCTTATCTCCCATTATTTCTCCTTATCTCCCATTATTTATACTTATCTCCTTTTATCTCACCTTATTTCCCATTATCGAGGCTTATCTCGACTTATCTCCCATTATTTCTCCTTATCTCCCATTATCTCACCTTATCTCCCATTATCTAGGCTTATATCGAATTATATAGAACATGCGTATAAAGTTATAAAAACACGTAAATCGGATAAGTGGTTCTCGAGTGATAAGCGCACTAACGGACAGACAGACAGACAGAGAGACGTTGCATTTTATATATATTAGATGATATTGTTCCATATTTAATGCTTTAGGCAGTGTTTTGCAAGAGAACGCGCTAGCGCAAACTTTTCTCCGACTTGATTCACTATTATCGTCACTGCTTATTCCTTATGTCACCTAACGTAATAAAATATATCCTATAACCTGGCAAGAGAACATACGTATGTTTAAAAAAAAAAGCACGTAAATCGGATAAGTGGTTCTCCAGTGATAAGCACACTAAGGGTCAGACAGACAGACAGAGAGACGTTGTATTTTATATATATTATAGATATTCTTTGCTACATGATATTGTTCCACATTTAGTGGTTTAGGCAGTGTATTGCAAGAGAACGCGTTAGCGGCAAACTTTTTTCCGATTTGATTCACTATTATCGACACTGCTTATTCCCTATGTTACCTAACGTAATAAAATATGGTCTATAACCTGGCCAGAGAGCATATGTATGTTTTAAAAAAAAAGCACGTAAATCGGATAAGTGGTTCTCCAGTGATAAGCGCACTAACGGACAGACAGACAGACAAAGATACGTTGCATTTTATTTATATTATAGATGTAATAAAATATATATCTATAACCTGGTCAGAGAACATATGTATGAATTTAAAAAAATCACGTAAATCGGATAAGTGGTTCTCGAGGAATAAGCACACTAACGGACAGACAGACAGAGAGACGTTGCGTTACAGACGTTATATTATAGATACAGATTATTATTTTTATTATTATTATATAACCTGGCCAAAGAATATATGTATGAATTTAAAATAGACAGGTAAATCGGATAAGTGGTTCTAGCGTGATAAACGCACTAATGGACAGACAGACAGAGAGACATTGCATTTTATATATATTATAGATTATAGATATTCTCTGCTACATAATATTGTCCCATATTTAATGGTTTAGACTGTGTATTGCAAAGAAACGCGCTAGCGGCAAACTTTTTTCCGACTTCATTCACTATTATCGTCACTGCTCATTCCGTATGCGACCTATCGTAATAAAATATAGCCTATAACCTGGCCGGAGAACATATGTATATTTTTAAAAAAAAGTACGAAAATCGGATAAGTGGTTCTCCAGTGATAAGCGCACTAACGGACAGACAGACAGACAGACAGATAGAGATACGTTTGCATTTTATATATATGATAGGTGTAATAAAATATATATCTATAACCTGGTCAGAGATCATATGTATGAATTGAAAAAATCATGTAAATCGGATAAGTGGTTCTCGAGGGATAAGCGCACTAACGGACAGACAGACAGAGAGCCGTTGCATTTTATATATATTATAGATATAGATTATTATTATTACTATGATATAACATTGCCAAAGAATATATGTATGAATTTAAAAAAAAGACAGGTAAATCGGATAAGTGGTTCTCGCCTCATAAACGCACTAATGGACAGACAGACAGACAGAGACACATTGCATTTTATATATATTATAGATTATAGATATTCTCTGCTACATAATATTGTTCCATATTTAATGGTTTAGGCTGTGTATTGCAAGGGAACACGCTAGCGGCAAACTTTTTTCCGACTTCATTCACTATTTTACGTCACTGCTCAATTCTTATGCTACCTATCGTAATAAGATATAACCTATAACCCGGCCAGAGAACATATGTATATTTTTTAAAAAAAAGTACGTAAATCGGATAAGTGGTTCTCCAGTGATAAGCGCACTAACGGATAGACAGACAGACAGAGAGACATTGCATTTTATATATATTATAGATGCAAATAATTACATGAAACCACAATTATTACTCTATTTTTAAATATTCGAATTTTCATTTCAAAATTTGCATTTAGACTTTATGTTAGTTTATAAACAACTTTGTTTTATAAAATTTTTGTTAAAAGTTACAAACAATGGTACTTCTCTCTTTAAGTATTTTCATGTTTTCCTAATTTATTAACACTCTGCACATCTGATCTAAAATTTTTATATTATAAATTCATTCTCTTAATAAGCAGAACTATTTATGAGGAACGACTTTTTGTCGTAAAATGAATAATAAAGATTTTTTCCCTCTTGTGCACTCCATCCGCGGACACACTGTATATGTATTTCTTGTAGTAAATGACTGACCACGAAATATTTTACCTTCCGTTATTACTTACTCTGCCGTGTCGCAATGCATACCTGAAACAAAAAGAACAATTATATATATTGTTTATTGACAAAACCATTCAAATTATGCAGAATAAACAGCATATGATTTACACTTAACACAATTCACACTATATAAAAATTGGAAATAAAAAAGTGTTGCAAATTTTGTTATTAAATATTCACAACCAATTGCATGTAATTTCAAACAAAACAATTTTGCTTTTTTTTAAACGATATGGTTTTTGTGTCTGCATTTTTCCATTTAAATATTACACAATATTTTTTATCGCAGTCATTTAAGCATATTTTCCACTTTCTATAATACGAGGCTGGTTTGAAAAGTCCGTGCAAAGTCCGAGAGATGGCACCACCGGCGCGTATTGAGGTCATGTTTAGTTAGTAGCATCTCTTGAATGAACGCACACCAAGTTTCAGCCATATTAGTCTATTTCTTTGTGTTTGGCATTCGTGTGAATCAAGGAAGTCGAGTGATTTTCAAGAAATGGACGAAAAAGAATTTCGTGTGGTGATTAAACATTACTTTATGAAAGGCAAACGCCTCAGGAGACTAAAGAGAAGCTTGATAAACATTATAGTGACTCTGCACCTTCGATTAGAACAGTTTATAAGTGGTTTCAAAATTTTCGGACTGGCCATATGGGCACAAGTGACGCTGAACGTTCTGGACGGCCTGTGGACGTTACGACTCCAGAAATCATTGATCAAATCCATGATATGGTGATGGATGACAGAAGAGTTAAGGTGCGTGAGATTGCTAGTGCTATGGGCATCTCGACTGAACGGGTACATAATATTTTGCATAAACATTTGGACATGAGAAAGCTATCCGCAAGATGGGTGCCGCGACTGCTCACGCTTGACCAAAAACGGAAACTTATGAAGTGTTGCAAGGATGGTTTGCAGCTGTTCCAGAAGAATTCAGAGGACTTTAAGCGTTGTTTCGTCACTGTGGATAAAACATGGATACATTACTATACTCCTGAGACCAAACAACAATCTAAACAATGGGTTACCAAGGGGGAATCTGCACCAAAAAAGCCGAAGACCGTTCCTTTGGCCGGAAAGGTTATTGCGACTGTCTTTTGGGATTCGCAAGGGATAATCCTCAGCGACTATCTAGGAAAACTATTACAGATGAATATTATTCATCGTTATTGGACCGTTTGAAAACCGAGCTGCAAGAAAAACGCCCGCGATTGGCCCACAAGAAAGTCCTTTTCCATCACGACAACGCACCAGCACACACCTCAGCAGTTGTGGTCGTAAAATTAATGGAAATAGGATTCCAACTCGTTTCACATCCCCCCCTATTCTCCAGACTTGGCTCCCTCGGACTACTATTTGTTCCCCAATTTGAAGAAATGGCTGGCGGGACAAAGATTTTATTCAAACGAGGAGGTGATTGCAGACACTAATGGATATTTTGCAGACTTGGACAAATCCTATTATTCGGAAGGGATCAACAAACTAGAACATCGTTGGACGAAGTGTATAAGCCTAAAAGGAAACTATGTCGAAAAATAAAAAAGGTTTACCCTAAACACATAAGTAGTTTTTATTTTTGCACGGACTTTTCAAACCAGCCTCGTACAACCTTTTTGTATATGAATATGCTATTTGCCACCAAAAAAAGGTGAATTATAATTTTAAAGCTGGTCTCTAAAAAAATGGTTATTTTTAGAAATAGCACGTTTATTTCAAAAACATTAGGTAACTTTCCACTTTAGGACCTCTGGTTGCTTCCAGATAGATACTGAGTTATGGGAAATATCCATCTGTAACTTTATGCACGGTATTTTTTAAGTCGAAGCATTTTTCCTACAGGTTAGACACCAAAAAAGCTTCTGGCGCTGACGGAATACCTGCCATAGTTCTCAAAAACTGTGCGAGGGACACCAATTTTCTGTAGACTTTTCAACCTATCCTATAGAGAGGGAATATTTCCTTCCTGCTGGAAATGTCCATTAGTGCCACAGTTCAGCCGATACCTAAAAAAGGCAAGAAGACCTTGCCAAATAACTACCGACCAGTTGCACGGCTTTCAATAATATCGAAAGACATGAAAAAATCTATCAATCAACATCTTCTAAAATATCTTGAAGAAGTCAACATTATTAGCGATCACCAATATGGCTTTCGTAAACATAGATCAACTTGAGATCTTCTGACTTATGTAACACATGTTTGGAACAACGCAATTGAACACTTTCGAGAATCTCGAGCGGTTGCTCTTGACATTTCCAAGGCATTCGACCGTGTTTGGCACGATGGGCTGTTAGCTAAGCTACGTTCTTTCGGTATGTCTGAAAAGTTCTGATTATGTCTCCCATGTTTCCCCAGTGAGCGTTCTATACGAGTGGCGGTCGACGGATTTCTTTCTAACACCTTCACTATCAACACCGGTATGCCCCAAGGCTCCATACTACCTCCTACTCTCTTTCTCATTTACATTAACGATCTGCTGGAAAAGACCGGAAATCCAATCTACAGCTTTGCAGATGACAGTACTCTTATCTCTTCATTCGCTTTGAACGCTCGGACATCGGCTGCTCAGGCAAGTGTCCGCAGACAGCAGGAAGTTGTTCAACTTAACAAAGATCTGGAAGAAATTCTATCTTGGGGTGACAGTAACCAAGTGGAATTTAACGCTACAAAAACCCAGGCGGCAGTAACGTAAAAAAGTTAACGTTGCTGAACCCGACATAGTTATGGCGGAGAACTCCATCCCTCTAACATCGTTCTCAATTTGTTGGGCGTTAATTTAGGAGCAAATATGTCCTGGCATGAGCTTGTTGTGGGCATAGCAAGGAGAGCTTCTCAAAAGTTGGGAATATTATTTCGAACCAGAAAGCTTTACACTCCACAACAACTGTTAATTCTTTACAAAGCTTAAATTCGACCAACTATGGAATACTGCTCCCATGTTTGGGGCTCCGCTCCGGAACATACACTGCATTTGTTGGATTCTATTCAGAGAAGAGCTATTTGTCTGATTTGAGACCCGGAACTAAACGGCGGCCTTGATTCGCTGGAACATTGAAGAACGGTTGGCGACATGAGCCTATTCTACAAGTATTTTCATGAAAATACACGTCGCGCTGGTGCTTCACATCCGTATGAAGTTCAGCTTGTTACTCCGCGTACAACGCTTTTCAACCAGTCTTTTATATGGAGAACATCATCCCTTTGGAATAATTTGCCTAGCGCTGTGTTTCCCACCGAGTACAATTTACGGCTATTCAAGAACAACGTGAATCGCTTTTTCCGCACACGTGTCGCTCCTGTAGCGCTTTTGGGACCTCCCTGCAGCACGTGTGCTAGACCCATAAACAAAAAGAAAAAAAAAGGTTTTATTACTCTACTACTTAAATAAATAAATGTTTCAAAGTAAAAAAGCTATATTTATTGACAGGTACTTATCAATACGTGTATCTTCAATCAGTAACAATGCAGGTGGTTTTATTTGACTAACACCTTTTTTAGTGTTCCGTATGGAACACTTATAAGATCACTTCGGTGTCTGCCTGTCTGTCTGTCTGTCTGTCACACCCGATTTTCTCCGAAACTATTTGACATAGAAAGGTGAAATTTGGCAAAATAATATAGGAATTGATGGCCTCATCAGAGCCATGTAGTTTTGAGAATTAAATTTTGACTTAAGGGGTTGGTTTTGGGGGGTGAAGTCGGAAGTGAAAAAAAAATTTTTTTACTAGGTCATCGAGTGTGGTGTCAAATGAAAGCTTGTGAAAACACGAGTAAAATATATAACATATATATAATATTATACTTGCGCGCACTTTTCTTTGTATTATTTTTAAAAATTCGCGAAAAATCGCTGTCCCGGGCCTTATCTCGAAAAGTACTTATCAAAAAATTTCGAAAAAATACTGAAATATTCTTCACGGGGTGTAGATTGAACGAAAATTATCACGAGTGCATTACCTTTAATAATTTATATGGTATGTAAAAAAAAAAAAAATTCAAGGTCATCAGATTTCAGTAAAGATTGGGAACAAACTTTATTGAAAACTCATTTGGGGTGTATTTTGTGAAGTCACTGATCATTTTATACCTCTGTGACAAAATTTTTTTATTTTAAAAGCAATCAACGTACGGAACACTAATTGCGCAAGTTCAACTTGCACTTGACCGGTTTTTTAATATTACTTCACAAAACCATAAGTATTATATAAAATTACACAACGGCATTCTATGCCTTATTTTCTAAAATAGTACTAAGTAGATTTACTAGAAGTAAACCATTTATGAAATACTCACTTATGAGTAGCGGAGCCTTATCATGTTTATAGCCTATAGAATTGTAACAGTGACATTAAAAAATTGAAGCAAGCGATTGTTTAAATTTCCAATATAAATATGCCACAAGCGAATTTGTTAGCTGACTTCTTTACTCCATATTCTACTGTCGATTTCCAAGGAAGAATATAACCAACTTTTTGCATGGAACAGTCAAGAATGGCTAATACTGTTTTCAAATGGTGTGTCAAAAACTAACTCCAGCTTTATGTAGTTTTTTCCACCTGTCCTATGGAAAGAAAAAATTTTCTTTCCGCTGGGAAAGCGCTACAGTTCAGCCGATACTCAAAAAAAGCAAGAAGATCTCGTCAAATAACTACCGACCAGTCGCCCTGTTTTTATTTTTTTTATGGGCGTAACACATGTGTTGCATGAAAATTCCCAAAAAGCGCTACAGAAACGATGAGTGTGCGGAAAAAGCCATTCACGTTGATCTTGAATCGCTGTAAGTTGTACTCGATGGTAAGTCTATTCCTGGGCAAATCATTCCAAAGGGATGATATTCTCAATATATAGTAAATGACTGCTTCAAAAGTGTTGTACAAGGACTAATAAGCTGAACCCCATATGGATGTGATGTATTAGCGCTACGTGTATTAATAGAATGCACCGATCTGGGAGGAATTAAGCGGGCATCAATCAAATACTTTCCATGAAAATTTTGTAGAGTAGACTCAAGATGCCAACTGTTCTTCGATGCTCTAAGGTATCAAGTTTTCTGGTGAGTTTCAGTGCTCTAATCAGGCGAACAGCTCTTTTTTTAAGAAAATCCAACAAATGCAGTGTATGATTGGGGGCAGAGCTCCAAAAATGGCACCACTATTTGATTTTTGGTCGAATTTAAGCTTTGTACAGAATTAACAGTTGTTTTAGAGTGTAAGGCTTTCTAGTTCGAAATAGTATTCCCAGCTTTTGAGAAGCTCTCTTTGATATACATACGACATGTTCATGCCAAGACCTATTTGCTCCCAAATAAACGTCAAGCATCTCGAGTGACGATGCTAGAGGAATGGAGTGTCCGGACATAACTATGTTGGGTTCCTCAACGTTAACTTTAATCGAATAAATGTCGCTTTGGTTTTTGAAGCATTAAATTTTACTTGGTTACTGTCAACGTAAGGTATAATTTTTTCCAGGGCTTTGTTAAGTTGGAGGACTTCCTGCTGTCTGCGGAGATTTGTATGAGTAATCGATGTTCCAGCATTCAAAGCGAATGAAGAAATAAGCGTATTGTCATCTGCAAAGCACGGGTCTTTATAGTGAAGGTATTAGAAAGAAATCCGTCTACCGTCACTCGTAAAGAACGCTCTATAAGGAAACATGAGAGCCACAAACAGAACTACTACTGTCCATTTATATCATGCATAAGTTCACAAAAGACATCTGGTTCTATTTTAAGCAGTTTACTAGCTTTCCTTCTTTTTAGTGTTCCGTACGAAACACTTATAAGATCATTTCGGTGTATGTCTGTCTGTCTGTCTGTCTGTCACACCCGATTTTCTCCGAAACTATTTTACATAGAAAGTTGAGATTTGGTAATAATGTAGGAATTGATGGCCTCATCAGAGTCATTTAGTTTTGAGAGTTAAATTTTGACTTAAGGGGTTAGTTTTGGGGGATGAAATCGGAAGTGAAAAAAAAAATTACTAGGTCATCGAGTGTCGTGTCAAATGAAAGCTTGTGAAAACACGAGTAAAAAATATATATATAATGTAATATTTGCGTGCACTTTTCTTTGTATTATTTTTAAAAAATCGCGAAAAATCGCTGTCCCGCGCCTTATCTCGAAAAGTACTTATGAAAAAATTTTGAAAAAATTCTGGAATATTCTCCACGGGGTGTAGATTGAACGAAAATTATCACCAGTGCCTTACCTCTAATAATTTACCTGATATATAAAAAAACCAAAATTTCAAGGTCATCAGATTTTAGTAAAGATTGGAAACAAACTTTGTAGAAAACTTATTTGAGGTGTGTTTTGTGAAATCACTGATCATTTTATACCTCTGTAACAATTTTTTTTATTTTAAAAGCAATCAACGTACGGAACACTAATTGCGCAAGTTCAACTTGCACTTGACCGGTTATTTAGTATTGAAAGAAATAGAATTAATATCTCATTATAATGAATCATTTCCTTCTTTAAAATATTGAGAAGTAATGACAAACCTTTAGAGTGAGAAACTCAAATAGCCCATTTAGTTTTCGAATTTTATTGCAAGGATATATTAGTGATGAGATAGACATAGTCTAGATACAGTAATTTTGTCCTCCCTGGGGTATCACCCGGAGTATTGTCCTGAGTTTTGGACCTCGAAAAACTTGTACTCTTTTGTTTATAAAACACGTTTTTTGAGCTTAAAATGTGAATAACTCCAGTCATATCAGTCTGATCGAGACAAACAAAAAATTAAAGTCTTCGTAATGAAATTTCCAACAAATCCTCGTTAGTTTTAAATCACTTAAATGTATTTATAACATACAAAAATGAAAAAAACAGGCCAAAATCTGTTTTTTTTTTCATTTTATTGTACAGGTCGACTAAGTGAACCGATTGGCTTGAAACTTTCAGAAAATATTCATTTCGTTATAGCAAAAATACCCTGCGTTTTTGGTACAAAAATATTGAGCCGAGTGGACACAATTGAATTTGTTATTTAAAATTTGAATTGCAAAAAATGGATCTTTTTTTTCAAAATTGAGGACTCGACGTCAGCTTTCCGATGCCATTAAAAATTTTTGAAATCATTTTAACCGGCTTTTTTTTTCCATATATTTATTAATCAAATAAAAATTGACATTTTGAAAAACAAATTGTTAACGAAAATGATTTTTTTTTAAATAAGGTCTCGCGGTTCTCTACCAGATGTGATAAAAAATTTAAAAAATTTTTTAGACTCCACAATTTTTTTTTAATGCCATCGGAATGCTGGCATCAGGACCTAAATTTTCAAAAAAAAGACCCATTTTGCCTCAAATGGCATAAAATGACGCCAATTCAAATTTTAAATAACAAATCCAATTGTATCCACTGGGATCAATATTTCTGAACCAAAATTTCAGGGTATTTTTGCTATAACAAAATGCCTACTTATAGTTTGAAGCCAATCGGTTCACTTAGTTGGTCTGTACAATAAAATGAAAAAAAAAAAAAAAACGATTTTTTGTCGGTTTTCTCAATTTTGTAGATTATGTACACATTTGAGCGACTCAAAACTAACGGAAATTTGTTGTAAATTTCATTACGAAGAGATTGTTTCTTTTTTTTGTCTCGATCCGACATATATAACCGGAGTTATTCGCGTTTTAAGCTCAAAAAACACGTTTTGAAAACTTCATTTGTTTATAAATAAAAGAGCACAAGTTTTTCGAGGACCAAAACTCAGGACAATACTCCTGGTGATACCCCAGAGAGAATAAAATCATAATATTGTTGTATCTAAACTGTGCAATTTCAAATGCTTTTTTTACTGCACTCCATAATTTTATCAATTTTTCACCGTTTAAAAACTGTAGCCACAATCTATAAATATTAATTTTATATTTAAATATCTTAAATAATAGAAGACTTAGAAAAATTAAACAGACATTCATCATTGTAAAGCTAACTTCATTAAAAATAGAGAAACGAACGAGAATATGCAATAAAGAATATGGAAAGTTGTTCTGACGATATTTACACAGAAGTCAAAGAACAACATCTGTTTAACATGATTTCTAGGCAACAGTTCTAACTCGGTAGGAAGCAAAACAGGTCAGGATTGTAAAATAGGTATTGTATATCGTCAATAGTATTACAAGAATTTTTCCTTATGTTTGACTGAGATACAAAACAAAATTTTAGCATACGAGGGCTACTTTTCAAGTTTTCACAACAGTAATGAAAGAAAAAAAAATTTTTGGTACCAATCGTTTTATTGTTTCTCAAAAAATTCGCCTTTCATATTTATACACTTTTGCATGCATTTGCACCAATTCTCTAAACATTTTTCCCACTCTGAAGTTGGTATCTTAAAAACATGGTTTTGGAAAGATTCAACAGCTTCTTGAGCTGTTGGAGATCGCTGTCCACACATTTGACATTCGGAAACAAAAAGAAGTCAATGGCGATAAATGAGGTGAATACGGACAATGAGACATTAATTCGATGTTTTTCTCTATCAAATAATCTATTGTTTGATGTGCTGTGTGAGAGCTGTCATTGCCATGATAAAGAGTGATGCGACGTTTTTCATTGTTTTTCCTAATTCGATCGAAGATTTCTGGTAAAAAAGTTGTTGTATTTCACTCAGTATTGACTGTTCTTCGATCCTCTAAAACAATATATCCAGTATAACCAAAGAAATAAGCGATCATATTCCTGGATGTGCTTCACTAACGAACCACTTTTGTTGGATTCGGTTCACCTTGGAACAAACAAACAGTCGATCGTTGCTTAGTGTTCAGCTCGTACGAATATTTCCTGTTACAATGTTGTATATGAATTTTGCGTATCCTCTGTTGAATTTTTTGAACATTTCCTTATAGCATTTGACACGAGCCTGTTTTTGAGTTTCGATCAAATTATACGAAATCCATGGGGAACAGATCTTTTTCACAGCTAAATGTTTATGCAAAATCGAATATACTGCAATCTCCGATATATCTAAGGATGCCTCTATCTCACAGGAAGTCTCATGCCGATCCTTTTCAATCATGATGCGCACAGCATCGATGTTTTTTGGAACAACAACCGATTTTGGTCGACCTTCACGAAATTCATCGCTGACGGAAGCATCTGCAAATCAATTATAAACAGTCTTTTCTGATGATAATTCATTACCAAAAGTTGAACGAAGCGATTCGAGGCATTGTTGTTGAGTTAGCCTTTTACTAAAATCGTAAAAAATCATTCAATAAAAACCTTTACGTGAAATTTCTATTTGCTCACTGTAAATAAATTACTCTGCCAGTTTACGAGCTGCCTTTGTTTTAACAATAACAAATGTCAAATTTTACAATGGTAATGTTACATCTCAATAGCGCCATCGAGTGGTCGTTTGTAAAAACTTAAAAGGTGGCCCTCATACTAAAAGATTTAAGGGGGTTGAAAGAATGAGTGAGGGGTTAGAAGGATAAATGTGCAAATATCGTAATCTAACCTAAAAGTGACGTATCATTTTTGGTTCTTAGAAAGAGGAATCTAAAAATTGAATGATTTTCATTTCTAGAAGTTCTTCCTATGGTTTATTTTTTTTAAAATTATATCCCCAACATAACAAACACCTTACACGTGTTATAGATTTTACCATATCTTTTAACAGTGAACTTTCTGCTCTATCATATTACGTAAGTAACGGATATTTAATATTAAAACCAAAAAATTCTCCAAACCTAAATATATTTAATTCTGAAAAAGTATGTATGAAAGTTTAAATTAGAAACAGGGAGTCCGACTATTCGATGTTGCTGAAAGAACACGGCTTAAACCCAAATCCAATTTAGGGTTGAATCTTTATAGTCTCTAAGGAAATGGATTTCAATAAAAAGAGTCCTTAGGACGTAGGTTTTAAACGGTTTGTATATGGGATGTATCGAAGATTTTGAGGCCTACCAAAGATAGACAGGAAATTGGTTCTATCGATATGATTTCACAAATGTTCGTAATCTGGTTTTATTACATTTTCTACTTCATACTTTTACGAACAGTTTTTCTAACCCTTATATTAATAAATATCAAAAATTACGGAGACTATTTAGCTTTATCCACTGATGTAAATAATATTAGCTGATATATTAATAGTAAATTAAAGAAGGTCTTCAAACATAAAATATTGTATTCTTTATTAGTGCATTAAACAGGTATCCAGCTTACTCTATCTTTTACATATAATAAAATTTGGAAAAATGCATTACGTTTTGAGAATTACAATTTATGTAAATAGAAACTTTTTAAATTTATAAACGTATAGCGTAATTAATCAAAATAATTCAAAACATTATTTTACAAAAAAAAAAAAAAAACATCTCTATATATATATATATATATATATATATATATATATATATATATATATATATATATATATATATATATATATATATAATGCAACGTCTCTCTGTCTGTCTGTCCGTTAGTGCGCTTATCACTGGAGAACCACTTATCCGATTTACATACTTTTTTTTTTAACATACGTATGTTCTCGGGCCAGGTTATACGCTATATTTTATTACGATATGTAGCACAAGGAATGAGCAGTGACGATAATAGTGAAGTCCGAAAAAAGTTGGCCGCTAGCGTGTTCCTTTGCAATACACAGCTTAAACCATTAAATATGGAACAATATTATGTAGCAGAAAATATGTATAATCTATAATCTATATATATATATATATATATATATATATATATATATATATATATAAACTGTAATGACTCTCTGTCTGTCTGCCTGTCCATTGGTGCGTATATCACGCGAGAACCACTTATCCGATTTACGTATCTTTTTTTAAATTCATACATATATCCTTTGGCCAGGTTATATAATAATAATAATAATCTATATCTATAATATATATAAAATGCAACGTCTCTCTGTCTGTCCGTTAGTGCGCTTATCCCTCGAGAACCACTTATCCGATTTACGTGATTCATACATATGTTCTCTGACCGGGTTATAGATATATTTTTTATTACATCTAAAATATATAAAATGCAACGTATCTCTGTCTGTCTGTCTGTCCTTTAGTGTACCTATCACTGGCGAACCACTTATCGGATTTACATGCTTTTTTTTAAACATACATATATTCTCTGTCCAGGTTACAGGATATATTTTATTACGTTAGGTGAAATAAGGAATAAGCAGTGACGATAATAGTAAATCAAGTAGGAGAAAAGTTTGCCGCTAGCGCGTTCTCTGGCAATACACTGTCTAAAGCATTAAATATGGAACAATATCATGTAGCAAACAATCTAATATATATAAAATGCAACGTCTCTCTGTCTATCTGTCTGTCCGTTAGTGCGTTTATCACTCGAGAACCACTTATCCGGTTTACGTTTTTTTTTAATTCATACATTTAGTCTCTGGCCAGGTTATCTATAATCTTCTACCTATAATATATATAAAATGCAACGGCTCTCTGTCTGTCTGTCTGTCCGTTAGTGCGCTTATCACTGGAGAACCACTTATCCGATTTACGTGCCTTTTTTTTAAACATACATATGTTCTGTGGCCAGGTTATAGGATATATTTTAATGCGTTAGGTAACATAAAGAATAAACAGTGACGATAGAAGGTTACCGTTAGCGCGTTCTCTTGCAATACACTGCCTAAACCATTAAATATGGAATAATATCATGTTGCAAAATATATAATATATATAAAATGCAACATCTCTCTGTCTGTTTGTCTGTCCGTTAGTGCGCTTATCACTCGAGAACCACTTATCCGATTTACGTGTTTTTATAAATTTATACATATGTTCTATATAATTCGATATAAGCCTAGATAACGGGAGATAAGGTGAGATAAGGTGAGAGATAAATATAAATAATGGAAGATAAGGAGAAATAATAGGAGATAAGCAGAGATAAGTGTAGATAATGGGAGTTATGGTGAGATAATGGGAGATAAGGAGAAATAATAGGAGATAAGGAGAAATATTGCGAGATAAGTCGAGATAAGTCTAGATAATGGGAATTATGGTGAGATAATGGGAGATAAGGAGAAATAATGGGAGGTAAGGAGAAATAATGGGAGATGAGCAGAGTTAAGCTTAGATAATGGAAATTATGTAGAGATAATGGGAGATAAGGAGAAATAATGGGAGATAAGGGGAAATAATAGCAGATATTTTATTATGTTAGGTAACATAAGGAATAAGCAGTGACGATATTAGTGAATCAAGTCCATGTGAGCGGAGCCGCGGGCACGGCTAGTACAATATATAACAAGAAGATACTTACAGTTAGTCTGTCCAATAGAAGTATATGTGATGGTTAAAGCTTCAGAAAAAAATTAGGTTCCGTATTTACTGGATCAGCTATGAAAATGAAAAAAGGACTTGTTTGTTCTTTATGAAAAGAATTCACATATAAAGTTTAAATCGTTTTAAATCTATAAGAACTTTCTTTATGGAGTAAAATTAGTTGCTTGTTTTAAGCTCTTCAAATTTATTTGTAGATATCATAGTTTCTATTGATAATTGACTTTATTCCAGTTTGGCATTGTCAAAATTTCTTTGATAGATTGCATTTTATTTCGGTCGTATTATGTAGTAGTCTCCTAGAAAAGATAACTTTTTTAGTGCTAAGTTTCTAATGACGCTGAACTGTCTCCATCCTTAAATAAATTAAGAGAGTAATTTATCACACTTATAATTTCTAATCACCGCTATGTTAAGGATGTATATTGTTTCAGAACGGTAACAAAAGTTAGTTTGTTACAATCCCCACTTTGCCGATATCTGACTAAATATCACGTTAAACAGATGAATAATGTCACGTTAAATAGATGTATAAATGTCGTCGTGACTACTGTTCATATTCTTTATTGCATATTCTCATTTAGATTCAAGAATTTTTGGACATGTCATATCTTCCATATTTCATAGGGTTTGCTATACATTGATTATTGTCTCTATTTAATTCTCTAAGATATTTAAATATGAAAATTAACATTTATAGATTAACCTCTTCTTTTTTAGGTTCCATCTACGCAGCGTAGTTTGGCAATCATCATTATTATTCGTATTTTTGAAGCTAAACAACTGAGTAGATGTACACCCAAATCAGTCTCTAAGGTTGTGAAGCCAAGAGATCCGCCGTCGTTCACCACTTCTTCTACTCTGAATCTGCTCTTGTATTCCGAGTATCCTGTGTGTCGTACACTTTTCTTGATTCGGATTTCGTCTGTATTTATATTCTATTTATTATTATAGATTAGTAAGCCACAGTTTTTATACGAAAAAAAAAATGGTGAAGCTATTTACCCAGAACATTCCTTGCTTTACGATTTGAAGACTAAATCCGTAACACATTATATTGCTTTTATAAACTATTAAAAACAATTCAATAGCTATTTTTTAATTATCACTTCTAATCGCATCCAAGTCTCGTCTATTTATTATTAGAAATTACAAAAAATCACACGATTTCTGGGTTTTATTATTTGAAGAATACTAAAAAGGACAAATAACATATATGTAGGCTGAAAAGTATTTGGTCTAACACATAGATGTCGCCCTTTTCAAAATATTCATACGCGGTACCCATTTTCTCATGCCCAAATGTTCATGCCAAATATGACCAACACGTTCTTTTGATATCCTTAGGGTGTCAGCTATCTCACGCAATTTCACTTTACGGTCATCCAAAATAATTTTGTGGACTTTTTTTATGTTTTCCGGTGTAACCGCCTCATTTGGGCATCCCGAGCGTTCAGCATCATTTGTATCTGTACGACCACGTTTTAAATTCAGCATACCAGTAAATGATGAGTAATTTTCCAGGGGCAAAGTCCCCCTAACATTTACCAAGCCATTGCTTTGCTGGAACGGTGTTTTTTCCCATCAAAAAAGAGTGTTTAATCAATATACAAAATTCGATTTCTTTCATTGTTCTGAAAATATCAAAAGTAGCGACACTAAAATCACTATAACTTGTAAACTAATCGTCGAAATGTCATAAAATTTTGACACATATCGTTTGAAGGTTGGTACTTCCCCAATGAGGTGGTTATACTGGAAAACAAAAAAAAAAATCTACAAAATTGTTTTGGATGACCGTAAAGTGAAATTGCGTGAGATAGCTGACCCCCTAAAGATATCAAAAGGACGTGTTGGTCATATTTTGCATGAACATTTGGGCATGAGAAAGATCTGTTCGAAATGTGTACCGCGTTTGCTCACAGTGGATCAGAAACAACCACGTGTTGGTGATTCTGAGCACTGTTTGGACCTGTTTAAGCGCAATAAAAAGGATTTTTTCATGCGATATGTGACAATAGATAAAACATGGATCCACCACTACACACCAGAATCAAATCGGCAGTCAGATGAGTGGACAGTAGCCGGTGGAGGCCACCCGCGCCAAAGAGACACAGACACAGCCTCTGTATTTTGGGATGAGCATGGAATAATTTTCATCGACTATGCTGAGAAGAGAAAAACCACCAATAGCGAATATTATATAAAGTTATTGGTACGTTTGAAGGCAGAAATCGTAAAGAAACAGCCCCAAATAAACAAGAAAAGTGCTCTTTCGTCAAGACAATGCACCGTGTTACAAATCAATGACTACGATGGCAAAATTGCATGTATTGAAGCAGAACTCAAAAAAATATTCGTGAGAAAGAGATTTGGCTCCAGTGAAGAAGTTATCGCCAAAACTGAGGCCTATTTTGAAGGCAAAGACAAATGCTTCTACAAGAAAGGTATAGAAATGTTAGAAAAGCGTTAGACCGATTGTATCGCTCTTGCAGGAGACTATGTTGATGAATAAAGTCGAATTTTGTAAAAAAAATGTGTTTTAAGTAGCTAGGCCAAAAACTTTTCAGCCTACGTGTTATTCGAGATACTCCCTCTCAAGCTTCCTCCTTGTTCTTTCTACATTTGACAATACATATTTCTACTCTTCATTCCAATAAATTTGCACTGTACGTATTTCTGTAAAAATTGAAAACAATAAAAAGAAAATACAATTTTTCGATTTTTGACTTCAAGAACCCTGAAAAGGATGTGTAACATGTTAAATATACAGCAATGCCTATAATTCTCCTTCACGCCTCTTTAATTCTTTACATATATATATATATATATATATATATATATATATATATATATATATATACATATATATATATATATATATATATATATATATATATACATATATATATATATATATATATATACATATATATATATATATATATATATATATATATATATATATATATATATATATATATATATATATATACGGCGAAACGCCTGTAATGCCCTTCTCCATCTTTTTATAGCTTTGACTACAAATAATTAGAACTATCGACAAAGTAACACAACTTTCAGATTTATAGTCTTTCTCCGTATAAACTAATGAAGATAACAAAATTTTCAAATTCCTTAATTGCAAAAACTCTGAAAATGTTGTTTAACAAATTATATATCGAGCAACTTCTACTGTTTGACTTCAAATTATTAAAATTGTGGAAAAAAAATAATAGAATTTTCAGATTTTTTACATCGAGAATCTCGAAAAGTACTTATATCACTATATAAGGTGATATATATATATATATATATATATATATATATATATATATATATATATATATATATATATATATATATAAACTATATAAAGGGATATATAAATAACTACGTTAGTTTATCTACAACAACATTCTGACGCCTTATATCTACAACTACACGTAATTGTACCGAAAATTAATTTATTGTCGCAACCAAAAATAAGAAAAAACTCTCATAATAATGTTGGAAATATGCAAATTTTATACACAAAATTGATATATCGTTTTATTCCAGAGTAGGTGTGCGAAAAGGTACATCAATAGACCGAAGAAAATTGGAGCATATATTATTCGTGATCTACGGACCTTAAAATGAAATCACGGAACTATAACGAGAAAGGCAAAAACCAAATTAACTTAATTTTTTCTAGAATCAATACACGTATTAATGATTTGGTTATTCTAGAATAATTCAGTACTTCAATTTAGCAATGAAAATAAAAGGTCGATATCTGAAAGAATATAAATTCTAAAGAACGTTATTCAGCAGTATAAAAACTTAAAATGATGCAATACTTTCTTAGTTACTTAATTTTGATTAATGTTTTTTTATGAGACAATTTCATAAATAGTTTTTTCCGTTATATTTGTGCTTGGTCTGCCGACATCAAGACTAAATTAAAAAGACGTGAGTAAGGCGTGAACTAAAGTAAATTAATGAGTCTCTTGTGTTGGTTGGATTTCCAAAAAAAACAATAGTACACCATTTTCAACATTTTGGGTGCCTGTTATTTTTATATTTCTGTATTTAACAGTATTACAAAATTAAGATATGGCAAATTTACATAATCACCATTTTTTTTAACAATTACCAATTAGGAAGTAATAACTGATTTTGACTTTTTAATTGGATCTTTGATTTGATTTTGAAGGTGCAGCTGTTGAACAGTTAGGGGTTTGTAGTTAAACCAACAAAATCGCAAATATACAAAATAGCATAGTTCCGCAAAGCAACTACAAAACAACGCAAAAAAAAGTTACCTTATCAAAAGTATCTAACGGAGTGTAGGATCGAGCCCTAGGAGTTTTATGAACTTCGAAAAGAGCTGATCATCAAAACTCAATGAAAAAAGAAATAATATTCACTAATTATACATAAATGTAAATATGAATTAAAAAAGTTTAAAAATACCAGAGATAGCAACGAATAATGACAGTCCGCTAAAAACTAAGGACAGAAATGGACAACGTTCATACCAAGATGGCAATACTCTTAAGTTGGCCAGATATAGTGGAGGAAATCTAACTCAAAAACCAAACAAGTAAGATATTTTACCGACTATAGAATTTGGCTGTTGATTGTGGAACTAGCACGATAATGTTTCTCTTCAAAAAAGGAGTAAAGTACCAATAAATTACGAAAGAAACTAAAAAGGAAGAAAAATCAACGAGCATGTTTTACTGGCAAGAAATAACAGGGATTTATACGAGGCCGGTCTTACAGGTATGTCGTTTTCCAATTCAAGCAAATTACTGAAAAACCAGTAAAATACAATAGCCATGATTCAATGAGTTAAAAACATCATCAAAACCATAGAAAAACTGACTTAAATAACTACATCATGGCTACAATAAAAGAGGTCACACCGGTAGAGAGACATTCAAAAAGACCCTTCTTAAGTCCAGTATTATTTTCAATACAATGATGGATGAAATAATTAGACAAGTTCGTAAACTACGGAGATATGAAATAGGAGATAACTAATTAAAATACTGCTCTATGCTGACGCCGTCTTGCTGATAACAAAGGAGAAAGGTAATATAAAAGACTATTTTATCAATTTAACAGAACATTGAAAATAATTGGAGCTACAATTTTGGGAGAAAAAATAAAACCCATGACAATATCCAAAGCAAAATTAGAATATATTGCTTAATTATTTACTTGATTTTTAAAAAGTAATGGCATTTAAAATAATAAATTGCTTTGAAACATTCAACACACCAAATTTTCGTCGTTATAATTATCTGTTACTCCCTCCTTTTCATCTACAGAAAAACTTTTTTCATTATTTAAAATTACACACAGTGACATGACAACATGTAATTCTATTCGTTGTGATGAACATGACAAAAAGAAGACACCCGAGTTATACAAAGCACGTGTTTCGAATGTTTGTAAAAGGTATTAATTCTGTCCTGTCAGTTACTTTTAAATTAATGAATTTGTTTCTTTCATAAACTTCACTACCCAACTTTTTCTCTTAAAAAAACATTAATTACATTTTTAAGGATGATCTTGTATTTTCGGAAGGAAATATATCTGAATAGAAGTAATGTACAAGAAATTATAAATATCTTATCAATTTTGGGCACATAATAAAAATTTTGCATTGTCGTCTACATGTCATGTCACATCAGATTTGTCATATGAATATTGGCATACTACAAACAAATTTTTACTGTTATTGCTAAAGAAAAGTATTGTATTCGTCAAAAAAAATTCTCAATCCAAAATTATTGCTTTTCTTCACGTTGTAACGTTCTTAGATCACGAAAAACATAGTCACCCATTTCCGTCGATCTATTACTCTGTCGGTCTGTCGTTCTGTCAGTATGTGGACACGATAACTCTTGATCGATATCACATATAAAACTCCGTACGTTGTAAATTTTATTTTATTTTATTATATATGTATCTTTCTTTAATATAGTTATTTCCCGAGCCGGGATACGAACTCAAGTCGCTAGCGTAGAAATTAGACATCTTAACTCTCTCTCTAACTCTATGGCCGTGTTTATACATACATGCTTATACTGCACCCTGTCGGTGACTTATTTAAAGTCTTTGTAAAGAAAGCGGCCAGCACAGCTGACACTTAATTGGAGAAGTGCACCTTTTCGAGCCTTCCACTCGAAGGCATAGATAGCGTTAGTGAAGCAACTAAAGGCGAATAGAAAGATCCGCACTTCAGAAGTTCTCCAAAGTATTCTTTGTATTTGCCGGACCATCTCAAGACGCGTTTCGCCGCATCACAGCTCATCAATTCAGCTAGGTTCAGCAAATACAAGAACACAATTTTCAGCTACTAACAGAAAACAATGACAAAAGAGATGCTTATACTGCACTCTGTCGGTGACTTATTTAAATTCTTTCCAAACAAGCGGACAGTACGGCTAACACTTAATTGCAGAAGCGCACCTTCTCGAGCTTCCCGCTCGATGGCGTTGGTGAAGCAACTAAAGGCGAATCGAAAGATCCCCACTTCAGAAGTTCCCCAAACTGTTCTTTGTATTTGCCGAACCATCCCAAGACGCGTTTTGCCGTATCACGGCTCATCAGTTGAGCTAGGTTCAGCAAATATAAAAACACAGTCCAACTGATGAGCCGTGGGATGGTCCGGCAAATACAAAGACTACTTTGGGGAACTTCTGAAGTGAGGATCTTTCGATTCGCCTTTAGTTGCTTCACCAACGCCATCTATGCCTTCGAGCGGGAAGCTCGAGAAGGTGCGCTTCTGCAATTAAGTGTCAGCTGTGCTGGCCGCTTTGTTTGGAAAGACTTTAAATATGTCACCGACAAAGTGCAGCATAAGCATCTCTTTTGTCATTGTTTTCTGTTAGTACCTGGATGAGGACTGAAAACTGTATTCTTGTATTTGCTGAACCTAGCCTAACTGATGATCTGTGATACGGCGAAACGCGTCTTGAGATGGTCCGGCAAATACAAAGAATACTTTGGGGAACTTCTGAAGTGCGGATTTTTTGATTCACCTTTAGTTGCTTCACCAATGCCATATATATATATATATATATATAATATATATATATATATATATATATATATATATATATATATATATATATTTATTTATTATATATATATATATATATATATATATATATATATATATATATATATATATGTATATATATATATATATATATATATATATATATATATATATATATATATATATATATATATATATATATATATATATATATATATATATATATATATATATATATATATATATATATATATATATATATATATATATATATATTTATATATATATATATATATATATATATATATATATATATATATATATATATATATATATATATATATATATATATATATATAATTTAACGAGAGAATACACTCTATAGTTTTTGAGCGAATGGCTAAAGCCGTAGGAGGTAAAAGGATTGGGGCTGGATAAATTTTGTATAGTTTTTAATAGCAATATGGCAATGTTCCTTGTTTTTTTGTTGAGATAATCAACAAATATTTTGTTTTTATCATAATGTGTAATAACCAATTTATTTAGATTATTCATGTTCGACAAAGATTGTCTTGCAATCGCGAAAAGTATAATGAGAAAAAATACATATAAATGTAGAAAAAAATTGATTGACTTATTTTCAGTACTTCCTTTTCACACCAGCAATTCTAACATAAGAAAAGACTTCTAATAACGTCAGAAATATTGAAAAATAAGATTATTAATGTTCCCTGGACGCTTATGGGATCACTTCGGTGCCTGTTTGTCTGTCTGTCATATCCCATTTTCTTCAAAACTATTTGTAATAGAAAGTTGAAATTTATCACAAATATAAGAATTGATGGCCCAATCAGAGCTGTATAGTTTTAAAAGTTAAATTTTGACTTAAGGGGTTAGTTTTGGGGGTGAAATTGAAAGTGAAGAAAAAAAATTGCAGGGTCATCGAGTAGGGTGTCAAAAGAAAGCTTGTGATAACGCGGGTTCAAAAATATATATAATGTACTACTCACGCAAACTTTCTTTATATTATTTTTAACAAATTGCCAAAAATCGCATCCGCATCCTACCTCTAAGAGAAATAAAAAAATTTTGAAAAGATTCTGAAATATTCTCCATAAGGCGTTAACTGAGCAAAAATTATCATGAGTGCATTGCCTTTGATAATTTATATATTTTGCGTGACAACGTGGTGGAGATTTTTTTCATGGAAAATTGTGAACTTAACCGGGGCTGTGAAATATCCATACACACACGTTTCGTATTTAGTGCAATCAGGAATATACTCATATACTTCTCAGTATATTATAGCATTTGGCCCATCCACAGATAAAATAAATTTCCATGATAACTGGTGACCAATGGATAGATATCGAGACAAAATAATTTTATTTTATTTATTTATGATTAAACAAATATTTAGTAGTTTAAAACTTTTACTACAAAGATGTTCCGGTTCCAAAGGAGAATGTTGGACTGAATTTCATACAATACTTCAGCAATCACGGTATGGAAGACTAATTGCTCAAGTCCGATTTGCATTTGGTCTCTAAGAACCTTGAAATTAACGTATATTACGGTAAATGTAACAACCTATCTAACCCCTTCCCTTATTTTTTATTATAATAATTGCGTTAAAGTTTTGTACAAAATCTGGACCAAAAAGATACTTTTAAAAAATATACAATATTTAACGACCGTGGGGGTAATTTTTGACCCTATCCCGGTTAGAATGGGAAAAAAACTAAAGAATAAAAACAGATTTTCCGACTTCACCAACCCCAAAACCTTTATTCCCTTTTCTCACTCTTTTTAAACTCTTATATGCTTTACTGTTTTTATGCTTAAAATTTGTCTTTTATCCACTATTCAATATTGAACGACTTCCTCCCATGTTAAAATTGAAAATAATGTCAGTTCTGCATTCCATATCTCCCGCAGCCCTTAAAAAGACACGAAACATAATAAATACGAAGCCACCCTTTTAACTTCTTTCTTCATACCCTTAATCCTTTATATATTTACTTATAATTTATGAATTATGTTTCAAATTTGTTCCTAAATCAACCAAAATCCTGAAAAAACACTCGTAATACTTATAAAACAATGCAATCTTTAACGACCTCCACCAATTTAATTTTCTTTTTCTGTTAAAATTGAAATTAAAAAAAAATAATAATTTAATTTTTAGATTTCTGGGATCCGGGAAATCTAAAAACAACACATAACATGATATATACATACGCAGCATACTCTCCAACATCTTTCTCCATTCTTTAAACTTTTATTTGTTTTAATGTGAGTAATTATATATAAAATTATCTTACAAGAAAACAAGAGAAAATTCCCAAATACTACTAAAACTATATAAAATTTATTACCCTCATACGTTTCACGATCTTCCTCTAAAGAGGTATCGTTTAACAATTTTAGGCTTCATGCTTTCAAGTATTATATTATTATCGGTATCTCATTTCATTCGAAAATTATTGTGTCAACAGAATAATAATCCAAGAAATCAATAGAAAAACTGACTGACAGATATAGGAAAATAATAAAACGAAGAAAAGCAAAAGAATGGATGGTAATTTTTTTCACAAATACAGTACTTCCCTTTAGCTGGAGAAGTAAAAAAAAACAAACTTAATCACACGTATATAAAAAAAGAAGGAAGAGAAATTGGTGCGAGAAGTGCCCCATATAATAAGATAATGTTTCAGTATACATATTTAAAATGTATTTTTGGATTTTATGCTAATTACATTTATAATTCCCTATAGAATCTTACAATATTTAAATTTAAAGAGTTATCTTTAAATATGGTCAGTCTATAAAATTTAGGTATCACACTGCTTGAAAAACCTTATATTTTAATTGTGAGGTTCGGAGTATGTAAAATACTGATTGCCATTTTTATGGTTTCTAATTAAAGAAAATGAAACATATATAATTTGTAATGTGTCTAAGGTACGTATTCTATGGGTAACCGTAAAATTGGAGTCAAAATTACCTATAGAAATTCGTATGTCAGAATAATAAAAATATAGGGTTTTCACATTTTATTATTGTATTTTCGATTGTCTTTGTTCTTAAATTGGCCTTTTTATTTTTTACAATTTGGTAACTGTCCTTCAAGAGAATCACATTCTCGCCCTTAAATCGAGCTGATGAAATACTGGCAATATTTCAAATCGTAATCGGTGTAGATATATTATCTCTCTTAAGTAAACTCCCATATAAAAGGTAGACAAAGTAAAACATGCAGACACATTTATCTCATAATGACTACATACTGTCATAAATCTTTGGTTGTCGCTTAAATAACCATAAAAATAGAATTGAATCAATCCAGGTAATTAATCGTTTTTGTTGTTCTTGTAAAATCTGAATCCTACTGGTAAAAGTCTAGAAGTAGGTAGCGGCATAATTTTTTTTTTTTTATAGGTCTAGCACATGTGCTGCAGGGAAGTCCCTAAAGCGCTCCAGGAGCGGCACGTGTGCGGAAATAGCAATTCACGTTGTTCTAGAATCGCTGTAAATTGTATTCGGTGGGAAACACGGCGCTGGGAAAATTATTCCAAAGGGAGGACATTCTACATATATAAGACTGCTTGAAAAGCGTTGTACTCGGAGTAACAAGCTGAACCTCATACGAATGTGAAGTATTAGCGCGACGTGTATTTCTAACATACACCGCTCTGGGAGGAATTAAGCGGGCTATATCCTTCGAACACTTTCCATGAAAATACTTGTAGAACAGACTCAAGTCGCCAACCGTTCTTCGATGTTCCAGCAAATCAAGGCCGCTGGTCAGTTCCGGGTCTCCAATCAGACGAACAGCTCTTCTCTGGACAGAATCCAACAAATGCATTGTATGTTTGGGAGCGGAGCCCAAACATGGGAGCAGTATTCCATAGTTGGTCGAATTTGCGCTTTGTAGAGAGTTAACAGTTGTTCTGGAGTATAAAGCCTTCTGGTTCGAAATAATATTCCCAACTTTTGAAAAGCTCTCATTGCTATGCCTGCAACATGTTCATGCCAGGACATATTTGCTCCCAAATTAACGCCCAACAAATTGAGTGACGATGCTAGGGGAATGGAGTACCCCGACATAACTATGTCGGGTTCAGCAACGTTAACTTTTTTAGAAAAAACTGCCGCCTGGGTTTTTGTTGCGTTAAATTCCGGTCGCCCCAAGATAGAATTTCTTCCAGGTCTTTGTTAAGTTGAACAACCTCCTGCTGTCTGCGGATATTCACCTGAGCAGCCGATGTCCGAGCATTCAAAGTGATTGAAGAGATAAGCGTACTATCATCTACAAAGCTGTAGATTGGATTCCCAGTCTTTTTCAGCAGATCGTTAATGTAAATGAGAAAGAGAGTAGGAGACAGTATGGAGCCTTGGGGCACACCGGCGTTGATCGTGAAGGTGTTAGAAAGAAATCCGTCGACCGCCACTCATAAAGAACGCTCTCTGAGGATACGTGAGAGCCACAAACAGAACTTTTCTGCTTCTGCTTTACAAACAATTATTGGTAGAAATCAAAATAACTAACACCTCATAAAGTATATTATTTGTGAATGAAATGAAGAGAAATATACTTCCCCTAATAGCTCAACACCAAGTATACCGTTTAATCTGCGCATCACGAATGGGATACTGAAAAAATGCAGGCAAAAGTGTTGTACAAGCTAATGCCTTCTGTACGTACTACCAATGATAATGTTTAAAAGAATCGCAGTATAGCTCTCTGTTATTGTATTACTTGTTGACATATATACATCTATCTAGAACAAAAAAAGTTTTGTTACGTTGGTATTATTCCGAGGTCGGTAGAGGCAGTAGATGAACCTTGTTTACTGAGTTTACCAGATAACATCCATTCTACGGGGCTCCAAAGTCTCCTTTTGTTGGCAAAAGGGATTGGGTCTGACAAAAGGGCAGATTCTTAAGTTATACCTAAATCGGGAATAAAATCATACCCAGGATTGAGAAAGTTGGTTGTCTTGGTTGATGATCTCTGACTTTAATTTTGCGAAAAGCAAGTGTATGAGACTTATTTGTTTTCAGGTATACTAAATTTATGTTCAACCTCGTATACTGCAAAAATCGACTTCAAAATTTTGATTTCCGCATGTTGATGCCTCCGAACTAACTCTCACCCAAAGATTAGAACGGGAGGGTTATTTTTTGATACTGTTAGCTTCATAATGCTACTTTCATCCGCAGAAAATTCTAGGGACATCGGCAAAACCACGAAACGTTGGCTCGTAACAAAACGTCATGATAAAAAGGTATAGGTATTAATGCTCTTGCAAGACTCCACGCATTTACTAGTTCTAAAATAAAAACTACAAGATTAGTTAGCTTTTATATCTCTTTGTACATAAAACTTAACGCCAGGGTATAGTGACGTAGATATGCGTGTAAATATGTATGTGTCTATACTCAAAAATGAATAATTCAATATTCGTACTATGTTTCCAAGGACTTACTTATAGTTATTTAATTTAAACTTTCTCATAGAAACGTTTTTTCTAACACTGACAAAATCGAGTATGAGAAAGTCTTCCTTAGTAAGTAGATCGAGTATAAATTCTAAATATTTTTGGTAACTCAGACTTGCGGTGATTTTTATACTTATATATGAGTGGTGATAAATATTTAATCTAAATCGAAAATATCCAGAAACTAATATATAGTGTAAAAGTAGTGACATTTTTAGTCTGAACTATAGTTGTCTGTTTTAATTTGTGTCTCACGGTGAATTACTTCTAACAGAATAATATTTATTTATACAAGATGGTTTACGAAAATTGCATAAATCTTTCTAGAGGAGCGAAATAATCTGAATTACGAGCTGGTTTATTTGAAGAAATTAAACAAGGCACAAACTGATAACGTAGAGAAGATAGGTGTGGGCGAGTAGGTGAATATGTGAATCGGTTTATAACCAAATGACTAATTTGATTTTGACGGAATTATCTAATAAGTTAACCTGTAAGGTCTTAGTACATATTAGAATATAATTAGTTGAGTACTCCCAGGGAAATAATTATTTTTATTGACTTTGTCAATAGATCGCAAAAGGATAGGGAGTTTTTTTAAAATCCTATTTTATTTAAATGATTGAAATTGTTAAGTCAAGCCAGAATCGCGGGTACCGTATTAAATTTAAAGAGATTCCAAGAAAAATATTTTTTGATTTCCTTTTACGATCTACTTGTTCTAATTATGAAATTTATTCAGCACATAAAGAAATTTCTGATAAATATATTCTCTCACTTCTTGCTTTTTTGGCATAAACGAAAACTAACAGATTATGTATTGTGAAAATATTTGGTCAGACGAACTGGAAATTTCACATGTAACGCAAAAGTGAATGCAACTATATTACCTTTGGAACTTATTCGTCAAACGTTTCTGTAATATAACATGAATGCTTCAGTGAAGCAGAGATTAAAGCGACTGTTTTTATACCACCATGTTTGATGCTCTATAAAAGTATGTATAATGACACGGTGTCAGACGTTTATATATATATATTTTACCAAGAATCACTTTACAACTTCCTGGTAAAAATATTAAGTACGCAAGATGTTAACAAGTCGAACTATTGCACTCAGGACATTGAATTTTGTTGGCCGATTGGTAGTAAACTTATTTGTACATATATATATATATATATATATATATATATATATATATATATATATATATATATATATATATATTACTGTAGAGGCTTTCACGGATGGTGGAATGTAATATATTAAAATTCCGTTCGTCTAAGAATGAATTTGCACGACGTTTCGCGAAAATGTCATTTGGCATTTTCAAGTGCTCCCGCTGCTGGTGCTACTAGCCATGAGTAAGTTTGAAACCGAAGCCAATCAAAAATTTGAGTATTCCCAAGGGTATGGTAAAGGTATGTGAACGATGTTTTCGGGATTTTTGATACAAAAAAAGTAAATATAGGTGATTTTGTTTCCAAATGAAATACCCGGTATGATTCCAATAAATTTACTTACGAAATTGAGAACAACAGCCCTTTTCTAGATATTTTAATTATTAAAAATAATAATAGGTTAGAATTTGATATCTATAAAAAAGATACAATAACAGACAGATATATTCCTAATGATTAATTTCATTGGAAACAACACAAATTAGCCGCATTACATCTTTTAGTTCATCGTTTGATCACTTTTCCTCTGAATAGAGTGAACTTCAATAATGAAAGGAATCGTATTAGAAATATAACTAGAGTTAATGGTTATGATGAAAACTTGTTTTACACGCGAAGAGAATAAGACCAAGTATGTCTCTATACCATATAATCCGAAATATAGCAGGGGACTCACTAAGGTAATTAATAAGGTAGTCCTCACCTTAGTCTATAAGTCATCAGACAATCTGACGAATATCTTAAGAAATCCCAAAGATAAGATTCCTAATTGTGAGAAAAGTGGCATTTATAAAATTAGTTGTAATGTTTGCAACAAAAAGTATGTTGGGCAAACTAAAAGGTCAATTAAAACACGATTTAAAGAACATTTAGCACGTTTCAAATACAGTAGAACAGAAAAGTCTAGCATTGCCGAACATGCCATTGAAGCTAATCATACTCTAACATTAGATAATCTAACATAAGATTAACCAAAAATGTATCTGATAGGAAATTGTTGAACGCTTACGTAAGTATGAAAATTATAAAATGTAAAAGTAGTTTAAATAAAGACTGGTTACTTGGCCGGAACTGATGGCCTCGCCTATGCCGTTAGTTCCGCCTGAGTAATTCAAGGAATAGGCAAAGTATAAATAGGGTAGATTTGTAGTTTAGCTATAGTCAATCATCGCTCTTCGTCGAAAGAAGAGGTTATCCGCGCTGTAAACGAGTATGATACCAGGTGAATAAATCAAAAGATTGGAATCTTGCTGTACCAAATGTATTGACGTCAATGGAGATTATGTTGAGAAATAAAAATATTTTTTTTCCAAAAAAATCTTATGCACCTTGTAGACTTTTCAGTCTACCGTCAGATAAGTTAAATATTGAAATGAAACATTTTTTCAGATAAAATACGTTTAAAACTATGAAGATAAAACTAAACTTTGGAAGCAGCCCGAAAATAAATTATTAAAGTATGTTAGGAAAAGTTACAAAATGATGAAAATTATTACCCCAAACTTAAAATTTTAAATTAAATCGACTATGTATGATAGACGAGAGTCTGCGAAAATAAATAATTTTAAATCATAATACAAACACTCTTCATTGAAATCAAATCAATTATGAAAAAGAAAATATTACAACAATAGAAGATCAACGAAAAATATTTTTAACAATAATATTTTAGAAAATAACCTCTATTTACAAATAAACTCCTCAAGTATAAAAACCGTTTATCGATTATATATAAGCAATACAAAAACGTACAACCTAGACAACTCATTTATATCAGACGCTTCGAACAAAGTTCTTGTTTCCACACAATGACCTAGTATATTTTCAGACAAACTGGATAGATTTTTGCTTTTTCGACTGACAGCGCTTAATAGCCTGTCAAATTTTGTTCGCGTGAAACACCAAATGAATATTACATTGGGTCCGCTATGCTTTATTTATTTTCAAAGAATTTTTTTGGGGGAAAAATTCAATAGAAAATTTGTTAATAAATAAACCCTTAGATTGAAAAGAGAGATTTATATAGAGTAAAAAACGTAAATTAATAAGTTCAGGGCTGAGATTCAATTATTCGATTCAATCATATTTGAATCATATCGAGTTTGCTTGATTCAATGAATCGTATGCGGCTGAACGAAATTAGTTCATTAACATATTATTTCAATTTTATTTTAGAAACCTAAATATAACTTACATAAAATATAAATATACATGAATTAAGATTTTAAATTTTAATACAGTCATGAGGTCATAAAAAATTACATTCATGTTACAGTCTGTCATATAAGAACGTGTACGCTCGTGTTGTTGAAAAAATGTGTTTCAAGAATATTTTTTTGTCATCAATGTATTCTTTGGTGTGCTAACAATGGCACAATTACCTTAGTAAATTGTCCAGTCGTCTTCATCAATAATCGCCAGGCATCTTCGAGGCATGCTGTCGACGAAATTTTTTACATATTCTGCAAATTTATTCGACTCTCGCGAGACAACTGAGTCAAAGTCCTCAGAGTCTTTCCTCTCAGCTTTCTCTTTACAAGGGACAAGCATTTTCAATAGGGTGGGCGTCCGGCGATTGTGAGGACCACTCTAATATCTCGCCTGGCAAAGGTTTCTTCAAAGTGCTTTGGAATTTAACACCATGAGAACGACGCCGTTGTCGAATGGTATCATGGGAGAACACATTCAAATCCAATTTTCTTAATTTTGCCACTCCCTGACGCAGCGTCAATTTCAGGTTCCGTGAAAACAAAGACACAATTCGTTTCTCGATTTTCGGAGTCACGTTTGGAAAGTCGTCGATATTTTTCATCTTGTTAAAATGATTTACCCACTTCTTCACAAATGACACCGGGTTTTTAATATTACTCTATGCTGCAAACGTAGGTGATTTAAATGTCGACAACATCAACTGTCTTATACATTTAAAAAAAAACATTGACAAGGGCGTAAAACGGAATCTGTTGCTGTTTTGCTCAGCTTATTAATTGACTAACTCAGATTTCTGATCGTAACTCAATAATAGACTTCGCTAATCTTCTTAGTCACTAATTCTAAGAGTTACATCTTCACTGTAAATCTTTCAATCATAATCTCGTTTAAACATTCTGCGTTCTATCAGTTGGTGACAAAAACACGCCTAAACCGCTCCAAATTTGGTACTATAAATCGTCTAATTTGCTACAACTCGAGGAATATTTTCGAACTTTCCTGTAGCTGCTTTTGCTGTGACGAGTCATCTAATTATGCTAAGAAGATGTCTATAATTATTTTGGCCTACATGACAACGTTGTTTTCATTATTAGGCAACCTTTTTTCAAGAAAAGCCCCTCTAATCGCAAGATATATAATCAGAAAATGAAGTAAGCTTCTAGCCCGACTTAACAGCTCACAATTAATTTGGTCGTTTGCAAAGACATTTAGTGAAAATTTTACTAAATCAACTGTATCATCACTTGCTCAGTAAAAAAATACTATTGAAGCGACATGCCCGATATTGTTTTCGGACAGGATTCGTAAACCTAACTGCTTCTGGCGTCTTTGAAATACCTGTCATTTACTTCAAAAATTGGCCAGCGAGCTGGCGCCAATCTTCTGTAAGCATGGTTATGAGCTAGGGTTCAGCCGATACCTGGAAAAAGGCTAAACTACTATACCAAATAACTACCAACCAATCGCATTTCTTCTAGTAATATCGATCCATGAACAACTTAATACTGGAAGGATCTAATATTATTAGCGATCACCAATATGACTCATCATCAGAATATCTTATTGAGAATTTCGAGTGGTTGCACATGACATATTTAAGGTATCCGACCATATCAGTCATGACGGATTATTGGCTAACTTGTGCCCTTATGATATAACTGAAAGATTTTGTCAATAATTCTAGAGTTTTCTCACAGATCAAACTTCTCGAATAGGAGTTGATGAATTCTGTTTTGACACTTGTACTACTACTAAGTGTCCCAAAGCTCTATACTATGCCTAACGATCTGCAAATATTCACGGACGATAAGGAAGTTATAAAACCTAATGAAGGCCTGGAAAAAGTTATGTTTTGATGTAACTAAAGAAGAAATTAACCACAGGATTTATATGCACCCCTACAAAAAGACAAACACATGGAATAAAACTATGCCACAAAACGAAGCCGGATGGCTACCAGCGACACGTTAAAATATGCCTTGTTGAGTTTCTCAGTTACCTAGTATTGTTCCATAGAGTACGCCTTCTACTTGTGCTGCCTGAGAAACTCAACGAAGCACATTTTAACGTGCCAGCGGTAGCCAGCTGGCGACGTTTTGTTCAACTTGTTTATCTCTCTCTAGTTATAGCTATATTTTCTGTGATTTAACTATATAAAAAGAGCAGCTGCAGTTCTTTCCAAAAAGGTTCGCGTTACAAAAACCCGAAATAGTTTTTCCTAGATACTTCATTCCATTAGCATTGTCATTTCTCTTGCCCGAAGTTAAGTTGTTTAAAGCTCAGCTTCAAAACGTAATATTCGTGTCTAAGATTCTATTTAGAAGAAATTTATTCGTCTGACTGGGAATCAAGAATTCATCTATGAAACATCGAAGAAAAGTTGACTTAGATTTCTTGAAAAATTTTCATCGAAACTGTTCAAGAACTCTTTTTTGTAGGGAAGATTTTCACTGTGAAATAAAGTGAACAGTACGGAATGTCACACTGAGAATAGCGATTAAAGACAAACGTGAATCCCTACTTTGCGCACGCATCGCTGAAGTAACAGCTAATCTCCCCGAAGTACGTGTGCTGTTCCAAGAAAAGAAAAATCACCTTCGTTAAAATCAGGATAATTATGGTGAATTTACCTTCCTGAAATTAATTACCATAATCCATAAAACATGGATTAAATTTTATTAGCGGAGGTATGAGCACTAAAATAAAAATATGCAAAAAGCTTAATTAAAATTACCTTTTCCTTTCAGTCCTTATCTAAAATGAGAGCTTAGCCAGAAGCTGGGGCCTGTAGTATATTGCTGACACGTGCCGAGAATATTTTTGAAAGGTAATAGAGTTGCAGTCGCATCACGTGTAAAATTTCCGGTACGCTCGACTGAATATTTTCGCATCAAATATTCCTTTCGTTTAAGTTTGGCAAATATCAAAGGAGGCATTTGCCAAAGTGAATTTTTTGGTGACCACGAATCGAAACTGGAAAAACGTGTTTGGCGAAAATGAAGTCGGAGGAATTTTTCACAAGGAATATTTCTATTATTGGTCAAGTTTAAAGTTTAGTTTTATCACTTTGAAGTATTACTTTTAACTGTTTATTCAAGGTGTTATATAACACATGGGCTGAAAAGTCCCGGGCCTAACAAAGAAAATACGGTTTTTTTGTTTCAAAATTAGCTTTATTCATCAACGTAATCTCCATCAAGAGCAACGCAATCATTCCAGCGCCGCTCTAACATTTCAATACCACTTTTGTAGAACGATTTATCTTTTGCCTCAAAATAGGCCTCAGTTTCAGCGATAACCTCTTCATTCGTGCGAAATTTCTTACGGCGAGCATTTTTTTTTCAGGTCTGCGAACAGCCAGTAGTCGCTGGGAGCCAAATCTGGCGAATACGGTGGATGTGGGAGCAATTCGAAGTTCAATTCATGTAGTTTTGCCATTGTTTTGATTGACTTGTGACACGGTGCGTTGTCTTGATGAAACAAAATTTTTTTCTTTGCCATATGCGGTCGTTTCTTTGCAATTTCGGCCTTCAAACGCTCTAATAACGCTATATAATATTCACTGTTGATGGTATTTCCTTTCTCAAGATAGTCGATGAATATTACACCACGCACATCCCAAAATACCTAGGCCATAATCTTTCCAGCCGATTGTTGTGCTTTCGGGCGCTTTGGACGAGGTTCACCAGTTGCTGTCCACTCAGATGACGATCGTTTTGATTCCGGAGTGAAGTGATGGATCCATGTTTCATCCATTGTCACATATCGACGCAAAAATTCCGGTTTGTTACGTTTAAACATGGCCAAACACTGCTCAGAATCATCAACACGTTCTTGTTTTTGATCAACAGTGAGCAAACGCGGCACCCACTTTGAACAGAGCTTTCTCATAGTCAAATGCTCATGCAATATAAAGCCAATACGTTATTTTGATATCTTTACGATGTCAGCTAACTCACGCAACTTCACTTTTCGATCATTTAAAACGATTTTATGGATTTTTTTGATGTTTTCTGGTGTTACCGCCTCATTTGGACGTCCACTGCGTTTCTGCGTCATCGGTGTCTCTACGACCACGTTTGAAGTCAGCAAACCAACGTTTTATTGTTGCTTCTGATGGAGCGGAGTCCCCATAACACTTTTCAAGCCATTGCTTCGCTTGAACGGTATTTTTTCCCATCAAGAAGCAGTGTAAAATTAAAACACGAAATTGTTTTTGATCCATTGTTTTGAAAATAACAAAAGTAGCGTCACTCTTAGCACAATAACTCACAAACTAATGAATAGAATATCATGAAATTTTAACAGCTGTCTTTTGAAGGTTAGTATTAACTGAAAAAAAGGTGACTGCAATAAAACTAGCGCCATCTATGTGTTAGGCCCGGGACTTTTCAGCCCATGTGTTAATGTGTCTCAAATAATAGTAAATTCTAAAATAATTATAGTAGAAAAAATAACCGGCGAAGTGCAAGGCGGACTTGCGCGATTAGTGTTCCGTTCTATTGTTTTAAAATAAAAATTTGATATTTGAGGTATAAAATGACTTCACAAAACATATCCAAAATGAGTTTTCGAACAAGGTTTTTTTTTCCGATCTTTACTGAAATCTGATGACCTTGAAATTTATGTTTTTTTTACATACCAGATAAATTATTAAAGGTAATGCACTCGTAATAATTTTCGTTCAATCTAAATCCTGAGGAGAATATTTCAGAATTTTTTCAAAATTTTTTGATCAGTAGTTTTTGAGATAAGGGGGGACAGCGATTTTTTCGCAATTTTTAAAAAATAATACAAAGAAAAGTGTGTGCAGGTATTACATTATATATATTTTTGAACTCGTGTTTTTAGAAGCTTTTATTTGTCACTCCACTCGATGACCTGGTAAAATTTTTTTTTTCACTTCCGATTTCACTCCCCAAAACTAACCCCTTAAATCAAAATTGAGTTTTCAAAATTGCACGGCTCTGATGAGGTCATCAATTCCTATATTAGTACCAAACTTCAAGTTTCTATGTCAAATAGTTTCGGAGAAAATAATGTGACAGATAAACAGACGGACAGACGGGCGGACAGACGAACAGACACAGAAGTGATTTTATAACTGTTCCGTACGGAACACTAAAAATGACCAATTAAATTGTCTCTAAAATCTCATCTAAATGTAAACTGTTAGATTCTCGACACTTATAAGCGAACAATGGGATTTTTGATCATTGCGATGCACCATGTTTGCTGCTATTTCTTCCCCAATTTTTTCCTGTATTATTCAAGAAATTTCTGCAAACCTTAATTTTAAAATATCCCGACAAGAAGAAATTTATTAGCGTCAAATTACGATTACCCAGAAGCCAACTTATGTCATGGAAATTGATGGTGTCGGTAAGATTTCTCGAATTACTGATTATGAACATCAAATTCCTGTACAGGTGTATGAAAAAGTTTTGAATTATGTCTTCATATCGCTTCAAAATAACAGTTACTGTGTTATTTTCAAAGAAGCAGGGTGTCGATTATATTGTAGAATAAGCCGTCGTTTTGAGACTATAAGAGCATTTAATATTTTAATTGTAGTCCAATAACGGATATTTTGTTTATGTACAAAGCCTCTAAAGGAAAAAAAATGCCTGGTCCATCCAAAAAGAAGATGTTGGTCAATATTGACAAGATTTCAAATACTCTGACCTATTGCAGGGCTTTAATTCATGTACCAGAATGTTATAGGCATGAAGGGATAAATGTTTGCCAAAAATGAGTTACAGTGAGTACATTTATGATGTCAATGTGGAATCTTTAGCACAATAACACTACTCATATATATATATATATATATATATATATATATATATATATATATATATATATATATATATATATATATATATATATATATATATATATATATATATATATATATATATATATATATATATATATATATACTGTGTGGTGATACACCACTACACAAAACACTTTATTTTTACGCTCGACGCGCTTTTCGCTAACCATGTTAGCTTTATCAGGAGAGATGATTGAAGTCAATCAGCGCGTTTGGTGTAGTAGTGATATATATGAGTAGTGTACATTTATGATGCTTGATCCCTCGAGTATTGACAGGTCCGAACTAACAGCCGCGAGTACTAATATGTATGCATCAATGCATGATGCTCCTCGCCGCCCAAAGTCCAATCAGTGTGTTCATAGTTCGCAATTTCCTTCTCATTTCTTAATCATTTGAATACTCTGGGCTTAATTTACGCTACGTAAATTAAGCCCCCCGCTACAAAATTTTCGCCGCGCGTTATTCGAAGAATTATTGTTTTTGTAAAACTTTAATATACAAAAAGTACTCTCTGCTATTAGTGCGATAGGCATTGGCAGTGACCATCGGATGTTCAAAGCAAAAATAAGAATAAATCTGAACCAGAAGAGACTTAGATTGATAACGCATACAAAGATAAAGACACCAACAGAAATAATAAAACAAAAAATAGACGAATATCGGCAAGTACTGGAAAATCATATAGAACACATAAACTACCAAACAGAACTTGATGAACTGAACACGCAAATAACCAGCAGCCTACTTATGACTACAAAACAAATAGCAACATCGAAAAAATACAAAATATAATGAAACAGATAAGACTATTAAGAAATGATCATACAAATGGCAGATTACAATTGATAGAAATATACAGAGCAATAAAGAAAGAGATCAGAGAACACGTCAGGTTGAACAAAAACTCGAAATTAGAAGAAATTCTGAAAAAGGGAAAAAGTTTAAAATACCTTAACAAACAAATTAATACAGGGAGATATCAAATAACAAAACTTATAAATAAGGATAATCAAGAGACTGCACAAATTCAAGGGATAAAGGAACCTACAGCAAAATATTATCAAACACTATATCGCCACTGCAGGGGAAGAAGAAGGAAATAGAGTGATAGTAAGAAATGTGGGATCTGAAGACATTTCCGATATAACAACGAATGAAAGAATGAACGCTATATAACATATGCACAACAACAAAGAACCACGAGACGATAAAATAACTATAACCCACTGAAACGTGGGCTTTAAATAAAAGTATAATATAGAAACTCCAGGTAACCCAAAGAACAATGGAGAGGAGAATGCTAAATATTAGACTTCAAGATCAAAAATGACGGATGTAATACAATGAATATGTATATTAAGGTGGAATTGGGCAGGTCATATTGCAAGGATGAATGATAACAGATGGATACGCTGTATGGTTAAATGGAGGCCTAGAGAGCATAAAAGATGCAGACAAGATGGGCGGGTGACATAAAAAGAACAAATTTCAACTTATTTATGGGATACCCGACGTCCATATTCAAATCAAATCATATAATACGTATAATCGTTTTAAATCAAATCAATTATCCATTCAAAATTTCAGTGAGTATGATAAGGATACGTAGAAAACATTGGACAGAATTACAACACAGTTCGATGTTCTGCGAGTCATAGTGAAATGCAAAAAGTTACTTGTCCCTGGCAAGGCCTCAAGAAAATTCAGTGACAACCAGTACTTCTGAAGTACAAATTGCAATGAATACCGTAAGAGTATTGCCATTATGAATTATTAAGTCTATACGATAAGTTTGACCCATTCATTAGTATCTGCAGCAATCAACCAATTTTGACAGAATATTAGAACTTAGTTGGGAATGTGGAATCTTTGGCACAATGATACTACTCAGTATATATCACCACTACACCAAACACTTTATTTTTGCACTCGACGCGCGTTTCGCTAACCATGTTAGCTTCATCAGGAGCGATGATAGTCAATCATCGCTCCTGATGAAACTAACATGGATAGCGAAACGCGCGTCGAGCGCAAAAATAAAGTGTTTGGTGTAGTGGTGATATATACTGAGTAGAATATTAGAACATTGATCCTGTTTTTATGTAAATGTGCGGAGGCTCACCCTATTCCTTTTTTTAAATATACTATATATTTCTTATTAACGTAACAATTTGTTTGCTCACTTTAAAATATATCTTTATTAAAAATTACTATTTTATTCTACCCAAAAGAAAACTCTTATTTGCATATTTACTCAGAAAATTATGATAGTCCGAAAATTAAAATTCTGCCTGTGTTACCATGAAACGGAATGTTTTGCCTGCTGTCAAAATAATTCATGCATTCATTCAATTCATGTTTATGAATTTTAATTTATCTCTTAACAGATGTCAATATCATTTGTTTTTATAAGTATAAAGTTGGGTCACAAATGTAATGTAAACCTTTTTTGATTATAAGAAGTTTCAACAAAATAAACGAATGTGCTTTCGTACAAATTTGTTCGAAATAAAGAAACATTTCAATTTCAACAGATATTACTAGCTTCATTTTTTAAAGCATTATTTCAATTTTGATAGTTATCGATATCATTTTTTTTTAACGAATTTTGTAGGGTTCCTTTTAAAATTTATTAAAATCAATTCATAAAGAAGGATAATTTATTTATATTTTGACAATGGCCAAACTCTTTTTACCGAACTTTACGTCTACTGTTTCTTTCTGATTGAAATTATCTAAAGAATAAATAAAATTTTCCAGCTGTCAATGTATTTTTTTGATTAACTTAAATTGAACAAGATATTTCCATAAATGAAGGACATGGACCACTGTTGATACCAAAACATTTGTTTTTAACTAATTTTACACTTATCGTTTAAATTTGATCAAAAATTGTCTATAAAAAAATGTTAATTTTACATCTACTTGTACCTTAAGAAAGTGATCAAAGTTGATCCATAAATAAAGAATTTCAATTTTGACAGCTGCGTTTAAATTTTATCAAAATTGATCCCTAAATACTATATTTTAAGTTTTTTTTGGAGAACTGCTAACGTAAAAAAAATGCCTAAAAACTTTTTTGACTGTTAAAATTGGTCGAAATCGGTTCGTAAATAAAGGAGATAGCTGCTGTTAATCTTAAAAATTTACAGTTTGTATCCTAGTCCAAGCCGCAATTTATTCGTATTCTAAATTTCATTCATATTCTTTGCATTGTTTAGGTATGATTGCCGAACAAATCGACAAAGAGACATATAAATATCTGTACATTAAAATACATGGATATTTGTATAGAAGTATTGATACGGAAGGAAAAAAGAATCATAAATGACCAAAAGGAGGTGTTGCAGAACCGGGCAAGCTTATGATTTCGCCACACAGATGGTGTGTTACAAGATTTTCGACGGAAACTCACTATATATCAGTTTGCTATATTCCACTTTTAGTTTCTGGACGTAAATAAAAGTATAATGCAAAATTTTTAACACAGTCATATTATTAGATTTTTTTGTAGTTATAAGTATAGACAGTTTATTCTCGGGGATTGTACAACACTTTACAAATGTTATTAAATTTCTAACTAAGTAACTAATTGCGGTAACTTTTTTTACTTCTGTATACCCACAGAATTTACAAAAGACAATAAAAAACTTTCTTATGTGCCATATTATTATAAAAAGGAATGGTATCTTTAGTGTTTTGTAAGTATGCATAGATAAATAAAACCGGCCAAGTGCAAGCCGACCTTACGCAATTAGTGTTTTCTACGTAGATTGCTTTTAAAATAACAAATTTTGTTACGGAGGTATGTCTTCACAAAACACATCCCAAATGAGTTTTCAACAAAGATTGTTTCCGATCTTTGTTGAAAACTGATGATCTTGAAATTTTTGTTTTCTATATATACCAGATAAATTATCAAAGGTAATGCACTCGTAGTAATTTTCGTTCAGTCTTTGTGGAGAATATTCCAGAATGTTTTAAAAATAATGCAAAGAAAATTATTACGTCATATATGTCTTTGAACTCGTGTTTCTACAAGCTTTACGTAACTTTCAAAACTACATGGCTCTGATGGGGCCATCAATTCCTAAATTAATGCCAAATTTCAACTTTCTATGTCAAATAGTTATGGAGAAAATCGAGTTTGACGCACGGAGAGACGGACATTCACCGAAGTAGTTTTATAAGTGTTCCGTACGGAACGCTAAAAATGGTACACAGTAACAGTGCGACTAAAAGCGATTAGTCATTAAAAAGTGAATTTATTTAGCAAATTTTTCGATGCTTATGATTCAAGAGTTCATTCAGTCCCCATCAGCGTCAATGATCACCTGATATCTTCGCAGCATACTTTCAACGAGATTTTCCGCTTATTCTTAAAGATTTCCAGAGTGTCCGAATTTGCCATGACAGCTGTTTCAATGTGTATATCCTTTTACTTCGAAACTTCTGCTTGATGTAGGACCACACGTTTTCGATTGTGTTTCCACCGGGCGACAGGGATGGCCAATCTAATTTTTACGATACCTCTTTCCACTGACTACACATTTGTTTGGGGTTGTTATACTCTTCTATCACTATCCACTCCTCGTTTTTAGAAACAAACCACCGCTTGGTAATCGGTACCAATACCTTCTTGCAAATTTGGAGCATTTTTTCAACATTCCAATTGTAGGTAAAGATGAGTCTCCTTATGGAGAAACTCCCTATTCGAGTCATTTCTCATTGTCTGTACTTACTACAAATGTCCTCGACTTGCTCATAGACTTAGCAGCCGCTGTCGGAGTCATTTTTGAACATTTTGGATGAATATACAGGGTGTCCCAGTATTCCGTCTACATAGAGTTACTGTGAATTTCTAGGATGAAAATATGACCATTTAACTCAACTTACCCTAGTCCAAAAATTCGTAATTTTTGAGATAGAGGGTGTCAAAGTTATATATTTATTTTAGTTTTCCTTAAGTAGCTTTTTTAATAATTGTACTATTTGTACAAGGTTCTGTGCTAAGGGGTTTTTTGAGATGAGAAATCGAAATCAGCTCACAGTTTTGTTGTAAATTGTAGGGGGCAACAGTTTCTGAGATAGTAGGATCTTTGTTTCCATTATTTAATTCCATTGTTAAATTCGCAACATCCCTTCACATGTTTCTTCACATTGTATAGTTACTTAGCAACGCTCAAAAATCACTCTGGCAATAATGTAAGATATCATATGATCTATGACTTAACTGGCTTGCAGTAATACTGACATAAACTAATTTTTGACAGATATCAAACAAGTTTTATGAGTATTAACGAGAATTAATCCCTTTTCAAGCTCCATAGTGTTTTAAATCTAGATTATTATGGAGTACACTTTTGGTGAGCAAACTGATATGATCTTAGTGTTTGGTTTTTGTAACGGCAAATGTGCTCGCATATATCACGAAAGATTTCCGCATCGTTGGACTCCTAACCATCAAACTTTCGCCAATATTGAGAAGTGGCTTCGAGAACATGGACAATTTAAGCCGATCAGGAATAATGCTTGGTGGCCTTCACAAGGTAGAGCACTCGATGTTAAAGAGGAAATCCTTGAAATTGTACACGATAATCCTGGAATCAGCACTCGTTTAATTGAACGTCAAACGGGAATATCAAAAAGTACAACTAACCGGATCATTAGACGATAAATTTTTCACCGCTTTCATATACAGTCCATCCTCGGAACTCTTACTTCCAGATCTTGGATCCCGTTTGCATTTTTCACAAATTATTCGAGCACGCATAGCGACTGTTCCGGCTTTTCACATTAAAATCCTGTTTACAGACGAAGCACGCTTCACTCGACTTAACTCGGTATAACAAATGTGCGTAATAATCATGTTTACGCTGAAGAAAACCCACATCATGTGCAATAAAGACAGCTTCAACGCGAATTCAGTATTAACGTCTGGATGGGATTTATTGCGAGCTATTTGATCGGGCTGTTTAGATTACCAGATCGATTTGATGGTGACATTTACTTGAATTACACCCGTAAAACTATTTCTGAATTATTGAAAGACTTACCCATTAATTTACGTCGCGATATGTGAGAATTTTTTTGAACCAAAGTTACCTAGATAAATGGATCGGAAGAGCTGAAGATGCTTCTATTCACTGGCCACCTCGTTCCCCAGACTTAAATCCATGCGATTTTTTTCTTTGGGGTGCATTGAAATCGAAAGTTTATCAAGTTCAAATCAACAACATTGAACAATTCTGGAATATGATTCAAAATGCTACTAAGGCTTTATGAGATGAAGACATTTTAAGAAGAGTACATTTAAATTTCCTGCGACGTATTAATTTATGCATTAGCGAAGGCGGCGGCCATATTGAATATTTATTGTGAAACCAATACCTTCCTGTCCTAAGCCTGGATGAAGTGTGAAGGAACGCATTTGCGAATTTGACAATGGAATTAAAACATGGAGACAAACATCCCATTATCTCAGAAACTGTTGAACGGAGCAACATTTACCAAAAGAGCCTTTTTAGACACTGGAAGGCGGAAAATAGGAATAATTAATTAAAAATATCAGACTGAGTGGTATAAAAAAGTTATGACAATTTAAATGTATACACAGTGCAATAAGTGGCGCCTCCTACAATTTACAACAAAACTGTGAGCTGATTGCGATTTCTCATCTCAGAAAATCCCTAAGCACCGAATCTTGTGCAAATAGTACAACTATTAAGAAAACTCCTTAAGGAAACCTAAAATAAAAGTATAATAAAATTACGAATTTTCGTACTAAGGTAAGTTGGGTTAAATAGACATTTTCATCCCAGAAATCTACAGTAACTCTATGTATATGGAATACTGGGATACCCTGTATAGGAACACAGCCTTGAAGCGCGAAGCGTATCCAGCACCAATGTTCGATAATATACTGTTTAACCATAAATACGGTTGAAAACGCACCTCTTTCCACAAGGCATTATTTGTAGGGTGCCAACAATAGCCTCAATTTTTTTACCGACTACAAGTTATAGGCGAAACGTTTTTACTTGACCGATTGTATAAAATCCTGGTAACTTAGTGCATGAAAATGTTGCTTTTAGGACAATTCAGGCTGTTCTAAAATTTATATATAAATCAAATAAATGTATAATTTACATAAACGTAATATATGGTAGTAGCCGTTAACAACGGTTATTCAGTAACTTTAATCAATAATATCGTCAGCAAAAACTTAGAAACAAGGCAATCTCAGAAATATACCCATATTTTAAGGACAGAAAAAACCACATTTAAATGCTTAACCTATTTCGGCAAACCAACAGAAAACTGGGAAAATTTTTAAATCAAAAAAATATCAACATAGCTTACAAGACTAACAATACTATAGTATTTTCCGCACTCGTGCCGCTCCTGGAGCGCTTTAGGGAATTCCCTGCAGCACGTGTGCTAGACCAATAAAAAAAAAAAAAAAAATAGGGAAATATCTCAAAAACCACAAATCAATAAAGATAATAAATCAGGGGTATATCAATTAACATGTGGGTCATGTCGTAAAACATACATAGGGCAAACTGGATGTACGTTTATACAAAGAATTACAGAACACGAAAAAAGTTTCATCCATAGAAAGTCTAATTCAATATATGCTATTCATCTTTTAACAGCAAATCACACGTTTAATAAGAATTTCAAAATTTTACGTACCCAACAAAAAGGTTTAAAACAATGCAAATAAATCGATTAAGGAACTTTACTCAACGACCAGGTAGATTTAATCAATTCACCATTTTTCTTTTATTCTCCTAATTTCATGTCTGTGTGGGTTTTCCAATACTATCAATATAATTTAATTAGTTGTAATATTATAATTAAGAAAATATATAAAACTGTAAACATTAAACCTAACTTGACAGCTCAGCTTCAAGCAGTGCAGAACAAGGCCCTGAGGATGATCACGGGAGCCCCAAGGTTCATGAGGAACCGTCAACTTCATAGGGACCTTGGTGTGCCTACCGTAAAGGCACACATGAGACAAATTCAACAGAAGTTCCTCGAGAAGGCGTCCCAGCAGCCCAACCCGTGCATCAAGGACGCCTTCCGACTCCCACCTCAAGCCAGCCGCCAGTTCCCGAGACCGTCGGACCCGCTGCTGCTCTCGGACGAAGACGATGACCTCCCTCGCCAGCTGTGACAAGAAGAATGTCATTCTAGGTTAAGTTTAAATTAGTCTTAATTTAAGTCATTGTTACGTCCTAGTTTAAGTTAGCGTAAGTCTAAGTCTAAAGTAGTTTTAGTCTTAGTTCTAAGTCCTAGCATTAAGAAACACTGTGTGTAATTTTTTAAGTTATGGAAAAATAACCATATACGGACACCACTACGTGATAGTAGACCAAAAAAAAAAAAGACCCGTGTCTCCCAGTTTTTCCGAAAGTCATGCACTTTTTTTTTATGGGCCCCCAAAGATTTGAGGCCTGGGTGTAATTTTTGCAAAAAACTCATCATATTCTGAGGCTCATATCTTGCAAACCGTTCGGAATTTTAATTTACTTTGTAACATTCATTTTTTCCTAGATTTTAAGACCATGTAATGTTACTGATTTTTCCATTTCAAATTGTACTTATTTTCATTTTTGTTCCGAACGGTATATTAAACAGGGATTCCAGACGTTCGGTATATACGGTGGTGCGGGTTCCTGACCGAACCTCTCGCTACGCCGCGATTGGTGGAATGTTTGATCGGCAGTTTTGATTGGAGCGTCGTGATATTACTGGCAAAAGTCGCACGATTATTTAAGGCTCCGCAGACCGTAAATGAAGGTTGTTTTCCATCTAGCCGCAACCAGGCAGTACCATCAAGCCGCTGCCGGGCTGTTTTCCATCTAGCCGCAGCCAGGCAGTACCGTCTAGCCGAGAGGCTATTTTCCATCTAGCCGAAGTAGGCTAATTTTCATCAGAGCCACTAAGTAAAAGCACCAGTGTCTTAAATAAAAGCCGTAGTGAGCTTTCTAAGTGTTTGTTAAGAAAAAGTGTGAAATCGGGCGTAGTCGATCACAGCAGGAATAAAAAACAGTAAGTCAACAAAACTCCCTTCAATAGACTTATTCGAGAGTAGCGCCTTAACTGCAATGTAAAACAGACTAAAAAGTGAAGTGTAAAGCACGATTTCTCGTCTTCGGGGGTTATAATAGTCTAAAATTTTAATGTAACAACTACTAGTTAGGCTAGAATTTGTTAGGTAAAACTGTAAAGGTTAGAACTTTTCATTTTAAAAACAAGAATAAATTTTCTTTTTTTGATTAAAGCTAGTGTCTCACTGAATATTTATTTTTCTTTTCAGGATAAGTTGTACTAGACTAATTCTTTTTAGTAATACCCATAAAACCCTTCAGCATTTTTCCATTTTTTTAGCTGAAGTTAGATCCTTTCTATTTTAAAATGGATGGTGCCCAAAATTTCGTACAGCTAAAGCCTTTTAAAAAATAGAAATGAATTCCAAAAAAGACGTAAGACAATTATCTCTTACCCATATTTCTCTACCAAGGAAAACTGAGCTAGTGTTTGTTTAATTTCTTTAGTTCTTTTAAAAATCAGGATCCACTCAATTCATTAGCAGAAATTAAAGCGGGGCTGCAAGAAAATTGTGCTCAAGCTTGGGGCAAACATTTTTCACACGTTACAACTTTCTGTGGCAAAGTTGTAGCCCTTGTCATAAGGAACAAAAATTGTGAACATTTAAAGTAAAAAAAACTTCATCTTCAAGATCAAAATAGCTAAAAACTGTAAATAATTCGATTTTTTTTTACCTTTTTTTCCCTGTTTAGGCCCATAGCTAGCAAACCGTTCAAAATTCAAGGAAACAATCAACTACAAAAATGTAGCTAAGATCTTAGTAAACAACTTTCTAGAATATATGAACTTCCTAGGAATGATTCTTAACACTGTTTAGGTAGCCTCAAAAGTGAAAATTTTCCCGAAAAATCTACTTTTTTAAAGTTTTTTGCGATTTTGATCTGGAAGATGAAATTTTTTGGATTTTATATGTTCACAATTTTTGTTTTTTATGACAAGAGCTACAACTTTGCCTCAGAAAGTAAATCAAAATTCCGAACGGTTTGCAAGATATGAGCCTGAGAAAATGATCAGTTTTTTGCAAAAATGACACCGAGGCCCCAAATCTTTGGGGCCTCATAAAAAAAAAATGCATTACTTGGGGCAAAACTGGGAAACACGGGTCTTTTTTTACCCGAGGCTCCCAGTTTTTGGCCCAATTCATGTACTTTTTTTTATGAGGCCCCAAGGATTTGGGGCCTCGGTGTCATTTTTGCAAAAAACTGATCATATTCTCAGGCTCATATCTTGCAAACCGTTTGGAATTTTGATTTACTTTCTGAAGCAAAGTTGTAGCTCTTGTCATAAAGAACAAAAATTGTGAACATATAAAATCCAAAAAATTTCATCTTCCAGATCAAAATCGCAAAAAACTTTAAAAAAGTAGATTTTTCGGGAAAATTTTCACTTTTGCGGCTACCTAAACAGTGTTAAGAATCATTCCTAGGAAGTTCATATATTCTAGAAAGTTGTTTACTAAGATCTTAGCTACATTTCCGTAGTTGATTGTTTCCTTGAATTTTGAACGGTTTGTTAGCTATGGGCCTAAACAGGGAAAAAAAGGTAAAAAAAATCGAATTTTTTACAGTTTTTTGCTATTTTGATCTTGAAGATGAATTTTTTTTTACTTTAAATGTTCACAATTTTTGTTCCTTATGACAAGGGCTACAACTTTGCCACAGAAAGTAAATTAAAATTCCGAACGGTTTGCAAGATATGAGCCTCAGAATATGATGAGTTTTTTGGAAAAATTACACCCAGGCCTCAAATCTTTGGGGGGCCATAAGAAAAAAAGAACATGACTTTCGGAAAAACTGGGAGACACGGGTCTTTTTTTTTTGGTCTATTATCACGTGGTGGTGTCCGTATATGGTTATTTTTTTTCGTGTTGCACTGTGAAACTCATGGATATACTAAAAACATTTCCTAGGTTAAGTTAGTATAGGATTCCTATTATAAGAGCTTAGGTTAAGATAGAATAAGTATACATTCATGATATGAAAATTTTTTATACCTTTAAAATTGTGAGAAAGAGGCACGACCTATCTTGATTTTCAATAAAGACAGTGATACCTAACTTGACAGTGTAAAATGTAGATCTGAAGAAGCTGCACTGACAGCGAAACGCGTTATTACAATTTAAATAAACCAGTGGAAAGTGACTAAAAAACAGTCTTTTATTACATATTGGTAATATATGACAATTTGGGATACCATTTCATCCGAATTCAGTGTTAATGGAAAAACTTTACACGTGTAGTTCTCACGAAAATTAAATACTTAAACACAACAGTGACATCAAAAAGATTACCAACCCTTCTATTTAATTTTTATTTTTATATTGCTTTCATTTACTTTTTTGTGGAATAAAACAGGATATCCTATTTTTTGCCCAAAGCTAGTAATTTGTCATCGGACTAAAGAGCAGCTTAACAAATACAATGTTTTTGTGATATCAAAGATAGCATTCATTAATTTAACTTGTTTAAACAAGGGTAAAAATGACAAACCGGTTAAAAGGAAACGTATGAATGTATTGTGTAAGAGTAATGGGGCTTTTCCAACGACGAATAAAAAGTGTTTGTTTAGGTAGCTTCTATTCTGTGCATACATATGACCATATAGCGACACAAAATATTGAGGTATTTATTTAAATTCCCTGTCTTACCGTTTCTTTAATTTACTATACAATGAGGTAAATATGAGAAACTGAAGTTGGTCTTATCAAGGCATATTTCATGGTAGCAAATATCATATTTTAGCATCAATTATTCGAGTCATTATAGCAAAACTCGGAAAAGTATATTTTTAACTCATTAAAAAGAGATGCCAGAGTATGCTAAAAAAATATATAGCTGTTGATCATGTTATCACTTTTTTGCAAAATCTAATCCTTCATTGATGACCTGCATCATTCTAATTTGGACTCTTGCCATAAGCTGTAAAAAATTTTTCTCTACTAGTAATAGACTCTGAAAGTTTTTAGTAATGTTTATTTTAATTTCATACAATTTTTTTAACTACATCTTTAAAATGGGTACTTTTAAGCTCTTTTTGTGATTTTTTTACAGTATTAAGCAGATAATGTAAAATAGAAGGTTTATTTTTTTTAAGTTAAAAATATTTATAAGAGAGATCGAATTGGCCACAGAAATTTTTGTAATAAAAGCTGGAAGTTTCAACTCTCAGTTTTAATAATTTTTAGCTACCGCAATCTGCCACGGGAGATTATATTTAAAATTTTGCATACGTTCGTCCCCAGTTGTTTATTTCATTTAAACATGTGGAAGTACATGTATAAGTAATTGTGTGATTTAATACCGTGTGTACATTATACTTTGATCATAATTTTGCGTTTGTTAGGCAAAAGAGTGCTTTCTAAATAGGTATCTCACTGTCCAGTGGAGAAAGTTTTGTTAGTAAAGTTACTTTTGCTATACAAGAATTTGCAAAGAAAACAAAGATCTTGAAAAACATAAATTTTGTCCATAAGATCAGAGTTTTATTAAGACTCAACTTTTATGATAAACTCAATGATGAAAACCGCATATCAATATCTAGTACCGTTTCAAATATACAAGGTGTTTTTCAAAAATCTGCATTTTGGAAAAATGTTTGTAATTCTTTTCCTATTGAAAATTTTTGATTTCTGTAAAAATATTCTCAAAGCACTTTTTCACGTGGAGTTCAACAGTGTAAGTTACATTTTTCTACAACTAACATTTTAATAGTTATTAACGCAAAAATATATTTTTTAAATGGGATACCCTGTATATTTTTCCTTATCTGAATAGAGCTTTAAATTACCATTCTAAAAATATAGCACACTTTATATTTTGCTTAAATCTGCTTCAAAATATAAAGGTTTTCAATTTTTACGCGAGTTTTAAATGCACATTTTGGGAAGTAGGCTTTGGACGGATCGGTCATATGGTTTAATTCAATTGTTTACTCGTAATTGTCAAATTTTACTTTAGGATCAGTTATTGAATTGTCAAATAAATCGCAATGTAGTTTGAAAATTACAAAAAATGGGATATGATAGTGTATTTCATACAAACCGAAGAAAATTCGGAAGCGGCAAGTAATTGGTACCACGAACGGTATCCAGAGAGTCGTTAAACCTTCAAGGATATATTCACTCGATTGCGACATAACCTAGTTAATAGTGGCCAGTTTGAAAAGATACGACCCAAATAGCAGTTTTAGGAACTATCGGAAATAATCCCAACACTTCAACCCGACAGTTAAAAGAATCCACTGGACTACCAAGAACTAACGTAAGTCGTACTCAGGAAGCACAAATTCAGGCCATATAGGACAAGAAAATTTCATCACCTTAGAGACGGAGATTTTCAACGGCGTATGGATTTTTGACAATGGTTTTTGGAAAATTGTAACCATGTTCCGAATTTTTCATTAAATTGCATTCGGACAGACGAAGCTTATGTAAGCAATGCAGGTATTTTTAACCGTTACAATTCTTATACGTGGGCACAAGAAAATCCTTATTTAGTTGCGGAGCAAAGAAATCAAGGCAGATTTGAATTTAATGTGTTGGCAGGAATTTTTAGAGGCAGGGTTATAGGTCCATTTATTTACGAAGGAACACTCACCTCTCAAAGATATTTAGAAATTTTAAGGCAGCAAATAGAACCTGTTGTTGATGAACTGCCGTTAATGGATCTTAGAAATATATTTTCTCAACAAGACCCCCCTTTATAACGCTAGAGTTATCAGTAATTTGTTATCCGCCAATTTCGACAATAACTGGATAGCCAACCAAGGTCCGAACCGTTGGCCGGTAAGGTCACCGGATTTAACACCCATGGACTTCTATCACTGGGGAAGATTGAAAGACTTTAAATTGCCGACAAATACCAGACAAGAGTTAGAAGTCGCAGTGATACAATGTTTTGTAGCTCTCACTCCTCTTGTACTAATCAACTCGGTAAAAAGTATCCAGAAAAGGTGCCACCTCTGTGTAAATGAAACTGGTCGACATTTCGAACATCTCTTATAGAAAATTGTTTTGTTTTAGTTTGCTCTACGCGGAATAAATTGTTTTATTGTTATTTTGTTTTATTTTCTACATAGTTTAAAGTACTATAGCATTTAGTAAATTTCATTGTAGTTATGACTCTTAGAGTTACTTCTGCGATTTTTTTTTACGATTTGACTGCTGTCGGTAAACAATTGATATTACCGCTCCGTCCAAACCCTACTTCACAAAATGTGCCTTTAAAACTTGCGTAAAAACTAAAAACCTTTATATTTTAAAGTAGATTTAAGCTAAATATATGTATATCTGAAACGGTACTAGATATCAATATGTGGTTTTCACCATTGAGTTTATCATAAAAATTGAGCCTCAGCTACCGACATCAGTTTTCGTCTATCTCCTTTAGATAAAGGGGTTTATCTGTAAAAGTATCCAATTTGGACCACCCTGTACATTGTAAATTTTACCAGTTGATCAATTTTTTTGCCAGATATTTTCTTTTGATTTTTTTTCGTTATTAATATTAGCAATTAGCAACATTTTTCGTTTTTTTTTTGCAAATTAAAAAGACTTTTCCAAATATAAAAGTTAATTGTTTGTATTGATACCTTTAATATCTAACTCATTATCATATTTACGAAAAATTAGAAATATATTAAAGGAGCCAGTTAACTTTTTAAAAGGAAAAAATAGTATCATGAGGAAATTAGATAAAAATATGTTTTATAAAGAATACTTACATATTTTGTAAAATCGTTAATTTTGTACGTATATATTGTAAAAAATATTGATTTTTTTTAAGGTTACTGCCTAATTTTATCCCTTTATATACTATTCTTCTCAGGACTGAATAAAATTTAAAAATACATTAATTTTAATATACTTCGACGCTAAGAATCCTGAAAAGGACGTACACACGATATATTCCAAGCAATCCGTCTAACCCCCTTCCCGAACTTACACTCATAAACATCTTTACAGATTTATAATAATTTCAATTACCAAGAACATTATGTTAAATAAATATAGAATTAAACTATATATTTGATTCTAAATATTGAAAATGCTTGAAAAAATGAATTCTCATTTAGTTTGGGGTGGTACATTTCCATATTTTACGCATAAATAGATGCCATTGAATAATATGTATGGACTCAAAGAATGGCACGGAGTGGACAAATTCATAGAAAATTATTTCTCCATTAGCTTGGAATGGTACACTTCCATAATTTACCTGCAAATAATCGTCATGGAAATAAGTTTATGGACCCTAAGGAAGACACAGAGTGGATAAATGCATCAAAAGTGAACTGGATTGGCTTGAAGATGTATACTTTTATATTTCAGGCATAAATGTTTGCCGTTTAGGATTTTAAGAACAGCATAGAGAGAGAGAGAGAGAGAGAAATGGCCTAATTTTCGACAGTAATCGAAATTTGCACAGGACTTAATACACCTAAATAATTTTACAAAACTTTAGTGACTTTATTAGCATTTGCACCGATTTACGAGTAACGTGGAATGGCTAATGTACCACTTCATCTAATTGTTAGTATAATGGATTTACCAGAATACCATACCGAGGTATATAGCCTGCAAATTTCTTGAATCCATTCACCAAAAAACTGGTTTTATTGAAGATTATAATATTGGAACATATTCTAGTCAGTTTTAACATCTACACGCTTATATTGGGTTCAACCATTTAGTTAAATTAAAAATCTCTACCACCGATCCTCCACTGAACTAACCCATAATAAAAATATACTCTGTAATTTCTTGCACTCTTTTTTCATATTCAAATTTTTTAGGTTCGGGAGCTTTTTTTTGGCGAGATATATCGAACTATTTTTCTTTTCTTTTTACCAGATTCGATCTCTTTGTTTATTCGTGACATAATAAATAATGACTTCTTAAATTGTTTTTCCTTCAAGTCCTTAATTACCATGCTATAACTATAACTGCTACTTATAAGTTCAATAATAAATTCGTTTAAAATACTATCAATTTTTTGTGGCATGATTTAAAATTTTAGTTCTCATTCATCACAATTTGGTTCCATTTATTAAACGTAATAATAAAATTGAATGCAGTGTGACAATTTTCCGGACTGGTAGAGTATAGCGTGTACTAGTAGCATCGTCTAAAAATTTGAAACATCATTTTAAAGCCACGTCTTTTCCCGTTTTTTGTTTTAAATTTTCTCCAACACAATAGCTTGACGATGACACTCATACCGGAAGACCATTATCAATTTAAGCATGAGAAATGAGTTCTTAAATTGATGGCAGACGATCGCAATACATCGATAAAAGTCATATAAAAATATCAAGTAGTACATACACACTATAAAAGTCAAAATTATTACCGAAGGTAAAAAATGCGACAATTTTCATCAATATTACAACAACATTGATTCTTTTGTACTACCTAAATTTGTTGCATCTAGTCAAAACATCTATGGCGAGAATTATATGAGTACGAAAATAAAAAAAAATCGTCTTGTTCGACCTGAATATCGTAACCCAGTAGTGCTTTTACATAATAATCTACCCATAAATTTACATACATTACATTAATGTATAGTTAAGAAAGTAGAATAATACCTATGAGACGTATATAATTTCTACAGCGTAAAGAGGTACGGTGCTGTGTCGGCTGTTGTTAAGCCATGTGGTAGTATTTGGGCTCATGATTAATATTGTATATACTGATCCGGTGACCCCTTATAATTAATGAAGGAATTATTCTAATGAAACAAAATATTCGATGTAATTCTAGCCTATATTTTTCATGATTTGTTTTTGCTGGAAAACTAAGACGAAAACCAACTTGACATATTAGGTACGAATAGAGATGTAGAACCATGGTTCCTTGACTTTCAAGAGATCAGTTCACCTTATATTTCCAGAAGGAGGAATTTAATAACTTAAAGTTGCTTGCATCATTCCTTAATTTAATTTAACATTTCTAGTTTAGAGTTTTAATGTATTTACAAGCGCCGATCACTAAAAAGGGAGCAGTCTTGGAGAATACGTGTTAATTTTTAGTTCTCAGTATTAAGTAATAAACCTAAAAATAAGTTGAAAGTCCTACCTAGAGTGCTTCACCTTTTACGTTATATTATTCGCGTATGTTTATTATGTTCTACGTTGTCGATATATTTTGTATTCTGTACTTGTAGAATTCTATTATATGCAGTGTATTTGGGATTTTATATAGTTCATATGTACCTTCTTGCTGAAGTTGTGAGTCTCAGTATTTTATTTCATAATATTTGTATTCTGTTCAATTGGGTGTCAGTGATGCCACACCATAAAAGAGCGGCGTGAGCCAGTACGGATCTAATGTATTGTTTGTTTAGTATCCACTACTTCGATGAGATATATATATATATATATATATATATATATATATATATATATATATATATATATATATATATATATATATATATATGCAAATTTTTTTAATGATTTTTGAAAGGCCGTTACTTAGTGAGTAACGGTCGTATCGGGAAAAGGAAAAAAAAGTATTTGAAACACGAAATGTCTAGTTTTGAAATCTTGAGATGAAAAATTTTTTTTTGCAATCTCTCACGGCGCAATCAAAAGAAATAATGCAAAGCAAAATTTTTCCAATTTTTTTTAGTTGTTCTTGGGCTCAAAAAATTTTCCCGACTTAATTTATTGGTATTTTCTTGTTCGCTCTACGACCATTTGTCACTGAGATATCGGCTATTGAATGAAAAGTCAGCTTTCTTTTTAATCATCGATATCTCTTGAACTAATGATTATACAGTAAACGGAAGATGAGTTTTGGAAACTTGAATCAATCCTCTATAAGCGTCTTTTGGTATTTTAGAGAATTTTTTTTTTATGCTCAGTATTGAATTGAAATAGTACAAAAAAATGACTTTTTTTGCTCTTTTGGAAAATCTACTGCAGCTTTGCAATTATTGCGAAGAGTACCAATGTTTGTAGGTTTTTTGACTCAAAACATGCCCAAAATCCCTGTAAATTTTTGACTCGATCGGTTGAACAGTCTTTCTTTCCCGAATCGTCAAGTTTCAAAAATTAAAGGAGCACGTTTATTGCTCCTTGAACATCAATTAAGATGAAAAAACACATTTTCGTTTGTTTTTTCTCAAAGTTTCGCATTAAAGTCAAATCTCGAAAAAAAAATTTCCAAATTTTGAAATAACATTTTTTTTTCAAAATTTTGAAAAAATATTTTTTTTTTCATTTCAAAATGTTTAGAAAATTTTACGGAATCATTATCTATTCAGTTTCGATACGATTTTGTTCTTTGCATGCCATAATTCATAAAGTTAAAATTAATTGCAATAATTTAAATTGATACCCCCAAGCGAATCGTCATGCACATTTCTATGCGCAACGTTATACAATTTATCGATTCTTGTTTCGAAAGTTCTCGAGACTTTAAAAAAAAAAACAGTTTTTTTTAAACTATCCAACTTCTTCATAAAACAAAACATTTTTTTTCAAAACTACCAATTTTTTCAACTGAAAAAACATAAACCTAAATTTCTTCAACAATTTTTTTTTTCCCATTCAATCATGGTGAGACGGCATTTGTCCGAACCTGACGTCGCTCGGTTGGTGACTCTCGTTGAAGAGGATTATTCATACCGAGTTGTAGGTGACATGATGAACGTTTCGTCATCTGTTGTGTCTCGCGCCTACAATCGGTATCTGGAAATCGCGGTGTACGGTCGTCGACCGGGACAAGGTCGGCACCGTGTACCAACTCCTAGGGACGATCGAGCAATAATTCGACGTAATCGACGAGAGCCATTTATGGTACCGAATGTTATTGCTCGCGACTACCCTAACCGACGACAGCAGCGACAACCATGACAGCGACAACAGAGACAAAAGCCGCGAAACATCTCGGCTCAAACGGTTAGAAACCGTCTCCGGGAAATCGGAATAAGAGCCAGGTGTCCCGTTCGTGTGCCTGTGTTAACCGTCAGACAACGCCGAGCTCGTTTAGCGTATGCCCACCAACATTTTCAGTGGAATATGAGGCAATGGAATAATGTTTTATTCACAGATAAGACTCGGTTTTGTTTGCACGGTGACGAGTTGCGCGTCGAGGTGGATAACGCTTTCTACAAAACTACGTTCGCATTGTCGCCTTTAATGGAGGATCGGTGATGGTATGGGTAGGCATATCGCGATTTTGGCGGACTCGTCTCCATATCATCCACGACAATTTGAATGTATTTGAATGTATTGCCCATCCGACAAAGTTCGAGAGGTTTCATATTGATCCAAGACAATGCTCGTCCTCACACAGCATTTGTCACAAGACGATTTTTATAACGTCATGACATCACTGTGTTGAGGCATCGAGCGATGAGCCCTGATTTGAATCCGATAGAACATGTTTGGGATATGATGGGTCGTCGTTTGCGACATTAATACGCCAATTTGCCAAACTCAGCTAGTTTAGAGCGAGCTTGGCAGACTATACGCCAGGCAGCGATAAGAAGATGCATCAATATGGCGGAGAGATTGAGCTCAATGACCTAGGTCAGGGGTAGTACGTTTTTAAACCCTCACATGCACACATACGCAACCCCGCACACTCGTGCGCAAAACTTGAGGCATGAGTTTAGAGTCTTTAAATACCACGGAAATGACGAGCCGTGAGGTCTCATGTCCTTAAACAAATACGCGCCCACGCACACACACGCACACACGTACACACGTACACACGCATATACACACACACACAAGAAGCGTAAATCCGACCATGCAACTTCCACGTGGTGTACTGGCGGTAGAAAATTGGTTAAAAATTTTTTTTTTTTCGATATTTGATGAATATTTAATGCAAAATTGTAAGAAAAAATAACGGATTTTTTTTTTTAAATTTTGAAATTTTTTTTTTTTTCAAAATTTGGAATTTTTCTTTTTTCGAGATTTGACGAGTATTTAATGCGAAATGGTGAGAAAAAAAAACGAAAATTTTTTTTCCATCTTAATCATCATTAATTAAGCCGGGAAAATTTTTTTGTAGTTGAAAAGTCATCTGTAAATAGATTGTATAATTTAGACGAGATTGTCGATCCTTGCGGCACTCCCGCCTTCTGAGCGAACTGTTATTTTGAATACACAAATGCAATAATATTACAAGGTCAGTGAAAGATTATGCAGTATCATTAGCGTATAGGAGAGACCATTGTACTAAACAACATAGAAGGCTCTTTTGATATCAAGAGCCAACAAGACCGTTCTCTGTTTGTGGTTCTACTTCTATCACATCATACTTCGTTCACTGTTTGTCAATTTTTGGCTCAAAATTAATTATGTTTGTTAAACTAAAAATCGTATTTACCTTATTATAACCCCTGTATCTTTTCATTTTTCCCAGAAATAAAAAAGGATGTTTTTCGAGGACACAAAAACTATGTGCTAATGCTTTCTACACATGCACTACACGCAACCCCACGAAATGTGTTACTACCAAAATTGGTTTCATTTAAGCATTACAGTACCTGCGGAAAATTAATTGTCGCATTGTATATGTGATACGACATAAAAACAATTTAAAAAATAAATGCAAACCAACAAAATTTGTTAAAATTCACCTACAACTACAATATTAATTCTGCAAACTAATTTACCATTTATACAAATAAGTGCCAATTCAAATGGAACGTGACTTCGTTAAAATTACAGAAGTTTAATATCCTAAAACAGACTGAAACCGATTAACCAACTAAAAATAATAAACAACATATTATAAATCATAAAATTTATTGGAAATAATATTAACACTTCATAAATAAAAATGACATCATATTTTTAGTAAATTTCAAATAAAATATTTATTAAAATAATACTTTTATTGTCAGAAAATAAATTTCATTTTCATTTCATGTAGAAAAGAACTGTCGAGCCATACTTTGGAAATACATATATATTTTAAATCCATATTTTACGCAAATACTCTAATAAAAAATTGATCAATCCGAGAAAAAAAATACTATTAACTTTACTATTGATTTAGTATGGACCAGACATATGTATTCCTACGTATTTTGGTCACTGAATCCAAATATATCTGAATTGCTAATAAACCTATTAAATTCAAGTAATCGTCCAAAAACGGCCTAAAAGTGATCAAAATTCGTCAAGTTAACAATAATAACCAGAAATACATATTCCGAAGTACTTTTAGTCATTGAATCCAAATATGATATCTAATTTGGTCGTACACCTATTGATTTCAAATTAAGGTCCAAAAATTGCCTCACAATGGTCAAAAGTTGTTAAGTCAGGAAACATATTTCGATGTATTTTCGGTCATTGAATTCAAATGTTATAAAAATGGTCAGATATGTTATATCGATGTAATATTAGTTATTAAATTCAAATCTAATGGCTGATTTGCTCACGTATCTATACGATTTCAAGGTCATAGAATAGCAGAATCAAATATATAACGACCCTTAAGCCTAACATAACTAACAGTTTAAATTATAATAAAGGAGAAGAGGAGAGACTTTTTATATCTGGTTAGCATATATATGCTAACATATGAATTAGTAAAGTAAAAATAAATTCGAATTAAATTTTTTCTAAGAATTCAAATTTAATATTGTTTTTGGAAAATTTCAATAAGAAAAGTGATAAATTGAAATAAAAAAATTTTTAACATGCATAAGAATAAATGGTTTGCATAATAGTTTTCTCTCGCAATCAAGATGCCCATGAAAATATATACAAGTGATAATGCAAAATGATATTTTAAATTTTTCAAGTCATCTTTTCTTCAAAAATTTTTATTAGTGTACAGGGTGGTCCAAATTGGACACTTTTAAATGTAAACCCCTTTATCTAAAGGAGATAGACGAAAACTGATGTCGGTGTCTGAGGCTCAATTTTTATGATAAACTCGATGGTGAAAAGCACATATCGATATCTAGTACCGTTTCAGATATACAGGGTGTTTTTTCAAAAATCTGCATTTTGGAAAAATGTTCCTATTGAAAATTTTTGATTTCTGTAAAAACATTCTCAAAGCACTTTTTCACGTGGATTTCAACAGTGTACCTTACATTTTTTTACAACTAATATTTTAATAGTTATTACCGCAAAAATATATTTTTTAAATAGGATACCCTGTATATTTTTCTGTACTCGAATAGAGCTTCAAATTACCATCCTAAAAATATAGCACACTTTATATTTTGCTTAAATCTACTTCAAAATAAAAAGGTTTTCAGTTTTTACGCGAGTTTTAAATGGACATTTTGTAAAGTAGGCTTTGGACGGAGCGGCCATATGGTTTAATTTAATTGTTTACTCGTAGTTGTCAAATTTAACTTCAGGATCAATTATTGAATTGTCAAATAAATCGCAATGAAGTTTGAAAATTACGAAAAATGGGATATGATAGTGTGTTTCATACAAACCGGAGAAAATTCAGTAGCGGCAAGTAATTTGTACCACGAACGGTATCCAGAGAGGCGTCAACCCTTCAAGGATATATTCGCTCGATTGCGACATAACCTAGTTAATAGTGGCCAGTTTGAAAAGAACCTAAAAATTATGCATCAAACAGGGATAAGGAGTTAGAAGAAATAGTAGTTTTAGGAACTATCGGAAATAATCCCAACACTTCAATCCGACAGTTAAAAGAATCCACTGGACTACTAAGAACTAACGTAAGTCGTACTTTGAAGAAGCACAAATTCAGGCCATATAGGACAAGAAAAGTTCATCACCTTAGAGACGGAGATTTCCAGTGTCGTATGGATTTTTGCCAGTGGTTTCTGGAGAATTCTCTTCCAAAATATGAATGAAAGTAACTTAGAGCATCATGTAATGATAAAGTTTCTCGCTAAAGAGGGAAATAGACTACAAATTATTAACAAAAGAATGTTCCAGGTATAGGGTGATATTGGTCTTTCTTATTGTCAAGAAAATTTTTGTTCCAAATAGTTACGATGAGGACAAGACTTAATTCATGATGACTCTATATCAGATCGACCGGTTAGGGGAAAAAGGTGAGAGACTATTAGGCTTGCTGAGCCCGTACTCTCGACATGAGGAGGTGACTTGAACCGCATGCGTATGCGCAGCGGCTAAAATTTAAATCAAGTATAGAGTATTAAATTCATTAGTTTTCTTATTATTGTGTGTTTTGCTTCTAGTTTGAATACCTTATCAAGTGTCTTCCTTAATTCTAAATCTAAAGTGTAAGTTCACAAAGTACCCCTTTAACCGTATGTTATGCTATTTCAATAGCAAAAATCTCCGTAACCATACATGAGAAATTGTAAACTGATTTTTTCTACCTAATATGTAGTATCGGAATGAGCCTATATGACGCTGTAGCCAGACAAAAAATAAAAATTTGTTTTACTATGTAGATTGAAAGTGCTTAAATTTTTAGTAAATTCACAAAAAGTTTTTGACAGATTGTGGCTGAGAAAGTGCTCTCAACCACAAACTCTTTAATTAAAACTTAAACATCTTACTTCCGTTCTCTAACCAAATAATTTCCAGTTCCGATTCGTAATTGCTCCATTCCAAAAAAAAATTAGAATATTTCCCCGGGAGTCTCCGAAGACTAGAAGTCAAGCAAGTCTCCGAAGACTAGAAGTCTCCTGGGATTGTTGTTCTTCCATACATTAAGAATGTTATAGGTTGCATTTTGAAGAATCTACGGAAACACAAAATAATAACAAGTTTCTCTACACACAATTATTAACACAATCTGTTAAGTCCCTAGTGGTCTACAGTATCCCATCTAGCTATGATAAACCCTATATCGGCGAAACGAACAGAAAAATATGCACTAGAATCAAAGAACATCAAAGGGCAGTATGTTTTAGTAACATTTCCATTTTAGCATTTTCATAACACCAGAATGAGACAGGACAGCAGATTCTCTTTAACTAAAGATCCTTACTTTTTCTATCCTAGGAAAATTCGAGAGTCCATCGAAATATCTAAACATCCTAACAACCTTAGTCGTGACACTGGTCTTTACCTCTCACCAATCTGGGAACAGATCATCCATGAAGCCCCACTCACTCCCCACCCTGCTCCACTAAAGTAAAAGCTCTAAAGAAGCCGGTAGGATGATCGGTGAAACATCAACAGCACTTTGTCAATCAACACAGGAGAAATCCATACAACTTATATCTATAAGTTCTGTAAGCTGTGGAACTTCTCTCTCAAAAAAAGTTATCTCCTGTATAGAATGTAACAAACTGAGTACGGTAAAAAGTAGAAAACGAAATATGGGAGGAGCATTCCATCGATGCTCCAATTTGTGGCTTGTGGGATTAAAAGTTGTGTTGAGTATGCAACTTTCTAATACGAAATATTATCTCGAGCTCCTTAAAATATTTATTTACCATGCATGTAACATGACCGCTCTCAAATTCGTGGTTAGTAAGTGAATAGGAACATAAATAGTTTTTGTCACGTTAATATCTATCTGGTTATTATCTCAATTGAGAATTTGTTTCAAGTCTTTGTTAAGTTGAATAACTTTCTACTCTCTATGTATCTTTGAACTTTTAAAATAAATACAAACTGTAGATTGCTTTTTGGGTTTTTTTCCAGGTGTAGGTGCATATTGCAGTTAAATATCTACAGTTATAATAAAACTATCTGTTCATTTATTTCGGTTGCAATAGCTTAAATGATGCATACCAGAAACTATTCTTTTTAGTTTATCAATGCAAATTTAATTTAATATGCAATTAATTATCTTTATGGGCGCTAAAAATAATTAAATAAAATATTTCGGTTGCATAAAGTGTTGTCAGTTAGTGCATTGTTTTTAAATGAAATGTCAGTCTGTATTGTTTGCGCGTAATAAAGATAATATTTCTTTTATTCGGAAATGACAGTTTTATTGCCTTTTAGTTTAGAAAAAAAAAAAATTGAGGATAATAAATATTGTGTTGTAGGAGTTTGAAGTCATATTTTAAGCCATATGTTACTGATAACAGGTATCTGCATTGTTTCTTTAGAATCTTTGAATATACACTCATAATGCAGTAAAGCACGCTCGTCTATTAATGCATTCTTCCTGGGCATTTGGGCGGGGAAACACTATTACGATCGGCAGTTTCTTTACTTAATAGCACATACAAAATGCCAAATTTATACTCCTTGCTGAAGTAAAATCGTACTTAAAATGCTGTTTTCATTATTTTGTAGTTGTCTTCTAGGTATGTAAAGCCAAGAGCAAATAGCTAATTTAATTTATGATACAATGGGCGTTCATATTTAACAAAAACATTATTTTACAACATTGTAAACTTCAGACCGCAGGGATATAACCAGAGTTTGGCAGGACTCCGAACAAAACAGAAAATTAATCCCGCCAAATTATGGTTCTTATAAACATCTTTCCTCTATATTTTTGTATACCATATTATAAAATGGTGGTCCTTATTACATTATTATTATTACAAATAGGATATTAAACACATCATGTTCTAGTTATAAGTCATTTGCTTGTCAGGAAATTTTTCACTTTCAAGCAGACTTCCCTAAAATTATTTCGAAAATAGCTTCAGAACTGTTAACAAATAAGTTTTATAGACTCTAAGGCTGCAACGACCTCTCGAATTAAAATAGTTGAATTTATAATAAATAACCTTTGATTCAACTTCATAAGTGCCTTCTAGTTTAAAGTATTATGATTTCGAATATAGAAAACAGAATCAGAATTTGAATTCACCATGTTACCCTAAAAACTAATTAGGTGGTTATTATCAGGTGCATGTAGAGCTTCAGTATTTTAAGAAACTGATTTAGGTTAGGAATTAATTGTGGTATCATATTAACTTTATTGCGACAAAATATTCTCCAGCGTACAAAATTTTACAAAAAGAGTTTAATATATTGAAATGAAAGATCAGAAATAAAATTATTACTATATTTTGATACTTCTAAATGAGCTAAAAATTCTAAATAAATATGTAATCTAGTAATTTACCGCATTACTGTCTTATTTCAGGTATTACGTAGTGATCAGTATTCAAAATCAGAGGAAATAGTGTAAGTTAAATGTCCCAGCTTCACGTTATCGATTATATACTTATGCCAAAATGACCTGTATGTAGAAAGACATGTCAAATATTTGTAATAATATATCTGGAAACAATTATTACTTTTTACTTAGGTTGTATTTTTTTGTGATATGTGCAAAGCAATATGTAACAAACAACTGGATGGTTGTCTAGTTGGTTGGTTGTAAGCAGCGTAGGTGATCGTGCTTGTTTGTGCACTGCAACTACTTGGCTCATTGTGTTGGCTCTTGGTTACGTGAACGTCCATCCTTTAAGAAGGTTTATTAGCTTTCCTCCAAACGCTTCATGTAGTAATTTATTGCGACGATATAGATCAATTTTTGTTCCGAGTTAAAGCCGCTCATTTAAATAGGAAGTGCATAGAGGTCTCTTCCTCTTCACCACACAGTCTGCATCTCGTGGGACCATTGTGGGTACCTATTTTCTGTAAGTATTTCCTCAGATGACAATTGCCGGTGATCAGTTTCACTACTAGTTTGGTCTTGGCTCTTTTTAAACGAAGGACGTCAATTGTTAATTTTTTTGATGGGCCGCCAATTACGTCCCTCGCATGATTTTGGCGAGATGTTGCGAGGCAAGGATCTAGATGTGGCTGATATGTTAATCTGTTGATTTCACAGATATACAAAAAACAAAAATTCTCTTTCTTTTAAATGAGACACGTGTTTTCTTAAGTATTTTTTTGCTGAATCTAAAAAAATCATAAAAAAAGACATCCACTGTGAGGTTTTTTCAGAAAACACACTTAAAGTTGCCAAAAAACTATTAAATTGAAAAAAAAAAACATTTTAATAAATAGCGTAAAACTAAATAATCACTAAAATTATGGAGTAAAACTATTACTTCGGACATCTTTAAATGTTCATTTATCATAAAAACTTAGGTTTTAGTGTTCATGTTTAACAAAAAACACGCATACACCGCGTTTAACTAAGCTACGTAGCAAAATGATGTTTAAATTAAATATGTGCAACCGTTATATTAAAAAATTATTTTTAATTTTTATTGTTTCCAGTGTTGTTTTACGTTCTTATTCCTGACTTGACATTAGGAAATAACGTTTTATGTTCAGTTTCTACAGAAAATTCGTTTTTAACACTTACAAGGATGCTATGTATTTGGTAAAATGCTTTTTCAAGTAAATAAATACAACAACAAGAATTTTCTTTTCGAACAAAACTATCATTTCTTGTAGTTGTTAAGTTTCAAATTCGAATTTGATATTAAAACATGAGGAATAGTGTTTAGTGTTGACAAAAGTATCCGTTTACTATTTAGAAACAAAATATTGCAAAATGCATTCTAATGACAGTTTTAAAAGTCAATTTTGTGAATAGATTGATTGAGTGAATATGTGAGAATATGAATGAGTAAGTGAGTGGGCGAGTGAGTGAGTGAGTGAGGTAGTGAGTGAGTGAAAGAGCGAGTGTATGAATGAGCGAGTGAATGAGTGAGCGTAAAAATGTGTTAGTATGGGTTATGTGAACGAGTGAGAGTATGAGTAAGTGAGTGACTGAACGAACGAGTAAGTGAGTGTTTTGTGTAAAATGAATAATAATTAATTTTTTTTGTGTACTTGTGTTATTGATTTACCACCTGTTTTAGAAGACCAAACGTTAATTCTGGACCACTATATGATTTCTGGATAACAAGAAATATAATTTTGAATTTGTATTACTAATACGTTGTTCCAAATCAAATTTCTTTATTGTGGCATAATAAAGACTTAGTTTTTCTGCATTTGTTCTAACGATATAAGCGTGTTTGTAGTTTTGATTTCGAGATTTAACCATCGTTTAAGTTTAGTTTTTTTCACTCCGTTTTAAGAGAAACACTTTATCAGTATTTTTTTCCAGTTCATTTTATCCGATACAATATACTAAACCATTTTTATAAAACCCTGTTTCTCCTTTTTATATCATTCATTTAGCTGTAGCACCAACTCGGATGCTGCTTTTATTTTTTCTTAAAGAAATTGTTTTTTCTTTTTGACTCAAATTGTATGTATATATATATATATATATATATATATATATATATATATATATATATATATATATATATATATATATATATATATATATATATATATTCATATATATGTATATATATATATATATATATATATATATATATATATATATATATATATATATATATATATATATATATATATATACTTCCTAGTATCCTATAAATTAGTTTGAACTTTCTTCGTTTATTGTGAGAACACAATAGGAGGGAACTGCAATATGGGAGTACAGGACGTAATCTTGAATCTTGGCTAATTAGCCAATTTCGAATATTTTACTAAGGAATGTAGCTTTGTTTGTCAGATTACAAAAACAATAATTTAGCGATTACGTAACGAAAATTAAGAATTTGATATTTAAATGAATATGATAAAAAATGGGTGCAGAAATTTGAAGAAACTGATACAACTGTAACTCAGATCAGTTTCTTCAAGCGATGAATTATATTCCTAGTATCAGTTCGCAAGAAGCTCGACGTCTCATTATTCTAAATATTAAGAACCCTAAATTAGCCTAGGAGGTCGTTACATTGCATTTTTAGTAAAGATCCGTATATGGGTCCCCTAGAAGATACATCCAGTATAAATGAAGCAAAGTGATACTGGTTAGAGGCTCAAAATCAATAATTAAATATAAATAACTGATTTTCCAAACAGATACTCCAACGTAGCCCTAATTTGATGCAAATGAGTTTTCCTTCTGGGTATATTTCTAAACTATTTTTTATAGTAAATGGTAGTGATCATTTCAGTCATACCACGGCTCTTTTAAAACGGTTAACATTTAGGTGACTGTACTTTTTACTTGTCATGAAGAAAAGCGTAAAGTCACTATGTGGTATGATAAAACAAAGTGGCACAATATTACAAAAATAATTATAGAAGAAAAGCCAGATGCCACATTAAATCCACAGCCGCTTTCATTTGGTATATGAAGTTAACGCGCAGTTAAATTAGTATTATTCCCAAGCGATGTTCGATTTGCTGCGGCGTCCGTTTTCTCTATCGTCGAGAATTTTAATGCCTTTAAACTTGTGGGATACCCTTGCGATTCTTGGAAGGTCGATTCTGTTTCGGAAAAAAAATGGTCTAATAATCTCTTTGTCGCTCCTGTTTAGAATTATTAAAATATTATCCGACCATATTCTTGAGATTATGTTCATAAGGTACACGCAAATATGCAAGAAATTACATGTCCACAATTTTTAAACCAACTGAAATAATGGAGAAGATTTTCAGTTCATCGGTACATCAGATTTATTTTTCAGATTTATCTCTATAATTTGCACCAGAATAATTTATTTGATTTTATAATATTTTTTTTGTTTCGTGAAACAAGGTGGCTCCCACACTGAATTAAGGACTCTAAAATATTATTATGTCAAATTTACACTAATTTATATCAAACTTAGTGCTGTCAGATTTTCAGAGATATAAATTAAGGAATTCTAATTAAATTTTATAAATTCGAAATGGCAGTTACTCCAAAGAAAATCACTATTGAAAATATTTCGATGTTGTGGCTTAATATTGCAGCAAGAAAAAAATTATTTTCAACATTAGTTGAGTCCGTTCAAAGGTAATATTGAGTGATTTTTGAGATTGTAAATTACGAATTTGTGAATAAATTAAATTACGTTTTAAATGGTGAATCCAACATGGCGAAGTAAATTTGATCGATTTTCTACATAAACCATTCCAAAATAAAATGGATAAAGAGAGGTTATTAAATTCTCAAATAATATTGAACTAAGAAAACCTTTTAATACCTCCGTTGGTATTAAAAGGTTTTCTCAGTTCAATATTACAAACCTATAATTACTGTTTCTTCTTGTATTGTATAAATATTAACGGTCCGAAATTTATGATATTTAATTACCGAGGACTGATTAGTATACCAGTATTAATAATGATACCACAAAGAAACTGTTTTATATACAAACTAGCAGAGCCCGCGGCTCCGCTCGCGTGGATTTGATTCACTACTATCGTCACTGCTTATTCCTTATATTACCCAACGTAATAAAATATCTCCCACTATTTATCCTTATCTCCCATTATCTCACCTTATCTCCCATTATCTAGGCTTATCTCGACTTATGTCGTAATATTTCTCCTTATCTCCCATTATTTCTCCTTATTTCCCATTATCTCACCTTAACTTTCATTATCTAGACTTATCTCTACTTATTTCTCCTTATCTCCCTTTATTTATACTTATCTCCCATTATCTCACCTTATCTCCCATTATCCAGGCTTATCTCGACTTATCTCCCATTACCTCATCTTATCTCCCATTATCTAGTCTTATATCGAATTATATAGAACATATGTATAAATCTATAAAAACACGTAAATCGGATAAGTGGTTCTCAAGTGATAAACTCATTAACGGACAGACAGACAGGCAGAGAGACAGGCAGACAGACAGACAGACAGACGTTGTATTTTATATATAATCTAGATGGAAGATTATAGATAACCTGGCCAGAGAACAAATGTATGAATTAAAAAAAAAAAAAAACGTAAATCGGATAAGTGGTTCTCGAGTGATAAGCGTACTAACGGACAGGCAGAGAGACGTTGCATTTTATATATTGTAACATTGGAACTTACCCGCCTTTTGAGGCGTTGTGAAAAGTTGTTTTTCCCACGCTTGGGCACAATTTTCTTGCAGCCCCGCTTTAATTTCTGATAATGAATTGAGTGAAACCTAATTTTAAAAGAACTAAAGAAATTAAAGAAACACTAGCTCAGTTTTCCCTGGTAGAGAGATATGGGTAAGAGATAATTGTCTTACGTCTTTTTGGACTTATTTTCTATTTTTAAAAAGCTTTAGCTGCACCAATTTTGGGCACCATCCATTTTAAAATAGAAAGGATCTAACTTCAGCTAAAAAAATGGAAAAATAATGAAAGAATGTATTGTTGGTAAATAAAAAATCAGTTTGGTACAGCCGTTCTTATCCTGAAAAGTAAGATAGGTATTCAGTGAGACACTAGCTTTAATCAACAAAAAGAAAATTTATTCAGGTTTTTTAAAATAAAAAGTTCCAACCTTTGCAGTTCTACAAAAAAATTCTAGCCTAACTAGTAGTTATTACATTTAAATTCTGCGCTATGATAACCCCCGAAGACGAAAAATAGTGCTTTTCACTTCACTTTTTAGTCTTTTTTAAATTGCTGTTAAGGCACTACTCTGGGATAAGTCTATTGATGGATGTTTTGGTACTTACTCTTCTTATTCCTGCTTTGATGGACTACGCCCGATTTCACACCTTTTTTTAGCAAACACTTAGAAAGCCCACTACGGCTTTTAGTTTAGAAACTGGTGCTTTTACTTAGCTCGCATGATGGTTGTTCTGAGCTTTTTTTTTTGTAGCTCCGTCGAAGGAAACCTACTTGGCGGCTCTCATGAAAATTAGCCTGTCGGCTAGATGGTACTAAGCCTACTCGGCGACTAGATGGAAAGTCCCTCACCGTAGTTTCTCGGACATTTAAATAAACCATCCCAACTCTGCCGGTAATATGGCGACGCCGGAACCAAAACAGCGGATACACACTTTTCACCAATCGCGGCGTAGCTGTAGGTTCGGTCAGGAACCCGCACTGCACAGTATATACCGAACGTCTTGGAACTTCTGTTTAATATACCGTTCGATACAAAAATGAAAATAAGTACAATTTGAAGTGAAAAATCAGTAACATTACATGGTCTTAAAATCTAGGAAAAAATGAATGTTACATTTACCCCCTTCCAAAAAGAAATAGACTACACTAGTCTATTAAACTTAGGCTACTTATGAAAAGGTACAAAGTGGTACACTATCACTTAATACTAAGGTCAGAACTTAAAACAAAAGTACAGACTTCGGACCTTACTACTAGACTTAATTCAATTAAGCACTAATATTAAGTACAATGAAAACCAAATGGAAATCTTTGCATGATCACAAGAATCTTATAACTAGACTTAACTTAATTAGACACTAAGGTTAAGTACATCAAAAAGCAAATAAAAATCCTTGCATGAACATAAGAAATACCTTTCCAAAATAACAATCGCGGTCTTCTTATATAAAAGAATCAGCTCTGTTATTGTTACCAAAACAAAGAGTATAACTTTGTCTAGACTCTTGTCTAAATCAAAAAAGTGAACTGAAATAAAATATGAACACCCCCCTTAAAATATTTTAAGGATTGTCTGAAAATTTTTTATTTCAGCAAAAGAAATTTATTAAAATTCTTAAATAAAGAAAAAAATAAAAAAATGATTCTAGTGCAAACACTTACACTAAAAAGAAAAAGTCTTGTCAGACCATTTAGCACTAGGCCCAAAAAAAAAAAAAAAATATCTGGATAAATATCCAGACAAACGCTCGGGAAAAATCGCCATCCATGCTCTAGCTCACCGCTAAGAGAACATTCTAAATCTAGTATCTCTACTAGTCGCATCAGAAAATAATCGCACTCTATCGCGCAATGTCGACGTCCTAAGACATCTAGACATGCTAAAATCGCTAGGGAAAACGCTCTGGTTGATCGCCAGAAAACACGTCAGCTTATCGCCAACAAAACACTCTGGTATATCGCCAGAAAAAACTCGGCTCCTCGCCAAGAAAACACTCTGGCATATCGCCAGAAAAAAGCCTCAGCTCCTCGCCAAGAAAACACTCTGTAAGTAGTCCTCGACTACACAAAGTCTGCGTTCTAAAAGAACAATCTCGCCTTTAACATAGTGAGCAGCTATAAAAGCTAACAATATCACTATAGGCACAGTGAATAGCTATAAAAGCTAAAATTCACCCTAAACACAGTGAATAGCTATAAAAGCTAAAATTCACCAAACTGAATGATCCTGCTTCAAAAAGCAATGTTCACTAAGAACAGAATGATTAGTCTGCGCACAACTAACATTCAAGGAAACATTCCCAACATAACTATATGAGACAGCAAGTCTCGAAATAGGACCTCCCTAAAGTCATAATCCTAAATATAGGAGTCCATAAGCAAAACGACTCAAAATCTCGCATTTTGAGCACATGCCCTCAGGCAACCAACATACACCGAAATATATACAGAAATATGTACAGAAATATATACAGAAATACATACAGGAGTTCAAATCCCAAACTCTTGGTTATGATAACTCCATACTGAGCTTGGTGAAAGCTCTTAGCAAAAGCTAATCAAATCTTCGGCACATCGCACCAAAGTGACAAGTCTGCCTAGAAACATGAGCCAGAAAAAAAACGCCCTCCATCATTCTTCAGGGTGGCTATACAGAGATATAAAACTTAACCAGCATTGCGCTTCTCCAAGTTGCATGAAGAACCCTCGTGTACTGGTCTCGCCCTAGAACAACAACGAAAAACATTCAATCCATCCCACATAACAGGAGACAAACACCTCACCACGATATACTGAATGGTGGAGACAATAAAATACAGAATTGGTGACCCTGGTGTCTACCAACAAAAGGGAGTAGATTATAGCATCCACTAAACTAAAACGGTGTCTACCACACCACCATAAGTCAAAAAAATTAATCAATAGGGTGTTCCGAAACACACTACTGCCAACAGCCTGTCACCACTAATAGGCTAATTGGAGCTGAGGTCGACTACAGTAGCTAGGCTCTCCTTTGGTTCAAATAGAAATAACCATTGGGTATCAAAACCCCCTAAAGGTCCCAAAGGTCAAACGTTCACCCCCCATAGACTACCCTTCCAATCAGTCTGTTCCTCAGGAAGACTAACTCCCTGTCAAACGTCGTAACGGCATCTGTTAGCACCCGGTGCATCACAGCCTGTAAAAACAGATAACTCATGGGATACAACCTAAAAGGTTTACAAGGTTGACTTAACCAAGCTTCTAACGAAATTTTTAAAAAAAACGAAAATGAGCTTAAAAAGCTACATGAAGCAAAAATTTCTCTATTTTTCGGTGGCAACGCAACAAAACTGTTGAAGACGACAAGAGCTTTTCCAGCTTAATCAGAAACAAGAAGAAAACATCGTTGACAGCTAAAATATTCGATCATGGTGTTAATCGTCTTCCTAGACAATAGCCTCTAGAAGAAACTGCTACAGGTATCAGGCATAACCGTTTTCTGTCAGCCCAAACTCCTAGATTACCTCTTGGAAATCTAAAAATTCGGTTAGGAATCTTCCTTCACTGCGCTTAGCCTCTCTTGACAAGGTTCTCATCTCGGTATCAGATTTTGATCTTTTCTTTGTGAAACGACTGTCTTACTCTGCTCTCATCTCCTGTAAATGATCAACCTTTAGTTCTCCTGCAGAACTTCAATTCTCTATCAATCTGATAGTAAACCGAAAAAACTCAACATACGCCTATGAGTCCATGCAAAAAAAAAATTTAAAAAAAATTTATTGACTCAAAGGTAACGTTTAAACGGCTCTGAAAAAAAATAGAAACTACCCTCAGTTTGTCAATTCAGAAGAAGATCTAAATCAAAATAATCCAAGTCTTAGACTTACTGGATAAACCAAACTCAATTTACTCTTAACTGCACCCAACATATACCACTAAGGTAATAGAAATACACCCACTCGGGTAACAAACTTTGAAATTGCTCATAGAAATTTTGACTCTACATCACACTACACGAGCTACATCTTGCGCTTGTCCTAACTCAAGATCACCTTGGATTGCCTCTAATCAAAATTTCGCTTCCAAGTGTCAAGAACTGGATATTATTTGGGGTCATAAGCAAATCAAATCCCGCGACCACCGACATACCAGTCTTATGATATATCCTGAGTGTGACTCCTTCGCAAGCTCGCAAAACTGAGTCGATGCTAAACATCAACCACAATCAACCTAAGTTTGGGATATGGCCAATACCCAAAACCTTAGCATTAAACAATAAAAGTAAGCTATTCTCTGCTCAACTTTTATAACAGTCAAAAAAACGAGGTCGTCACCTCTACAGAGCAACATCAAAAAAAAATTTAAGCAATTAAGATAATGTAAATATAAATTATTCTTCTTCTGACAAACTTTCACTAGGGTTAGGTTCATTGAATGGTTTTAAAGTCTTTAATATGCCATCGTCCTATTTTAGTCCCATCTAAATTAACTAAACCATAAACTAAATCTGAAATCTTTTCTCTAATCACGCAATGCACATACTTAGGTACCAACTTAGATGTGAATTTATCTGCTGCACTGGAAAGAATTTTATTTTTTCGCCAAACGTGATCACCTATATTAAAGGCAAAATCCCTTTTTCTAAGGTTGTAAGACTTACTGTTCCGTTCATAAGCCTTATGTATCCTACTACGCACGTCGGTGAAAATATCTTTTAAACCCTTTAAATTTTCGGCGTACGCACCCCTGTTACCCGGAATTATTTCGCTGTCAACATTGACATCCAAATCTAAATTTTTATAATACGATCCAGATAGAGGTATATGTCTGCCGTAAACTAAGAAAGACGGTGTAAACCCGGTTACTTCGTGTTTGAATCTTTGAAATTCCCTTTATCCCGAATTATCACGTGAATCAACGAATATTACTTTCAACGAAATTATTGTAGAGGGCACACGGGATTGAAACGTATGCTAAAACTATATGTCTCACTTAAGCTCTTAAGACACTCAGAAGTAAACTGAGTACCGTTATCGCATATCGAAAGCGATGAAACTCCGTGGATTAGAAAAATATCGTTTTCTAAAATTTTCAATATATATCCAGCTTTAGAGCTTTTCAAAGGAAATAGCATGGTATACTTTGTAAACCAGCAAGAAACCACGCGAAGCCATTTATTTCCCTTTTTTGAACGTGGGAATGGGCCTACTAGATCAGCTGCTATGACTTGAAAAGGGTAATTAACCGTTTTCTCTTTTCCCATCAGTCCCATAGGTAGTGCATTTGGAGATTTCTGCGCTCCACATACTTCACAAGTCCTCACAAACTTTACGATGTCAAAACGCATTTTTGGCCAATAATACTGTTCCTGAACCCTGTGAAGAGTTTTATAAAAGCCAAAATGACCAGAAGTAGGAGGAGTGTGACACATGTCTATAACTTCCTCTCTCTGTGGTTTAGGAACTAGTATTTTCCACTCGGGTACATTAACTTTTAGAGGCAACTGGTTTGGGATAAACTTGTACACGAAATCATTTTCCACTTTCCACTGCGGAAAATTTTCAGGAAATTCTTTGATTTGCTGCCGTAAATTGTCGTACCATGGATCTATGCGATCTATGTCAACTATATCGATTCTTACGCCAATCTGTGCATTAAGACTGTTTTCGTCCACGGTATGATCTGGGATTCTTGACAAAGCGTCAGGAATAACATTGTGGACTCCTTTTCTATGAATTAAAGTAAATGTGTGTTGTCTCAGCCTAATCGCCCAACGCGCTAGTTTACCACTAGGGTTTTTAATAGAATTAAGCCACAATAGACTATAATGATCTGTTATGACCGTGAAAGGAACACCTTCTATGTAAGGTCGAAACTTTTCGATGTTAAAGAGTACTGCTAAACATTCTTTTTCAACAACCGAGTAGTTACGTTCAGCCTTTGACAAAGTTCTACTGGCATACGCTATCACTCTTTCCTCACCATTGATTTTCTGTGTTAGGACGCCCCCTAAACCGGTATTAGAAGCATCACTAGAAATATAAAACTGTTGGGAAAAATCTGGTTGGGATAAAATTGGAGCTGAAACCAATAGCTCTTTAATCTTTATAAAAGATTTTTCTGCTGCGTTTGTCCAATCTATCGATTGTCCTTTTTTTCGTCCTTTCAAAAGATCATTAATAGGCGACAACAAGGTAGAAAAATTCTCGATAAAACGTCTGTACCATGAACACATTCCTACGAAGCGCTTAACTTCCGTAGTATTAGTAGGTCTCGCATAATTAACCATGCTTGCTACTTTATCCGGGTCGGTACGCAAGGAATTTGAGCCTACTATATAGCCTAAAAACTTTAGCTTTTGTTTGTCAGATTACAAAAACAATAATTTAGCGATTACGTAACGAAAATTAAGAATTTGATATTTAAATGAATATGATAAAAAATGGGTGCAGAAATTTGAAGAAACTGATACAACTGTAACTCAGATCAGTTTCTTCAAGCGATGAATTATATTCCTAGTATCAGTTCGCAAGAAGCTCGACGTCTCATTATTCTAAATATTAAGAACCCTAAATTAGCCTAGGAGGTCGTTACATTGCATTTTTAGTAAAGATCCGTATATGGGTCCCCTAGAAGATACATCCAGTATAAATGAAGCAAAGTGATACTGGTTAGAGGCTCAAAATCATTAATTAAATATAAATAACTGATTTTCCAAACAGATACTCCAACGTAGCCCTAATTTGATGCAAATGAGTTTTCCTTCTGGGTATATTTCTAAACTATTTTTTATAGTAAATGGTAGTGATCATTTCAGTCATACCACGGCTCTTTTAAAACGGTTAACATTTAGGTGACTGTACTTTTTACTTGTCATGAAGAAAAGCGTAAAGTCACTATGTGGTATGATAAAACAAAGTGGCACAATATTACAAAAATAATTATAGAAGAAAAGCCAGATGCCACATTAAATCCACAGCCGCTTTCATTTGGTATATGAAGTTAACGCGCAGTTAAATTAGTAGTATTCCCAAGCGATGTTCGATTTGCTGCGGCGTCCGTTTTCTCTATCGTCGAGAATTTTAATGCCTTTGAACTTGTGGGATACCCTTGCGATTCTTGGAAGGTCGATTCTGTTTCGGAAAAAATGGTCTAATAATCTCTTTGTCGCTCCTGTTTAGAATTATTAAAATATTATCCGACCATATTCTTGAGATTATGTTCATAAGGTACACGCAAATATGCAAGAAATTACATGTCCACAATTTTTAAACCAACTGAAATAATGGAGAAGATTTTCAGTTCATCGGTACATCAGATTTATTTTTCAGATTTATCTCTATAATTTGCACCAGAATAATTTATTTGATTTTATAATATTTTTTTTGTTTCGTGAAACAAGGTGGCTCCCACACTGAATTAAGGACTCTAAAATATTATTATGTCAAATTTACACTAATTTATATCAAACTTAGTGCTGTCAGATTTTTCAGAGATATAAATTAAGGAATTCTAATTAAATTTTATAAATTCGAAATGGCAGTTACTCCAAAGAAAATCACTATTGAAAATATTTCGATGTTGTGGCTTAATATTGCAGGCAAGAAAAAAATTATTTTCAACATTAGTTGAGTCCGTTCAAAGGTAATATTGAGTGATTTTTGAGATTGTAAATTATGAATTTGTGAATAAATTAAATTACGTTTTAAATGGTGAATCCAACATGGCGAAGTAAATTTGATCGATTTTCTACATAAACCATTCCAAAATAAAATGGATAAAGAGAGGTTATTAAATTCTCAAATAATATTGAACTAAGAAAACCTTTTAATACCTCCGTTGGTATTAAAAGGTTTTCTCAGTTCAATATTACAAACCTATAATTACTGTTTCTTCTTGTATTGTATAAATATTAACGGTCCGAAATTTATGATATTTAATTACCGAGGACTGATTAGTATACCAGTATTAATAATGATACCACAAAGAAACTGTTTTATATACAAACTAGCAGAGCCCGCGGCTCCGCTCGCGTGGATTTGATTCACTACTATCGTCACTGCTTATTCCTTATATTACCCAACGTAATAAAATATCTCCCACTATTTATCCTTATCTCCCATTATCTCACCTTATCTCCCATTATCTAGGCTTATCTCGACTTATGTCGTAATATTTCTCCTTATCTCCCATTATTTCTCCTTATTTCCCATTATCTCACCTTAACTTTCATTATCTAGACTTATCTCTACTTATTTCTCCTTATCTCCCTTTATTTATACTTATCTCCCATTATCTCACCTTATCTCCCATTATCCAGGCTTATCTCGACTTATCTCCCATTATTTTTCCTTATCTCCCATTACCTCATCTTATCTCCCATTATCTAGTCTTATATCGAATTATATAGAACATATGTATAAATCTATAAAAACACGTAAATCGGATAAGTGGTTCTCAAGTGATAAACTCATTAACGGACAGACAGACAGGCAGAGAGACAGGCAGACAGACAGACAGAGAGACGTTGTATTTTATATATAATCTAGATGGAAGATTATAGATAACCTGGCCAGAGAACAAATGTATGAATTAAAAAAAAAAAAAAAACGTAAATCGGATAAGTGGTTCTCGAGTGATAAGCGTACTAACGGACAGGCAGAGAGACGTTGCATTTTATATATTGTAACATTGGAACTTACCCGCCTTTTGAGGCGTTGTGAAAAGTTGTTTTTCCCACGCTTGGGCACAATTTTCTTGCAGCCCCGCTTTAATTTCTGATAATGAATTGAGTGAAACCTAATTTTAAAAGAACTAAAGAAATTAAAGAAACACTAGCTCAGTTTTCCCTGGTAGAGAGATATGGGTAAGAGATAATTGTCTTACGTCTTTTTGGACTTATTTTCTATTTTTAAAAAGCTTTAGCTGCACCAATTTTGGGCACCATCCATTTTAAAATAGAAAGGATCTAACTTCAGCTAAAAAAAATTGGAAAAATACTGAAAGAATGTATTGTTGGTAAATAAAAAAATCAGTTTGGTACAGCCGTTCTTATCCTGAAAAGAAAGATAGGTATTCAGTGAGACACTAGCTTTAATCAACAAAAAGAAAATTTATTCAGGTTTTTTAAAATAAAAAGTTCCAACCTTTGCAGTTCTACAAAAAAATTCTAGCCTAACTAGTAGTTATTACATTTAAATTCTGCGCTATGATAACCCCCGAAGACGAAAAATAGTGCTTTTCACTTCACTTTTTAGTCTTTTTTAAATTGTTGTTAAGGCACTACTCTGGGATAAGTCTATTGATGGATGTTTTGGTACTTACTCTTCTTATTCCTGCTTTGATGGACTACGCCCGATTTCACACCTTTTTTTAGCAAACACTTAGAAAGCCCACTACGGCTTTTAGTTTAGAAAACTGGTGCTTTTACTTAGCTCGCATGATGGTTGTTCTGAGCTTTTTTTTTTTTGTAGCTCCGTCGAAGGAAACCTACTTGGCGGCTCTCATGAAAATTAGCCTGTCGGCTAGATGGTACTAAGCCTACTCGGCGACTAGATGGAAAGTCCCTCACCGTAGTTTCTCGGACCTTTAAATAAACCATCCCAACTCTGCCGGTAATATGGCGACGCCGGAACCAAAACAGCGGATACACACTTTTCACCAATCGCGGCGTAGCTGTAGGTTCGGTCAGGAACCCGCACTGCACAGTATATACCGAACGTCTTGGAACTTCTGTTTAATATACCGTTCGATACAAAAATGAAAATAAGTACAATTTGAAGTGAAAAATCAGTAACATTACATGGTCTTAAAATCTAGGAAAAAATGAATGTTACAATATATTATATTCTTTGCTACATGATATTGTTCCATATTTAATGCTTTAGGCAGTGTATTGCAAGAGAACGCTCTAGCGGCAAACTTTTCTCCGACTTGATTCATTATTATCGTCACTGCTTATTCCTTGTGTCACCGAACGTAATAAAATATATCCTATAATCTGGCCAGAGAACATATGTATGTTTAAAAAAAGCACGTAAATCGGATAAGTGGTTCTCCAATGATAAGCGCAATAACGGACAGACAGACAGAGAGACGTTGCATTTTATATTTATTACAGATATTCTTTGCTACATGATATTGTTCCATATTTAATGGTTTAACATGTTTAAAAAAAAAGCACGTAAATCGGATAAGTGGTTCTCCAGTGATAAGCGCACTAATGGACAGACAGACAGAGATACGTTGCATTTTATATATATTATAGATGTAATAAAATATATATTTATAACCTGGTCAGAGAACATATAGATGAATTTAAAAAATCTCGTAAATCGGATAAGTGGTTCTCGAGGGATAAGAACGCACTAACGGACAGACAGACATACAAAGAGACGTTGCATTTTATATATATTGTAGATATAGATTATTATTATATAACCTGGCCAAAGAATATATGTATGAATTTAAAAAAAGGACACGTAAATTGGATAAGTGATTCTCGTGTGATAAACGCACTAACGGACAGACAGACAGAGAGAGAGAGACAATGCATTTTATATATTATAGATTATAGATATTCTCAGCTACATAATATTTTTCCATATTTAATGGTTTAGGTTTCACGCAAACGCGCTTGCGGCAAACTTTTTTCCGACTTCATTCACTATTTTACGTCACTGCTTATTCATTATGCTACCTAACGTAATAAAATATAGCCTATAACCTGGCCAGAGAACATATGTATGTTTTAAAAAAAAAAGTACGTAAATCAGATAAGTGATTCTCCAGTGATAAGCGCACTAACGGACAGACAGACAGACAGACAGACAGACAGGCAGAGAGAGAGACGTTGCATTTTATATATATTATAGAAAATTTAAAATAATAATTTTGTTAACTAAATTTAACCTATTTCACAAAAATGTTCTAAATAGTTAGAACTAATTTTATTTTAGTTTGCTGTAAAATTCTTTCTTAATTTTAAAATTGACAATAAAAAAGCTTTTATGGGCCATCAATTCAATTTTAACAACCCTTCCAATAATCCTGAATATTCTATAAAGTGTGATTCGCTGAGCTTAATATTGATATATGAGGTAATTGGTAACAAATTCAAATTGTCAAAAAAAAATTATAATTGGTCTGAAAAAGGAGGTGGTTCGCAACCCGATTAATATGTATGAATGCTTCAAATTAGAATAGTTCAACTTAAAACTCGTACTGCGTAGTTCTCAAAATTATCTTACATTTAACTGTGCCATATTTAAGCGAATGTGTGAATTCAATCTGGTATATCCGATATTGTTGGTAAAGATGTAACCATGTTTTGAATGTTTACCGGTTTCCATCATAAAATTTCTAAGTATACGATTTTTTTTTGTTATTCACCTTCCCTCCTGAGTAGGAATTTTACATTTTTTTATATCCTATAGGATATTGGCGAGGATGTTGTAATACCCTTCAACGTTATCCAAGTGCCGAAACCTATATTTTTGTATTTCACAACACCTTTTACACAATGCGGTAGTGCTGCCACAGACGTTATTGCAAAACACTACTACCTATGTACGTGGCCAGGCCAAATATACTTAAATAAGTTAATAAATAAGGTATACCCACTTACCGGGATTGGAACCCGAGACCTTCTGCACAGCAAGCAATTCAATACAATTGAATTCAAAATGCTTCATTCAGTTTTAAATAATTTATAAGATACCAGAAATCTACATGGTTCTTGAGATTTATAAATACAATATAATGATTGGGGCTATATTCATTTATAGCAAAAATGGTCTTGCGACTAGCTGTTGGTTTGCCTTTTGGTAGTGATTGTACCGTTTTTAATAACCGTAAGAAAGTTATTACGGTAAATATCTTTGTAAAGTACCTCCTACATTATGAATCCGGTTCTATGTATATTTATATATATATATTTATATACATAGACATATATATATATATATATATATATATATATATATATATATATATATATATATATATATATATGTATATATATATATATATATATATATATATATATATATATATATATATATATATATATATATTTCGCCCCGACATTAACAGTGAATTTTCAGTCCGGATAACAAAAAATTATTTATTATTTCTACAGAGTTTTATAATATATAACATTTATATAATAGTTTCCTGTCAAATCATTATCCTTACAGCATTTATTGATTGTCGCAAGGAAATGTAATATTGCTCAACTTCAAGACGTCCTGACGATGTAACATTATTCCACCTTCATGATTTTTTAGTGAGAAAACTGTTTAGTAATATAAACCACATCGGATACCACAGCAGAGTTTTTACTTTTATTTAATAATAGTAGTAGCTACCTATATATGATTATATACAACTCATTAAAATGCAAATTTAGACAATGTTGAGTTGTTAATGATAACAACAATATTATTTACTTGCATTTCTATTAACAATTCATTAGGTCAGACTTTTAAATTAATTCTAAAAGACGGTGTAAATTTTAGAAGTCTAACAACACTGTAAATTCGATCGATTTGTCACTAGCCGATACAACCAACCAATTCTAAACAACTTTTTTACTTTCGTCGCTAGAGATGTTTTGTGTGTGTCAAAAAATCATCCTCTGAGACTTTTGCATATCTTTAACATTCAGTATAACGGAAAGCCTCCAGATTTCATCAGCTACGATGTCTGTTGATACGATAAATTTCAAACGAAATGTGATATTGGTTTCGATAGGGTATGAGACGGGGAAGGCGGGGGTTGCTCCGCATACCTAATATATCATGATCCTTTTCGAGGTCTTTGACTTGGGAAGTCTGAAAACTTTTTGTAAATATCTCTACAGCCTTAACCCTGCTGCTGCTTTTGTTATTCCTATCTTACCGTAAAGTGCCTATCATTTCCAGTAAATCATTTTTCCAGTTTTTTTTTCTATTCTTCTGATTTTACTAAATTACAACAGAATATGAAAATTTAAAAATACTTTTATTTTATGAGTAATTGTTCATTATTAAACTGCTGACAAAACAATAACGGAAAAACTATTTTTAAATAGAGCAGCAAAAATATTAATAAAGAATTATCTTAAAATAACGGAATGGCAGCTTTTATTGCGTTTCATAAATAAATGAAATATCAGCAAATATTGTATGCATTTATTTATTTTTACTTGAAAAGACGGTTTAATTGCATTTCAATTTATTATAAATTGCCATTTATGTTCAACTTATTTATTGTCGTTCATTTATCAAAAAATGCCAAAAACACGAACTAGATTGTTAATGGTTTCAAGCAGATGACAATATTTATTAGTTTCCATCAAAAATTTAGCTAAAATTTTAAAATTATGTGATTCGCTCAATATTTATAATAATATATATGAAACCAAAGTGCTTAAAGAAAAAACTATAGATAAATTAAAATTTTAGGTTCCATCAAAATGTTGTTTTGAAACAACTCAAAATCTTAACCCAGAACATTGATGACACTTCCGTAAAGTTGTCTCATTCATTTTAATTTTTTACATCCAAATATACACTTCTCCTTTGATAATGAAAATAACGATACCTCTCCATATCTTGTATATTTTTATTAATGGCAAGTCAGATATGACTTTGGGCCACTCAATATGGATATATATTTAAATGCATTTTCTCATAACCATCTCTTCAGAAAATACTCAGTCATGTAGTCCCTCGTTTATAGAGCTGCAACATTCTCTCAGCCACAATCTCTTCAATTAGAACTAAAACACCTTACTTCCGTCCTTCAATCAGACAATTTCCAGTACCAGAATATAAAACGCACATCTTCCCAGGTGCCCCTGATGACTAGAAGTTAATCAGATCAAACTCCTGCAACTGACATTAAGAATGTCACAGATAGCATTTCGAAAATTCTACGAAAACCGAAAATAATAACATGATTCTCTACGTTTCCTTAACTCTGACATCTGTTAAAGATAGGAGTCGACAGTATTCCATAGATATATGGTAACACCGAGACGACCAAACCATATATATATATATATATATATATATATATATATATATATATATATATATATATATATATATATATGTATATATATATATATATATATATATATATATATATATATATATATATATATATTTATTTATATATATATATATATATATATATATATATATATATATATTTATTTATATATATATATATATATATATATATATATATATATATATATTTATTTATATATATATATATATATATATATATATATATATATATATATATGTATGTATATATACATATATATATATATATATATATATATATATATATATATATATATATATATATATATAATATATTTATATATATATATATATATATATATATATATATATATATATATATATATATATATATTTCCAAATTTATTTCGTCCCCTTCAAAGTAATACCCCTTGGATACAATGCATTTATGCCAACGTTTTTTCCAGTCCTCGAAACAGTTGTTGAGTGGCCTTTAAGGCTTTCTTCGATTCGGTTTGAATCTCCTCAATCAACTCAAAACGATGTCCTCGAAGCGGTTTTTTGAGTTTAGGGAATAGCCAGAAGATTCACAGACATTAACACGACGCTCTTTATCGAAAAAAAAAACTGAGTGTTTTTGGTACCAAACGAGAGGAAACGCGTTTGAGGCCCAATTTGTCTTTTAAAATCGATTGAATTGACCCAAATGATAAGTTGGTGATATCAACCAGGTCTCTAATTGTCACTCGATGATTTTTGAGCACCAAATCCTTGATTTGCTTAACGTGGTTCTCATCGGTAGATGTTGAAGGACGACCAGGACGTTCATCGTCCTCCACACGTTCTCTGCCTTCTTTAAACAATTTATACTAAGGTTTGGGAAGCCCAAAAACCATTTTTAAAACCAAATTTAATGCAACTTCTTTACTGAATTTTTTCACTCATGTTAAAAATCGAAAAACGTACTTTTGTTGTTGAACGAATGCAAGCGAATCTTATTAACTACTTACGCTATGGTATTAAAATTTGATCCAGATGGTTGTTAAGGTCCTACCAACCTAACGAAAAAAAATCAATCAGATTTGGAAATGCCCGGGCGATTTAAATTTAAAAGTGTTTTTTGATCACAGTAGTATATATACACATATATATATATATATATATATATATATATATATATATATATATATATATATATATATATATATATATATATATATATATATATATATATATATATATATATATATATATTGTCAATTTTCCATGGATCTTGAGGAGAACTGCCAAGGACTTATCGGATTATTGTATATTTTTTGTTATACAATACACATTGCTGAAGAGTTTCTCAAGTATACCATGCCATAGCATAATTTTAAATGTAATTTGAGAATAAAACACTAAATTTTTAATAATATTTCCACTTAAATTGATTTTTAGACTTGGCACGCGTTTCGCTAAAACATTAGCTTTATCAAAAGTATGGGTACGGAACGAAAAAAAAAAATTAATAAAAATTTATTGTTTTATTTTCAGTGCCCAACGCGTTTATGGTACCTTTTTAAAAGAAATCCCAGAAGTCTATACACACTTGGAGATTATTTCTCTTCTGTTTAAAGATACTGGTTGGAGGAAAGAGTATTATGGAATATCACACCTTATATTTTGGTAACTGATTAATAATTATACTTTTGTTTCCGACAGCAAAATCCACAAAGAGATATTTAAAAATTAGCTGATAGTGCCTCCAGCCCTCCTAATTTTAGTGATATCTTTATCACTTCTTGAAGCATATTGTTCATAATTGTTTAGTATATATATACGCACTGCACGATCCTTATCTCAAGCTAAACAGTAAGTTGTAGGTCATTTTTTGTGATAACTAAAATTAGTTAATGATTAAACATTTTTTGTGTTTCTCTTCAATATATAAATTAATCAATTTTTTTATTTTGGCTAATTTTAGAAGCACACATTTATAAGGAAAATATATCTATTTACATACATATTTTTATAATTTATTCGCTTCGCATGTCACAGCTATGTTAGTGTGGAATCTATATTTTAATGCCGACAATGTTAACAAATCTAAAATTTAAAGAAGTCAAAAAGTTTAAAATAAAGAAATATCAAGCATTCCCACTTAGAAAGAGTTTTTTTTAAATATTTAACGATTATTACTTGGGAATATGGAATCTTTGGCACAATAACACTACTTAGTATATATCACCACTACACCAGACACTTTATTTTTGCGCTCGACGCGCGTTTTGCTAACCGTATTAGTTTCATCAGGAGCGACGATTGACGAATCTAACGCTATCGCTATTGATGAAGCTAACAAGGTTATCTAAACGCATGTCGAGTGCAAGAATAAAGTGTTTGGTGTAGTGGTGATATATACTGAGTAGATTATTACTTGGTTAAATACTCTAGCGGATGCGATATTAATACGAGACTCAATTGCTTCAGATAAGAAAGCAAATTTGTAATAGAACTAGCCGTGCCCGCGGCTCCGATCGCGTGAATTTGATTCACTACTATCGTCACTGTTTATTCCTTATGTTACCTAACCTAATAAAATATCTCCCATTATTTCTCCTTATCTCCCATTATCTCTACATCATTTCCATTATCTAAGCTTATCTCTGCTCATTTCCCATTATTTCTCCTTATCTCTCCTTATCTCCAGTTACCTCACAATATTTCTCCTTATCTCCCATTATTTCTCCTTATCTCCCATTATCTCACCATTATCTAGACTTATCTCTGCTTATCTCCCATTATTTATACTTATCTCCTATTATCTCATCTTATCTCTCATTATCTAGGCTTATATCGAATTATATATAACATGTATAAATTTATAAAAACACGTTAATCGGATAAGTGGTTCTAGAGTGATAAGCGCGCTAACAGACAGACAGACAGACAGAGAGACGTTGCATTTTGTATATATTATGTTCTTTGCTACATGATATTGTTCCATATTTAATATGCAGTGTATTGCAAGAGAACGCGCTAGCGGCAAACTTTTCTCCGACTTGATTCACTATTATCGTCACTGCTTATTTCTTATGTCACCTAACGTAATAAAACATATCCTATTACCTGGCCAGAGCTCATATGTATGCTAAAAAAAAAAGCACGTAAATCGGATAATTGGTTCTCCAGTGATAAGCGCACAAACGGACAGACAGACAGAGAGACGTTGCATTTTATATACATTATAGATATCCTTTGCTACATGATATTGTTCCATATTTAGTGATTTAGGCAGTGTATTGCAAGAGAACGCGCTAGCGGCAAACTTTTTTCCGATTTGATTCACTATTATCGTCACTGCTTATTCCTCATGTTATCTAACGTAATAAAATATAGCCTATAACCTGGCCAGAGAACATATTTATGTTTTTAAAAAGAAAAGCATGTAAATCGGATAAGTGGTTCTCCAGTGATAAGCGCACTAACGGACAGACAGACAGACAGAGATACGTTGCATTTTATATATATTATAGATGTAATAAAATATATATTGAATGATGATGATAAATTTAAAAATCACGTAAATCGAATAAATGGTTCTCGAGGGATAAGCGCACTCACGGACAAACAGACAGACAGAGAGACGTTGCATTTTATATATATTATAGATATAGATTATTATTATTATTATATAACCTAACCAAGGAATATATGTATGAATTTAAAAAAAGACACGTAAATCGGATAAGTTCTCCAGTGATAAGCGCGCTAACGGACAGACAGACAGGCAGAGAGACGTTGCATTTTATATATATTATAGAATATAGATAATAAATAGATATATATTAAAATGTTAAAATTATGTGTTACGAAACATCCAAGATTTTAATATTAACTAACGAATGCATCCAGATAGACACAAAAGTAATTTGAATTTTTCACAATATCGTTTGAGCAACAGATTAAAGAGTCTAGAATTTATTTCAATTAAGATATTTAATTTCCTTCCCGAAAATATCAAGAAAATAAAGGAAGTCGCAAATTTCAAAAGAAAATGTAAGGATTATTTGCTTGTTAGGCTATACTAGACCATTCTCTTCCGCTGGAAAGAAGCTTTTAGTTGGATTATTACCAAAATATTAGTTTGTGCTCGTACTTTGTAACAAAAATACTAATATAACCTTTAAGTTTATTGTTCTTACATTTTCATATATTGTACATGAGCAAACAGGACCCTGTTACCTTGAGATCGTCAAATCGATCCCCATCGGGACCCAGAAACTTTATCTTCAAATATTTTTCTGTTTGTTGATCGTTTCGGTGACACAAAATCGATATTATTTTCTTTTATTAACCTCATTTAATAATATTTTAAATTTATAATATTTTCATGACAACTCTCTACAATGCGTCTATAATACACAAGTATATAATAAACCAAGTTCTATGATTATGTTTCAATATTTCAAAGGGTTTATCCTTTATTTCACTTGGATATATAGGGCAGATTTAAATAAACAACTTTGTAGTTGAGGTCTGAATGGATGCTACATTTCTTGCATACATAAGTTGTAAAATTTTTGGACAATCTGTAATCATATATCTTAAACAAATATTTCTATTAAGATTGGAAATAATTAAAAAATACCATAATTTTTAGATTCCTAAATTACATGACCCTGAAAAGGATGGGTAGGGCGATATATTTATTCCACTTTCTCTAACCTCCTCCAAAACATTTAGTATATTTGATTTTTACTTAGAATCGATAACTAGAAAAAATTCTCCACTATTACAAAATATTCAAAACTTAATATATAATATCTTCTCTTAACCTTACCTGTTTATGAAATAAATATATTTAGCAGAACAAATCTTGAATTGCCGTAAATTGTACTCGGTGGGAAACACAGTCCTGGGCAAATTATTCCAAAGGGATGATGTTCTCCATATAAAATACTGCTTGAAAAGCGTTGTGCGAGGAGTAACAACCTGAACCTCCTACGGATGTGCAGTATTAGCGCGATGTGTATTTCTAACATACACCGCTCTGGGAGGAATTAAGCGGGCTATATCCGTCGAACACTTTCAATGAAAATACTTGTAGAACAGGCTCAAGTCGCCAACCGTTCTTCGATGTTCCAGCGAATCAAGGCCTCCGGTCAGTTCGGGGTCTCCAATCAGACGAATAGCTCTTCTCTGAATAGAATCCATCAAATGCAATGTATGTTTGGGAGCAGAGCCCTAAATATGGGAGCAGTATTCCATAGTTAGTCGAACCTGAGTTCTTCGATGTTCCAGCGAATCAAGGCCGCCGGTCAGTTCCGGGTCTCCAATCAGACGAACAGCTTTTCTCAGAACAGAAACCAACAAATGCAGTGTATGTTTGGGAGCGGGGCCCCAAACATGGGAGCAGTATTCCATAGTTGGTCGAATCTGAGCTTTGTAAAGAATTAGCAGTTGTTGTGAAGGGTAAAGCTTTCTGGTTCAAAATAATATTCCCAGCTTTTGAGAAGCTCTCCTTGCTATACCTGCGACATGTTCATGCCAGCACATATTTGCTCCCAAATTAACGCCTAACAAATTAAGAGACGATGTTAGAGGAATGGAGTGCCCCGCCATAACTATATCGGGTTCTGCAACGTTAACTTTCTAGAAAAAACTGCCGCCTGGGTTTTTGTAGCGTTAAATTCCACTTGGTTACTGTCACCCCAAGATAGAATTTCTTCCAGGTCTTTATTAAGTTGAACGACTTCCCGCTGTCTGCGGATATTCGTCTGAGTAGCATGTTAAAATTAGATTTTGAAAGCAAGTAGCTAAGATATTTTATGTTAGGTACTCTACTACAAAGTTAGTGAATACTAACTGATTTTCGAGATTTAATTTTATTTAATAAGTTTCTCCTTGGGTGCAAGATTTATTCCGACTTTAAAATCGTGCTTAATTTAATGTGTTTATGTATAATATTTTATGTGTTCAATATAAATTATATTTTAATAGTCCTAGTCAGTGAGAATTGTTACGAGAATCGTTACAGATAGATACATGTGTGTCAAATAAGGGCTACGTGAAGGTAAACCAAGTTTTTCCTTTAAAAATTAATTTGCTAGGGAATATTTTTCGAATGGGAAGCAAAAAAGTATGATGTGTCTTATATTGCTGCAGTAAGGTTTTCTTCTAACCATCTCAAGTCTAGAGAAATTATCAATAATCTCCACATTTCACTCCGAATACAATTGTGTGGCTTCTTTTTTCTTTAAAGAAGTACGGGGCAATTTTGTTACTTGCATGTATCGACTCAGATCGTCACTTTGCGATAATTATATTTTTCTGACATAACCATTAAGGTATATTCTTAAATATGAAAAACGTTCATATATTTGGTTAAGAAAGTTGAGACTCTGAGGGGTATCAGTTGGCTTAATTTTTTGCACCAGATATATCTTATAGCGTTGTAAATATAAATCTTAGCGGGTAATATGTAGTCCCGGTATTTGATCCTTTGTGTATTAACAAGTAAAGAATCTAGCTCATTAAAACGCGAACACTCTCCACGTTATAATGCCTCTTAATGTTCTGCTTGAATCCGTGGCTCCCTTTCTGAAGTGTAAAAGATATGGATCGCCAAATTTTCGCAGAACGATAATCGCGTAATTATTTTTTTTTATGAAACCTATGCACACAAAAAACTCGCTATGCGTCGGTGAAACGCTCCATAGCAACTAAATATCCAAACACCGAAGTGACGCTCTACGTACCTTCTATTCGTAGTCTAATAGCAGTAGCCAAAGAGACTACTTGCTTTTTGAGCACTCTTGTTTTTATTTAATCAAAGAAAATTTTAAAGTTTCGATAAAAAGTTGTGAAGTGTTCCACTTATTTCGAAATATTTATAGTTAAAAGTTTACAAAGTTAAGATCTCTATTAATACTTTTAAGTTAAACCTAAAACGTGCTTGGTAACATAGTAAGCTTAAGTTCGATTTTAAAAGGTTTTTTATTAAATTATATTTTCGAAGCTAAGTTAGTAATTTAGTGTTGGTTATTTTGTAAATGCAGCCACTTTATTTTTATTAAAACTGTTTTCTGGAAAACTTTACCAAGAGTTCATGCTAGTCTCTTAGAAAAAGAAATAAAAATATTAAGACTACTAGCGCTAAGTTTAGTTATAATGCTTTTAGAAAAGGAAAATGTTTAAGGAGAATTTTAAATATTAAAATATATATTTAAAAATTTAAATTTCATGGTCTAATTATATTTGATGAAGGAAGACAAATGATAAATTAAAGTGAAAGTTGAGAGCATCTGGGAAGTAAAATGTACCTATATGTAACATCCAGTGACTTCATATACTTTTCAGCGCATTGGACAAAATAGTCCAAAATTGAAGTAGAAGCAAAAATGTTCATCCTTTTTCATTACTTCCACCAATAATAAGTAAATATGTAAACATGTATTCCAAACAGGGATGATAAAATGTAAATACGCTCAGATAAAATAAGTTTGTTTTTTTAGAAAAAAAAATATTTCGGTATTTATATTATATTTTCATGGACGTAAAATTTTAACCGAAATAAGTTGAAAATAATGAATAATGATGAAATAGAAGAATAAGGGGATACTAATTAGGTCTTTTATAGGATAGTTTGCATATAATTTTTTCGCTAAAATTTCAGTGAGTGCGGTAAGAATAAGTACAAAAATTTAGACTAATTTGCAACACTGGCCGGCCCTTAGAGCGTTACGAACCTGTAAAATTTCGTCCATGTAACGTCACAGAGAAAACTGGAAATTGAATGATCACATAATGTTTTGTAGTATAAATCATAATTATATTGTTTACTTTAATAGCCGATATATAATTATATATAATTTATTTAAACACTTAGAAAATATTTAACAATTAATTACTATATAAATGTTAGTTATATACTTAATTCTCTCTTAGCTAAAATAAACCCTCCTTTAGTTTAAAAAGAATTAAAGAATATTTTAAATATTCACATACTGACAATACTGTGTAGCCAATTGGTTATTAGTTGAGAAAATCAAAAAATTTTAAATACACAATAGATAATTAACTATGTTTTAAAGTAAATATATAGACTTTTGGAAACAGTGGATCTGTCGGTCTGTAATCTAGCTCTTCAACGAGTCTATTCTATGTCATGGCAGAGTGTTGGTTCGATCTCTGAGATAAATGAACGAGGTGGAGAGTAAGTGAGAAATTCACGATAAAAACAGAGAATGAAAAAAAAAACTGCTTCTAATTTCTGTGTACTATTTCTAGGTTAATAGTGATATTTTACTAAGCTTACAAGTAGTATTAAATTATAATAATGATGTTTACAAACGACAGAGAATAAATTATTGTCTGCATAATATTGTAAGAAGTAATGCTAATTTTAGTTGGCAGTCCTATTTCTGAGATAAAATTCCAATTTACTGTGTGGTGAGTTCACGACTTGATTGTCTATAAGTAAGTGTACTGCTTTCTTTAATTATATGAGGCTAGGCCACATATCACGTCATACTATCACGAAGCAGACATCCACAAAACTTCAATGCATACTTTGGTATAAGGGTATCTTGTTGGTAGTACATCACGTAGGCCAGACTAGACTGATGATGACGACAATATTCTTTTCGATCTGCTTTTAAGTGAAACAGAAACTGCCGTTTGTCGATGAAGTTCTTGTCTCGCCATTTTCATCCTCGAATCGTTCTCAAATGGGGCTCGATAGATCAAGGCTCATCCCTAACAAATACAAGCTTTGCTGCGATGCCATACAAAAGTTCGTTGATACTAGGCGCCTATCAAGTAATTAGAATCCGAAACTGTAGGCCTTGCCCGATTAACATTTTTCAGGCGTTAAAACAGATTGTCAAAAAACCTTTAGCTTTCATTTGTCTGTTTAAAACCATCCTCAAACTGTACCGTACCAGTAACAATAAAATAAAGAGAAACATAGATATGTACATTTATTTTAAAACAATATTTTGTGCCTGAGTTCTTATATTACTAATTAATTTCTCAATACCTTCTGGGTATTCTTCCTGTTAAGTAAGTAAAATTTTCAGCTGTATACGAGGATTGAATGATAAGTACCTTGCCTCGGCCAGAGATGACGCTACACTATTTAAAAAATTATATTTTTTGTAAATATAACCTTTCATAAGAATTCTGTCAAATTTTCATGTCCCTGCGTAATTTAGTTTGGGACTGGCAGCCATTTAAATACAACAGCTTTTGTGATGTTACAACAATGGAAAAAGATTGAATTTCTAGCAGTGATAAAATATTTGTTTTTGAAAAGAAAACGAATGATGAGATAAAAGGAGAACTCAGCGATGTTTATGGAGACTTTGCACCTTTATTATCGACCATGAAATATTGGACAGCTGAACTCAAACGCGACCGTACAAGTATTTTTGATGAAGAACATCCAGGTCGTCCAAATGAGAGCACCACATCAGAAATGATTGAAAAAATCTAGGATATAAATGGTTCGAGAGTGAAAATGCGTGAGATTGCTAAGACTATAGGCATTTCAATTGAATGGGTGTAGAACATTTTAACAACTTATTTGGATATAAAAAAGCTTTCCGCAAGATCGGTCCACAATTAACAATAAATATGCACGTGTGTCAACTTGAAAAGAATGTTTGGCGATGTTAAAGCGCTATCGGAATGATTTTTGGCCTCGATTGATAACTGTTGATGAAACATGGATTCATCCCAGCACACCAGAGACCAGAGAATAGTCCAAACAGTGGGTTTTCCATAGCAAACCAACGCAAAAGAAGGCCAAAGCGACTTTATCCGCCAACAACTAAACTAGATTTTTAACAACCCAAATTCAGAACGGAATATGCCACAAACGATCATTTACAAACCATAAAAACCTTGATCGAAAAGTGCATCGAATACAATATACTATTAGTTTTGATCTTCGTAAACTACGAGAAGGCTTTTGACACAGTGGAACTAGAAGCAATATTAGAAGCACTTAATCAAGGCCGAATAGACTATAGATACACATTATTAATTAGAAACATCTATAAAAACGCTACATCAAACGTACGATTATATGACGACACCGAAAAATTTAACATAGAACGTGGCGTAAGCAAGGGGATAACATCTCATCCAAACTATTTACGGCTGCTTTGGAACTTGTATTCAAAAATACACAATGGCACAATGTCGATGTAAACATTGATGAACAGAGGTTGAACCACCTAAGATTCGTCGACGACATTGTATTGATCTCGGATAACCTACAGGATGCAACCTTTATAATCAAAACACTAAAAGATTCCTCTGAAAAAGTAGGATTGAAAGTAAATTTTGAAAAAACAAATATCATGACAAACTTAGTAATGAGCGACAAAGTAAATATTGACAACAACATCATACAACAAGTACAAAATATATAAATATCTAGGTCATTTAAATTGGGAAAGACACCTAAACAAATAATCAGACGAACTGGTCTGACCTGGACAGCTTTTGGTAAACTGAGCTATAATCTACGAAGCAATGTCCCAAGGTGCTTAAGAAGAGGAGTATAAAACCAGTGTGTCATACCAGTACAAACTTATGGAGCGGAAACGAGTCATGGAACGTTCAACACTGGGAGTAAGCCTCAGAGAACATTTAACAAACGAGGAAGTCCGAAGAAGGTCAGGGGTTCAAGACGTCACTGTTGTAACGCTGAAATGGAACTGGGCAGGTCACCTAGCAAGAATACGAAACGGTCGGTGGACCAAACAGATTATAGAGTGGAGGCCCAGAGAGACCAAAAGAAGTCAAGGAAGACCACAGACTAGATGGACTGATGACCTGAAAAGAGTAGCAGGGAACTGGATACGGGAGGCACAGGATAGACATAATTGGAAAAGACTAGGGGAGGCCTATGTACAGCAGTGGAAGCAAGTGGCTGTGTGATGATGATGACACTTGTGTCATAGCCATGGCAAAATTCCATGAGTGCTTCCGTATCCACCATATTCGTCACTTTTAGCCCCCAGCGATTATTTCCTATTTCCGAATATGAAAAAATGACTCGGCGCAAAAAAATTTGGCTTAAATGACGAAGTGATTGATGAAACAAACGCCTATCTTGAAGGGTTGAAGAAATTGTACTTTCTAGATAAGATACAAAAGATAGAAAAACGTTGAACTAAGTGTATCGAGCTAAAAGGAGACTATGTCAAAAAATAAAATAAATTTTTCACATAAAAATGTTCCAATCCCTGGTAGTAACACTTCAATTTATTTAAATTATAAAAATCAACCAATCCCCCGATAAACAGTAGTTTTACCTTGCATTAAGAAGTATCGACAATGTCCCCTAAATAGTAGATCGATCACCGTAATATAATAATGATCAATTATCAAAAATTATATATATATATATATATATATATATATATATATATATATATATATATATATATATATAAAATGAAATACCATAAAGTGAAACTTTTTTATAGTAAAAAAAAACCAGAAAGTGCTACTTTTAAGTAAGAAGCTCGTCATGTTGAAAAAGCAATGTTTTCGCTTCATTTAAATTTACGGAACTAAAAAAAATGTAATAACTTATCGTACGGAAAAGGTACAAATTTTAACCATTTCAGGTGTAATCAAGATTAAGTCAAGAGTAAGAGAACCCACTAAAGAATAAATTCAAAGAGTAAGCCAGCAGATCGTAAATTTTAGGCTTTTCCTCTATTCCGGTTAAAATCCACTTCCATAAGTTGCCATCAGGTCAGACGAAGATATTAGATGCATAGGCGGACGATATTTTTATTATATAATTTAAAGAAATTAGTTACGTTGTTTTAATAAACTTTCTTACAATTTTGTTAGAGTACGATATGATGCCTAACATTAAATTAAAGTACACTCAGTAACATCTTGAAGGGGAAAGAATGAACTATTACAGAACACTACGGAATATGATTTATAATTTGAAAAATGAAGGATTAAATAGAACTAACTTAATAGTTATTTATATGTCAAATTCGGAAACCAACTATTATTATAGATGCAGGTATCATTCCTGAAAGCCTACAATTTCTTGTTACGACACTACCACTCTCTGAACTTTCCTAATATTTTTTGTGCGTTTTTGTAATCTAATTTAAAAAATAATCAATAAATAATTTTACCTTTGTCAAGATTTAAACCAGGGTTATAAACTATTAACAGTATGCTTTATTGTCTTGGTAATTCATATTTTATTCCTATTGACTTGTCTGAACTCGCAGCACGCGAAAATCGTAAGAAAGAAAATATTTTCTGTACTTGTGATTGATTGAATTATTAGAGTGCGGCAATTTTATGCTACAATTTCTGTAAAATCAAATACTAAAAATGAATTTACAAGTCAAGTCACCGAATCTATAACTTAGTACGATGAAGAAATGGTAAATCGGTAGTTAGCGTGAATGTCAGTAACTAGCTGTTGCTGACATATCATACGTACGGTCTGAAAATAGAAGGAACGTCGAAAGAAATAAAATGAACAGTTTCAAGACAAAAGAAGTAATCCTTTGTGAAGGCGAAAGTGTAAAGACGGAGGCGGTTTGCGTCTATGTTCGAGAATCTGGATAGGAATCAAACACATACTTGTACGACGAATGTTGGTAAAGGACGGTAAATGGTCCATGTGATCAGAGTTAGTAGAAATGTGAATCAATGGCGGTAGATGGCGACGCTGAAGGAGGTATTGTTCGCATTTCACGTGGCTCCTTTAAAAGCTCTGCTGATGGAATCTAATGCTAATTTAATGATCAAATGCGCTGCTGTTTAGGTCTGGTATATGAACAATACCTGAGAGGCTTACTACCAATAGCGAAAATGTGAATATGTTGATGAGTATTTGTCTGTGCCGAAGTCAGTTAGTTATCCTTTTACATCGGATTGAGTTTAAACGTGTACGTGTATTACAGAAAGTAGAATACTGGTCGCATGGGTCCGCAGTATCCCCACGGTGTACGCTAGACTGTGACAGACTGTTGATTATACTGGTCTGCTTGCCCTGTTGGTGTGTGCATATGTGAATGGGCCCAACAGAGAAGGACATTGGTAATCTGGGGCTACAAGATCCCCTCTGAGTGCGATGGACAGAGACAGACTGTGGTGTGCACGAGTCTAGTAGCATTGTGCCCTGCCTGAATGCGTGTATGAGAATGTATCACAGAGAGGATATTGGTTCCACAGATTCACATTATTCTCCTGGGTTTGCGCTAGACAAAGATGGAGTGCGGTTCGTACGTCGAATGTGTACAAGTTACAGAGGTGAGGATACTGATAGTACGGATCCAGCAAAATCGCCTTCAGTGCCGTCAGCTGAACAGAGACGGATTGCTGATCGTACAGGTTCAGCAGCAGTCCCCCCCAACTATATCATTTACTATGCGATATCGCGACGATCCAGTAGAGACTTACTCACTGAGTGCAAAGGCCTGCGCTGACGATGTGCGTCCGCTGCTGGAAAAATGAGAAAACCAATGTTCCGTGTTTCTAGTAACGATTTGTTTAAATGGATTAAAACCTGTTCATAGTTACTCAGGCCAGCAAGAATGAACGTTTTATGTTGCGCAATAAGAAAGTTAACCTGATAAACGTAGTGCTGCAAAGAAATTATGTATTATATGTAAGTTCCTTATAAACTTCAACATGAAACAAGGACGAGTAAAGTCTTGCATAGGTTGAGAAAGCGAACTTGTTGGCTGAACTCTTTGCTTCATATTCTACTGTCGATTTCCAAGGAAAAACACCACCTACTATTTCCATATTGCAGTCAAGGATGCCCGATGTTGTCTTCAGACGGCTTATTATAAGGCGTATTTTAATGAAGTTTAACACCAAAAAGGTTTTTGGCACTGACGGAATACCTGCCATAGTTCTCAAAAACTATGCGAGGGAACTAACACCAGTTTTCTGTAGGCTTTTCAACCTATCCTACAGAAAGGGAATATTTCCTTCCTGCTGGAAACGTGCCACAGTTCAGCCGATACCTAAAAAAGGCAAGAATACCTTGCCAAATAACTATCTACCAGTCGCACTGCTTTTAATAAGATCGAAAGTCATGGAAAAGGTTATCAATCAGCTTCGTCTAAAATATCTTGAAGGATTCAACATTATTAGTGATCACCAAGATGGCTTTCGTACACAGAGATCAACAGGCGATCATCTGACATATGTAACACATGTTTGGAACAACGCAATTGAACACTGACCGTGTTTGGCACGATGGACTGTTGGCAAAGCTACGCTCTCATGGTATGCCTGAAAAGTTCATGTTTCCTCAGAGAGCATTCTTTACGAGTGACGGTCGACGGATTTCTTATTAACACCTTCACTATCAACGCCAGTGTGCTCCAAAAGATTGGGAATCCAATCTACAGCTTTGCAGATGACAGTACGCTTATCTCTTCATTCACTTCGAACTCTCGGACATCGACTACTCAGGCGAATATCCGCAGACAGCAGGAGGTCGTTCAACTTAACAAAGACCTGGAATAAATTCAATCTTGGGGTACCAGTAGTCACTCCATTCTCCTAGCATCGTCACTCAATATGTTAGGGATTAATTTTGGAGTAAATATGTCCTGGCATGAATATGTTGCAGGCAAAGCAAGGAGAGCTTCTCAAAAGTTGGGAATATTATTTCGAACCAGAAAGCTTTACACTCCACAACAACTGTTAATTTTTTACAAAGCTCAAATTCGACCAACTATGGAATACTGCTCCCATGTTTGGGGCCCCGCTCCCAAACATACACTACATTTGTTGGATTCTTTCTGAGAAAAGCTATTCGTCTGATTGGAGACCCGGAACTGACCGGCGGCCTTGATTCGCTGGAACATCGAAGAACCGTTGGCGACTTGAGTCTGTTCTACAAGTATTTTCATGGAAAGTGTTCGAAGGATGTAGCCCGCTTAATTCCTCCCAGAGCGGTGCATGTTAGAAATACACGTATCGCTAATACTTCACATCCGTATGAGGTTCAGCTTGTTACTCCGCGTACAACACTTTTCAAGCAGTCTTTTATATGGAGAGCATCATCTCTTTGGAATAATTTGCCCAGGGTTGTGTTTCCCACCGAGTACAATTTGCGGCGATTCAAGAACAACGTGCATGTCTTTTTCCGTACATATGCCGCTTCTGGAGCGCTTTAGGGACTTCCCTGTAGCACGTGTACTAGACCCATAAAAAAAATAGGTAGTATTTTCAGAATTTTAGAGACACCTGCTGTGTTTGAGGTAGGTTGTGGCCTATTCGTATATCTTAATTTCTGAGAATTGAGATTGAGTGGATATTAATATTGAAAGAACTAAAGAAATTAGACATAAACTAGCTCAGTTTGTTTGGAGAGATTATGGATAAGAGATAATTTTTGTACGTCTTTTGAAAATAGTCTCTATAGTTGTTTAAAACTTTGGTTGTACAGATTTTTGGTCACCATTTATTTTAGAAAAGTACGAGGATCTAACTTCAGCTCAAGAAAATGGAAAAATACTGAAGGGCTATGTGGTTGTTAAGAAATTTTTTTTTTATTATGACACAACCGTTGTGTCCTGAAAGATAAAAGGGTGAATCAGTGAAACGTTCAAAAAGATAAAAAAAGGTTTATTAAATCACAAAATTAAAAGCTCCAACTTCGCTATACTTAAAATTACTATTACTGCTAAATAAAATCCCTTAGTCTAGTAGATGGTACTATTATCTAGAGTCTTTAAATCAGGATTCTAATTAAGGCTTAGCTAAACACGATGTTAGAAGTTCGTGGGATTAACTTCACGAGTTATCCGTTTTGAATAGACGAAACTGGGTCTATGGATTGATATACAGATGACTTACGGTTTGCCATGAATTTTTTGGCCTGTCCTGGTGAGATATTCATAACACTGATGTATCTAGCTTGGCTACCCCAGTTTCCTTTGGGCTGCTAAACATTTCTTGACCCATAAAGGTCTGGGAATAAGCAGGATATTTTAAGGAAAAGGCCTTGAACTTGAAAACCAAAACCGTTTCTGAACTACTACATTACTAATAAACGAGTACGGCAACGTGACAAAAAAGCCTACTGGGCGGCTTACTGAAGGAATTGCCCTCTCTGGCTACATGATCAAAAGGAGAGCTCACTGCGGCTCTATGTTGGGAAAAAGCCCTGACTACATCTCGGCTGGAAAAAGCCTTGAACAATGCCATCGGCACGCTTAAATATTTTTCTCCATTCCATAAAGTAACGTCTTTAAAATGGCTTCCTTCCCGGATACAAATCTATAGCCAATCAGACACATTCGATGCAATTCGATGCATTACCCGTGGGGGAGCGGGATAGAATATCTCCCCCGATATGTTCTGCCTGTCGTAGGAGGCGACTTAAAGAACAACCTAGATGGTAGATGCCCAGATCCCACCAGCATCGCCCGGTGTGATACCATCGCATCGGCTTAGGCTGCGTGAAGTTGCTTAACGTTTCATGACTGTGCCGATGTCCCGGACTGTGGGACCAGATAGCATGATGAGGCACCTGGATACAAAAAATTCCGGAGGTAAAATAGCCCCCCGTTCGGATATCCGGGTGGGGGCTGGTTCAGGGGCGTCGACATGCAGAGATCAGAATTTCAAAATGGATTTTTGCAACATACGAGGTTTAAACACGAACATAAATTCAGTGCACCAACACCTGCAATCAAATAAACCTCATGTACTCGCTCTCTGTGAAACTAAGGTCAGTTCATCGACCAGCACAGTAAACTATCTTTATCCTGGGTACGACTTCTATTCCCGATTTAGACGTAACTTTGGAATCTGTCTTTATGTCAGAAGCGACCTCTCTTGCCAACGAGAAGAGACTCTGGAGCCCCCAAACTTTGATGTTATGTGGTTAAAAATAACGACTCAACCAACCACAAGGTTCATCTGTATCCTCTATCGACCACCAAGTGACACTAACTTTAGAACACTTTTCGCTTCCCTTGCAGACACCATCGATCATTTACAAATTAACTATCCAAATGCCGAAATTGCCATCCTGGGCGAATTTAATGTCCACAACATCAACTGGCTTAAATATTCAAATACTACCGATGAACAAGGTCGTGAAGCCGAATCATTTTCAATCAGTTGTGGCTTAATGCAGCTTATTGACGAACCAACACGGCTCCTTGATCGAGACGGAGAGTTTGCCAGTCTTCTTGATCTCTTTTTAACCACCAATCCGGAGATTTACACAGTCAGCGTAAATCCGCCGTTAGGTTCTTCCGACCATAAACTACTTTCGACATCGAGTATTCTACCAATCAATGACAGAGAGGCGCCTAAACCGCGCAAGATTTGGCACTACAAGTCTGCTAAATGGGAAGATCTCATGGAATATTTTCGAACTTTCCCTTGGTTGGACATTTGTTTTCGATCCGACGACCCATCTGACTGCGCCAGGGAGGTTTCCGATGTTATTTTGGCCGGTATGGAGGCTTACATCCCTTTTTCGAAGAAATGCCCTTCCAAGGGCAAGCCTTGGTTTGACCGAAAATGCAAAGAAGCTGTTGCTTCTAAACATCTTGCATACCGACAATGGCGCGAAAATCCTAACACCATAAATCGTAACACATTTGTTCGTGCCAGGAACAGATGCAAAGAAATTATCGACGAAACCAAGGAGACACACAATCAACGGATTAGAAATGGTGGTGTAAAAACTTCTCGCCTGTCCCGGCAATTCAAGGTCCTTTTGGTCGGTCGCTAAGGCAGTTAGTCAAAAATTTCACCAAATCCACCATACCACCACTCACACGGCCAGATAATTCTATTGCAACGACACATGTTGAGAAAGCGAACTTGTTGGCTGAACTCTTTTTGCTTCATATTCTACTGTCGATTTCCAAGGAAAAACACCACCTACTATTCCCATAGTGCAGTCAAGGATGCCCGATGTTGTCTTCAGACAGCGTATTATAAAGCGTATTCTGATGAAGCTAGACACCAAAAAGGCTTCTGGCGCTGACGGAATACCTGCCATAGTTCTTAAAATCTGTGCGAGGGAACTAACACCAGTTTTCTGTAGACTTTTCAACCTATCCTACAGAAAGGGAATATTTCCTTCCTGCTGGAAATGAGCTACAGTTCAGCCGATACCTAAAAAAGGCAAGAAGACCTTGCCAAATAACTACCGACCAGTGCGCTTTTAATAATATCGAAAGTCATGGAAAAGGCTATCAATCAGCATCTTCTAAAATATCTTGTAGGATTCAACATTATTAGCGATCACCAATATGGCTTTCGTAAAAATAGATCAACAGGAGATCTTCTGACTTATGTAACACATGTTTGGAACGATGCAATTGAACACTTTGGAGAATCTCGAGCGGTTGCTCTGGATATATCCGAGGCATTCGACCGTGTTTGGCACGATGGGCTGTTGGCTAAGCTACGTTCTTATGGTATGTCGGAAAAGTTCTGTTTGTGGCTCTCAGAGAGCGTTCTTTACGAGTGGCAGTCGACGGATTTCTTTCTAACACCATCACTATCAACGCCGGTGTACCTCAAGGCTTCATACTGTCACTTTGAACGCTCGGACATCGGCTACTCAGACGAATATCTGCAGACAGCAGGAAGTCGTTCAACTTAACAAAGACCTGGAACAAATTCTATCTTGGGGTGACAGTAACCAAGTGGAATTTAACGCTAGAAAAACCCAGGCGGCAGTTTTTTCTAAAAAAGTTAACGTTGCTGAACCCGACATAGTTATGTCGGGGCACTCCATTCCTCTAACATCGTCACTCAATTTCTTGGGCGTTAATTTGGGAGCAAATATGTCCTGGCATGAACATGTTGCGGGCATAGCAAGGAGAGCTTCTCAAAAGTTGGGAATATTATTTCGAACCAGAAAGCTTTACACTCCACAACAACTGTTAATTCTTTACAAAGCTCAAATTCGACCAACTATAGAATACTGCTCCCATGTTTGGAGCTCCGCTCCCAAACATACACTGCATTTGTTGGATTCTATTCAGAGAAGAGCTGTTCGTCTGATTGGAGACCCGGAACTGACCGTCGGCCTTGATTCGCTGGAACATCGAAGAACGGTTGGCGACTTGAGCCTATTCTACAAGCACTTTCATGGAAAGTGTTCGAAGGATGTGACCCGCTTAATTCCTCCCAGAGCGGTGCATGTTAGAAGTACACGTCGCGCTAATTCTTCACATCCGTATGAGGTTCTGCTTGTTACTCCCCGTACAACACTTTTCAAGCAGTCTTTTATATGGAAAACATCATCCCTTTGGAATAATTTGCCCAGGACTGTGTTTCCCACCGAGTACAATCTACAGCGATTCAAGAACAACGTGAATCGCCTTCTCCGTACACGTGTCGCTCCTGTAGCGCTTTAGGGACTTCCCTGTAGCACGTGTGCTAGACCCATAAAAAAAAAAAAAAAAAAAAAAAAAATAAAATAAAATAAAGAGTCCAGTAGTCAACCCGCAATGCACACTGTAAAATTTAAATTAAACTGCTCAAAAATTTAAAATGCTGTTTTAAACTACACTGCTTAAAAGTTGAAATCACTGCAATAAATATAAAAATGAAGAAAAAATATAAATTATAGGGAGAAAAACAGTGTCGTAACATGATCTTAAAATCTAGGAAAAAAATGAATGTTTCAAGGTATTACAATCAGAAACGCAGAATATTTTTTACTTTAGAATAAACAAATAGAATTTTAGATTCTTTGAACGACTTTATATGTAATTTGATTATAACACATTTATCTAAAAAAGATTTTACTATTGGCAGTTTGTTTAAAATTCGTTACAGCCTGTTTTTAATTTTGCCTAAAAAGAAATTTATATATATTAGTAGCTAAAATTATTATATATTCTATTATCGCTTCAGTAAATCCACAAATAAGAAATATAGCCAATAAAATTGTATTACATTATTTAACACTTTACGCCTTTTAATGGTTTTACAGATTTGATAAAATAAATAAAACTATTCATCATAGCAGACATAAATACATTTTATCGAAAAATTGATGACGTTACATTCTATAGAAAATTCATTAATCCAGTTAATGTGGATACCTTATCATTGTATATAAAATAGTAAATAATAATAGTCTTCTGATCATAACGATAAAATGAAAAATCATTGCTATGAGCTAGTTTTAAAATCTTTATTGCCAGCCTTAACGTCTTAACTATTTTGTCAATTCGTTCGTCGCACATTGGGACCGAATGCCGAAAAGGTGGCCATAAGTCCCAAAAATGAATATGACGCGCTATTCGAAACAACCGGTTATAATAATCAAGTGTGCACACGTGGGTCTTAACACCCATTGTTGTTAGAGCGTCGGGCAGGCCAGATTCTGAGCTTGTTCTGTTTGAGTTAGACAGGCAGATTCAATTGCGCTCAAATGTTTTGTATTTGAAGATAATTTAATTTCGTGAAATGGATTCTCCAAATAAAAGTGAGTACATTTAAACAATATAAATTGATTACAATAAAATTTGATTATCATTTAATTATTGTAACGTTTAAAATATCACTTTTTTAGAACTTTTAGTTTCAAACGTCAAAATTAAAATATACATAAATTAAAAATCCCACGACATCCCACTGTCAAACCAAATTTTATCGTGTTTTTCAACTATTTTTAGTGTTCCGTACGGAACACTTATAAGATCACTTCGGTGTCTGTCTGTCTGTCTGTCTGTCTTTCTGTCTGTCTGTCTGTCACACCCGATTTTTCTCCGAAACTATTTGACATAGAAAGGTGACATTTGGCAATAATATAGGAATTGATGGCCTCATCAGAGCCATGTAGTTTTGAGAATTAAATTTTGACTTAAGGGGTTGGTTTTGGGGGGTGAAGTCGGAAGTGAAAAAAAAAATTTTTACTAGGTCATCGAGTGTGGTGTCAAATGAAAGCTTGTGAAAACACGAGTAAAAAAATATATATATAATATTATACTTGCGCGCACTTTTCTTTGTATTATTTTTAAAAATTCGTGAAAAATCGCTGTCCCGGCCTTATCTCGAAAAGAACTTATCAAAAAATTTCGAAAAAATTCTGAAATATTCTCCACGGGGTGTAGATTGAACGAAAATTATCACGAGTGCATAACCTTTAATAATTTATATGGTACGTAAAAAAAAATAATTCAAGGTCATCAGATTTCAGTAAAGATTGGAAACAAACTTTGTTGAAAACTCATTTGGGGTGTATTTTGTGAAGTCACTGATCATTTTATACCTCTGTGACAAAATTTTTTTATTTTAAAAGCAATCAACATACGGAACACTAATTGCGCAAGTTCAACTTGCACTTGACCGGTTTTTTAATATTACTTCACAAAATCATAAGTATTATATAAAATTACACAACGGCATTCTATGCCTTATTTTCCAAAATAGTACTAAGTAGATTTACTAGAAGTAAACCATTTATGAAATACTCACTTATGAGTAGCGGAGCCTTATCATGTTTTTAGCCTATAGAATTGTAACAGTGACATTAAAAAATTGAAGCAAGCGATTGTTTAAATATCCAATAGAAATATGCCACAAGCGAATTTGTTAGCTGACTTCTTTACTCCATATTCTACTGTCGATTTCCAAGGAAGAATATAACCAACTTTTTGCATGGAGCAGTCAAGAATGGCTAATACTGTTTCCAAATGGTGTGTCAAAAACTAACTCCAGCTTTATGTAGTTTTTTCCACCTGTCCTATGGAAAGAAAAAATTTTCTTTCCGCTGGGAATACGCTACATGTGTTGCATGAAAATCCCTAAAACGCTACAGAAACGATGAGTGTGCGGAAAAAGCCATTCACGTTGATCTTAAATCGCTGTAAGTTGTACTTGATGGTAAGTCTATTCCTGGGCAAATCATTCCAAAGGGATGATATTCTCAATATATAGTAAATTACTGCTTCAAAAGTGTTGTACAAGGACTAATAAGCTGAACACCATATGGATGTGATGTATTAGCGCTACGTGTATTAATAGAATGCACCGATCTGGGAGGAATTAAGCGGGCATCAATCAAATACTTTCCATGAAAATTTTGTAGAGTAGACTCAAGTCGCCAACTGTTCTTCGATGCTCTAAGGTATCAAGTTTTCTGGTGAGTTTTAGTGCTTTAATCAGGCGAACAGCTCTTTTTTGAAGAAAATCCAACAAATGCAGTGTATGATTGGGGGCAGAGCTCGAAAAATGGCACCCCTATTTGATTTTTGGTCGAATTTAAGCTTTGTACAGAATTAACAGTTGTTTTGGAGTGTAAGGCTTTCTAGTTCGAAATAGTATTCCCAGCTTTTGAGAAGCTCTCTTTGATATACATATGACATGTTCATGCCAAGACCTATTTGCTCCCAAACAAACGTCAAGCATCTCGAGTGACGATGCTAGAGGAATGGAGTGTCCGGACATAACTATGTTGGGTTCCTCAACGTTAACATTAAATTTTACTTGGTTACTATCAACGCAAGGTAAAATTTCTTCCAGGGCTTTGTTAAGTTGAAGGACTTCCTGCTGTCTGCGGAGATTTATATGAGTAATCGATGTTCGAGCGTTCAAAGCGAATGAAGAAATAAGCGTACTGTCATCTGCAAAGCATTAGATTGGATTAATGAGAAGGAGAGTAGGTGATAGTATGGAGCCTTGGGTCACACGGGTCTTTATAGTGAAGGTATTAGAAAGAAATCCGTCTACCGTCACTCGTAAAGAACGCTCTATAAGGAAACATGAGAGCCACAAACAGAACTACTACTGTCCATTTATATCATGCATAAGTTCACAAAAGACATCTGGTTCTATTTTAAGCAGTTTACTAGCTTTCCTCCTTTTTAGTGTTCCGTACGGAACACTTATAAGATCACTTCGGTGTCTGTCTGTCTGTCTGTCTGTTACACCCGATTTTCTCCGAAACTATTTTACATAGAAAGTTGAGATTTGGTAATAATGTAGGAATTGATGGCCTCATCAGAGTCATGTAGTTTTGAGAGTTAAATTTTGACTTAAGGGGTTAGTTTTGGGGGATGAAATCGGAAGTGAAAAAAAAAATTTACTAGGTCATCGAGTGTGGTGTCAAATGAAAGCTTGTGAAAACACGAATAAAAAATATATATATATATATATATAATGTAATACTTGCGTGCACTTTTCTTTGTATTATTTTTAAAAAATCGCGAAAAATCGCTGTCCCGCGCCTTATCTCGAAAAGTACCTTTAATAATTTACCTGGTATATAAAAAAACAAAAATTTCAAGGTCATCAGATTTTAGTAAAGATTGGAAACAAACTTTGTTGAAAACTTATTTGGGGTGTGTTTTGTGAAATCACTGATCATTTTATACCTCTGTAACAATTTTTTTTTATTTTAAAAGCAATCAACGTACGGAACACTAATTGCGCAAGTTCAACTTGCACTTGATCGGTTATTTAATAATATAGAAGCAAAATCAGCTGCCCGCACTTGCACATTTTTTTAAAATAAATTTTATCTAAAAAAGAGCAGCTGAAACAGGGATACGGAAGTACAAATGACGGAAATACTGCGCGTCGTTTCTTTGAAAATTCGACAATTACGGCAACAATAACTGGACTAGACGAGACGTTCATCAAGAGATTTTACGTTGTATTACAAGTTATTACTTGCGGCCTCGATATTGATGTTCCGAGATACTGCCTAGAAACAGCTCGTTTATATGTAAGTTTATATCCCTGGTTTTACATGCTAACGACAGTTCACAAGATTTTGATTCACAGCGGACGCATTATTCAAGCTTCGATTTTAACAATCGGACAAATATCTGAAGAGGCCCAAGAATCTTGTAACAAATTAATAAAAAAATATCGGCAGGACTTTGCGCGAAAAATGTAATCGTGTTAAGAATATTGAAGATGTATTTCAGAGGCTATACAACTGCTAAAAGCTCCCAGTTCTGAAAATCAGAGCAGTGTTGATGAATCAACACTTTCATCAGATGAAGAATATTGATGTTTTCTTCTAATAACATTTTTATATAGTTTACATTGTCTATATATATATATTAATAACAAACAGTTTCACATTAAAACATTCACTTATTTTTTTCAAACCTCTATATTGTATCCTCCATTTTGTTTTTCCCTTTTTTTAATTTCAGATCCTTATCAGCGACATCGAAAAGCCCTATAGTCGAAATTTCATGAAAATATGAAAATTTTTATCAATTTTGTCCGCCATACTGGAGCCGCCATTTTGTTATTTACATTTTTTATGTCGGATTCTTAATCAGCGACCTCAATGCAGATGTGCAAATTTTCAGATAATTCGAATGACACCTTCATATTTTGGCCAACTTTTCGGGTTTTGGTCCCAATGTGTGTCGGTTCGATTGTTATGAAATTTTGATGATTATGAGCAAATATTAGAAACCACATAAACTGTATAATTTCTTTGATTACAATGGTTTGGAGTATAGAGTTCTCATAGGAAGCGGATAAAAAATGAGAGTAACTGTAACTTCCTATTTGCCTTTTGAACAAATCTGTATTTAGTATGCAGTTTATTTGAAATTGTCTATGGAAAACTGCAGATCTAGATTGCTTGTACTAGTAACAATCTAGGAATAATCACTTCTTATATTTTCAAAATAATTATTTGTCTATAAAAAACCTATTAATTTTCTTGCACAGGGCTTGCCATCTAAAAATAACCACACCAATTAACTCGAATACAGAAAAACACGCAAAGAGCACATCCAATGGCTTATATTTACCCCATTACTATTAAAACCAATTTACTCTAACTTATGTTTCACAACAATGTGATCAATTCTATAGAAACTTTTAGAAAAAAATGCAAAATTTACAACAGTCGACCTATGTTTCTCTAAACAAAGCTTTGCCTCGGTGACTCTTACTAATTTGGTTTGTATAAATGTACCTACATTATCCTTGACCGTAAAAGGGAGCAAAAACCTAATTTCATACAATTTCATTTTTAAACCGTTTTGAAGTTTCATTTTATTATAGTTTAAAGAGAACAAGTTTTCGTTAAAACAAGTATTTGCTTCTTGGTAATGATCACCAAATTTAGTAGACATATTAGAAATAAAAAATAACCAAATGAAACAAGAACCCGTTTGTGCTTACTGAGCCTGGGCTGTTCTCAAAAATACATATAATCAGGAAGTTTTGAAGTTGTGTTGTTAGAATTAACAAATATCAAACCTAGTAGAGTCGTCAACAATTAAAGTTTATACACATATTTCACATTTCAATAAGACACTTAGATCTCTAAACTAAGAAATAAAATTTTCTACTTTGTTGATGATACGTGCCGTTGCATTGTATTTAATATTTCTTATTATTTCTGAGGTGAAAATTTTAGTTAACAATGTTTATATATCGTTACATGCATATTTATTTATTTATTTATTTATTTATTTATCATCAAGGCCGGAGATACAGATAAGAGCCACTATACATAGAAATGTAACACAATAATAGAGTATTAAGCAGATACAAATTCCAATCACAATAATAATAATAATAATAACAATTATATATTAAAACAATAAGAAAAGAAAGATGCCACAGCCCTTCAGTGTTGCAATATTTTATCTATCGTTAACATAGATGTGTTGAAAAAGTCGATGCTTATTTCTTGATTATACATACTACACATTGAAAAAAGTGGGGAAAATCTTAATATATTTGTTCTTGCAACAGGTAGATAAAAAGTGTTATATTGTCTGCTAGTTATACGCAGCACACTAAAATTTATTCTTGACAGAATAGCGGGAGAATCTATATCATTATTCATAATTTTGAACAGAGTCGTCAGTAGCAAGTAACCACGACGAACCTTTAATAACTAGCAGCCGTTATCTGCAAGTAGTACCTCATGCGGAAACCCCTGTTGTGGATAGATACCATCTCGTTTAAAGCTAATATATTTTAAGAATTTGCGCTGGACCCTCTCCAGATTATCAGTATGGGTGTCATAGCCTGGAGACCAGACAGTAGAGCGTATTCCAATTTAGAACGAACATAACAAATATATAAAGTTTTAATTACGTCAGGATTATGAAAGTCACCGGTGCAGCGTGCAATAAAGCCATATGTTTTAAAAGCTTCGGAGATTATGGTGTTTATATGATCTGTGAAAGAAAGTCTTGGATCAAATGTTACGCCCAAGTCCCTGAAGATATTCACACGGGAGATATTACTGTTATCCAGCAAATAGTTATGAATAATCGTGAGATTTTATTTGAGAAAGACATGATGTTACATTTCTTAACGTTAAGCTGTAAATTGTTTGTTACGCACCATTGGCCAATTATCTGTAAGTCCTTCTGAAGATTTATGCAATCCCGAATACCTCTTACCCTGCTGTATAATTTTACATCATCGGCATAGAGTAAATAACCAATACCTAAACCCCTTCCAATATCATTTATAAAGAGATTAAAAAACAATGGTCCCAGTACAGATCCTTGAGGAACCCCAGAAGTAGCATCATAAGATCTTGATTTGGAGCCATAAATTTCCACATATTGCTTACGATTAGTAAGGTAGGAATGAATCAAAGATATTAATGAGCCTGAAAAACCAAAGTTAGTTAGTAGTTTATTAAGTAGGAGAGAAAAATCCAGCCGATCAAAGGCTTTGGTGAAATCTAAATAAATGATATTCATTTGGCAACCCTCGTCAATTGCCTCTGCTATTTCTTGAGTTATAGTAATTAAGTTTGTAGATGTAGACCTACCCTTGTAGAAACCATGCTGATGAGGGGTTATCAAGTTTTTCGTAACATAAAATATATGATCGTGTAATAAAAATTCAAAGATTTTACTAAAATTACATATTATTGACACTGGCCTATAATTACTGATATCTGATCTATCTCCTTTTTTAAAAACAGGACTGACTTTAGAGATTTTCCATAATTCCGGGAAAGTACTCGTCTTCAAGCTTTAGTTGAACAGAGTTAACAGTGGTTTGGCTAAAACAAATCTGCAATCACGAATAAAGAATGCTGGAAGTAAATTCGGGCCCGCAGTAAATTTTGGTTTTAGTCTTCTAATGGCATTAATAACGTCTGATTCACAAAAGGTACTGACTGTGACAATAGGCCAAGAAGCCACGACATCCTCACTGATTACTCTATCCAAGGTTGGACGGGAAAATGATTGTTCGAAATAAGTTGCAAAAGCGTTTAGAATATCTGATGCCGAGTTCAAATTACTCCTGTCATAAGTCATACTACTAGGTATACCTTTCTGTTCTCTTTTGTTTTTGACAAATAACCAAAACTGCTGCGGATTAACCTTTATATTCTCTTCTGTTCTCTGAATAAAGCATCTATAAGATTCTGTAGTATCTCGTTTTATTTCCGATCTCAACATTTTGAACTTTTCAAACTGATCCATGTCTCCATACTTTTTATATTTTTTATGACATAAGGCTTTCTGCTTTATCTTGAGTATTACGTCACGCGAGAACCACGGTATTTCTTGCTATAACCTTTTAAATACTTCGGTACATGCTCATCTATTATTTCATATAATTTTTTATAGAAACTGTCACAGGCTTCATCAATACATGTAATATTGTTTAGAATTGACCAATCGATTTTTATAAGGGAGTTATACAACATAGTATAATCTGCTTTTTTGAAATTATAGTTGCCTTGAAAATTTATTTGAAAATCGCTTTTAGCATTCATCGATTGGCAGTATTTAATGTAACTACTAGTGCCGGATGATAAGCGTCCTCTTCAATAAACACATCGACTACCCTTTCAACTTCGCACTTTTCATTATTATGCATCACCAAGTCTAGTATTCTATTATTTGTGTTCCTGATGTAATTGATTTGAGTAAAACGGACGCTATTTAGGAAATTTTTAAGAACCTTTGTAAGATTATCTTCCGTTTTGTTATCTAAGAAGAGTAACGAAATACATTGAAGTCATCAAGTATGCATACATTCGCATTAGATAGGCATTGCAACGAAATTAAGCAATCAAACAAATTTTCCAACAGAAAAGTAGTTACCGGCGGGGGAATGTAAACAACAAAGATATTATACCTGTCACAAATTATTTCGTTCTTAGTAATAGAGGAGTCCAGCCACGTTTCTGTGATCGCTATGCATATCAAGAAATATATATAGTATAATATAAGATTTTCCTAAAGCTAAATCCATGTGACGCATATCTTCCAGGAAACCCAAGTAAGTGTGCAAAATATATATGGTAAAACAGAAAAATCTAGTTTTACAAATATGTTGGGGAGTTTATGAGTGATTATGTAAGCTAGATAATATATATTTTAGGTGATGGTCGCCTCTCTCGGGAAAGTAATGGCAAATCATCCGTAGTTTCATGCCTAGTAAAGCACTTTGGACGTTTGGAACCGGCAATAAATTATAGGTTCCATAGTGTGGAACACTTAACAAGGCACCAACTACAGGCAAAGGCGAGAGGGTCGCCTAAGTCCGTATCGGATATGGCACTTTAAGAAGAATATATGTTTTGGAAGAACAAGGCTGCATATTGCCCAAATTCCACATAGCCATGTTTATACTGAAAAACCTTATTAATAAAAATATATACACACAGAGTAGTATGCCAAAAACTAATGTTTAGGGTAGCGTCAAAGGTATGACAAAAAAAGAAATTCACAGTAAAATGTATTTGTTTGGAGTTGATAACATAATTCTCTCCTTGTAGATGTAAATACATGTTGGGGTGCGCCCCACAAGAGATTTCTTGTGCATTTTTACTGGATTTTGCTACCTGTTTTGAATTATTTTTTTTAAGTTCACCCTATTTTAGGCAGAAAACCTCTGCTATACAATAGAGTCATAAAATGTCAATGAGGGTTCATCGGTAGCACAGCCATCCGAGCGTAACCTGCTTTTAGTGTTTAATAAATAAAATTATCTTAAATATAAAGTTATAGAAATATAAGATTTACTATCAAAAATTTTTTAATATATAGATGTATAGTGTATATACAAATTCACAGTCCACGATATATAAGTAACTTTTAATTACCATCAAAAACAATCATCGTCTTCACAATCTGAAGACCCGACTTCTCTTAAATTGATAGTTAAGGATTCTATTTCCACAGTGTCTTCGATGTATTCGTCAAGTTTCCACATTTTATTTTTCTTCTTCTATAACATGTCGAATGACATTTTTTCCAATTTGAACTGTGATCCTCTCTATTCCGGCGAGTAAAAATTGCCTTACGTCTTGAAGTTTGAACATTGTATTTTCTCTTGCAATGAAACCTTTTATTTGTGCCCAAATTAGCTCTGTGGGATTCAATTCGTAATGATATGGAGGTAATTTAAGCACTGTGATATTCTGTTCCTTTGCCATCTCATCGACTGCATGTTTCTTGAACTCTGCCTTATTTTGTTTCGCAATTTTGAGAAGTTTCGCTTTTAACATACTATCTTTATGTTTGAGATTTTTTTGTCTCTTATCCATTGAAGAATATCTGCTTTCTGCCATGAATTTGTCGGTATGGGGTATTGTCTAAAATCTAATGATTCTGCTGATATACATTGAATCATTTGTTGGAAGTATTTCCTCAAAAACATCGGCCGTCATCTCCTCAGGGTAATCTTTATTTGACTTTGATTCGAATTCCAACAAGCCACCGTCGAGAAATCCTTTCGCTACAAATATGTGCTCTAATTAGCCTGCGACCTTTTCCTGAAGGGAGTTGTAATCCAGTTAACCAATCTTCCATAGAAACTTCTTTGGCAATCTTAATGTCTTTGTCAATCCAGAATTTTTTACCGTGTGTCCCTCATTAACCCGAGTCTCATCTAAATAAAAAATATTTCTTTCTTTGGCTCGAAATTTTCTGATCGCTCGTAGATATTCTCTTCTCCAACAAATTATTTCTGTTTTATCGTTAAGAACAGATTCTCTATTGTGTTTTCCCAACGAAAATTCAGGTTATAAAGGATTTTCCATAATTTCCATTTTTTAAAATCTGGTAAGTTCTGCTCTTTTCTGATTCCTTGCAAAACTTTATGTAGTGTAGGTAGTTCTTTCTCAATAAAAAAAATGGTGTACTTTTCTTTTTGTTGCATTATTAAAGTTTTCATCGATCTCTAAGGGCTCCTTTCCTTTGTGATTCTGAGGTTCGTTGCAAGGACCGCGTTCTCTTTCTTTTAGAAATCTGTAAATAGTTGCTGATCCAACTCCCGTCATGTTGCCACAGATTTCCACAATTTCACGGACTTGGCTTGTTGGCTGTTGATACACTAGCGCATCGTGGACGTTAAGTATCATTGTTTTTTCTCGCAGGGAAAATGCAGATTTAGAAACTCCGCGAAGCTTGACCGAGGCAAAACTGAAAGTTGAAGCCATCGCTGTTCTAATTTGAACTAAACATATTATAGGTTTTTGCTTTATTTTTATACTTACACAGAATATTTTTATGGCATACTTAGGTACCTACCTATCGAGTACTTTGATTAATCATATTCCAATAACTGCTAAAATTCCAAATAATTTTGTTGTACTTATTATCTTTAAGCTTTATAACACTGTAAATTTCTAGTTCTTAAGAATTGTTAATTCTACTCGTTTAGGCCTTTATCGTACAAATAAGATTTTTAGTTTCATCATTTACTCATTAAAATAAACTTTGAAATGCGTTTTATTTATATAGCTTATTGCAAAGTTTAGAAGGCTTGTAATAAATTATTTTTTAGAGAAAGGTCGCACTGTTGTATACAGACAGAAAATAAAGGTGATTAAAACTAAAAATGCAAATAATTGGTAGAGAAATTTCGGACGGTTATGGTTTATGACATTTTAATGTTTATTACCTATGTTGTGTGCTATCAACTTCAAACAAACGGACTTTAGGATTACAGCAATTTATCGACCTTCTCCTTATTTTGCAATTTATCATATAACAAATAAATTCTTTTAGAATTCTCTTAGATGGTTACTTTTAATTAGAACGCATTGTATTACAAGTTGGATTCTGTAATTCTTCAATATTCATGTGTTATTAACCGCTATTGCAAGTGCATAACTAGTAACTACTGTATCAAATACTTTGTTCGATAAATAACGCCCGTATGTGTTTAGTGTAAGACATCTTTTTTAGGTCATATCTGAGTTCAAATTAGTTACGGAGAATTCCCAATTCAGATACCAAAATCCGCGCCTGCACGGAAGTAATACTTCACGTTGGAGTTGAGTGGCTACTGGTTGTACTCAGTTGAATCATAGTTCTTAGAAGTTCATCTTAATGCGATTCTTCTCAATAGAAAAGAGTTTTCGAAAAGGATTAAAAAGTTGAACTTCATGCAGATATGATGTGTTAGCTTAATGTGGATTTCAGATATAACCGATGTTGAAAAAATTAAGTGGGCTACGTCCGACGCTCCATCTTTCACATAAAAGTATTTATAGGTTTTTTTAGATATTCTAAAGAATTAAGATTGTGTGGCAACATCCGGGTCTACGGCGAGACGTTTTTTTTTGATTGTTAGATTCTATATGCAGAAGACGTTTGGA